>CP106733.1:151669925-152869925 GCA_025506655.1 Gossypium rotundifolium | reverse complement strand
AAGTTAGGTACTTTTACCCCCACTTAAGATGTACATTGCCCTCAATGAAAAAAGATAGATAAATAACCATGTAATGAAATCAAAAGAGAAGGGGAGAATGACACTTCCTGAATTTGTTTGGATGAATTCTTGTTCCTTTCGATTTGTAGGAGGGGCGGTGCTGGCTTTTTCTATGGTCCTGGTGGGGTGGCTACCGACAAGCATTGTGCTAGATGAAGGAATTGGGTAGCCTGGAAAGATATAACCAGGAAATCTCAAGAAACGTTAAAAATATACTAATAATATAATTAAGGACAATAAAAATAAAGAGAAGGAGACTAAGAAGAAAACTAAAATTAAAAGAAAAGATTAATGGACTAAGGAGTTCTTATTGATAGATGGTTCGCGAAGTGGATGTGACTTCTAAGGCTGCGGAGGGGTTGTGGTCATGGTTCCGGTGTGATTCTCTAGCAGCTCGGCGAACTTGACACTAAGAAACTAGAAAAAAAATAAACTAATTTAAGTAGAAAAAAGTATAGATAAGGAAAATAAGGAGATGAGAAAAGAAAAATAGAACCGAAAAGGTTTTAAAGACCCATGGCATGTTGAGTAGCTGAAGCTGCCGGCATGAACTCATGTGAATCGGTCTCCTTTGAGGAGATTGTGGTTGGCCTCTTATGCTTCTTTGACATGATATAGCTTAAGGGTCTAGAGAGTTTGTAAGGAGAGGAGAAAAATCTGGTAGTGGGAAGGGAGAAGAGAGGTGGAAAGTAGAAGAATGGGGAGGGTGGGGTTGGTGTTTAAATAGGGGCTCAAGTCTGGGACATTTCCACGCCCGTGGCTCGAGGGAGTATCATTTCACACGGCTGCCTTGCACATCCATGTGTCTAGGCGTGTTGATTCTCCATGCCCTTTTTTCAGCAAGCCATGCCCGTTGGTGAAAAGTCAGTATGTTGGCACGGTTGGGTAGCACGGACGTGTCCAGCCTGTGTTTGGCAAGCCAGTGTTGTCCATGGCTGCATGACATGGCCGTGGTGTGGGGTATATTGTTTTGTCCATGCCCATGTATAGTTTGCCACGTCCATGTATGAACTCTCAGTGTCGGCCATGGCCGCATCGCACGGCCGTGGCGCGGTGGTTGGGTTCGTGACCTTGGAAAATTGATTAGTTCTAACCCGTACCATCCCTGCCATGTCAATACGGCGATTTGGAGTACCCACACGACCATGGCCACGACCATGTGCTAGGCCGTGTGGTCTGGGAATCTGCACTTTTGATTCATTAAAATTCTGGAGAAGGAGAAAAACAAAAATAGAAATAAATAGATAATGTTAGTGCTCAGGTTGCCTCCCGAGAAGTGCTTGTTTAAAGTCTTAAGCTAGACTTTCCCTTTGTTTGTATAATCATGGTGGTTTGAAGGTTTGAACATCTTCCCTCCTACTATCAGTTTTATTTTCATGATAAATTTTAAGTTGGGAAGCATTTATCTTAAGAGTGCCGAATATGGGATTACTCACCTCGACTGTTTCCGTATGGAAGATATTTCGTACCTCAAGAGGGATGTCTGCATTTGAATTTGGGTTTGGTGTGGTGATGTGAGGGTTTTCTTTATCTAACCATACCTGATCCCCTATTTTGAAGTGATTCGATGTCCCTACGAGTTCTTCTGGGGGCTCCTTCGGTTTTACTTCGTGTGGTTCTAGTTCTTCTTTAAAGTGGGTCTTCCACTCCCTTAGTTTGTCTAACTCAAGGCTTCGTTCCTCATATATTTCTTCTTTGTTGGGACGAGGTTTATGATCCGGCTCAGGTTTGTAGCTTTGTGCTTTTTCCTGTGGTGAAATTTGAATAGAATTGTTATGAACTAAATTTACTTTCTCACCTTCACCATTTGATGTCCTGGCCGAGTCAAGAGCTTGTAATCTGATCGATTCATCACCTACACTGAGTATAAGTTCTACTACACCAACATTAATTTTAGTTTTGGCAGTTGCTAAAAAGGGTCTTCCTAAAATTAAAGGGATCGAATTGTCCTCATCCATGTCTAAGACCACAAAATCTACTGGGGAAACGAATTTATCAATTTTTACAAGAACATCTTCGATAATACCTCTAGGAATTCTAACAATTTTATCAGCCAATTGTATACTCATCCTAGTTTGTTTGGGTTTCCCTAGACCTAGCTGTTTAAACATTTTATAAGGCATGACATTTATGCTTGCCCCTAAATCAGCTAATGCATTATCAACGGTTAGTCTACCAATTAAACATGGAATTGTAAAACTCCATGGATCTTTTAGCTTTCGTGGTAGTTTATTTTGTAACATTACTGAGCATACTGCGTTCAGTTCAACATGTGGTTCCTCGTCTAACTTATGCTTGTTCATCAAGAATTATTTTAAAAATTTTCTCGAATCCGGCATCTGTGACAGAGCTTTAAGAAGTGGTAAGTTAATATGTAATTTTTTTAAAAGTTTAAGAAATTTACCGAACTGTTCCTCTGTATCGTCTCTCTTCAATGCTTCGGGATAAGGTATGCAAGGTTGGTACTCTTTGATTACCGATTTTGGCTTTTCTTGGGTTACCTCAATTTTACCTTCCTCTACCTCATTTTCTTGTATTGAATTGGGTTCATCCAACCTTACATTTTTTTTGAGCTGGTATGGTTTGGATTTGCTCCTTTGGGTTAATCTCGGTGTTGCTTGGTAGACGCCCTTGCTTTCGTTCAGACATTAACTTTGCAAGTTGTCCAACTGACTTTGTAACTTCCTTGACTGACTTAGTAAGTTCCCCAACTTGGTTCTTTCGTTGGTTTTTAAGTATTGCCTTAGTGTCTTGAAGACGATTTTTTGTGGCTGCCATGAATTTTGTCAACATCTCTTCAAGGTTGGGCTTCTTTTCCTATGGATAGAGCTGATTTTAGAAATTCGGAGGAGGTTGTTGTCTTTGATTTCCTTGACCTCCCCACGAAAAATTTGGGTGGTTCTTCCAACATGGATTATAGGTATTACTATAAGGATTATTATTAGATCTGAAATTATTACCTATATAGTTCATCTATTCGCTTTCTATGCCTGGTTGGTAGGGTGGGTACTTAGGATTCGCCACAGTTCCACTTGCGTCGCAGTTCATTACTGGATGTACCTGCGAAGAACACAAACTATCAAGCTTTTTAATCATCATCTCTACCTGTGTTGATAGCATGGATATTACGTCGAGGTTGAAAACTCCGGCTGATTTTGTTGGTTTTGTCCTTGTAACTTGCCACTGATAGTTGTTCAGCGACAACTCTTCAATGAATTTGTAGGCTGCTTCAGGAGTTTTGTTATTTAGAGTTCCACCGGCGGCTGAATTTATCAGTTGTCTCGTTGAGAGATTTACACGATTGTAAAAAGTTTGGACTTGTAGCCACAAAGGTAATCCGTGGTGTGGACACCACCTCAAGAGATCCTTGTATCTCTCCCATGCGTCATATAATGTCTCTAAATCCATCTACACAAAAGAAGAAATATCATTCCATAATTTGGCCATTTTGGCTGGTGGGAAATACTTTAATAAAAATTTCTCGGTCATTTGATCCCATGTGGTTATTGACCCTCATGGTAACGAGTTTAACCATTGTTTAGCTTTAGTCCTTAATGAAAAGGGAAATATCTGAAGCCGTATGGCATCGTCAGAAACACCATTTATTTTGAAGGTACCACAGAACTCTAAAAAATTAGCTATATGAGTATTCGGGTCTTCGTCTTGCAAACCATCAAATTGAACAAATTGTTGATCATTTGTATAGTGTTAGGCTTTAATTCAAAATTATTAGCAGCTATAGTAGGCCTAAAAATACTAGATTATGCTCCTATTAAATTAGGTTTAGCATAATCATACATAGTACGTGGAGCATCTGCCACATCTCATGGTGGATTATTTTCATCCATCCCTTCAATAGGATTGGATTCGCCTTCTTGGTAATTTAAGGCTCGCCTTATTTCTCTGTGATTCCTACGAGCGGTAGCTTCGATATCACTATTGTATATTAGAGGTCATGTCGGGTTCCTTCTAGTCATAAACTAGAGGTACCTGCTAGGCAAAGAAAGAAAGAAAATTAGCAAAAACAATAATATAAAATAAATTGTGAAAAATAAAAAATAATGGCTAAAGTAATAAAACTAGAGTTTTCTTAATATTTTAATTCCTTGAAACGGCGCCAAAAACTTGATCGTCTAGAAATGTCGAGTTTTAAAATTTATAATAGAGAATGATCAAACCTGGAAACTAACTTTGACAACGACTTAAGGCAACTGCACCTATCGAACAGTAGTATAGTTTAGGCAAGACCAGATTGTCGAACCCAAGGGAATTAAAAGTACTAATACTCACTTTCTTTCTATTATTTAGCCTAAATACGAAGTGATTGATTGATTAAACTAAAAACTAACTAATTACTAAACTAAGACGCAAAGACAAAAAGAACAAATTGAAGAAATAAACTTTAGAAAAACTCAATTGATTACGACGATACCCTAGAAGGAATCCACCTAGACTTCACTTGTTATCTAACACTGAACCAGATGATTTATTCATTTAGCTTGATCCGTAAGACTCCCTAATTTATATTAAACCCTCTCTCGAGGCGAATAACGTCTAACCCTAGGTTGATTAATTGAAATCTCTTTCTAATTAAAATCCCTAGAATTGCATTAACTCGATCTATAGATTCCCATATTAGGTTTCACCCTAATCCGGAAAAATCTCGTCACCTTATCTCTAGGCGTGCGATCAACTCCGCTTAATTATGCTAGATCTACTCTTAAGCAGGGACTTTTGCTCCACCACCTAAGCACATTCAACTTGAATCAATACTTGAAATATTAACACAAGAATTAAGCACACATAATTAAGAACAAACTAAGTATTTATCATATAGTTCAGAAAATAATAACAAGATTCATCTAGGTTTCATCCCTTTCAGGTATCTGAAGGGTTTAGTTCATAATGATAAAATAAAACATCTCAAGAGAAAAGATAAAAAAAACATAAGAAATCCCTAAAACCCCCTGGAGGAATTGAAGGAGAGATCTGCATTGTCTTGAGTAGAATTAAACTTCTTGAGATGGATCAATCGGCTATCTTGAGTGATTCCCACGAATCGCCTTCAGCTCGACTTCTTGGCCTAGTGATCGCCTAACTCACCGCCCTCTTTCAAGTTACACTTAGCGTCTTTATATAGGCTCTTGGAATGCGTTTCTTTCTCCCTAAGTATCCTTTTCTGAGTGAAATTCCTCTTTTCCACGATAGGGCCACGGCCATGGCACACGCCCGTGTAAATTCACTTTAGGCCGTGTTTCAATTCTGTTGATTTAGGCACGGCCGTGTAAATTATGGTTATGCTGTGTTTCAGTTCTATTGATTAAGGCATGGCCGTGTAAATTAAAGTCCAGGCCGTGTCGATTTCGACTTTGGCCCAAATTAGCCCATTTTAAGCTCGTTTCTCGTTCTTTTTGTCCCTAGCTGCTTTCCTGAGTATAAAACATGAAAAGAAAGGATTAAGAGCACCTTTTTACATAAATCAAGGAATAAATCATCCAAAAGTATGCTAAATGTGGGATTAAAATATGTTTCTTTTAGGTTTATCAGTCTCGAATGAATTTAACGTTGTCCTCGATATCAGAAACCAGTTCAGTGCCCAGAACATGCCGCTGGCTCGTATGGTGCCATCTGAATGCTAGATTGGTAGTTGTTGTTATAAGCAAACTCTACTAGCGGCATATACTCCTCCCAACTGCCTCAGAAATCAATCACACAACTTCTCAACATGTCTAACAGTATCTGAATCACCCTCACTGACTGACCGTCAGTCTGAGGATGAAACATAGTACTGTAGTCCAATCTTGTACCCAGAGCTTCATGTAACTTCTTTAAGAACTGAGACGTGAAGCGAGGATCCCTATCAGGTATTATCAAAATCGATACCCCATGCAGTCTCACTACCTCAGACACATACAATTTAGCCAGTTTCTATAGAGAGTAATCGGTACGAACCAGTATGAAATGAACTGACTTGGTCAACCGATCCACTATGACCCATACTGAATCTTTCTTAGTAGGAGTTAAGGGCAACCCACTTACGAATAGTCATTCTTTCCCACTTCCAAAGCAGTATTTTAACTGGCTGCAGTAAACCTGAGGGTAGTTGATGCTCAGCCTTAACCTGCTGGCATGTTAGACATTTACTCACAAAATTGGTAACATCTCGCTTAAGACCTGGCCACTAGTATAGCTCACGAAGGTCTCGGTACATCTTGTTCCCACTAGGATGCATAGCATAAGGGACTCAACTCGGCATCATTCAGTACACAGACTCTCCCATGGAAATAGAGAACCCCTTCGCTAT
This sequence comes from Gossypium rotundifolium, assembly GCA_025506655.1. Lineage (NCBI taxonomy): Eukaryota > Viridiplantae > Streptophyta > Magnoliopsida > Malvales > Malvaceae > Gossypium > Gossypium rotundifolium. Next base: position 152,863,561 of record CP106733.1, on the reverse strand, counting down.
TCAATCCAAAATTTGATGTATTACCTCTCTCAATCTGTCGGAATCGAAGACCCAGTGACTCATCCTCCAATTGTTTGCCCTTAATATGCTCGATCCACATCGGTTTAACTTGGATTTTAGCCAACAGGCTAACATCATCAAATAAACAGAGACGAGCAAACATCACTCTCAAATCAGTCATAGCCCTTTGGCTCAGTGCGTCGGCCACCACATTGGCCTTACCAAGATGGTATTCAATCGTACAGTCGTAATCCTTTAGCAGCTCAATCCATCTACTCTACTTAAGGTTTAACTCCTTCTAAGTGAGGAGATATTTGAGACTCTTGTGATCAGTGTAAATGATACACTTCTTACCATACAAGTAATGTCTGTAGATTTTTAGTGTGAATACCACTGCGTCCAACTCTAAGTCATGCGTCAGATAATTTGCCTAATGAGTCTTAAGCTATCGAGACGCGTACGCAACCACCTTACCCTCTTACATCAACACACATCCTAAACCGACATGTGATACATCATTGTACACAGTAAACTTTTTCCAAGCAATTGGCTGTATCAGAATAAGGGCTTTAGTCAGCACGGTCTTGAGCTTCTTAAAGCTCTTTTACTGTGAGTAAGTCTAGTTAAATGGCACACCCTTACGTAGCAGCTTAGTCAAGGGTGTTGCTATAACAAAAAAGGCCTTTACAAATCGTTGATAGTAACTAGCCAGTCCTAGAAAACTACGAATCTTCGATACAGTCCTAGGCTGCTTCCAATCCAAGATAGCTTCAATCATTCGAGGATTGACTCTAATCTCCTCAACAGATACCACATGGCCCAGAAATGTTACTTCTTTTAACCAAAACTCACTTACTAAGCTTGGCGTACAGTTAATTCTCCCTCAAAACCTGCAAAACCACTCGGAGATGTTCATTATGTTCATCATCAGTCTTTGAATACACCAGAATGTCATTAATAAAGACTACTACGAACCAATCCAGATAGGGTTAGAACATTCGGTTCATCAAATCCATAAAGGCGGCTGATGCATTTGTTAATCCAAACGGCATTACTAAGAACTCGTAATGCCCATAGTGAATCCTAAATATAGTCTTGTATACATCAGCCTCCTTAACTCTCAATTGATGGTACCTAGATCGGAGGTCAATTTTAGAGAAAACTAAGGCTCCTCAGAACTGATCGAACAGGTCATCTATCCTCAGCAGGTGGTACTTATTCTTGATGGTCAACTTGTTCAGTTGTCGATAATCAATGCACATATGCATGGATCCATTCTTCTCTTTCACGAATAGAACTGGAGCTCCCCATAGATACACACTAGAGTGGATGAACCCACGATCTAGTAACTCTTAAATCTGGGCCTTAAGCTCCACAAGCTCCTTCGGTGCCCTTCTATGAGGGGTGATGGATACCGGAGCTGTACCAGGAAAGAGCTCAATCCTAAATTCTACTTCACGATTTGGAGGTAACCCAGTTAGCTCTTTAGGAAAAATATCTGAAAAGTCCTTAACCGTCCTTATATCCTTAATTGAAGAATCCCTAGAATCTGAAACACTGATGTAGGCTAGATACAACTTATATCCCTTACAAACCAACTTTTTGGCCCTCAATACAAAAATCACATTCGACAAGTAGTTTCGATGTTCCCCAATTACAACTACTTTTTTGTCCTCCTCAGTTCTCAATACTACCTGTTGAATGGCACAATCCAAGTTCACTCAGTGTTTAACTAGTCAATCCATGCCCAGTATCAGATCGAATTCTCTAAAAGGGAGTTTCATTATATCAGCCAGAAAAATAACTTATTGTACCTCTAAAGGGACGTCTCTAAATAACTTATTAACCCAGACGGACTGCCCCAATAGACTTAATACCGCAATTTGACTCAGAGTACTCTCAATTAGAATTCCCAAGTTTTCAATAAAAGAGAAGGTAACATAGGAATGAGTGGATCCTATATCTATCAATGTAGTATAAGGTACATTAAAAATTAAGAATGTACTTGTGATGACATCCGAAGTATCTCCTTCTTCTCGGTGATGTCCAGCATAAACAAGAGCCGGCTACCTCACCTCAGTCTGATAAGCACTTATGCCCAGTGCTCTTTGCCCACTACCAACCCATTCGACCTCAAGCCCGACTGTGGCCTCTCGGTGGTCATTGAACTCCCCTGGTATCAGACAAGACCCAAACCAGGAGCTTGCATCTGATCAAGCCTCCATGGACACTCTCTGATACAGTGCTCTAATGAACCGCACCTCAAACATGCCCTAATTTTTTTCAGCACTCGTTCTGATGGCGTCTCCCACAATCGATACAAGGCTGTTGACCAGTAGCAACCATAGCGGCCCCAACTCTAATCGAACCATCCACTCTGGCCTTTTTCTTAGGCCTCTGATGGAACTCGAGGGCTCCGACTCCTTCCTATTCCTACCTCTCTCTTTCTCAAGGTTCTGGCGCTTAGTGCGCTTAACCTCTTCAGCGATCTTCACCTTATCCACTAGTGCAGCAAAGTCTCACTCCCTTTGTGAAGCTATCAGAACTCTTAAGCTATCTCTTAGTCCATCCTCAAAGCGAACACATCGCTCGTATACAATTGCCACCATACCTCTCGCATAACGGCTCAGCCTTAAGAACTCGGCCTCATATTCGGCCATTGATCTGTCCCCTTGAGTCAGTTTTAAAAACTCTCTCCTCTGGGTATCCACATAATTGGCATCCACATATTTTCCATAGAAGGAAGATTTGAAGAATTCCCAGGTCAGTCGTTTGGTCTGAGTGCCCTCCTTTACAGTAAGCCACCACTGATATGTTTTATCTCATAGCAGCGATACAACACACTTTAATTTTTGCTCAGGGGTACAGTCCAGGTCGTCCATAATTCTCTCCATGGCTTCTATCTAGTACTCAGCCACATTAGGGGTAACTCCAGCAATACCCCTAAAAATCTTAGCTCCATTGGACCAGAGTCATTTCGTAACTGACCCTCAGCCTCCAGCTCCAGTATTGGCCCCAGCGACCCTCTCCAAAATCCTTAACATGGTTTGGGACAGTGCGTCATCCCCAGCTACTCGATCATGAGACCCAATCTTAGTTACAGGTGAAGCCGACGTCTCACTTGTATCGAAATTAGGCAGGTTGCCAGAAGATGAGGACCTAGCTCGAACCCCTCTACGGCCTTTACCATGGCCTCTTGTACCTCATCTGCGATTACCTCTCGTACTCATTGTCTAAGTGTGTTTATCTGTATTACTAGTTTTATGCATCAGTTTATAGTTTCAGTATTTTATTAACAAATGTTTTATGCAAAATAGTATCAGTAATTTCGAAGTTCATTTTCGTAAATCGTAGTCTCACTACAGCTTTCAGTTCCTCTATAATATCTCTGTATACACTAACTTATAGTGTTTTCAGTGCAGTATACTACCAATAGTAGTTTTAATTTCGTATCAGTTTCAGTTTAAACACATAACAGTTTCAGAGAACCTCCGGGATCGGTGTCGGAGACTCGGTGTACCACACGTTCGGTAAAAACATTTCAAATCATTAGAAAATATTTCTTAGATAATTAAATCTTAAAACCCAAATCTACAGCCAAGTTTTGCAACCTGGCTCTAATACCCCTAAATGTAATACCCCAAACCCAGCCTAGACGTTTTGGCCGAATCTGGTGATGCCACATGGTAGTGTGTTAGAAAACTGTAACTTTGCTTAAAACATTTTCCGTTTAGAAATCCTCATTATCTTTTATTAACTCTAAAATCGTGATTCTAATTCAGTCATTAGTTTTCAAAATATTATACGTTGTGGAAGCTTTTTAAACAATTTGTGTCTTTGTGGGTATTTTGCTAAAACACATGCATTTTTTTAAAACTCGTGTTTACCTACTTCTAGCAAGTATAAACAGAAAACAATATAAAATCTAAATTTTAGGTAAAAATCCATAGAGGCCATTATTACAGAAAAATACCCCAAAGTAAAACTTAAAATTGTAAATAAGTATCCAATAGCAAAAAAGAGTCATGTGGCCACAACTGAGTCCTCCGCAACACAGATTCTCCTATGCCTGGGGATTATCTGTACAGATTAAGCAGAAGGGATGAGTTTACCTAAACTTAGTGTGTGATCTCTATGCAAACAAACAGACAATAACAGGTAATCTCAGTTCGGGCTTAAGCTCTTTTCAATTTCAATATCAATATCAGTTTGGGCCTTAACCCATTTTGGTAACAGTAAGCATTAGGGCCTTAGCCCATCACAGTACAGTAACAGTGGCAGTTATGCAGTTATAAAAATCCTACCCAACCAGCCTCTACATTCCATCTCCGTCCAACCCTACACTCCATGTGGGGATATAATCAACCCACCCATCCCTAACTCTAAGTAGTACCATTTGTGGGACTAAACAGTAGTTGTAGCTGAGCTGCCAATAAGTTAGGCTCGAAGCCTTCTGGTACACTTCCTCCAATCAATAGCAATCCCCAACCCAATGCAATGCATCATACAGTTATGTCATGCCCAATCATGGTTTATCACATTTATATAGTACAGTACAAACAACATGCTCAATATACAGTCATTCAGTTAGGAGTCTAAGTAATCTTACCGACCCTACAGTAGGTTCACAGTTGTCTCGGGTGACCCGTGCAACCTTAGCATTAAATTAGTGAAAATGGGCACACACACCATGTTGTCTGCCCGTGTGGGCCCACACGACCCAAATTGGCCTTGCCTGTGTCTCTCAAACGGCCTTGCTCGATCATCACACGACCGTGTCACCTATGCACAGCCTGGCTCGTCGATCACACAGCCGTGTTGGGGCTCACAACCTTGCACACGCCTATCACACGGCCGTGTGGCATCGACAATAAGGTTTTTAGCTTTTACCGAAAACATGTTTTCTTGCAATTCGGGTACACACCTTTTACGGTTTGATGCTAAACTAAACCCCGAACACTCCAGAACCTATATTCGACCAAAATACCATTCAATTAATCACTTAATTTGTGATTCTAAAAGCTACCATCAAAAGGAACACTCCTTTTAATCTAACGAAGTCCTTACCTCAAGCAAGTAGCGATAATTTCGTAACACTCAAGCCCTGATTGGCTAACTACCACCTCTTATCTTCCACCTAAATACCAAAAATCAACCATCTATTAACAAAATATTTGTTACCAATACAAAACACACTTAAACAACTTACCAACAAAACTCAAAACCGAGAAAACTATGATCCTTGGACACTTGCTTGCAGAAAGAACAAATAAAAATAACAATAAAATAAAGGCAATGATAGTGAAGTTGAGAGTAGAATTTCAGCAGGGGGAATGGAAGGGAAAAACGTGCAGATTTTTGGGAAAAAGAAAATACTGATAGAATATATGATAACCACCCTTAATCCCTTATTTTTCTCCTAAAAACTATCCACTACACTCCAACTATCCCTCAAAAACTCAGCATTTTACTACACTTCAAACTCTTCCCCATAATCACACAAAAATAAAGCCAAAGAAGGGAATCGAACACAAGTCCTCTAACACACTCCCAGAACACATATTCACTAAAACAGATAGACATTGTGTAAAAAACACACGAAAATAAATATAAGAGATTTTTGGGGCATTACACGGATATTACTAGTGGGTCGGGTCAACCCGTGGATCCTAGAGGCAAACCGACGTCATTTTGGTGCCTAAAAGGCCTACCCCAAAAAACGTCATTTTGGAGGCCTATTTAAGGAAAAAAATTTAGAAAAAATTAAACATTTTAAACCATTTCAGAAAAAACTCCCCTTGCCCCCTTTTTTTCTCTAGAGCCCCCTTTGGTCCTGCGAGAGCTCCGGTTGGTCACTACCGCCATCCACCGCTATCCACTATAATGCATGGCGACCGAGCACGAAAAAAAGCACCTTTTTTAACCAATCGGATAATAAGTAAAAATCCTTTTTTTATATATTTTTGATATATACATATATGTATATAACAGTTTTGAAAAAAAGAAAATAAATAAAATAAATAAAAGTAAAAAGACCTTAGCAACTCTTGAACTTTGTTTTTTTTTCCTTCTTCAACTGCTTGTGGTTTTTCTTATTGTTTGTACGCTCGAATCTATTTTTTTGTTCAATAGTCTCGGAAAAAAATTACAATGGTTTATCATGACTTATATAGCCATTTTACAAAGTTTATTTTTATGTTTGCTGTCACTTCTGCTTTTGATCTTTGCAGGTGGCAATGGCAAGTGGAGGACGATGCTGACATGGCGATGGCAGGCTTTGGCAGAGGCTAGGGCGACGCATCGATGGTTCCAAAAACCCTAGTGTCTTTGAATCAGTTTATGTTTTGGGCCTCTATTGGGCCATTAGGAATTTGGGCTAATGTAAATGGACTATTGATTATTGGACTTTGGTTTTGTTTGGGTCTTATTAGGCTTCGGGATAAATTGGCCCACTACATTTACTATCCGCAACATCGCTATCTACATGATACTTCGCATATTGACAGTCCACAAGGCAATTCACCAAAAGACTATCCGCCAAGAAGTTCACATTGGGAAAGTTCGTCAGATGTGCTCGCCATTGGACTGTCTACCATATTTGTTCGCTATTTGGATTATCCTTCATGTACTGTCTGCCACATGCATCCGTCATTGCATGGTTGGTCATCTTGCAATGGGTACAACGTTTTGCTTCAAACAATAGTCTTAGATTAGATCTTTTCTTCCTCTGTATAATAACTTCTTGGAACACGCACCTTTTGTTGCTACTATTCCAGATTTAGTTGAGCGGTAGAAGAAATTTATTATTAAATCCTTTGATATGTTTTTGTGGTTTTAGAATAAAATGAGAATCTCAACTATATAAAATATTTTATTTTATTATTTTTTAGATTGTCTTTTTTTCTTATCTCAAATCTCTCAAGAAATCTGTTAAGAAATGGCTTACCTACAGCTAAGTCTGTTTTTTGGTTGCAGCACGACATCATGCTGACTTTGGTTGTTTTTATTATTAGTCACAATTAAACTAAGCGTGTAAGATGTTGTTGTGATTAGGTGCTAATTGACTTGATTAAATTAGCTTATCTATGTGTACAAGTTTAGTTTTATGAGTTTCAAGATGTGTTAGTGGTGTTAGGTAAGTATTAGGTGATAGTTTTTCATTTCACTCAAGTTCTTTGCTTGTATATATGTAAGCTTTAGTTGACATCTATGGGATGATGAATTTTTTCAGCCTTTTTCTTCTTCTTCTCTGTTTTGGTCCTAAACAAGTACTTAGTTTTTCCCTTAATTCAAAAAAAAACTAAAAATTGGTATCAAAAGCCTACTTCTTTGGGGGCCATTTCTCTTTTTTTTTTCTATTTTCAAGTTAATATGCCTTCATCTAATTTCTCTCCAACTCCACCACCAATGTTTAATGATAAAAGCTACCACATTTGGGTAGTAAAATGAAGACCTACTTGCTAGCATTGACTTATGGGAGGTTGTGAATGTTGATCTTGAACCACCACCCTTGAGAGCTAACCCTACGGTAGCTTAGATCGGGCAACACTCTGATTATAGAGCCAAGAGATACAAGGCAATGTATTGCCATCAAAACAGTGTGTCAGACTTGATTTTTTCAATGATTATGACCTGTAATACTCCAAAGCAAGCTTGGGACAAGCTTAAAGATGAGTTTCAAGGCACTGAAAAACAAGACAGCAACAACTTATCAACTTGATGAAGGAATTTGAAAACTTGAATATGAAGGAGATCGAGATAGTTAAGCAATACTCAGACAAGATCATTGCTGTTGTGAACAATATAAGACTACTTGGGGACCAATTCAATGAAAGCAGATTAGTGGAAAATGTTATTGCAACTTTACCTGAGAGATATGAAGCTAAGATTTCTTCCTTGGAAGACTCGAGAGATTTGTCAACAATTTCTTTGTCTGAGCTAAGTAATGCATTCTATGCTCAAGAACAAATAAGAGCCAACAGACAGGAGTAACATCACAAAGGTGCATTTCAAGCTAAAAGCAAAGGAAGCTCAAGCTTCTCTAGTTACAAAGGGAAAAAAAGTTAGGCAGAAAATAAAGAGAAGTCTTAAAGAGATGGTGGAAAGAAAAAATATCCACCATGCTCTCATTGTAAAAAGACTACTCATTTAGAAGCATGTTGTTAGTTCAAGCCTGATGTGCAATGCAAGATAGTAAGTAGTTAGGCTATATTTAAAAAGTGTGCAAGAATAGAGGTCGACAAAAGTAACAACAACCACAATAGCTGAACATTCAAGCTCAAGTAGCTTAAGAAAGCCATGCTTAGGGGAACAAGTGTTTGTAGTTTATTGTTCTACATTTAAGAGAAAGAACATAAAAAGGTGGTTGATTGATAGTGGTTGTACCAACCACATGACTCCTAATGCCAGTATCTTTAAGTTGATTGACAACAACTTTAACTCAAAGGAGAAAGTTGGCAATGGACAATACATCAAAGTAGAGGGAAAATGAGATGTGTTGATTGACACTCCTTCAGGTGCTAAACTTGTCTCAAATGTTCTTTTAGTACCTAAAATAGATAGAAATCTGCTAAGTATTAGTCAATTACTTGAGAAAGGGTATTCGATTGAGTTCAAGAACAAAAAATGCTTGATTTGTGATCCAAGTGGATATAAGCTTATATTAGTGGCCATGACTAATAGGAGCTTTGTTATTGACTGGAATAAAGCATATGCTAGTGCTTATACAACTAAATTGGATGAGTTTAATTTGTGGTATAAGAGGATAGGCCATGTTAATTATAGATCCTTACTTCAGTTATTCAATGAGGATTTGGTTGACAATTTACAAAAGTGGTTGAGCAATAAAGTGTTTGTGAAGTGTGCTAGTTGGGAAAGCAAGTTAAGCTTCCATTTCCAGCAAACAAGGCTTAGAGGGCCTCTAAAAAACTACAGCTAGTTCACATTGATGTGTGTGGTCCTATGAAGACTCAATATTTGAATGGGAACATGTATTTTATCCTTTTCATTGATGATTATTCCAGGTTTTTTTGGGTTTATTTCCTCAAAATAAAGTCGGAGGTTGCTTCAGTATTCTAGAAGTTCAAGGTAGCAGTTGAAACTCAATCAGGTTACAAGCTCAGAATTGTAAGGTCAAACAAAGGGGCAGAGTACACTTCTAATTTGTTTCAAATGTTTTTTGAAGAGTTATGGGTTGAACATCAACTTACAAACATCTACACACCTCAGCAAAGTGGTGTTAGAAATAAAAAAAATGAACCCTGATGGATATGGCCAGATGTCTTATGTTTGAAAGAAATTTTCCCAAAAATTTCTGGGTTGAAGCAGTGAGCACTATTGGTTATCTTCAAAATAGGCAACCAACCAAAGCCTTGCTAGATAAAACTCTATTTGAAGCCTGGTTTGGATTCAAACCCTCAGTTTCACACTTCAAAAATTTTTGGATGCATCTGTTATGCACATGTTCCTGTTGTTAAAAGAGACAAATCAAAAAGAAGGCTTAACCAAACATCTTTGTGGGCCATAGCAGTGTTAAGAATGGCTACAGAATACTTGATCCATTAACCTACAAGGTGTTTATAAGTAGGGATGTAGTGTTTGATGAGAAATCAACACAGAACTAGGATAAAGTTGAGTCAATGTTACTTAAGATTTAGTAACGGGGTCGAATAAAGCTAATCAGTTTGAGCAAGAATGGATTTTGATGATGTGCCTGTCAGATGAACCAGATTAATCAGTGAGGTGTATGAAAGGGTTGGCATAGCTGCTACTGAGCCAGTCAGTTTGAAGGAGAAGAAGCATTACAAGGCTGAGAGAAAGCTATGTTGGATGAAATGAATATGATTCACAAGAATTAAACCTAGGAGCTGGATGAAAGGTAGATAACAAGAACATCATAGAGGTGAAATGGGTGTTTAGAGCAAGGACAATGCTGATGGAACATTAAACAAGCTGAAGGCAAAGCTAGTTGTGAAGGATATCAGCCAAAAATATGATGTTGACTACTTTGATACCTTTGCACTTATGGCAAGATTAGATACCATAAGACTTTTGCTTGCTTTAGCTGCTCAAAGGCGGTGGAAATTACATCATCTTGATGTGAAGTTTTCCTTCCTTAATGGATTCCTCAAGGAGGAGATATATGTTAAATAATCAGATGGCTTCAAGGTGGCTGATGAAGAAATAAAAGTGTACAAGCTTAAAAAGGTTTTGTATGGCTTAAAACAGGCACCAAGGGCTTGGTATGATAGAATTGATAACTATCTGTCAATTTTGGGATTCGAAAGAAGCACCGGTGAGACAACTTTATATGTGAAGAAAGCTGGAGATGAAACTCTTCTCATAGTCTCCTTCTATGTGGATGACTTACTAGTGACTGGTGGGAGTGATGATTTGCTAGCTGAACTCATGCAAATTAAAATGTCTGATCTAGGTGAAATGACCTACTTTCTTGGTATAGAGGTATCTCAAACTCAACAGGGCATTTTCATAAATCAGAAGGCTTTTGCCTTGAAGATCTTGAACAATTTTTGCATGCAAAATTACAGAGTAGCTAGTACTCCAGTTGTTGTTAGTGAAAAAAGCACGAGCCAATGTGATTTTGAAAAGGTAAATGAATTGTTTACTCTATTTAACAACTTCAAAGCCTGATATTGTATTTGTTGTTAGTCTTTTGTCCAAATTCATGCATTGCTGCAATATGACTCAATTTCAAGTAGCAAAAAGGTTTCTAAGATACATCAAAAGGACTCTAAGCTATGAAGTTGAGTTCACCAAGGCTGATGACATGAAACTTGTTGGTTTTACGGATAGTGATTGGGATGGATCCATTGATGATATGAAGAGTACTTCAGGGTACTTGTTTACCTTAGGATTAGCTACTTTCTGTTGAAGTTCGAAAAAGCAAACCATAGTATCTCAATCAACAGTCGAGGTTGAATATGTTGTAGCTGCTACAACTGTTCATTAAGCCATTTGGCTGAGGAAACTCTTGGTTGATTTAAACTTGCACCAAAGAGAAGCAACATGTAATGACCAAAATTTTACAGTAATCGAAAAGTGTATTTTCGAGTCTCCTTTTTTGAAAAACGGGTTCATAAATATTTATTAAAAATATGCAAAGTTAGTTGTGTGTTTAATTAGGTTTTGGTTGGGTGAATTTTTTTAAATTAAGAGTAATTAGGTATAAGGATTAAATTGAATAAAGTGTGAAAGTTTAATTATAGACTAAAGAAAAGTTGAAGGATTAAATAAATAAATAAACCATATGTAACACTTGTATAATAAAAAGTAAATACAAGTGTATGGTAAATGTAAAATACATGTGGAAAAATAGTGTACATATGTATAAAATATTAATATATATATATACTTAATATTTAAGTATATAATATAATAATATATTATTATAATAATAACTAAATAATAAAATAAAACAAAAAGAATGAAAAAGAAACATAATAGCAAATGAAACATGGGAAAAAAGGAAAGAAAAAGAAGAAGGAAAATTAGGGTTTTTGAGGTTCAAAGCTTAATTGGTAAGTCAATTTAGTCCATTTTCTTGTAACTTTTGAGTTTTTAGAACCCTAGAACAAAATACTACTTGATTTAATTTGAAATTTTGAAAATGATGAATTTTTAGATGTTGTTCATGTTGAATAAATTGAAGAATTAGGGATTAAATTGATAGAATTTCAAGTTGGAATTGAGAAAAAGATTGAATTGTAAAATAAATCATAAGTTTAAAGTAATAGGGACTAAATTGAAAGAATTTCAAAATTAGGGTTTTATGATGAAATTAAAGAGTTAAAATTAGTTTAAAGTGGAAATTGAATTGAGATAAGGAATTAATTTTGTAAGAAAAAGGAGTTAGTTTGATTTAAGGATTAAATTGGAATTTAGGCAAAAGTTGTGTATAAATTGAAATGTTCAATGTTAAATTGTGTTGTATTGATTATTTTCAATTATTTTAATTCCATAGCAAAAGTTGAGCCGGAGACCTCGGCTAAAAAAGGAAAAGACAGTCAACGAGGATTAGCTCGGAAATTACGGTTTGTATTTCTATAATCCGAAAACTAGTTATTAATTGTTAAATTTACATTTTATGCTTATGGTAAGCAATGAGGTAAGTATTAACATTATGATATTGAATTAAATATATGATTGTATGTGATTATTGAAATGAATTGATATTGTAATATTGATATTGAATTGAATTGAATTGATTTTATGGGTATATGTGAAAATTTATTAAAATTGAAAAGTGATTGAAAACCCTATTAATTGTATCAGGCTGAGTCAAATATAGTTGGCATGCCATAGGATTGGAAGTGTTCAGGGATACTTCGACCATGAGTCGATGAGACACTGGGTGTCACATTATTACTTCGGATAAATTCGATGAGGTACTGGGTACAAACTTACTTCGGCATGGCCGATGAGACACTGGTTGTCAGTTTATTACTTCGAATTATCTGATGAGGCACTGGGTGCCATATTGGTGTGTTTTGGTTGGATCCGCGTATCCGACAAAGTCTGAGTTTTGTTAATAGGGGTATATGAATGAATTGGCAATATGAATGATATTGGATGATTTCGAACATGAGTTGAATTATGATATTGAATTGAGTTATGAAATTGAAACGTATGAACCAATGGGTTCATGATATGGTTATTAACATAGTGAGATGATATGTGAATCCTATTGAGAAAAGCTATTTGAAAAGCAATTGATGAGAACTAAAAGTGTTATGAATGGTGGTTTAAGAAATTGATTGTTTGTTTAATGATATTTGGTTATGTGTGTTTAAATACATGTAAATGTTATAAATTTTTGTTTAATAAGTATTGGGATAGAAATACCACTGAGTTTTATACTCAGCATACGGTTTGTTTCTGTGCATAGGTTAGGTTAAAGTCGAATTGCTGAATCGGCATCCAAGGCCGATCCCGAACTCATTGTGGTGAAGTACATTTCTTTTTGGTAAACGGCATGTACCTAGGACGTTATGTTTGTTATTTTGGAAAATGATTATAAATGATGTTATATTGTGATAATTGTTGGTTTTATATACATAAATATAAGTTATGTGTTTGTTAAGGTGACAAAATGGCATATTTTGGTTAAAGTATGAATGAATTTGTTATATGCAAATTTAGATTTATTTGGATAAAACTTATGAAGTATTTATGAATGTACATTGATTAGTATATTAAATTGATTATTTTTTTATTTTGGATGTATTTGATTGTGTTTTGGATTGGTTGAACAATTGGTTGTTGAATTGCTTGTGGATTAAGATTGCAGGGTTGGTATAATTTGATGTATAAGACTCATTTTGAGTCCATACGGCCTGGTACACGGGAGTGTGACCAGACCGTGTGAGACACACGGCTTACACATGGGCACGTGGATACACCGTGTGTCCTCTGCAATTTAATTTTTTCAAAATAGAATGCCCAGGTTTGGCTACACGGGCAGTGACATGAGCGTGTGTCTCAGCCATGTGAGGGACCCAACCTAGTACACGGGCATGTGTCCTAGCCGTGTGAAAACTGCACCTAATTTTGAAAAAATAAATTGACCACACGGCCTAGCACACGAGCGTGTGGCTTGGCCGTGTGAGGTAACTCGAGGAGTTTGTAACACCCCAAACCCGGTCTATGCATTGAGACTAGATTTGGTTTGTTACATGAATCGAGCTATTTTAAAATCTTCAATAAGTTGAAAACTACAATATTATTTACAGGATTTAATATAATTAGAAGAGTATTTTAATTTTTGATAAATATTAGAAAACATTAGTTGAAAAACATTATTAACATTGTATTATCAAAAACCCTTAGGTAATTTATTTGAGAGTTAACAATAATAAAATATTTATAAAAGAATTTCATATACTTAAAGAAAACCCAAATTAATTTTAATGAAAACATCATATAATTATAGCCCATATTTAAAAGTCCAAAGTATAGTTTAAAACCAAACACACATAAAATCCATAAATTATTTATAGAGGCCCTTATTACAATAACCCAAAATAGTAAAAATACTTATTAAAAAGTTTAGAGTTTAATAAACCCATGTTTTGCAAGATGGCCTTCACGAAGTCATCCTCGCCCAAGTCCACGCCAATTTCCATTACCGAGATGGAAAAATTTAAGGGGTGAGTTACTTAGAACTCAAATGTGTAACTCACTTACTTGTCCATCGGGCGATTTTCAAATTATGGATTTGGGCCTTGAGCCCATAAGCAACAAGTAATAATATAATGAATAACATAATTAATAGCATGCATATGAAAATGAATTTTCCCTCCCAAACCTAATTCCATCCACTACATACACCCGCACCAACCATCACACCTGGGGATCAAGTCAACCCACCACGCCATCACACCAATCATAGGCATTAAGCCAAATTATATTTTGTGGCATAGCCATCGAACTAGATTGTGACAAAGTCACCGAACTAGAGGTATTGAGCCAATTATTATTTTGTGGCGAGCCACCAACTAGAGGCAAATATCCATTTATAACTTTTGTGGCGAGCCACCAACTAGAGCAAATAGCCATAATTTTGTGGCGAGCCACCGAACTAGATTTTTGGCAACAGGCCTTCTTCTCTTCATCATTTCCCAACCCATGCAATATGTATGCAATAGTAAACTATGATCATACAATAATTTTATTAAAAGGCCCATTACAAGAGTTAATATTTCCAAATCTTTATTAAGGCCCAAAAATAACACTTTGGCCTAATTACTATTTATCAACTTAAGCCCAATTTTACGATCTAGCAAGTATTTTAGCCCATTTATCAATTTGATGAGTTTATGGCCCATTTATCGATCTAATGAGATTTCGCCCAATTTACATTCATACGTAGATTTTTACCGATTTTCAACTTAATAGAGTTTTCTACCAATTATCGATCTAGCGAAATTTTGGCCCAATTTACAACCAAATGAGATTTCGGCCGATTATCAATTTAATGAGTTTTACCCCAATTATCGATCTAGCATATTTTACGCCCATTTTCACTAAACATACAATTTACATAATAACAAGTAATTTCTCGAGGGCATTTTCGTAATTTTCACGATTTTAGTCATTTTCACGTATTTTCGTCAAAATATCAGTTTTTACGTTTTATACCGATCTAGTCGTTTTTACGATTTTACTTCAATATCGAAATTGACATCCAACCCGAGAAAAAGTGTGAAGTTACACACCTCGATACCGAGAGTACTAATCCTTCTCGCTCCTCGGCACCTAAAACATATTTCGATCCGTTAGAACACTATTTCGTATAAACATACTTAATCGATAATAGATCCAAAATCTTACCCTCTTGATTTTGAATCACTTGATTTTCGCTTCTCCTCGTTTATTGGTTCGTTAGTCGAGAATCCACCAACGATAATGGCTCTAAGTTCGTACCACTTCAAATAATTGACTCCTTCTAAGATGGTCCACAACCCGTGGAAAATCTCGATGACCGAAACCGCTCTTCGTTTAAATAGGGGACTTACAGATCCGCCCCTCTTAATATGACTAACTACCGCCCTTTTCTTCCCTATTTTGAAAGTCTTCAAGATCAAAGGAATATTAGTTAAATCTAAAATAATTTCGAAATAGTACTAGAGGCTTTAAAGGATGAGATTTCCTTACCACAATAAATCGATTCCAATGTTTCTACGATTCCCCCGATCACTTGAGTTCCGATCTTTCGTTATTACACTATATAATAACGAATGAAACGTTATTAGAACGAACGTTTATTTCGATCCAATAGTCCTTCATAACACCATCAATATTCGGCCATAACACTATTAATTAATCGAAAATGAAAAAGAAGAATCCTTACCTATTTTCCACGATCGAAAAGAAAGGATTGAGAAAGGTGTTTGTGATGGATGAAGATTTCGCTATGTATGATCAAAGAAAGAAAAGAAAAGTTCGCTATGGGCACTCTAGCATTCGGCCATGAGAGAGTTTGATGGAGAAACTTTGAATGAAAAGAATTAAAATATGAAAGAAGAGATGGTGATGATGTTGTTTGATTTCAAAGAGAAGAGAAGAAAAAGATGGATTTTAGGAGTTAGGTACATTCGGCCATGGTAAAAAGAAAGGAAAAAGAATGGCTTTTGGTACTAACAATTTCGGCACTAAGAAGAAACACAAGAGAAAACTCAAAAGATGAACAAAAGTGACCAAATGGTCAAAAGAATTTGGCTTTACCAAGGTTTAATTTTGGCCAAAGGGGAAAATTGAGAAGAGGGATGAAAAATTCTGCACTAGGTTGCTAGGAATGACCAAAGAGAAAATTCATTTCTTAGCCAACTAACACTAAAATTCGGCTCCTCCCTATACCAAGTTGCATTCAAAAACATGGTCAATTGGCCATGATTTTGTTTCCAAAATTTTTCCTTGATATGTGCCTTATGTCCCCCCTATCTTTCCTTAAGTTTTTGATTCCATGCCATAAGTTAACTATTTCCTTAATCTTTTGATACACTAACCAAAAATAACATGGTCAACACTTACCATATATGCTCTTGGCCGACACTTGTTATACATGTGCAGAAAATTAAAAATAAAAATTCATCTAGATGCTAAACAAGGGATTCGAACCTCTCCCCTCATGCTATAACTCATGCGCCAACACCACCATGCCATGTACTCAACTTATGTCACTCATTAACACTTAATTTAACTTAAGTATTAATGACACTTGCTTCTCTTCAATAAATTCTCAAATATTAAATTTATTCCTTATCCAAATTATGCTATACTCTTCTTTAGGACTTCAATAAGCACGAAAATAAAAGTAGGAAATTTTCCTTTAGAATCTAAACACCAATTCATGCAATATATAAACACTCGGATTTTTAGGGTGTTACAACTTTACCCTCCTTAAAGAAAATTTCGTCCTCGAAATTTACCTGATTGAAAGAGGTGAGGGTATTGTTGCTGAATTGCATCCTCAGGTTCCCACGTAGCTTCCTCCACTCCGTGGTTATGCCATAGAACTTTGACCAACGGCACGGTTTTCTTTCTTAGCACCTTGACATCTCGGTCTAAGATTTCCACTGGTTCTTCATCAAAAGACAAATCTGAATTCAACTCCAATTCTTCTACCGGTATAATATGTGAAGGATCCGATCTATAATGCCTCAACATGGAAACATGAAAAACATTATGGATTTGATTCAATTCGAGGTAACTCAATCGATAAGCCATCGGTCCAACACGCTTGACACGATAAGGTCCAATGTATCTAGGACTTAGCTTGCCCTTCCTTCCAAACCTGAAGATCTTTTTCCAAGGAGAGACCTTCAAGAAAACCTGATCCCCCACATCATACTCGATATCCTTTCGCTTCAGGTCTGCATACGACTTCTGTCTATCTGAGGCTTCTTTCAATCGTGCTCGAATAACTTTTACCTTATCCTCTGTCTCAGATATCATCTCAGGACCTAACATCTGTCGTTCGCCCAACTCAGTCCAACAAATAGGAGAGCGACACTTACGACTATACAATGCCTCGTAAGGTGCCATCTGAATGCTAGACTGATAGCTGTTGTTATACGCGAATTCTGCCAGTGGTAGATAATCCTCCCAACTACCCCTGAAGTCGATTATAACTCCTCTTAACATATCTTCCAATATCTGAATTACTCTCTCCGACTGACCATCAGACTAAGGATGAAAAGCCGCACTGAAATTCAACTTTGTCCCCAAGGCTTCATGTAGAGCTTTTCAGAATCGTGATGTAAACCTAGGGTCCCTATCCGATATAATAGATACAGGTACCCCATGCAACCTCACAATTTCGGATACGCATAGCTGCCAACTTCAGTAATGAATAATCCGTTTAACTGGCGAAATGAGCGGTCTTAACAACCGATCAACAATTACCCATACGTAATTTTTCTTAGTAGGTGTTAACGGTAACCCACTAACAAAATCCATAGTTATCCGCTCCCATTTCCAAAGAAGAATTTTTATCGGTTGTAACAACCTGCACGGTAATTGATGTTCGCCTTCACTTGTCGACAAGTCAAACATTTTCCCACAAATTAAAATCTCACGCTTTAACCACAGCCACCAATATCGTTTCACGGAGATCTCGATACATCTTATTTCCTCCGGATGCATAGCATAAGGGCTACTATCGCCTCCGTAGAATCATTTGCCTCGTGTCCGAGTCCTTAGGCATACATACTCTTCCTCGAAAACACAACACACCCTCCGTGTTTATTCCAAAATACTCGATTTCACCATTTTCAACTTGCTGAAGTAAAGGTCCCAACTTCTCATCTGATGTCTGTTTTTCCTTGATTTGTTCCAACCACAGAGGCTTCATCTGAAGTTCTGCTAACAAACTACCATCCTCGTACAAACTCAAATGGGCAAACAATGCTCTCAAATCAGATACTGCCTTACGACTTAACGCGTCAGCTACCACGTTAGCCTTTCCAGGATGATATTCGATTGAGAAATCATAGTCCTTTAATAATTCTACCCATCTTCTTTGTCTCAAATTTAACTCCTTTTGGGTAAGGAGGTATTTAAGACTCTTGTGATCCGTGTAGATTATTGACTTCTCACCATAGAGATAGTGCCTCCAAATCTTTAGAGCAAAGACAACAGTAGCTAACTCCAAATCATGCGTAGGGTAGTTTACTTCGTGTGGTCTCAATTGACGAGAAGCATAGGCCACCACCTTTCCATTTTGCATCAACACACAACCCAAACCCGTGTGAGACGCATCACAATAAATAGTGAATTCTTTTCACCTCCTATTTGAATCAAAATTGAGCTTCATCAGATCTTCTTCAATTTCTCAAAACTCTCTTCTCGCTTTTGGTCCAAATATACTGAGCTCCCTTTCGCAATGCTTTAGTTAGGGTGCAACAATCAACGAAAACCCTCTACAAAACGCGTCTATAGTATCCACCAAACCCAAGAAACTCCAAATTTTAGCTACCGTTGTTGGTGGTTTCCAATCCGAATTGCCTCAATTTTTGAGGATCCACCCTTATTCCTTGGTGATACTACATGACCAAGAAAAGTCACTTCCTTTAGCCAAAATTAGCATTTACTAAATTTGGCATACAATTGTTTATCACGAAGTAGTCAGTAATACTATCCGCAAATGTCTGGTCATGTTCCTCCTCATTTCTAATAAACCAATATGTCATCTATGAACACTACCACAAACCGGTCTAAATATGGTTGAAAGACTCGGTTCATCATGTCCATAAATGCATTCTTTGTATTGGTTAGTCTAAACGGCATCACTACAAACTCATAGTGTCCGTAACGTGTCCAAAATGCCGCCTTATAAATGTCCGCTTCTTTCACCTTGAAATGGTGATAACCCGACCTTAAATCAATTTTGAGAAAATCAAGCTCCTTTTAATTGATCAAGCAGTCATCAATTCTCGGCAGAGGATACCGATTCTTGATCGTCAATTTATTCAATTGTCTATAGTCAATGCACATATGCATCGATCCATCCTTCTTCTTGACGAACAAAACCGGTGCTCCCACGGAGACACACTTGGTCGAATAAATCCCGATCCAATAATTCTTGAATTTGAGCTTTAAGCTCACCAACTCCTTCTGCCATTCTATAAGGAGCAATGGACACCGGAGTCATCCCTGAACAAAAGCTCAATGCCAAATTCTACTTCCGATCCGAGGTATACCGGAAGTTCTTCGAAAACATCGGAAATTCCTTCACCGTGCTCACATCATTCACAGATAACTCTTTGGCATCCAAAGCACAGATAAAGGCTAGAAATGCTCCATATCCTTTCCACACCAATTTCTCTGCCTTTAATGCAGATACCACATTTGCCAGATAGTTCCTTCGCTCACCAATCATTATGACTTCCTTATCATCCGAGGTTCTTACTGACATTCATTTTTTAGCACAATCCAATTGTGCCCGATGTTTAACCAGCCAATCCATGCCCAGAATGAGATCGAATTCGCCGAAAGGTAGTTCCATCAAGTTTGCTAAGATACCTCCTCTTGAATTTTCAAGGGCACGTCTTTAAACATTTTATTAACAATTACCGACTGTCCTAAATGACTAATTACTGTCATCTCATTTTCGATAATTTCATATTCTAAATTCAGGTTTCCAGATATGGCACTAGCTACATATGAATGGGTAGAGCCAATATCTATTAAGGCAATAACAGGTACATCAAAAATGAAGAACGTACCAGTTATCACATCAGGTGCATTGCCGTCCTCGCGGCGTCTAACTGCATAGACCAGTCCAGGCTGTCTTGCATCTACATTTCCTCTAGGACCATTGCCTCGACCCGGTGCACCTTGACCACGTCCAGCCCCATTACCACCATGACCTGGTCCACGACCTCTCGGTGGCTGTTGATTACCTCTGGCCGGCTGTACATCATTATTACGGACTTCTTGAGTTGTATCCATACGTCGAGGACAATTTTTGTACTGATGATCCATTGAACCGTATTTGTAGCATGCACCCGTTTTCCTCCAACATTCTCCAAAATGTCTTTTCCCACACTCAGTGTAATCTCGACTTCGATTATTTGCTACCGGGGTTCTACCTTGAACTGGTTCATCATTCTGAGGTCTCTTTTGGAATCTCTTTGAAGAACCAGACTGCTGTGTCTCTCTCTTGTTTCAAAATCTTTCTCGATTCTGCTGTTCTGAATTCTTAGCCTCTTCGGCTATTTTGGCCTTCTCCACAAGAGTCGAAAAATTTCTAACTTGCTGTGGAGCAATCAGAACCCTTAGCTCATCATTAAGTCCATCCTCGAAACGCACACAACGTTCGTGATCTGTTGCTACAATTGTCCGGGCATAGCGGCTCAGACGTAAAAACTCAGCTTCATATGCTGCCACCGTCTTACTTCCTTGGACAAGATTCAGAAATTCTTTCCTTCGAGCGTCTACATAACTCGTTCCAACGTATTTTCCTTGGAATGCAGCTTTAAAGAATTCCCAATTAATCGATTCGACTTGGTGCCTTCTCGAGCAGTGAGCCACCACCGACACGCCTCATCTCTTAATAAGGATACTGACTCCTCTCGGTTTTTGCTCGACAATTGCATTCCATATCATCCATAATCCGTTCCACGCCTTGAGCCAAGATTCACCACATTTGAGCTACACCGAGACTCCTCTAAAACTTCGCATTATTTGACTTAAGTCGCTCTGAAATTGACCCACGAGTTGTTGGCCCAATTCTAGTTCCAAATGACCCTTTCCAAAACTCGCAGCATTGCTTGAGTCAATGCATTATCTTCTTCCATGTGATCGCGTGATCCGTCTCACTTTCAATTGACGCAAAGGCCCACTTCCACATATGATTTGGTGCTTCATCGTAGCACCTCGGCCCTACCACGGCCATGTCTACTGCGCCCACGACCACGTCCTCTAGTGCTCATGATAGCTTGTTCGCTTTTATCGATTACAAGTTTTATTAATCAAAAATTTGTTTGGTGTTTATTAACGATATTTTATGAGATTTGAGATATAAAGTTGTTTTTTCGCAACATATCCTATAGTCTCAATCTCTACGGTTTTCACATCTAAAACTAGAAGTTCTAGAGTGTTCCTATGATCATATCATAGTAATTATTAAGCAATAAATACTTACTTGACTTGTTGCTTGGATGCTTGTGGTGCCATCTTGATCTTTAAAATATAATTGAATGATTTCATACTAAAATTATTTATAACCCAAACCACAACCGAAGTTTTTGAAACTGCTCGATATTATTAAATGTAACACCCCAAACCCTGGTCTATGCATTGAGACTAGATTTGGTTTGTTACATGAATCGAGCTATTTTAAAATCTTCAATAAGTTGAAAACTACAATATTATTTACTGATTTAATATAATTAGAAGAGTATTTTAATTTTTGATAAATATTAGAAAACATTAGCTAAAAACATTATTAACATTGTATTATCAAAAACCCTTAGGTAATTTATTTGAGAGTTAACAATAATAAAATATTTATAAAAGAATTTCATATACTTAAAGAAAACCCAAATTAATTTTAATGAAAACATCATATAATTATAGCCCATATTTAAAAGTCCAAAGTATAGTTTAAAACCAAACACACATAAAATCCATAAATTATTTATAGAGGCCCTTATTATAATAACCCAAAATAGTAAAAATACTTATTAAAAAGTTCGAGTTTAATAAACCCATGTTTTGCCAATATGGCCTCCACGAAGTCATCCTCGGCCCAAGTCCACATCAATTTCCATTACCTGAGATGGAAAAATTTAAGGGGGTGAGTTACTTAGAACTCAGTGTGTAACTCACTTACTTGTCCACTGGGCCAGATTTTCAAATTATGGATTTGGGCCTTGAGCCCATAAGCAACAAGTAATAATATAATGAATAACATAATTAATAGCATGCATATGAAAATGAATTTTTCCTCCCAAACCTAATTCCATCCGCTACACACCCCGCACCAACCATCACACCTGTGGGGATCAAGTTAACCCACCCCGCCATCACACCAATCATAGGCATTAAGCCAAATTATATTTTGTGGCATAGCCACCGAACAAGATTGTGACAAAGTCACCGAACTAGAGGCATTGAGCCAATTATTATTTTGTGGCAGAGCCACCTAACTAGGCAAATAGCCATTTATAACTTTTGTGGCAGAGCCACCGAACTAGAGGCAAATAGCCATAATTTTTTGGCAGAGCCACCGAACTAGATTTTTGGCAACAGGCGTTCTTCTCTTCATCATTTTCCAACCCATGCAATATGTATGCAATAGTAAACTATGATCATACAATAATTTTATTAAAAGGCCCATTACAAGAGTTAATATTTCCAAATCTTTATTAAGGCCCAAAAATAACACTTTGGCCTAATTACTATTTATCAACTTAAGCCCAATTTTACGATCTAGCAAGTATTTTAGCCCATTTATCAATTTGACAGAGTTTACGGGCCATTTATCGATCTAGCAGAGATTTCGGCCCAATTTACATTCATACAGAGATTTCGGCCCGATTTTCAACTTAATAGAGTTTTCGGCCCAATTATCGATCTAGCGTAAATTTCGCCCAATTTACAACCAAAGTAGATTTGACGATTATCAATTTAAGAGAGTTTTCTACCAATTATCGATCTAGCATATTTTACGGCCCATTTTCACTTAAACATACAATTTACATAATAACAAGTAATTTCTCGAGGCATTTTCGTAATTTTCATGATTTTAGTCGTTTTCACGTATTTTCGTCAAAATATCGCTTTTACATTTTATAACGATCTAGTCGTTTTTACGATTTTACTTCAATACCGAAATTGACATCCAACCCGAGAAAAGTGTAAAGTTACACACCTCGATACCGAGAGTACTAATCCTTCTCGCTCCTCGGCACCTAAAACATATTTCGATCCGTTAGAACACTATTTCGTATAAACATACTTAATCGATAATAGATCCAAAATCTTACCCTCTTGATTTTGAATCACTTCGATTTTTGGCTTCTCCTCGTTTATTGGTTCGTTAGTTGCCGAGAATCCACCAACGTATAATGGCTCGGAAGTTCGTACCACTACAAATAATTGACTCCCTTCGGAAGATGGTCCGCAACCGTGAAAAATCCCGATTGCCAAAACCGCTCTTAGTTTAAATGGGGCATTTACTGATCCGCCTCTTAATATGACTAACTACCGCCTTTTCTTCCCTATTTTGAAAGTCTTCAAGATCAAAGGAATATTAGTTAAATCTAAAATAATTTCAAATAGTACTAGAGGCTTTAAAGGATGAGATTTCCTTACCACAATAAATCGATTCCAACGTTTCTACGATTCCCCCGATCACTTGAGTTCCGATCTTCCGTTATTGCACTATATAATAACGAATGAAACGTTATTAGAACGAACGTTTATTTCGATCCAATAGTCCTTCATAACACCATCAATATTCGGCCATAACACTATTAATTAATCGAAAATGAAAAAGAAGAATCCCTTACCTATTTTCCACGATCGAAAAGAAAGGATTGAGAAAGGTGTTTGTGATGGATGAAGATTTCGGCTATGTATGATCAAAGAAAGAAAAAGAAAAGTTCGGCTATGGGCACTCTAGCATTCGGCCATGAGAGAGTTTGATGGAGAAACTTTGAATGAAAAGAATTAAAATATGAAAGAAGAGATGGTGATGATGTTGTTTGATTTCAAAGAGAAGAGAAGAAAAGATGGATTTTAGGAGTTAGGTACATTCTGCCATGGTAAAAAGAAAGGAAAAGAATGGCTTTTGGTACTAACAATTTCGACACTAAGAAGAAACACAAGAGAAAACTCAAAAGATGAACAAAAGTGACCAAATGGTCAAAAGAATTTGGCTTTACCAAGGTTCAATTTCGCCAAAGGGAAAATTGAGAAGAGGATGAAAAATTCTGCACTAGGTTGCTAGGAATGACCAAAGAGATAATTCATTTCTTAGCCAACTAACACTAAAATTCGCCTCCTCCTATACCAAGTTGTCGTCCAAAAACATGGTCAATTGGCCATGATTTTGTTTCCAAAATTTTTCCTTGATATGTGCCTTATGTCCCCTATCTTTCCTTAAGTTTTGATTCCATGCCACAAGTTAACTATTTCCTTAATCCTTTGATACACTAACCAAAAATAACATGGTCAACACTTACCATATATACTCTTGGCGACACTTGCTATACATGTGCGAAAAATTAAAATAAAAATTCATCTAGATGCTAAACAAGGATTCAACCTCTCCCTCATGCTATAACTCATGCGCCAACACCACCATGCCATGTACTCAACTTATGTCACTCATTAACACTTAATTTAACTTAAGTATTAATGACACTTGCTTCTCTTCAATAAATTCTCAAATATTAAATTTATTCCTTATCCAAATTATGCTATAAAGTATTAATGACACTTGCTTCTCTTCAATAAATTCTCAAATATTAAATTTATTCCTTATCCAAATTATGCTATACTCTTCTTTAGGACTTCAATAAGGACGAAAATAAAAGTAGGAAATTTTCCTTTAGAATCTAAACACCAATTCATGCAATATATAAACACTCGAATTTTTAGGGTGTTACAGAGTTACACGGAGTAGAACACGGCCTGAAGCACGAGCATGTCATAGGGTCACACGGGCGTGTCCCTTGACCACACAGACGTGTGAGCCCTGCACCTATGAAAAAATTTGAAATTTCTTGAAAAATTCTCTGAGTTTCTGATTGAGTCCCGATTTAATTTTAACACGTATTTTGGGGCCTCGATGTAATGTATGCTTATTGATTTGTGAAATGTTTGTATTTGTTCTAAAATGTCCAGTAATGCTCCGTAACCCTGTTCTAGTGATGGATAAGGGTTAGGGGTGTTACACAATAGAGATTAAATGTGACAATCAATTTGCTATTGCACTTGCAAAAAATCCAGTGTTTCATGGTAAAACTAAGCATTTCAAGGTTAAATTTAATTTTGTTAGAGAAGTGGAGCAATCACATGAGATCAAGCTAGTTCATTGCAGTTTTGAAGATCAGTTGGTTGACATCTTGACAAAACCTCTTGGACAACCAAGGTTCAAGAAGTTAAAAGCCAAATTAGGAGTTTGCAACATGAACATCAAGGAGGAATGTTAAGAAATGACTTACATGCAGCTAAGTATGTTTTTTTGTTGCAGCACGACAGCATGCTGACTCTAGTTGTTTTTGTTGTTATTTAGTTACATTTGAACTAAGTTAGTAAGATATTGTTATGACTAGGTGTTGACTAACTTGATTAAATCAGCTTATCTATGTGTACAAGTTTAGTTTTATGAGTTTCAAGAAGTATTAGTGGTGTTAGGTAAGTGTTAGGTGATAGTTTTTCTTTTCACTCAAGTTATTTGCTTGTATATATGTAAGCTTCAATTGCCATCTATGGGATGATGAAATTTTTCAGCCATTTTTTTCCTTCTCTATTTTGGTCCTAAACAAGCACTGGTGTGTCTCTAGCTAACTATGATCACAATAAAGGCAAGTGCACCTATCGTTTAATAGTATAGTTATGGTAAGACCAGTAATATCGTATCCACCAGGACCAAGAGTACTAGTAATTACTATCTTTTTATTATCTAGCCTAAGAATTGGAGTGATTTCTTTTAAACTAAAACTTAATTAAAAATACGACAGAGAACGAAATTGGAAAATACTTTAGACAACTTTATAAGATAGGCAATAACTAAGGAAGAATCCACCTAGACCTCACTTATTACTTTTGATTCATATGATTTATTCACTTGACTTAATCCGTAGAAATCCCTGATTTATGTTAATATCTTTTTCAAGACTAAAAACAACTAACTCTAGGTTGATTAATTGAAATCTCTTTCTAATTAAAACCCCTATTGTCGCATTAACTCGATCTATGGATTCCCTCATTAGATTTGACTCTAATCCAACATATTTTCGCCACCCTATTTCTAGGGTTGCAATCAACTCCGCTTAATTGTGTTGATCTAATCTTAAACAGGGATTTTTGCACATCTGAATAAGCACATTCGACTTGAATCAATAACCTGAATTATCAAAACAAGAATAAGAACTCACAATTAAGAATAAGAACAAATATTTATCTTATAAATCAAATAATAATAAGATCCATCATAGGTTTCATCCCCTTAGGTATCTAAGGGATTTAGTTCATTCTAATAGGGGGAAACATCTTAAAATAAGGAAAACAACAAAACATAAGAAAACCCAAAATCTTCTAAAGAACTTGATGGGAGATCTTCAGTCTTGATGGAGATCCTTCTTTCAAGCTGCTCCCAACGGCTGTCTTCGAGTATTTTCTACCTTCTATTCAGTGTCCCCGTTTAGGTTGCCCCTTAGGGTGTCTATATAGTCTTTGGAACACCTCTTTTGGCCCACAAGTGGTCTATTCCGAATAGATATTAACTTTGATACAACAGGGACACGCCCGTGTGACACGCCTGTGGTCTGCCCATGTACGTTGATCCAGGCCGTGTTTGATCTTGCTCATAATACACGTCGTGTTCATTGGTCGAGGCCGTGTTGATTTCATAGGTAGGCCCATTTTGTCCCGTTTTGGCTCGTTTCTTGTTCTTTTCGACTCCTTAAGCTCTCCTGAGTGTAAAACATGAAATTAAGGATTAGGAGCATCAAATTCATCAAATCTAATGAAATTTTATCCAAAAATATGTCAAGCATGGGGTCAAAATATGTATAAATTGAGGTTTATCAAATATCCCCACACTTAAGCCTTTGCTTGTCCTCAAGCAAAATCCTCAACTCACAATTAAAATTAAACTTCCTCAAATCATAATTCTTATCAATAATGTCTCATCATAATTCATAGATAATTCATACATGGATAATTCAACTAAAAAAGTCCTAAAGATTCAAACAATCTAAGTCATAAATTTTTATAGCACGAAAAACATAGGTGTTTCCCCTTACCTAAATAATTACCTTTGATTCAAAACCGACAAGGATTGACATCCTCACTAAGGATTCACTCAAATCACTCAAAGTGTTTTAAGGTTCAAGATAAAGCACTCAAAAGTCAAACATGAAGAGTTGTTACCATAGGCTTGCATGAAAATCAAATCTCCACCACTATAAAATTAGATAATACACAAATCAAAAGGTCTTTTAAAAGGGTTGTAATGGGGCTTGGCTTAAAGGTGTGGATAAAGGCTGAATTAAAGGGTTAAAATCGAGATTGAATTGTCAAATTACCTAACTAGAACAATAGACTAATACTGAATAATTACATCAATTGAAAACTTATAATAACACAAGCTTCTTCTAAAAATGTGAATTTTACCATTTTAAGCTCAAATAACATAGAACTAATAATGAATGAATTTCCAACTTTTTTTTAAGAACAAGTACATAATGATGTAAGATGAATTTAACCTCTGAAATAAAGAAAATAGATAGGCAATTGATCAAATCAAATCTCAACAAAAGGGGAGTCAATAAAGAAGGGGAAGTAAAAATTTAGTTTTGGGTTAATGTTAATGGGTGAGTCAAGAAACGGTTTATTAGGCTCAAAAAGGGTTCACTAGGGGTTAATTATGAAGGTGGCTTTTTATGGAGTGAGTGGGTTAAATCCTAGGTGCATTTATCATCTCAGTATATGAAATTAAAAGTGCGGTCTCGACATGCATAATCGAAGCAAGTTTTAGAATAACAAATCAATGTTGACACACTCATAATCAATAAAGTGAGAAAGAAAAGAATATGCTCTAAAAGGCTCAAAATCTTACAAAAATTATGGTTTTTGATGTCCATCTTGCAAATTTCAAACTTCAAAGTAATATCTAAATTTACAGAAACAGCCTAGACATTTTTAATCTTGAAAATAGACTTATCATGCTTGATTCTCTAATATCTTAAAGTTTAAACCATCAATGCACAATTATCTATAACTTACTTCAAAACATATTAACAAAAATTATAAATCAATAGAAGTTTCATTCTAATAGTAATATGAGGAAATTACTTAAGAATAAGACATGATTCAGTATTGTTGACACCTCCCCACACTTAAAATGTACATTGCCCTCAATGTACAAAGATAGATAATGACAATATAATATGAAAATCATAAGATAGGGAGAGAAGTGAAACTTCTTGAATTTTTGGATAGAGTCAAAGAAAAGAAACGGTGTGAAGTTGGGCAGAGGGGGTGGATACTCCAGTGGTGGTGTGGTTGTTCCTTAACAGCCCCTTGAACCTAAATTAAAGAAATCAAAATATACTAATATAAATTAAAGACAGGAAAGATAAGAGGAAATAATTTAAAAATGAAAATAAAAGAAAAAGAAAAAATAAATGGACTCAAAGGTCCTTGTTTTGTCGAGGAATGAAGCGGCTGGCATGAACTTATGTAGAGTGGTCACGCACGGGGAAACCGTGCTAGGATCCTTTCGGTTTTTCTACATGGGGATGTTGGTCTTGGTCTTGCCTCTAGTTTTATTCATTGTGTACGGTGACAAGGATAGTGGTGTAAAGAAAGAGTGAGGGAAAGGAGGAAATGAAAATAAAGGGGGAAAGATAATGGAAAAAGAAAGGGGTGTAGTAAGTAGGGTTTAGGAGAAGAAGAATTGGGGAAGAAGGTGAGGAGAAGGGGGTTTAAATAGAAATCAAGGCACATGGTTGCTACCCACGCCCATGTACCCTATGCGTGTTACATCACACGGCCAAAGCCATGCCCGTGTGTAAGGCCGTGTGGTAGGGAAACTTGTGCTTTATTGGTTTGGTTAGTTTTTGGTTAGGTGCTAAAAATGAAAAATATGAAATTAATGGGGTTAGTGCTTAGGTTGCCTCCCGAAAAGCGATCGTTTAAAGTCTTAAGCTAGACTTACCTTTCATTCGCATAATCATGGTGGTTTGAGGAGTTGAAACTCCTCATTTTTGCTATCAATTGTGTTATAATATGGTTTTAGATGAATACAATTTACCTTGACGGTGCCAAATTGAGAATGAGTTATCTCGACTATACCGTATGGGAAAGTATTAAGTACCGTGAAAGGAGTTATTCCATTAGGTTCAAAAGTGGAAACATGAGGATCTATATAAACCATTAGAACTTGGTCTCCAACCTTGAAGTAGTCTACTTCATCTTTAAGCTCGTTAAGGAGTTGCTTAGGTTTTGCTTCGTGTGTTCTTGGTTTCTCTTTAACATATGTCATCCACTCGTCTAGTTCATCGATCTGAAGCCTTCGCTCCTCATGAGTTATTTCTTTGTTGGCATGAGGTCTAGGATATGGCTCAGTTGTGTAATTTTGTGGTGTTTCCTGAAAAGATGGTTGAACCAAATGGTCATTAATAGAATTTATGTTCTCAGCTTTATTACTCGATGTCCTACCCGAGTCTCGAGCCTGAAGAGTGATCATTTCGTCACCTACACGAAGTGTGAGTTCACCTGTACCAACATCAATTCTAGTTTTAGCAGTTGCTAAAAAGGGTCTTCCTAAAATTAAAGGAACATTATTGTTCTCATCCATGTCTAAAACAACAAAGTCTACTGGGAATATGAATTTATCAATTTTTACTAGTACATCTTCGATTATACCCCTAGGAACTCTAATAGTTTTATCAGCCAATTGGATGCTCATCCTAGTTTGTTTGGGTTTCCCAAGACCTAGCTGTTTAAACATTTTATAAGGCATAACATTAATGTTTGCCCCTAAATCTGCTAAAGCATTATTAACAGATAAACTATAAATTAAGAAAGGAACCGTAAAACTCCTTGGATCTTTTAACTTTTGCGGTAGTCTATTTTGTAAGATTATTGAGCACACTGCATTTAACTCCACATGCGACGCCTCGTCTAACTTCCGTTTGTTTGTCAAAAGCTCTTTTAAATTTTTCTTTAATTGGGTATCTGCGAAAGAGCTTCAATAAACGGTAAGTTAATATGTAATTTTTTTAAGAGTTTAAGAAATTTACCAAATTTTTCATCTGTGCGGTCTTTATTTGTCGTATTGGGATATGGCACACGAGGTTGGTATTCTGTACTTACCAGTTTTGGTTTATCATGGCTTATCTCAACCTTACCTTCCTGTACCACATTCTCTTGCCTCAATTTTGGTTCATCTAACCCTTCACTATCGTGAGAAGTAATGGCATGAAGTTGCTTCTTTGGGTTAGTTTTAGTGTTGCTTGGCAAGCTACCTTATGGTCGTTCAGATATGAGCTTAGCAAGTTGTCCTAATTGGTTCTCGAGCCCTTGAATCGATGCTTGCTAATTTTTGAGTGCTGTTTCGGTGTTTTGGAAACGAGTTTCTGACACTGCGATAAATTTTGTTAGCATCTCCTCAAGGTTCGGCTTTTTCTCTTGTGGGTAGGGTTGCTATTGAAAGCTTGGAGGGGTTGTTGTCTCTGATTTCTTGGCCACCCCATGAGAAGTTTGGGTGGTTCCTCCAGCCTGGATTATATGTGTTACTATAGGGATTATTTTGAGGTTTAGAATTGTTACCCATATAGTTCATCTGTTCGTTTTTTATGCCAGGGTTGTAGGGTGGGTATTTTGTATTGTTTGTCCCTCCTCCATTTGTATCGCACTGCATCACTGGATGTACCTGCGAAGAACCATACAAACCGTCAATCTTTTTATTTAACAGTTCTACCTGGTTTGATAGCATGGTCACTGCGTCGAGGTTGAAAACACTGGCGGCTTTTGTTGTCTTGGTCCTCATAACTTGCCATTGATAGTTATTCAGTGCCATCTCCTCTATAAACTCATAAGCCGCTTCAGGGGTTTAGGGTTCCACCGGTAGCTAAATCAATCAACTGCCTAGTTAAGGGGTTCACACCATTGTAAAAGGTTTGAACCTGTAGCCACAAAGGTAACCCATGGTGAGGGCACCTTCTTAGTAAATCCTTGTATCTCTCCCATGCATCGTAAAGTGTCTCTAAATCCATCTGCACAAAAGAAGAGATATCATTCTTTAACTT
The DNA here is from genome assembly GCA_025506655.1 of Gossypium rotundifolium. Classification (NCBI taxonomy): domain Eukaryota; kingdom Viridiplantae; phylum Streptophyta; class Magnoliopsida; order Malvales; family Malvaceae; genus Gossypium; species Gossypium rotundifolium. Next base: position 152,832,050 of record CP106733.1, on the reverse strand, counting down.
AGCCGTTTTAGTCGGGGAAAATATTTAAGTAAAAATTTTTCGGTCATTTGGTACCATGTAGTGATTAATCCTCGTGGTAACGAGTTCAACCACTGTTTAGCTTTGTTTCTCAATGAGAAGGGAAACAACCGAAGACGAATGACATCATCAGAAACACCATTAATCTTGAAAGTGTCGTAGAATTCCAAAAAATTTGCCAAGTGATTGTTTGGATTCTCATCCTGCAAACCATCAAACTGAACAAATTGTTTAATCATCTGTATAGTGTTAGGTTTCAGTTCAAAATTATTTGTAGCAATAGCAGGTCTAACAATACTTGATTCGGTTCCTGTTAAATTAGGTTTAGCATAATCATACATATTATGAGGAGCAGGATTTTGATTCACCGGGTTTACGGCAACCACAAGAGGTAGTGGATTATTGTCGGCCATCTTTTCGGTAGTATTGGTTTCGTTTTCTTGCTCTTTTTCTATGTATTGTAGACTTCGCCTTATTTCTCTTCAGTTTCTACGAGCGGTACCTTCTATATCACTGTCATAAAGTAATGGTCCTGACGGGTTTCTTCTAGTCGTAAACTAGAGTTACCTGCCAGAAGCAAATAAAAGGAAAAATTAGTAAAGAAAATAATAAAAAATAAATAATTGCAAATAAAGTAAAAATGGCTAAAGTAATAAAAATTTAACGTTCCTAATATCTCAGTCCCTGGCAACGGCGCTAAAAACTTGATGTGTCTCTAACTAACTAAGATCACAATAAAGGCTAGCGCACCTATCGTTTAATAGTATAGCTATGGTAAGACCGGTAATATCGTATCCACCAGGACCAAGAGTACTAGTAATTACTATCTTTTTATTATCTAGCCTAAGAATTGGAGTGATTTCTTTTAAACTAAAACTTAATTAAAAATAAGACAGAGAACGAAATTGGAAAATACTTTAGATAACCTTATGAGATAGGCAATACCTAAGGAAGAATCCACCTAGACCTCACTTATTACTTTTGATTCATATGATTTATTCACTTAACTTAATCCGTAGAAATCCCTAATTTATGTTAATATCTTTTTCAAGACTAAAAACAACTAACTCTAGGTTGATTAATTGAAATCTCTTTCTAATTAAAACCCCTATTGTCGCATTAACTCGACCTATGGATTCCCTTATTAGATTTGACTCTAATCCGAAAGATTTTCGTCACCCTATTTCTAGGGTTGCAATCAACTCCGCTTAATTGTGTTAATCTACTCTTAAACAGGGACTTTTGCTCCTCTAAATAAGCACATTCGACTTGGATCAATAACCTGAATTATCAAAACAAGAATAAGAACTCACAATTAAGAATAAGAACAAGTATTTATCTTATAAATCAAATAATAATAAGATCCGTCATAGGTTTCATCCCCTTAGGTATCTAAGGGATTTAGTTCATACTAATAGGGAGTCTGGCCGGATCATCTTAAAATAAGGAAAACAACAAAACATAAGAAAACCCAAAATCTTCTAAAGAACTTGATGGGAGATCTTCATAACATAAGCAAAATAAATAAAATAACATCCACAAAATAAATAGCGGCCTTATTACAATCCCAAAATAAAATACTTAGGAAATAAAATAATTAAACTTAACGAAAACAAAATTAAATTCCAACATTAAGCATGGCGCCTCGAGTCCTCTCCTACTCCATCTCCGCGATTTACTCATCTCGCAAAATGTTAAGGAAGGGTGAGTCTTGATGGAGATCCTTCTTGCAACCCAACTAGCTCACTCCTTTTCTACCCCGTGTGGTCAAAACCACTGATGACTTAAAGTCACAATTTAATTGATGGGGCCAACCCATCGTGTGGTCAAAACCAATCGATGACCATAGGTCACAAAATATCAAGTGTGGTCGGAGTTTACACACTGCTTTCTACCTAATTCCTAGATCCCAAGATCCGATCTACAACACTAGATTTTTGTCCCTTGAATGGATTTGATTTCCAATCAAATCCAAGCCTAACTTAGTCCCTAAATCCATGGCATACGTTAGTTTGACATTTAATCATAGACTTTTTAATTGAAAGGCCTTTGGTCGAATGTGCTTACCAACTCACCTTGGAAAATAAATCCAAAGCTTCCTCATTTATAGAAAATTGGCAGCACCTCTTAATGTTGTGAGAGGGTTCGGCTACCCTTTTAGAAGAGGAAAGAACCAAAACAGCACCCTTTTTCCTTAAGGAGAATTTGGCTAAGAGTAAACAACAATGCTGGAAATTTTTGAACAATTTTGGCTATGGTTTAAGGAGATTTAAAAGACAAGAAGAGAGGAAGAAGAGAAGGAGTTTGCTGGAAATTTTCTCTTAAAGAGGGAGTATATTTGGCTTGTAAAGAGAAGAGAAGCTGGAATTTTTGAATGGTTTTGGCTATGAAACAATGGAGATTTCAGCACGATAAATTTGGAGAGAAAAGAAGAATTTTGGTTCAACTTTTGGTACATCTTTGCTTGTACAAAATGATATGTACAACCCCAAGGTCTCCAATTTTCAGCAAACACTCTCTTAATTTATGATAATTCCCACCTTGATTTATCCAAGATAAATCTAATTTTATCATCCTTTAATTCCTTAATCCCTCAACAAATAAAACACTAAAAATAAAAGAACCCATGTGCATATCAAACTCTTCCAAATGACTTTGGGAGTCCAAATGCAACCAAAGTCCTTCACCCACGTTAGCAATGGGAAGAAAAAAAGAGGGAAAAAAACCATGTTGTCTTGATTCGAACTCGAACCCCAAGCAGCCCCCCTTAACACGCCCAGCCACTCGGCCACATTGACTTTCATGTCAATTAACCACAACATTTATTCTTAAACCCTTCCTACTCCAAATTTATAACCGCATATGGAAAAATTAAAATCCCAAATCGTTGCTTCAAGGTCTCGAACCAAATGACCTACCTCTTGCCCCTTTCTTAACACCCTTGCCATCTTTCCCGATTACACTTTCAGTCATAACTCGTCGACATTTTTATAAGCCATCCTTCATCGCTCCTTATGCTTTGGCGCTAAAACAAAAATAAACACAGACATGTGCTACCCCTCAGACTCGAACACGAGTCCAAGCGCCCAGATTCTTTCTTCTAGCGCCTTGCCACTTCTCCCAACCTAACTTTCATACCACAAACCTCCTTTATTTAATTATAAGGCCTTCCTAGCCCTAACGCCCAAAAAGCCCACAAGGAAAAATATTCCTTCCTTGTATCTCCCATGGATCGAACCCAAGATCCCTTACCATCATAATGACGCCACAACCACTGCACCACAAGGCCTTCTTGTGTCATGCTTCTCCCAATTTTTATTTAAACCCTATCTCCACCTAGCTCCCTTCTTTTAAGTACTTTAAAAAAAATTTAATTTACAAATAACCCCTAATTCTCTTCTAAAGAACTTAGCGGCGATTTTAGTGGCGTTTGGACAAAAATGCCACAAATATTATACATTAGTGGCGTTTGCATGAAAACGTCGCTATAGGGTCAAACACCACGAAAAATTAAGCAATAGCGGCGTTTTTGTACAAACGCCGCTAATAATCTGAGCAATAGCGGCATTTTTGTACAAACGCCACTAATAATCTGAGCAATAGTAGCGTTTTTGTACAAACACCGCTAATAATCTGAGCAATAGCGGCATTTGTACAAAAATGCTGCTAATAATCTGAGCAGTAGCGGCGTTTTTGTACAAACGCCGCTAATAATCTGAGCAATAGCGGCGTTTTTGTACAAACGCCGCTAATAATCTGAGAAATAGCGCCTTTTTTTTTTTTACAAACGCCGCTAAAAGTTGAGTAGCCATTTTTGTGTAGGGACTCGTTTTTGAATCATATTTTATTTTGATGCATTCACTCATTTTAGTTACTTAATTATGAGTTTAAGGTTAAAATGCGATGTAAGTTTAACTTTAAGGTTTCGGTGTTAGATTCTATAGTTATGACAAGCGTTTAGGGTTTTAAGGTTTAATGATTTAAGGTTTAAGGTCTAAGATTTTAGGGGTCATGGGTTTGAGTTTTAGGGTTTATGTTTAAGACTTAAGATTTTAGGGTTTAAGGTTTTGATAAAAATGTTGTAGAAAATTATTTGTGGTTTAAGTTGTTAGGGGTTAGGCTAGTATGGTTTAAGGGTTTGGGGTTTTTTGATAAAATGATAAAAAATTAATTTATTTTAGGCATCGAAACCATTTTTTAATTAAGTAGCGTCTATGATTCATGGCTTATATTTTAAGGTTTGTAGTTTAGTGTTTAGGGTTGGGGTTTGAGGGTTGGGGTTTAAGGTTTAATTTTTAGGGTTTAAGGGTAAATATGATGAACTACTTGTGTATCTTGGATTTTTTATAATACAAATCTAAATAAGATAAATACAAATTATTATTTTAAAAAATATAAATCAAAATGGGTTAAATCCCAAAAGCATATATGATCAACAATGGTTTAGTGTGCAATTGATCTAATTATTGTAAATTATTAACACAATTATTAATATAACATCATTTTATATTTATATATTGCATAATATTTATATTTATTCAATATATAAATATATATGATGTATTTACTTTTAAAATTGTGTATGATTAAATCAAAATTAAAATTTTAACTATACATTTAAACCGTAAATATAATTTCATGTCTACAATTACACATTAAACCTAAATTTATATATATATATATAATTATATTATTTAGATGTATCGCTATCAAAATTTAGGTGTATACATATAATTAAATGATATTTTTTTATATTTTAATTTAAAAATTATAGAAATATTGAAAAAAATTTAAAATGTTAAAAATAAGAAACTTAAAAATTTAAAATTTAAAACTTAAAACTTTAAATTTTAATATTTTAGTCAATATTTCAATTAAAAAGATTAATATTCAAAATTTTTAAAAAATAAAAATTCCAAAAAAATGTTTTTGAAACAAAAAATATATATTTAAAAAGGAAAAAATTTGAAATTGACAAACAATGGCATTTTTGTAAAAGCGCCTCAAAACCACCGAAACGGCACCGTTTTCATATAGTTTTTATGGCGTTTTAGGAAAAAACGCCGCAAATATATTTTTAGATGTTGCAGAACGGTGCTGTTTTATCCAGGACTTTAGTGGCCTTTTTACTAAAACGCCGCAAAAGACATGCTATAGTGGCGTTTTTACAAAAAAACACCGCAAATATATTTTCAGATGTTGCAGAACGGTGCCGTTTTATCTAGGACTTTAGTGGCGTTTTTACTAAAACGCCGCAAATATGTTTCAGACTGTATTCAAACGTCGTCGTTTTAAGATTCTTTTTTTGCTGTGCTAGTGGCGCTTCTGATAAACGCCACAAATTGAACTAGAAAAACGTCACCTTTTTACATTAGCCACTGCCCCTTTCTTTTCTTTCCCTTCTCAGCCGACTCACCCATTTCTAATCCCTAACTCCTCACTTCTAATCCCCAATTTCTAATCCCTAACTCCTAATTTCTAATCCCCAACTTCTTGATCCCCCACGGCCACATCCACCAAAGAAACGGCTTCCCAACATTTGTTACTGCATTACTGCGTGAGTTTCTTGAACTTTTGATTTTTGGTTTCTTTCGTTTTTGTATTTTTCTTTCATTTTCTGCGAAACAAAATGATGTTTGTTCCTTCTCCAGGGTCTCTTGATGTTTGTTCATACTATGAAGAAAAGTCTATGATAGTTGTTTTCTTTTTGTATTTAATTTAATCCATTTGGCAATTCCTGACTGTTGTTTCTTGTTTGCTGCATGTTTAAAGTAGCATAGTTGAACTGGGATCTAAGCTTTTTGCTATGTTATTACCCTCTAACCATCTCATTATTAACCAAAGGATATTTAACATCCTTAAAATAGGGTCTCTGCATTTTGTGTGTTTGCATGTGACGATATGCTTACTGTGCTAGTTTAGCATGTTTTGGGGCCTAGGCATGACCTCGGGTTAGGCCTGATTCATGGCTAAAATTTTTGTTTTGGCACTTAGGAATAGGGAGCTACGGGAGTTAGGGGTTAAAAGAATATATTGGAAGGTTGTGGTACAAACAACCTAGTGGCAAAATGGCAAAGGAGGCGCCACTAAGGTGCTTGGATGGTGACGCCACATGCAGGGAAGGAGAGCTCAGGTTCGAGCAGCAGAAATATCATTTTCTTCTTATTATTTTGACACCAAGCTGAGGAAGTGGAGTGCTCTGGATGGACTCTAGAGGATAAGGATAGAAGGAGTCAAATAGATGAAGGTGAGGAAAGTTAGGAGCTTGAATCTTATCAAACTCATTTAAAGGTGTTGGCTAAAAGTTGGACTATGGGGAGGAGGAGTGCAATCGGTTTTGGGTTCTTTGGTGGGTGGCCGAATGTGCTTTGGGGATTAGCTAAATCGGCTAGCTTTGGGGAGTCTTCCTCTTTTCTTTGTTGTGTTGGCCGAACCACTCTGGTTGTCTTAGTAAAAAGCCGAAAGCAACTCTTTTCACTTCATCTTTTCTTTCTTTCAAACTTCCTTGTGCCGAAAGTTCTTTCTTTCTTTTTGCTGAATCCTTGCTTTTCTATTTTCATTTTCTTCCTCCATCTTTACTCTCTTCAAAAGTCGATACTCATCCCTCGCTTTCTCTCCTCTTGCATTTTCTTCTCTTGTTAATCTATCACTTTCTTTTGGGTCATAGTCAATCTCCGGTAAGTATAACTTCTTATTCTTATTTTCTCAATTGATTTGGGTTAATGCCGGATCTCACTTGCCATTCTCTTTTTCTATTTCTCCAATTCGTTATTGATCAGGATCTTAAACTCTTTCTTATTCTATATTAATGAGGTAGCCGAAATCTCCAAATATCATTAGGTGGCCGAATCTGTCAGTAAGGTAAGAGGGTAAGTGTTTTACGGTTTCGTTATTTCTTGTTGTGTTTAATAACGAAGGCTTAGGCCGATGAAAGTGGTACTTGACAGATTGTAGGAGGAGTGTAGCCGAATACAGTGGATCTTCTGGATTCGGTGGCTGATCTAGGTAAGAGGTTTTTGCATTTCGAATCTGGTTCTTATTCTTTCAAAAGCCGAAGGCTAATTATCTTTATGTTAAGGCTTAACCGATTATGAAGGGAGGTTCATCAAGTAGCTTCGGGATTTGGTTGGAAACCAAATCAGTATTAAAGTAAGTGCTACTTTTGTACGATACATCTTCGGGATTTTTGGTGATTTAACAGAATGGCTATAATCTTAAAAGTATGTGTTGACCGATTGTAGGGTAGAGTGAAGGCTAACATTTCAAGATTTCGCTTAGATCTACAAATAGTCAGGTGTGTAACGCTTGCACACTCAGTTAGTATGATATGTTATTGTGTTAACTGTTGTAGCCATTAAAATCAGTAGTCATACCTTGTGAGCATGAGTATGGACTCCGGGTAAGACCCCTGATTATGGGTCTCGTTATATGCTATCATGTCATTGTTCAATGTTATGCCATGTGTTATTTGCATCATCATGTGTTATTATGTCACGATAGTTATGGACATGATGGTGGGATTGTTGAGAGGAGGGAAGAATTATTTGGTCTGTCACCAAGTGGTTTTGACCACCCACGGGTTGGCCCGTCTTTGATATTATAATTTGTGACTAAGTCCCGATGGTTTTGACCACCAGTGGTTTTGACCACATATGAATATTGTGACTTGTCCCAGTGGTTTGGTACCACGGTGGGTTGGCCCCACATGATTAATTACGGATTGTCATTAGTGGTTTTGACCACACGGTGGGTTGGCCCCACCATATGATTTGTGACTACGGTCACCAGTGGTTTTGACCACACTTATATGATTTGTGACTACGGTCACTAGTGGTTTTGACCACCAGTGGTTTTGACCACACGGGGTAGATAAAGGAGATTGGACGGTTAGGTTATAGGTTGCATGATATGCATGTTATACTGATGATTTGTGTGAGTGCTTGAACTATCGGGTTGGGGATTTATACATTGAGTCTCCCTTATATTTTGTAGATGAGGCGTAGATTGCGGATATGGAGCCGGGAAGGACTCGAGGCGGCCATGCATGCTAGTTTCGAGTTTTGATTTTAAATTACTATTTTAGTTTTATTTATTTCCTTCAATTTGGTTTTGGTTTTGTAATAAGGCCGCTAAGTATTAATTTGGGTTTTTATTTCTAGATTATATTTTAATTATTTTATGCATATGTTTTATAACTTGATTTGTTTTATTAGCCGAAATTAAATCGAAGTTTACAAAATAATACTCTATATCGGGTTTTTCAACGTTACCATCGGGTGACATTGTTCACAAGGTAATGACAAAGTTAATAAAGAGGATTTCAAACCTGAATTTTCAAACCAACTAGTCACAACAAACGGATTGTCAAGCATGAGTTCTCTAGATTTTTTTTAAGCAACACAAAAACGTTTTAACATCACCATGTATAGAGCTTTTCTAAAAGAACGATAAAAGAGTTTTCAATAAGATTTAACTGGAACTGGTTTATTCAATCATTTTCACCTCGTAACATACCAGATTCGGTCGTGGTGTATTGACCGGGTTTGGGGTGTTACAATTTTGATATCAAAGCCAAGTTCAAAAGCTCGGCTATGGGCCTGAGGTCCAAAAAGTTTAAAAGTGGGGTCTTGAAAAGTTTTGTGGGAAATGTACATGGTTTGAACAGCATGGCACCGAGTCTCCGGCACCAATCTGCCTAGGTAAGTATCCCTAACCCTTGTGTGATTTGAATGTGGAAGAAATGGGTATTTTGGGATCGTAGATTAGTAGGTTAGGAATTATTAAACCTTAGGAATAGCCTACTCCAACGCAAAAATTACATAAGACTTAAAGATCAACTAAACAAACCTGTGAGTACGTCTCTAAGTTAAGGGTGTGGCAACCGTTGTGCGCATGTCTAGGAATGGATTCAGGGGGAGCTTGGTATTTAAGCAGTCCTAGTGACTCACCTCCTTTTCACTCGAATACTACCTGGTGCGTATTGACGGTTCACCCTAACTGAGATAACTTATTCACAGGCTAAATTCAATAACTAAAACCCGAAAGGGACCATCCACCTTGTCTTGTACAACCCTAGAATTAAACCATGGTTTCAAAATTACTAAAGTACCCTTGATTTGGAAAATAACCAAAATACCCCTGATTTGCAAATTGACCAAATTACCCCTGACTTGTAAAATTACTGAAATACCCTTGGTATGAAAAATTACCTAAGTACCCCCAAATTGAAAATTTTTAAAATACCCTTATTTCGTAAAATCACCTGGAACCATACTTTGTAAAATTACGAAAATACCCCTAGTTTATGAAATTACCAAAATGCCCCCGATTTCTGGAATTTCTGAAATACTTATGATTTGTAAAGATTTCCAAATTAACCCTGATTTATTACTGAAATACCTCGATAGGCTAAATTACAAAAATACCCCCGGGTAGTAAAATGACGAGAATACCCCTACAAGTGGAGTGTGGGTGGAGGATGTTATTGATGAGTGAATGTGATTCACTGAATTAGGGTAGAAGACTTGAAACGAAAACTTTGTATTGATCGAAAGAACCACTACTAAACTTCTTTATATAAAACTTATTCGTGGGTAATCAGTGGAACCGAAGCTAATTCATAAAACTTCTTAAAGTAGATTAAATCGCGAGCATAGTCATGAGTTCTAGGGGACGTGGTCGTAATGTGCGAGGGCGTGGTAGAGGTAGAATGACCGTATCAGAATCCGGTTAGGTCTGGTCAAGGGTCAGAGAACGAGATACCACCACCACCAGCTTCTAGGGTTGAGTACCAGGATCAGACGGGGGATGATGCAGTGTCGCAGGCGATGCTACGGGTGCTTGAGAGATGGCTGGAGCAGGTGGAGGTACGGGAGCTTAGAAATCTGTATCTGAGCGACTTTGAACCAATGGAGCTGAGGTATTTCGAGGAGTATCTGATGTGGCGCCCAATACGGCTGAGTATTGGTTGGAGGCGACGGAATGAATCATGGGTGATTTAGATCTGACGGCGAAGGAGAAACTGAAAGAGGTAGTGTCGCTTCTCCGAGATGAGTCATACCAGTGGTGGCTCACGGTTTGGGATGGTACTGCAGCGGATGATATCACTTGGGATTATTTCAAGGCGGCTTATCAAAAGAAGTATATTGGGACCAGTTATATTGATGCACAGAGGAAGGCATTTCTGAGGCTGGTTCAGGGGAATAAGTCTGTATCGGAGTACGAGGTAGAATTCTTAAGGTTGAGCCGGTATGCTCGAGGCATCGTGGCTATGGAGCATGAGCGATGTGTTAGATTCGAGGATAGATTAAGGGATGATCTGAGATTACTGATTGCTCCACAATAGGAGAGAGAGTTTACCGTCTTAGTAGAGAAGGCCAAAGTTACAGAGGAAGTGAAACAGTCTGTAAGACGAAATCAGGACAGGGGATGGAATAAAAGGAATTTCAGACCATCTGGGTCCACTGGGAACCAACAGAAATGGGGTAGATATAGTGGGTCGAATCAAGCTGCTAGGCCTACTATGCTAATACTCAGTGGCCGCCACGGTGTGCTCGGTGTGGGAAGTCTCACACGGAGAATGTTGGACTAGAAACAGTGGATGTTTTGAGTGTGGATCGATGGAGCACCGAGTGAGGGATTGTCCACAGAGGTCAGCTAGGTTGTAGTCTGGGGATCAGAATCGTACTTAGAATAGGAGGGATGGTTAGCAGCCACAGAGGGACCGTGGTGCAGCCAAGGGAGGTAATGGCTCTGGTAGAGGCCGTGGAGCACCGGGCAAAGGTGCATGAGGTACAGAGGCGAGACAGCCTAGATTGGTCTACACAGTAAGGCGTCGAGAGGAGGGCGACGCACCGAACGTCATAACTGGTACGTTCTTAATCTTTGGATTACCTTATAATGCTCTGATAGATATGGGTTCGATGCACTCATACGTAGCGGTGAGTATAGTGGAAACTATGAACTTAAACTCGAGATTACTTCTAGGAAGATGACAATGATAAGCCCTCTAGGTCACTCTGTGAAGTAAGTAAACTATATAGGATGTACCCTAGAACTTCAAGGGTCGTGTTTTTGGTGATTTGATGGAACAGCCGTTTGGGAGTTCGATCGATTCTCGGATGGATTAGGTGGTGAAGTACCGTGCCGCTTTGGATTGCGCGGCTAAGCGCATGGTGTTAAGGACAATGGAAGGTAAGGAGGTGGTGATGATAGGTAATAGGGGAGATTACTTATCCAATATGGTCTCTGCACTGAAGGTGGAGAAAATGGTAAGGAAGGGTTGTGAGGCATTCATGGTGCATGTTTATGCTTTGGGAGCCAAGGATGCAGCTGTTGAGAGTGTCCGAACTGTAGGGGAATTTGCTGATGTATTCCTAGAGGAACTTTCAGGTCTGCCTCCAGATCGCGAAGTTGAATTCAGAATAGACTCATTACAAATCGTGCGGTGTCTATTGCCCCGTATAGAATGGCGCCAAAGGAGTTGGTGGAGCTAAAGGCTCAAATTTAGGAATTGCTGGACAGAGGTTTCATCCGACCGAGCATATCTCCTTAGGGAGCGCCTGTGCTCTTTGTTAAGAAAAAAGACGCTACAATGCGGATGTGTATAGACTACCGCAAGCTGAACAAATTGACGATCAAAAACAAGTATCCATTGCCTAGGATTGACGACTTGTTTGATCAGCTAAAAGGGGCATCGATTTTCTCGAAGATCGATCTAAGGTCAGGGTATCATCAGCTTAAGGTGAAAGAGGCTGATGTTCAAAAGACGGTATTTCGCACTCGTTATGGACACTACGAGTTTCTGGCAATGCCGTTTGGGTTGACTAATACACCGAAGGCATTCATGGACTTGATGAATCAGGTGTTCCAGCAATACTTGGACCAGTTTTTCGTGGTACTTATAGACGACATATTGGTGTACTCAAAGACTGAGGAGGATCACGATACGCACTTGCGGGTAGTGTTGCAAATTCTGAGGGAAAAGTAGTTATTTGCCAAGTTCAGTAAGTGCGAGTTCTGGCTTAGGGAGGTGACTTTCTTAGGTCACGTAGTGTCAGCTAAAGGGATCAGAGTGGACCCTCGCAAGATTGAGGCAGTGTTGGACTAGAAACCGCCTAGGTCGGTTGCGAAAATTCAGAGTTTTCTAGGTCTGGCAGGGTATTACCAGAGATTTGTGGAAGGGTTCTCTCTGATCACGGTGCCGTTGACCAAGTTGTTGAGGAAGGGAGTTCCATTTGTATGGTCGAAGAAACAACAGGAAAGTTTCGACAAGTTGAGGAAGATTCGGACTAAGCTCCAGCTACGTTCAAATGAGGCGGAAAGGTATTCACGGTCTACTGTGATGCATCACATACTGGCTTGGGATGTGTGCTGATGCATGAAGGGAAAGTAGTGGCATATGCGTCTCGACAGCTGAGACCGTATAAGGGTAACTACCCGACGCATGACTTAGAGTTGGCTGTAGTGGTTTTTGCCTTGAAGATATGGAGGCACTATTTGTATGGGGAAAAGTCTATAGTTTACACGGATCACAAGAGTCTGAAGTACCTCTTGACTTAGAAGGATTTAAATTTGAGGCAACAAAGGTGGATTGAGTTGTTGAAGGACTACGACTGCTCGATTGAGTACCATCCGGGTAAGGCTAACGTAGTGGCTGATGCGTTGAGTTGTAAGGTGGTAGCGGACTTATGAGCGATGTTTGCTCATCTTAGCCTATGTATGACGACGGGAGTCTTTTGGCAGAATTACGGGTTAAGTCGACTTGGGTAGAGCAGATTAAAGAGAAACAGTTAGTGGATGAGGGTTTGAATGCTCAGAGGTTGCAAGTACAGAGTAGTGGGTTGGAAGGTTACAGCTTGACCAACGATGGAGTGTTTTATCTTCAAGGGAGAGCTTGTATACTGAAGGAAGTCGAGTTGAGGCAAAGGATTCTTCAGGATGCACATAGCAGCCCATACGCTATGCATCCTAGAGGTAGCAAGATGTACCGGGATCTGCGAGGCGCCTCGGTGGCAGTCTCCGGTGGGAAGTGACTGAGTTTGTGGGTAAGTGTCTAACGTGTCAGCAGGTCAAAGTTAAACATCAGTTACCGTCAGGATTACTTCAGCCGGTGAAGATTCCTCAGTGGAAGTGGGAAAGGATCACTATGGACTTTGTCAGTGGGCTACCCCTTACGCCTAGCAAGAAGGACTTAGTCTGGGTGATTGTGGATCGTTTGATTAAATCGGCTCATTTCATACAGGTGAGGGTTGATTATTCGCTCCAGAAGTTAGCCAAGTTGTATGTGGTGAGATAGCAAGGTTGCATGGAGTGCCAGTGTCAATTATCTAGGATAGGGATCCCAGGTTCACGTCGAGGTTCTGGAGAGCTTTGCATCAAGCTTTGGGTATGAGGTTGGATTTCAGCACAGCTTTTCACTCGCAATCTGATGGATAGTCTGAAAGAGTAATTCAGATTTTAGAAGACATGCTAAGGGGCTGTGTTCTGGATTTCAGTGGTAGTTGGGAGGAGTATTTACCATTGGCGGAGTTCGCTTATAACAATAGTTATCAAGTGAGTATCCAGATGGCACAATATGAGGCACTGTACGGACGAAAATGTCATACTTCGACGTGTTGGACAAAATTAGGTGAACGGCAAATATTGGGTCCGAGTTGGTGGCAGAAACTGAGGATAAGGTTAAGGTGATTCGGGCTCGTCTTAAGGAAGCGTTGGACAGGCAGAAGTCTTATGCCGATCTCAAGCGCAGGGATATAGAGTATGCAATGTGTGATAAGGTTTTTCTGAAGGTATCGCCATGGAAGAAAGTGTTAAGATTTGGGCGAAAAGGAAAGCTAAGCCCTAGGTTTATCGGGCCGATATCTGATCTTGAAATGAGTGGGACCAGAGCTTATCACCGAGTCATTGCCGCGAGTTAAGTCAGATTCATGACGTCTTCCATGTTTTGATGCTTAGGCACTATCGATCAGATCCGTCACATGTTGTGCCAGTTGCGGAGATTGAGGTAAGCTCAGACTTGTCTTTCGAGGAGGAACCGGTACAGATTTTGGATCGAGATGTCAAGGTTTTGTGTAGAAAGTCAGTTCCCTTGGTGAAAGTGTTACGGTGAAACCATGGTGCGGAGGAGGCCACGTGGGAACCAGAGGATGTGATGCGGCGGCAATACCCCCAACTCTTCTGACCAGGTAATTTCGAGGCCGAAATTATTTTTAAGGGGGGTAGAACTATAACATCCTTAAAATGGGGTCTCTACATTTTGTGTGTTTGCATGTGATTATATGCTTACTGTGCTAGTTTAGTATGTTTTGGGGCCTAGGCATGACCTCGGGTTAGGCCTAAGTCATGGCTAAAATTTTCGTTTTGGCACTTAGGAATAGGGAGCTAAGGGAGTTAGGGGTTAAAAGAATATATTGGAAGGTTGTGATACAAACAACCTAGTGGCAAAATGGAAAAGGAGGCGCCACTAAGGTGCTTGGATGGCGACGCCACATGCAGGGAAGGAGAGCTCAGGTTCGAGCAGCAGAAATATCATTTTCTGCTTATTATTTTGACACCAAGCTGAGGAAGTGGAGTGCTCAGGATGGACTCTGGAGGATAAGGATAGAAGGAGTCAAATAGATGAAGGTGAGGAAAGTTAGGAGCTTGAATCTTATCAAACTCATTTGAAGGTGTTGGATGAAAGTTGGACTGTGGGGAAGAGGAGTGCAATCGGTTTTGGGTTCTTTGGTGGGTGGCCGAATGTGCTTTGGGGATTAGCTAAATTAGCTAGCTTTGGGGAGTCTTCCCCTTTTCTTTGTTGTGTTGGCCGAACCACTCTAGTTGTCTTAGCAAAAAGCCGAAAATAACTCTTTTCACTTCATCTTTTCTTTCTTTCAAACCTCCTTGTGCCGAAAGTTCTTTCTTTCTTTTTGCCGAATCCTTGCTTTTTTATTTTCATTTTCTTCCTCCATCTTTACTCTCTTCAAAAGCCGAATACTCTGTCCCTCACTTTCTCTCCTCTTGCGTTTTCTTCTCTTTGCCGAATCTATCACTTTCTTTTAGGTCATAGCCGAATCTCCTGGTAAGTATAACTTCTTATTCTTCTTTTCTCAATTGATTTGGGTTAATGCCGGATCTCACTTGCCATTCTCTTTTTCTATTTCTCCAATTCGTTATTGATCGGGACTTAAACTCTTTCTTATTCTATATTAATGAGGTAGCCGAAATCCCCAAATATCATTAGGGTGTGCCGAACTTTGGTGATTGGTGGCCAAATCTATCAGTAAGGTAAAGGGGTAAGTGTTTTACGGTTTCGATATTTCTTGTTTTGTTTAATAACGAAGGCTTAGGCCGATGAAAGTGGTACATGACAGATTGTAGGGAGGAGTGTAGCCGAATACAGTGGATCTTCAGGATTCGGTGGCCGATCTAGGTAAGGGGTTTTTGCATTTCGAATCTGGTTCTTATTCTTTCAAAAGCCAAAGGCTAATTATCATTATGTTATGGCTTAGCCGATTGTGAAGGGAGGTTCATCGCGTAGCTTCGGGATTTGGTTGAAAACCAAATCAGTATGAAGGTAAGTGCTACCTTTGTGCGATACATCTTCGGGATTTTTGGTGATTTAGCCGAATGGCTATAATCTTAAAAGTATGTGTTGACCGATTGTAGGGTAGAGTAAAGGCTAACGTTTCAGGATTTCGCTTAGATCTACAAATAGTCAGGTGTGTAACGCTTACACACTTCGTTAGTATGATATTTTATTGTGTTAACTGTTGTAGCCATTAAAATCGGTAGTCATACCTTGTAAGCATAAGCATGGACTCCGGGTAAGTCCCCTGATTATGGGTCTCGTTATATGCTATCATGTCATTGTTCAATGTTATGCCATGTGTTATTATGTCACGATTGTTATGGACATGATGGTGGGATTGTTGAGAGGAGGGGGAAGAATTATTTGGACTGTCACCAGTGGTTTTGACCACAGGACGGGTTGGCCCCGCCTTTGATATTATAATTTGTGACTAAGTCCCAGTGGTTTTGACCACCAGTGGTTTTGACCACATATGAATATTGTGACTTGTCCCAGTGGTTTGGTACCACAGTGGGTTGGCCCCACATGATTAATTACGGGATTGTCATCAGTGGTTTTGACCACACGGTGGGTTGGCCCCACCATATGATTTGTGACTACGGTCACCAGTGGTTTTGACCACACTTATATGATTTGTGACTACGGTCATCAGTGGTTTTGACCACCAGTGGTTTTGACCACACGGGGTAGATAAAGGAGATTGGACGGTTAGGTTATAGGTTGCATGATATGCATGTTACACTGATGATTTGTGTGAGTGCTTGAACTATCGGGTTGGGGATTTATACACTGAGTCTCGGTGACTCACCCCTTCCCTTATATTTTACAGATGAGGCGTAGATTGCGGATATGGAGCCGGGGAGGACTCGAGGCGGCCATGCATGCTAGTTTCGGGTTTTGATTTTAAATTACTATTTCGATTTTATTTATTTCCTTCAATTTGGTTTTGGTTTTGTAATAAGGCCGCTAAGTATTAATTTGGGTTTTTATTTCTAGATTATATTTTAATTATTTTATGCATATGTTTTATAACTTGATTTGCTTTATTAGCCGGAATTAAATCGAAGTTTACAAAATTATACTCTATATCGGGTTTTTCAACGTTACCATTGGGTGACATTGTTCACAAGGTAATGACAAAGTTAATAAAGAGGATTTCAAACCTGAATTTTCAAACCAACTAGTCACAACAAACGAATTTTCAAGCATGAGTTCTCTAGATTTTTTTTAAAGCAACACAAAAACGTTTTTAACATCACCATGTATAGAGCTTTTCTAAAAGAACGATAAAAGAGTTTTCAATAAGATTTAACCGAAACTGGTTTATTCAATCATTTTCACCCCGTAACATGCCAGATTCGATCGTGGTGTATTAACCGGGTTTGGGGTGTTACAGGAATGCCGTCATCAGCCCCGAACTTGTAGTAGCTATTTTGTCAATTTTTATCAAATAATTCTGAAAATTGTTCAATAAGACCTATTCTTTTTCATTTGTTCTTTCACATACCCTTTTTCTTTACTACTCAACATTTATTGAGCTAAGATATAATATATAGACTCCCATTTGGTGACTTAAATCTTGTGTGATATTGGTGCGCCCCATTTGAGATGTTCAAGAACATGAGCTAAAATATGGTGGTGTACTAGTAAAAGAGAGATGATGTTATATATATTCTATATGTGCTAATCATTTTGTTGGAGTTTAGGTATTTACTTAAGCCAACTCTTATTTTTCATTTCCACCTTTCTTTTCCAGACTATTCCAGTTCTTTGTTGGGAGCTGGCGCAACTCCAGGACACATACATTGTAACACCCCAAACCCGGCCCATGAGTTCTGACCGGATCTAGTATGTCACGGAGTAAGATAATTTGAAACATTTTGAGTATCCGGTGAAAACTTGTTAAAATATAGCTAAGGTTTTAAAACGGGGTTTGACAAAACTTAGTTGGGATTATTTTTATAAACATGGTTGGGTTGATAAACCCTTTGAAAACGTTTGATCATGTAAAATTTAAAATTTGTCAAAGTTATAGTTGACTTGGTGTATGTTGTTACCCGATGGTAACATCTTTGAAAACCCGTAGAAGTTATTAAGTTGGAAAATGTTGCTTTTAACAGGTTTACATAACATTTGTAAATTCATTTGTAGAATAGCATAAGTAAAATAAAACAGTAAAATAAACATCCAAATAATAATTAGAGGCCTTATTACAACCCAAATTAAAAACTTAGAAAAGAAAATAAATAAACTTAACGATAATAAATTAAATTCGAATCCATCAAATAAGCATGGCCGCCTCGAGTCCTCTCCGGCTCCATCTCCGCGATCTACTCATCTGCAAAATGGTAAGGGAAGGGGTGAGTCACCAAGACTCAGTGTGTAAATCCCCCACCCGAAATGTAACTCATACACAGATCATTAATAAACATGCACATGCAACCCAACTAACCATCCGTACTCCTTTAACTACCCCGTGTGGTCAAAACCACTGGTGGTCAAAACCACTGGTGACTAGAGTCACAAATCAAATGATGAGGCCAACCCATCGTGTGGTCAAAACCACTGATGACCATAGGTCACAAAATATCATAATGTGGTCAAAACCACTAGTCGTACCAAACCACTGGGACTTAGTCACAATTATCATCGGTGTGGTCAAAACCACTTTGGTGACCAAGTCACAATAAATCTGATGGGGCCAACCCATCTTGTGGTCAAAACCACCGTGACAGATCCATAAAATCATCCCCTCCTCTCATCAATCCCACCATCATCATGCTTACATAACAATATCATAATCCCATATATCATGCATAGCATTAAACGAAGATATGATGGCATACTCAATCATATATCATAGACAAAGTAATAGGGACTTACCGGAATCCATGCTTTAAGCCCACAAGCAAATCACTACTATAATTATTAACAAGGCAACAATATAGCAAAGCATATTAATAAAGTGTGTAAAGAGTTTACACACCTGTTACTAACGCGTATCCTAGATCCCGAGGATTCGATCTACGATGCTAGATCCTTGACCCTATAATCGACCAACAATAGGGTTAGGGACTTTGGCCTATTCGGCCAAACCAAATAATACCAAAGGCTCTTGCAGTACTTACCTTAAACGGATTTGATTTCCAAACAAATCCCAAAGCCTTAATTAGCCCCAAAATAATTCGAAATCTCGGAAGCTTCCTTCAATCGGCTATGGCCTCCCTACAATCGGTTTAAACATTCATAAGAGTCATAGGCCATTTGGCCATAATCTTGAACCTAAAAGAGGGTATCTCCCCTTACCTTGATAATTATATCGGCCCTTAGACACCACAAGTCAGCACCACTTGGTGTTGTGAGGGGGTTCGGCTACCTTTAAGGAGGAGAAAAGAACAGCACCTTTCTTTAAGGATTCGGCCTATGCTCTATATGGTAAGGAATACTCAGTCCCAAAGAAAAGAGTATGGAGTTGGCCTTGAGAGAAAGAAAAGAGATGAAAGGAAGGACTTAGGGGATTTCGGCAAGGATGGAGGAAGGGTTTTCGGCACAAGGACTATGGTATGCTTCAAAGAAAAATCGAAAAGTAGCAAAGGAGGAGAAAGGAGTTTCAGTTTGAACAACAATGAAAGAAAAATGAAAGTAACATGTGCTAGCCGAAAATACTCCCTATCACTCCTTCAAAATCGAAACTCAAGCCCCTAGAGTCCCTATTTCGGCCAACACCCCTCCTTTTGGGATAATTTAAGCTTTTAATTATCACCCAAGAAAAACAACATTTATCTTCCATTTATCCCTTAATCTCCTCAAACAAATTAAATGAAAATAAGCTACCAACACCTACTCCTCCAGCCGAATTTTAGAGCAAAAATTAAGCTCATCCTTATCAAAATAAGAGTCCATAATTGGGCCATCACTCCCCCTCCCATTCACGCCAGCTGCATAAAAAAAATAAAATGCCCACTGCTGTTTCTTTGGTTCGAACCTGGGACCTAGAGGAGCAACTGCCGCAGCCCCCTTTTCAACGCCCCATGCCATTCCTCCCAATTGACTTTCATGTCATAAAACCTCACCATTTAATTATAAGGCCTTCCTAGCCCAACATTCCATACATAAAGCAAAATAAAACCCCAAGCGCAACCTTGGCAACTCGAACCCCGCTTGCCGCACCATTCTAGCTCCCTAGGTAGCGCCCCAACCACTCTACCACCGCTTCCTTGTGTCATGTTTCACACCAAAATTTTTAAAGCCTCCTCACTTAGCTTTTCCTTCTCAAGTGCTAAAAGAAGTTTTAAACCTAAGTCGAGACCTAGCTCGGGGTTATGACTAGACCTTAGATCATAGATACATATTTTTTCCAAGCACACATGGAAAAAATAATTAAATTACAAACAACCCCTAATTTAGGATGTTACAATTCTACCCCTTAAAAAGAATTTCGCCTCGAAATTACCTCGGATCAAGAGTTGGGGTATTGCTGCCACATCACATCCTCGGGTTCCCATGTGGCCTCCTCCGTACCATGGTTTCGCCATAACACCTTCACCAAAGGCACGGACTTCCTCTTCAAAACCTTGACATCTCGATCCAAGATTTGCACTGGCTCCTCCTCGAAAGACAAGTCCAGGCTCACCTCAATTTCCGCTACCGACACTACATGTGAGGGATCCGATCGATAGCACCTCAGCATCGAAATGTGGAAGACATCATGGATCTAGCTCAATTCTGCTGGCAACTCAAGCTGGTAAGCTACCGGTCCCACACGTTTCAACACCGTGTACGGTCCAATGAATCTAGGGCTTAGCTTACCCTTCCGACCAAACCTCAGCACCTTCTTCCAAGGTGATACCTTCAAGAAGACCTTATCACCCATCGCATACTCAACATCTCTGCGCTTAAGATCGGCGAGATTTACACTGTCCGACGCCTCCTTCAGACGATCCCGAATCACTCTAACCTTATCCTCCGTCTCCGCTACTAACTCTGGACCCAACATCCGACGTTTTCCTAGTTCCGTCCAACATGTAGGAGTTCGGCATTTTCAACCATACAGCACCTCATACGGTGCCATCTGAATACTCGCTTGATAACTATTGTTATAAGCGAACTCTGCCAAAGGTAGGAGCTCCTCCCAACTACCACGAAAATCCAAAACACAGCCCCTCAACATGTCTTCCAACACTTGGATGACCTCTTAGATTGTCCATCAGACTGCGGATGAAAAGTCGTGCTGAAATTCAACTTCGTGCCTAACTCCTGATGTAGAGCCTTCCAGAATCTCGACGTAAATCGAGGATCCCAATATGAGATAATAGACACCGGTACTCCATGTAACCGCACTATCTCTGCTATATATAGCTTGGCTAACTTTTGAAGTGAGTAGTCAACCCTTACCGGTATGAAATGGGCCGACTTAGTCAACCGGTCTACTATCACCCAAACAAAGATCTTTCTTATTGGGCGTGAGGGAAGCCCATTTACTTAAATCCATAGTAATCTCCTCCCACTTCCATCGTGGAATCTTTATCGCTATAATGTACTCGATGGCAATTGATGCTCAGCCTTAACTTGCTGGCATGTCAGACACTTGCCCACTAACTCGGTTATTCCCGCTTCAAACCCGGCCACCAAAACTGCTCCCTTAAATCCCGATACATCTTGCTGCTTCTCGAGTGCATAGTGTACGCGCTGCTATGAGCTTCTTTAAGGATTCACTACCTCAAATCATCATCCTTAGGCATGCATACTCTCCCCTGAAAGTACAACACTCCATCACTGCCCAAACTGAAACCTTCGGCCTCACCATTCTGTACTTGCAACCTTCGAGTATTCAAAGCTTTATCACCATCCGCCTTCTTTGACCTCATTAATCCAAGACGGCTTCACTTGCAATTCCGCCAAAAGGCTCCCTGGCCCTCATAGAGACTTAGATGAGCAAACATTGCTCGCAAATCCGCTACCACCTTTCGCTCAATGCATCGCCTACCACATTAGCCTTCCTGATGGTATTCGATCGAGCAGTCATAGTCCTTCAACAACTCAATCCACCTCCGCGCCTCGATTTAAATCTTTACGAGTTAGGAGGTACTTGACTTTTGTGATCCGTGTACACCACCGACTTCTCCCGTCATGGTAGTGCCTCCAGATTTTCAAGGCAAAACCACAAAGAGCCAATTCCAAGTCATGTGTCGGTAGTTAGCTTCGTGAGGCCTCAACTGCCGTGATGCATAAGCGACCACCTTCCCTTCTTGCATCAATACACAGCCTAAACCAGTATGTGATGCATTGTAATATACAGTGAACTCCTTTCCTACCTCAGGCTAAATTAAGACTGGTGCTTCTGTCAAGATCCTCTTCAGCTTATCGAAACTCTCTTGCTGCTTCTCAGACCACACAAACGGAACTCCTTTCCTCAGCAGCTTAGTCAATGGCGCTGCAATCAAGGAGAAATTTTCCACAAATCTCCTATAATATCCTGCCAACCCCAGAAAACTCTGAATTTCCGTAACAAACTTGGGTGGTTTCCACTCTAATACCGCCTCAATCTTACGGGGATCCACCCTAATTCCCTCGGCTGAAACAACATGCCCTAGAAAGGTTACCTCCTTGAGCCAAAACTCACACTTGTTGAATTTGGCGTACAACTATTTCTCCCTTAGAACTTGCAGAACCACATGAAGATGTGTGTCATGCTCCTCCTCAGACTTCGAGTACACCAAAATGTCGTCTATGAAGACCACGACGAACCGATCCAGATAGGGTTGGAAAATCCTGTTCATCATGTCCATAAACGCGGCCGGTGCATTTGTCAAACCAAAAGGCATTACCAGAAACTCGTAGTGCCCATACCGAGTACAGAATGCCGTCTTATGGACATCAGCCTCCTTCACCTTAAGCTGATGGTATCCTAACCTAAGGTCAATCTTAGAGAACATCGATGCTCCTTTGAGTTGATCGAATGATCGTCAATCTCGGCAAAGGATACCGGTTCTTTATTGTTAACTTGTTCAAATTGTCGATAGTCTATACACATCCTCATTGTCCCGTCCTTCTTCTTAACAAAAGCACCGGAGCTCCCAAGGCGATACACTTGGCTCTGATGAACCTCTATCCAACAATTCTCGAATCTGACCTTCAACTCTACCATTTCTTTCGGTGCCATCCGACACGGAGCTATAGATACGCGCGGTTTTGGGTAATGATCTATACCAAATTCTACCTCACGGTCCAGAGGTAGACCTGGAAGCTCCTCTGAAAACACATCAACATAGTCCCTTACAGTCCGGACATCTCCCACAGCAACATCCTTAGCTTCCAAGGCACAGACATGCACCACATAAGCTTCACAACCCTTCCTAACCATCCCTTCCGCCTTTAATGCCGAAACCAAATTAGATAGGCAATCTCTCCTTTTACCTATCATCACCACCTCATCACCTTCCATGGTCTTTATTACCATGTGCTTAGCTACGCAATCCAGGCTAGCCTGATACTTTACTAGCCAATCCATCCCGAGAATTAGGTCAAACTCTCGGAACGGTAGTTCCATCAAATCAGCCAAGAACACGACCCCTTGGAGTTCTAGGGGTACGTTCCTATAGAGTTTACTTACTTCTACAGAGTGACCTAGGGGGCTTAATATAGTCATCTTCCTAGAAGTAAGCTCGAGTCTAGATGCAGAGTTTCCACTACGCTACTAGCAATATAATGAATGAGTTGAGCCAATGTCAATCAAAGTACTATAGGTACACCAAAGATCAAGAACATACCTATATGACGTCCGGTCGTCCGCCTCCTTTTGACGCCTCATGCATAGACTAGACCAGGTTGCCTAGCCTCGCATCACCACAGACCTCCCTCGGTGCCCACAACCTCTCGCCAAAGACCATTACCTCCTCTTCACCGACCACGACCTCTCACTTGGTTGTTGATTATCCCGCCTATTCTGTGCACGATCCCGCCTCCGATCTCGGTCTAGCTACCTTTTTGGACGGTCTCTAACTCGATGCTTCAAGGACCCATACTCGAAGCATCCCCGGTTACCATTCCAATATTCCCCCGTGTGAGACTTTCCACACCGGGTACACCGTGGCTGCCATTGAGGATTAGCAGCAGCAGGCCTAACAGCTTGATCCAACCCACCAAACCTTGTCCTCTTCTGCTGATTACCAGAGAACCTTGAAGGTCTCGAGCTCCTCTTATTCCAATTCCTATCTTGACTCCGTCTAACCGACTGTCTTACCCCTTCCGCAACCTTTGATTTCTCCACTAGGACAGTGAACTCCTGTTCCTGCTGTGGAGCTATCATCATCCTCAGCTCATCTCTAAGCCCATCCTCGAACCTAACACAGTGTTCATGCTCGGTACCCACAATACCACGAGCATACCTACTCAACCGGAGGAATTCGGCCTCATACTCCACCACCGTCTTATTGCCTTGAACCAGATTCAAGAAAGCCTTCCGCTGTGCATCCATGTAGCTAGTTTCGATATACTTCTTTTGATAGGCATCCTTGAAGAATTCCCAGGTGAGATTTTCTGCCATCGTTCCATCCCTTACAAAGAGCCACCATCGATATGACTCGTCCCAAGCAAAGAAATTATACCCTTCAATTTCTCCTCAATCGTAAAATCTAGGTCATCCATGATCCTTTCATTGCTTCCAACCAAGACTCACCAGATTGGTGCCACTCCTAAACTCCTCTAAATACTACTTCGCTCATAGCTTGAGTCATTCAACCCCAGATTTACGGGCTCCTACACCCGTGCCTACCTTAGCAACTCGTTCTAACACTCGTAGCACCGCTTGGGATACTACATCGTTACCACCAGTCTGATCTTAGAACTCAGTTTTCGCCACCGATAGATCCGGCATCTCATTTCCAGACCTATGACCAGACCCTGCTGGCTCCGACAAGGTCATCTGACCTCTACCACGACCATGGGGCGGACGTCCACGACCTCTTGTACTCATTTCTAACGATTGCGTTTATCTGCTTAAGAATTTTATGCATTAGTACCTTTGTTTCACTTGATTATCCGCGAAGAAATTTTATGATAAGAGTTTTAGGAGTGGTTCTTTCGTATTCATACATGCATACAGTCTTTCTATTCATTCATTCGAAGAGACGTTGTAGTTTTCATTGTGATTGTTTTTCCACTACCTAGGGGTATTTTTGTAATTTGTCTTACTGGGGTATTTTTGAAATTTTCCAAAAATAAAAGTTCTCGGATGATTTTGTCAAAAAGTATTTTGGAACTCTTAAATTCTCGGGGTATTTTGAAAAATTTTGAAATCCGGGGGTATTTCGGTAATTTTAGACCTCAGGGGTATTTCGATAATTTTTCACAAATCGGGGTGAATTTGTAAAATTTTAATAAATCAGGGATATTTCAAAATTTGTAAAACTTTGAGGGTTCTTTCTGAGAATTTTGTTTTTCGAGTTGCTGGTGTTGCAAAATTTTTGAAAATCAGGGTCATTCTGGTAATTTTGTTGGTTAGGGGTAATTTTGTAATTTCACCACTAGGGGTATTTTAGTAATTTTTCATAATCAGGGCATTCTCATAAAAAGATTTCCAAAATTTGGTTCTAATGGATTTCTCAAAAGAAGGATATTTTGAAATTTTTCTATTTGAAAATTTTTCATACGGAGGGTATTTTGGTAATTTATAAGCCAGGGTATTTTGGTCATTTTTCAAACTGAGGGGTATTTTGGTCTTTTTTTTATTTTTAAAACAAGGTTTTAATTACTTCAAAAACAAAACGGCTATTCCCTTTCGGGTTTTAGTTATCAAGTTTAGCCTGTGAGTGTGTCATCTCAGCTAGGATGAACCGTCACTACGCACCAGGTAGGATTCGAGTGAGTAGGAGGTGAGTCACGAGGACTGCTTAAATACTAGGCCCCCACCAATCCAATCCTAGACATGCGTGATAACGATTGCCACATCCCTTGCTCAAGACAACTCATGTGGTTGTTTAAGAAATTGTTGAATCTTATGCATGGTTTGTTGGGGTATGCTAACCCTAGGGTTCAACAATTTCTATTCTAATAGTCTACGTTCCCAATTTACCCTTCTACTCCAATCAAATATTCACAAAGAAAATAGATAGAATTACTTACCTGGGCGGATTGGTGCCGGAGACTCGGTGCCATGCTGTTCAAGCCAAAAATAATTTCAAAACATTCCAATAAGGCCTACTAACATAAACAAAACATTTCGGGCCTTGGGCCCCCATAGTCGAGTTTTGAACCAGGCTCTGATACCAAAAATGTAACACCCCAAACCCGGCCCATGAGTCCTGACCGGATCTGGTATGTCACGGAGTAAGATAATTTGAAACATTTTGAGTGTCCGGTGAACACTTGTTAAAATATAGCTAAGGTTTTAAAACGGGGTTTGACAAAACTTAGTTGGGATTATTTTTATAAACATGGTTGGGTTGATAAACCCTTTGAAAACGTTTGATCATGTAAAATTTGAAATTTGTCAAAGTTATAGTTGACTTGGTGTATGTTGTTACCCGATGGTAACATCTTTGAAAACCCGTAGAAGTTATTAAGTTGGAAAATGTTGCTTTTAACCGGTTTACATAACATTTGTAAATTCATTTGTAGAATAGCATAAGTAAAATAAAACAGTAAAATAAACATCCAAATAATAATTAGCAGCCTTATTACAACCCAAATTCAAAACTTAGAAAAGAAAATAAATAAACTTAACGATAATAAATTAAATTCGAATCCATTGAATAAGCATGGCCGCCTCGAGTCCTCTCTGGCTCCATCTCCGCGATCTACTCATCTGCAAAATGGTAAGGGAAGGGGTGAGTCACCAAGACTCAATGTGTAAATCCCCTACCCGAAAATGTAACTCATATACAGATCATTAATAAACATGCACATGCAACCCAACTAACCATCCATACTCCTTTAACTACCCCGTGTGGTCAAAACCACTGGTGGTCAAAACCATCGTGACTAGAGTCACAAATCAAATGATGGGGCCAACCCATCATGTGGTCAAAACCACGATGACCATAGGTCACAAAATATCATAATGTGGTCAAAACCATCGGTGGTACCAAACCACTGGACTTAGTCACAATTATCATCGGTGTGGTCAAAACCACTGGTGACCTGAAGTCACAATAAATCGATGGGGCCAACCCATCTTGTGGTCAAAACCATCGTGACAAATCCATAAAATCATCCCCTCCTCTCATCAATCCCACCATCATCATGCTTACATAACAATATCATAATCCCATATATCATGCATAGCATTAAACAAAGATATGATGGCATACTCAATCATATATCATAGACAAAGTAATAGGGGACTTACCCAGAATCCATGCTTTAAGCCCACAAGCAAATCACTACTATAATTATTAACAAGGCAACAATATAGCAAAGCTTATTAATAAAGTGTGTAAAGAGTTTACACACCTGTTACTAACGCGTATCCTAGATCCCGAGGATTTGATCTACGATGCTAGATCCTTGACCCTATAATCGGCCAACAATAGGGTTAGGGACTTTGTTCTATTCGGCCAAACCAAATAATACCAAAGGCTCTTGCAGTACTTACTTTAAACGGATTTGATTTCCAAACAAATCCCGAAGCCTTAATTAGCCCCAAAATAATTCGAAATCCCGGAAGCTTCCTTCAATCGGCTATGGCCTCCCTACAATCGGTTTAGACATTTACAAGAGTCATAGGCCATTCGGCCATAATCTTGAACCTAAAAGAGGGTATCGCCCCTTACCTTGATAATTATATCGGCCCTTAGACACCACAAGTCAGCACCACTTGGTGTTGTGAGGGGGTTCGGCTACCTTTAAGGAGGAGAAAAGAACAGCACCTTTCTTTAAGGATTCAGCCTATGCTCTATATGGTAAGGAATATCCGGTCCCAAAGAAAAGAGTATGGAGTCGGCCTTGAGAGAAAGAAAAGAGATGAAAGGAAGGACTTAGGGGATTTCAGCAAGGATGGAGGAAGGGTTTTCGGCACAAGGACTATGGTATGCTTCAAAGAAAAACCGAAAAGTAGCAAAAGAGGAGAAAGTAGTTTCGGTTTGAACAACAATGAAAGAAAAATGAAAGTAACATGTGCTAGCCGAAAATACTCCCTATCACTCCTTCAAAATCGAAACTCAAGCCCCTAGAGTCCCTATTTCAGCCAACACCCCTCCTTTTGGGATAATTTAAGCTTTTAATTATCACCCAAGAAAAATAACATTCATCTTCCATTTATCCCTTAATCTCCTCAAACAAATTAAATGAAAATAAGCTACCAACACCTACTCCTCCAGCCGAATTTTAGAGCAAAAATTAAGCTCATCCTTATCAAAATAAGAGTCCATAATCGGCTATCACTCCCCCTCCCATTCACGCCAGCTGCATAAAAAAAATAAAATGCCCATCATTGCTTTCTTTGGTTCAACTCAGGACCTAGAGGAGCAATCGCCACCCCCTTTTCAATGCCCCATGCCATTCCTCCCAATTGACTTTCATATCATAAAACCTCACCATTTAATTATAAGGCCTTCCTAGCCCAACATTCCATACATAACGCAAAAATAAAACCCCAAGCGCAACCTTGGCAACTCGAACCCCTGCTTTGCCGAACCATTCTAGCTCCCTAGGTAGCGTCCCAACCACTCTACCAGCTGATTCCTTGTGTCATGTTTCGCACCAAAAATTTTTAAAGCCTCCTCACTTAGCTTTTCCTTCTCAAGTGCTAAAAAGAAGTTTTTAAACCTAAGTCAGACCTAGCCCGGGTTATGACTAGACCCTAGATCATAGCATACATATTTTTTTCCAAGCACACACATGGAAAAAACAATTAAATTACAAACAACCCCTAATTTAGGATGTTACATACATTTTGCAAGGTATAGTTTCCTTGCCTTTCTTTTTGAGAACTAAAAGCAGAAGGTAAACGGTTGCCTTTCTTTGTTTAATTCAAAAATTATTTATTTATCATGCAATTTTTTGTGGTATAATTATTATTTTAATAATCTAAATTTCATTTTTATATTTATGTGAAAGAAATAATTAAATTTACTCAACATGAAGTTAACTTTTGGTTTTTTAAATGTAAAATGAATCAAGGTTGGTGTATAATTTTGATAATTTGAAGTTATATTATTGTACATATTATAACTTACAAATTAAAAGATGATTACAACAATGTCTCAATTTTAAAATACATATGTGTTTGTTTTGCTTTATATTTATTTACATTATACTTGCTTTAACATATATTTGTATTTACTTGTGAATGTACTGGCTTTTTATACGAGATAAAGTAATTTGATTGCTTTTACCGTTAGATCATCATGGTTATATTAAATACATTATATCTTATTCAAGAGTAAAATAGTTGAAATGTTTTTTTTTTTGTAAGTTATGCTTACTTTATTTTACATATTTGTCATCCGGATTTACGCCTTCAAATCTACATTATCTCGCAATCCAGCTTTTCTTAGCTTCAATCCATATTGTCTCGTAAGAAAGTTGTACTTCCTTTCTTTAATTGAGTATGTGTCAATAAACCAACCTTGTTGGTGTTTCAAAATCTTAGCCACCAAAGTTGTATAGGGATTCAGGAGAAAAGTGTTACTTGCACTAAGATAATCTCTGTATTTTCTATCCTCTGTGAAATCACTACTGATTTCAACCGCTATAACTAAGTTTATATCTAATTTGATGCAGGTTGCACTGTTGGGTGGAGTTCTATTCAGGTAAATACTCTTAAAATTGAGTATTGACAAATTCAATATTTGAAGGAGATTGTTTGCAGCTTTGGGTATTACTCAAATTGATTTTTAGCCAATATATAAATCAGGTTTCGTATCTAATACTTATCCTGTTATTTTACTAAAATACATAACTTATAGAAATTTTGATTTTTTTTTTCTCATTCTTATATTGTTTTATATAGTAACTGAAGCTTAAGTTCTAAAGGATTGACAAAAAGCTGTAATTACCTAGTAAGTATCAAACACATTGAACTATTGAATAATGATTTTACATCATTTTACACCTTTTAATTTATCAACTGATTCGTACCAATTGTTGTCCAAATGAGTTTTTCCTATATGTTGCTATATAAAACCTAAGAGAGTTTTTCCTATATAAAACCTATATGTTGCTATAATTTCCTATATGTTATAATATTATAACAAGCATCAAAATTTATTATTAGCAAGTGGTAAACACAATAATAACATCATATTGGCTAAAATACCTTACGACAACTTTCATATCACTAATAGCAAAAATGAAGAAAATAAAACTTACATAATAAAATGATTTGTTGGTAAAATTCAAAATAATTAAAATGATTTAGGGTTTATAGATTTTAAGAAAATTTTAAGAGTAATTTTGCATTTTAGTTATGTAGAACTTATAATAAAGGAAATGGGAATAAGCAAGTTCAAATAACATGAATTTGATGCCTAAAAATGTTGAGGTCAATTTTTAAAAAAGCTTGAACTTGATACCTATGGGTGTTGAGATCCTGTTACATTAAGTTAAATTTTGTAACAATTAAGTACAACATTCTTGAGTGAAACCTAAAATAAATATTCAAATGGACCTTGACATCAAAGGATATCAAAGTTACAATATGGTCGTTTCATCATGGACAAATTCTTAGACAAACAAATCATGCAATAATTGTTGTAAACAATAAGGGAACTCAACATCCATGTGCATCAAGATAACTCTAAAACGTTATTTTGGAAACTAAATTTTCGACATACATATTTTGATATAAGGATAAAAAAAATAGTAACAAGGTAACAAAAAATACATGTTGAAATGAAGAAAATAATGGCAAATGGAAAGCTTGTTGAGATTGCTTGTGGAGAAGAGATGTTCTATGTCTAGGGTTGTGGAAAAGATGAGAAGACGAAAGAAAAATAAGAAGAAAAGAAAATTTCAAAAAATACGGAAAAATGTGAAAATAAAAATGTGAAAGACGAAAAAAGGAAAAATAAATAAGAAAATAAAGAAAAATGAAGGAAGCAAGGAGTCATTCACGAGAAAAAGAAAAAAATTCATAGAGACTTATTATAATTTATTATAATTAATTGTAATTATATATATTGAATACAAAGTTAAAAACATTAGATCTTTTTAGGTAAAAAATTTACCACGTATCATAATATAACCTTGAGGGCTCCATGGGTGATGTGAAATAAACCTTCGAGGAAGTTGATCTGTTCCACCAAGTCGAATCAAGGTATATAGGTTTGAAACTGACGGGTTGCCTTATATCTCACTGTTAGATATAATGGATCCTCCCTAGGTGTAACAATGCCACGTACGATGAATCTTAAAGAATACATAACTTACTTAATTTTAAGATCAGATTTCATAACTAACATAAGTTTAAAATCAAATTTCATAACTTACATAATTTTAAGTTAAGATCAAATTTCATAACTTACATAATACTTGTATAGAAAAAAAAAAGATTCAAAGTATATAGGCTAGAAACCTGATGGGTTGCCTTATATCTCACAGCTTAGATATAATGGATCCTCCTAGGTGTAACAATGCCACGCACGATGAATCTTAAAGAATACATAACTTACATAAGTTTAAGATCAAATTTCATAACTTACATAATATTAAGTTAAGATCAAATTTGTAAGTTATGCTTACATAATACTTGTATAGAAAAAAAAAGATTCAAAGTATATAGGTTTGGAAACTGACGAGTTGCCTTATATCTCACAGTTAGATATAATGGATCCTCCCTAGGTGTAACAATGTCACGTATGATGAATCTTAAAGAATACATAACTTACATATGTTTAAGATCAAATTTCATAACTTAAATAATTTTAAGTTAAGATCAAACTTCATAACTTACATAATACTTGTATAGAAGTATATAGGCTGGAAACCTGACGGGTTGCCTTATATCTCACAGTTAGATATAATGGATCCTTCCTAGGTGTAACAATGCCACGTATGATGAATCTTAAAGAATACATAACTTACATAAGTTTAAGATCAAATTTCATAACTTACATAATATTAAGTTAAGATCAAATTTGTAAGTTATGGTTACATAATACTTGTATAGGAAAAAAAGATTCAAAGTATATAGGCTGAAAACCTGACGGGTTGCCTTATATCTCACAGTTAGATATAATAGATCCTCCCTAGGTGTAACAATGCCACATATGATGAATCTTAAAGAATACATAACTTACTGAATTTTAAGATCAAATTTCATAACTAACATAAGTTTAAAATCAAATTTCATAACTTACATAATTTTAAGTTAAGATCAAACTTCATAACTTACATAATATTTGTATAGAAAAAAAAAGATTCAAAGTATATAGGCTGGAAACCTGACGGGTTGCCTTATATCTCACAGTTAGATATAATGGATCCTCCCTAGGTGTAACAATGCCACGTATGATGAATCTTAAAGAATACATAACTTACATAAGTTTAAGATCAAATTTCATAACTTAAATAATTTTAAGTTAAGATCAAACTTCATAACTTACATAATACTTGTATAGAAAAAAAGATTCAAAGTATATAGGTTTGAAACTCGACGGGTTGCCTTATATCTCACAGATTAGATATAATGGATCCTCCCTAGGTGTAACAATGCCACGTATGAAGAATCTTAAAGAATACATAACTTACATAAGTTTAAGATCAAATTTCATAACTTACATAAGTTTAAAATCAAATTTCATAACTTACATAATTTTAAGTTAAGATCAAACTTCATAACTTACATAATACTTGTATAGAAAAAAAGATTCAAAGTATATAGGTTGGAAACTCGACGGGTTGCCTTATATCTCACATTAGATATAATGGATCCTCCCTAGGTGTAACAATGCCACGATGATGAATCTTAAAGAATACATAACTTACATAAGTTTAAGATCAAATTTCATAACTTACATAATATTAAGTTAAGATCAAATTTGTAAGTTATGCTTACATAATACTTGTATAGAAAAAAAAAAGATTCAAAGTATATAGGCTGAAAACCTGACGGGTTGCCTTACATCTCACAGTTAGATATAATAGATCCTCCCTAGGTGTAACAATGCCACGTATGATGAATCTTAAAGAATACATAACTTACTGAATTTTAAGATCAAATTTCATAACTAACATAAGTTTAAAATCAAATTTCATAACTTACATAATTTTAAGTTAAGATCAAACTTCATAACTTACATAATACTTGTATAGAAAAAAAAAGATTCAAAGTATATAGGTTTGGAAACTCGACGGGTTGCCTTATATCTCACAGTTAGATATAATGGATCCTCCTAGGTGTAACAATGCCACGTATGATGAATCTTAAAGAATACATAACTTTCATAAGTTTAGGATCAAATTTCATAACTTAAATAATTTTAAGTTAAGATCAAACTTCATAACTTACATAATACTTGTATAGAAAAAAAAATTCAAAGTATATAGGCTGGAAACCTGACGGGTTGCCTTATATCTCACAGTTAGATATAATGGATCCACCCTAGGTGTAACAATGCCACGTATGATGAATCTTAAAGAATACATAACTTACATAAGTTTAAGATCAAATTTCATAACTTACATAATATTAAGTTAAGATCAAACTTCATAACTTACATAATTTACATAACTTACATAGTACTCATTATATATATGATCATATCATTACTTACATAAATTATTAATTAACAATTTAGCCGTGTAATTTATTGTCAACTTTAGACTTCAATGACTATGAAATGGATAGGAGTTGGATGAAATTGTCAAGGGTAAGCAACGGCTATCGAAATGGAGTAGAAACTTTTCTGAATTTTGCATTTCAAAATGCAAGCCAAGAGAATATGATTCTTTGCCCGTGCAAGACGTGTTGCAATATTAACTGGCATTATCGTGAAGTGGTCTACGAACATCTAGTTGTTAATGGCTTTGTTTGGGGCTACAAAAAATGGTTTTTTCATGGAGAGTGTATATCTAGTGGAGCATCTTCATCGATGAATCTGGGGTATCCTCATAGTGATTGCAATCAGAATGTTAGAGACGATAACATGGAAGGCATGTTACGGGATGCTTTTAATATGCACAGTGATGATTTCGGGTCATTTCCACCTGACTTGGGTGCAACCGATGATCATAATTTTGGTAGAAATACTTTCATTGAAGGGGGAAGAAGTGTACTGGATGAACAGCCAAATGAAGAAGCGGTGAGGTTCTACATGTTACTTGGTGAAATGAATGAAGAACTGTATGAGGGATCAAAATTTTCCAAACTGTCATTCTGTATTCGTCTTTTTCACTTGAAATGTTTGGGGGGTGGACCGGAAAATCGTTGAAAATGCTATTAGAGTTTCTGCAAGAAATGTTCCCGTTTGCAAAAATCCCTCAATCTTCCAAAGACATGAAGAAATTGATAAAGGATTTGGGCCTTGGCTATAACAAAATTCATAGTTGCCCAAATGACTGCATGTTGTATTAGGGCAACCGGATAAACCAACAGTGCTGTCATGTATGCGGCCAATCCCGTTGGATTAATAGACATACAGAGGACGGTAACGATGATGAACATGATACACAGTCAAGGAAGCAGCCAGTTAAGATTTTGTGATATTTTCTGCTAATACCAAGGCTTCAACGGCTTTTCATGTCGTCGAAGACAGTCGAATCAATGACATGGCATCGTGATGGCCGAACAGATGATGGGTTGTTAAGGCATCCTGCAGATTCTTTAGCTTGGAAATCTTTTGACTCCAAATTTCCAAGCTTTGCAAGCGATCCTCGAGTGTGAGGCTTGGGCTAGCATCCGATGGATTTAACCTCTACAAACTCATAAGCACAACGTCAATGATTTGGCTCGTGGTGCTTGTTCCCTACAATTTGCCTCCATGGGTTTGCATGAAACAATCTTCTTTTATCTTGTCTATGATTATACATGGAGAGAAAGGGTCGGGGAATGATATTGACGTATATTTGCAGCCACTTGTTGATGAGTTAAAACAACTATGGGCTGGTGTTCAGACATACGATGTAATGAGAAAAGAGAACTTTAATTTACGTGCAACTTTAATGTGGACTATTAACGACTTCCCGGCTTATGCTAATTTATCTGGTTGGAGTACCAGGGGACGTTATGCTTGTCCGTGTTGTGCTGCGCAGACATGTTCGCAATGGTTATATAATGGGAAGAAGTTCTCTTACATGGGGCATCGTTGGTGGTTACCAGAAAATCATACATTTAGATTTCGAGTGCTCGGTTTGATGGTATCAAGAGTTCGCACCAGCTCCTTCGCAGAGCGGTGGATCCGAAATATTCTTAATGTTGAAAGATATGAATTTTATTTATGGGAAGATGAATCAACCGGCCAACCCCCAAAGAAATAGAAGATCTAGGGATGAATCTGATGAAGAAGATGATCCTAATGAGGCGGACTTGTGGAAAAAAAGAAGTATTTTTTTCAAGTTGCCTTATTGGGAGCATCAGATTTTACGTCATAACCTTGATGTCATGCACATAGAGAAAAATGTCTGCGAGAACATCATTGGGACTATTTTGAATGTCGATGGAAAATCGAAAGATAATCTTCAGAGTCGACTTGATTTAGTCCACATGGGAATTCGACGTGAGCTTCATCCCCGAGCACTTCTGAATATGAAATATCGATTGTCGCCTGCTATTTTTTCAATGTCGAAGACGGAGAAAGAAGTGTTCTGTATGGTGTTGAAGGATATAAAGGTCCCGGATGCGTATGCATCAAAAAATATTGTGATGTGTGAGTCTTAAGGATCGAAGACTATATGGCTTAAAATCGCATGACTATCACATCTTGATGCAAGACTTACTGCCAGTTGCTATGCGGTGTTGTATGTCGAAAAGGTGACGGCTCCTGTAATTGAACTGTCGAATAAAATGAAAGGCATTTGTGGTATAGTTTTGAATGTTCAAGAATTAGAGAGACTACAAGATCGAGCCGCATTGACTTTATACAATCTGGAGAAGATATTCCCGCCTTCCTTCTTTACTATTATGGTGCACTTGTTAATTCATCTCCCGCGTGAAGCACTTCTTGGTGGACCCATTTTCTATCGATGGATGTATCCCATTGAAAGGTCTTACTTTATTTACAAAATATTCCTTCATTCAGCTCAATGCCCATAATAGTTGCAACTTTTGATAATGTTGTATACCGTGTTTAGGTTCCTTTCCAAATTGAAGTCATACTATCGCAATAAGCGTTATCCGGAAGGATCAATTCTTTGAGGCTACTTGGCGAGGAATGTATGACGCTTACTTTTGAGGTATTTGGAAGATGTTGAAATAAGAATGAATGTACCAAGTAGAAATCTTGGGCTCACAGATCATAATTTGGCCGGAACTTATTTATTTCAAAGTTT
This sequence comes from Gossypium rotundifolium, assembly GCA_025506655.1. Classification (NCBI taxonomy): domain Eukaryota; kingdom Viridiplantae; phylum Streptophyta; class Magnoliopsida; order Malvales; family Malvaceae; genus Gossypium; species Gossypium rotundifolium. The sequence goes on along the minus strand of CP106733.1, from coordinate 152,796,034 downwards.
CGGAGAACCGATCGGCAAAGTCAAAATTACAAAATTAGATGATAGATCGTGGGTCCAAGCACATCGATACGTTCTTTTTCATCACGATTCAATGGAACCATTTCGGAAGTAAGTTCTAGAATTTCATAAATACTCATCAATTATAATTTACTTGTCTTCTAACAAAGTAAAACCTTTTTTTACCGTAGTGAGTACAAACATATATCGAGAGCTCGTTCATGATCCCGAAGATTAAATCGACGAGAAATTAATAAGTTGTTCGCAGAATCATTCCATGAATTGTTAAGCCAAATGGTATGCAATTTAAATTTTCATTGACAAGTAATAATGTTTTCTCATAACATTCATAATTACTCGATTTAATTTCGACTCAATAGGCTTGGAGTCGGAATGAAGTAAATGATGACGTTAAATGGCTTTCACAAGGTCCAAACAGAATAGTTAAAAGATATAGTGACTTCCTCATCAACGGATACAGATTCATACAAGGTATCGCGAGAGATTGAGGAGAACCAAAAATTTTGGAATTGTTGTTAATTCTTCGATTACAAGTTATGCTAGTGCTAGGGACAGTAATCTGGTCGAGGGGAATTTGGAATATTACGGACTTATTACTGACATCATTGAGTTGGATTATTACGGCAAATGCAAAGTTGTCCTATTTCGAGGTGATTGGGCTGATGTGAATACGGCTCGCGGAATTAAAAATGATCAATATGGCTTTACAATGTGAATTTCTCTCGATTGATTCACACCGAGAACAATTGATGGACGAGCCATATGTGTTTTCTTCTCAAGTTAAACAAGTTTTTACTCAAAGATCCAACGATGAGGGTTGGTACGTTGTACTTCAAAACACCCCTAGAGACTTGTTCGACATTGGCGGTGGAAGTATAGATGACATAGTCGAAAGATCGAAACTTTGTCTTTTCCGAACAAGACTTAACGAAAATATCCCTAGTACTAGTCAACAATTTCAATGGGTTCGTCGGGATGTGGACGAAGATATTTACTGAATATGATGTAGTAAGATTTAACGATTTATTATTTATATGTTATATTATAATTTTCATGTTGGTCATGTTATATAATTTAACTGTTTTAAATGTCCTATTATTGTTGTTATTTGTTACTAAAATTTTGAACTATTTTATGTGTATTGGGGGAAAATGCCTAGAAGACGATTACGAGGTTTAAACTGTAACATCCTAAATTTTTGGGCCTATGCGTTTAATGGGTGAATATGTGGAATGAGTTAATTTAAGTGTTAGGGGTCCAAATTGGTCTCAGGCTTAGGCAGAGGCCTTGATTAAAATTATCTGTTTGGGCATTATAGGGTTTAAAAGGTAGTATCTATGTTTAAAATACCAAAGTGGGTTTGTGGCCCAATCTTAGGAGGTGACGCCACACAATGGAGTAAGGGCCCAAATTTAAGTTTCATGGAGCCCAATTCTTTTAATTTAAGTTAGCTAAATTTTGGGCATTAGGATTAGGTGGAGTAGATGGCAACAAGGCTAAAATTTAGGGGTTTTAATGTTTAAAACATGTGGATAATAAGCAGATAAAGGCTATTATTTAGGAATTTATTTTATATGGATAATAAGCGAGATAAAGGCTAAGATCTAGGATTTTATGATTAAAATATGTGGATAATATGTGATAAAGGAGGGAGGAGTTAGAGATAATTAAGTCTCTTTTAGATGAGCTAGTAGATTAAGATAAAGGAGAAAAGTTAGAATTTATCTACAAAGAGAGTGATGGCCAAGAATCCATCACCGAGAGGAGTAAAGAAACCACTACTACATGGCAAAGGGTTGTCAATTTCCTATAAATAGGGGGCTAGCTCCTTGTTTCGACATTAAATCCTCTCCCTTTTGTGTCGAAATTCCTTAGCTTATTTTCTCCAAATTTCTTTCTCCAATTTCTCTAAAAGCCGAAAACTATATTATTCTCTTCTTTCTTCTAAAAGCCAAAAACTCCATTATTCTCTTCTTTCTTCTAAAAGCCAAAAACTCCATTATTCTCTTCTTTCTCCTAAAAGCCGAAAACTCCATTATTCTCTACTTTCTTCTAAAAGCTAAAAACTCCATTGTTCTCTTCCTTCTCTAAAAAGCCGAAATCTCTATAGTTTTTATTTTATTCATCCTATTTGAGAAATTGTTTTATACTTCCGGCATTTAAATCCTCCATTGACATTGTCGAACTCTCTCTCTAGTACTAGCCGAATCTCCTAAGTTAAGGTAAGAGTAGATTTTTGATTAGTTCTCATAATCTATTCCCAATTTTTGAAAAGGCAAAAGCCGAAAGCTAATAGTTTAATGGTTTATGATGGGTGGCAAGTCGAGATTTGAAGGAAGCCTAGTCGACTAGATCTAAAAGTTAAAATTCATAAGTCTCTAATTTTGAGATTTTTAAGGTAAGAAGATTTTCCTAGATTTCTATTAGATTTCATCATTATATACAAGATTTTAACTTTATAAGGAGGATTAACGATTAAATATTATTATAGTAACTCTGATAAGGATTTATGATGGAATTAAATATAGATCCGGCAAAAGAAAGAATCCCTAAGTTTAAGAAACGAGCAGTATCTGCTGTTCGAGATTGGCCAATTGGTTGTAGACCGACTTCTAAACAACACCTTAGGTAGATAGCAGTTGTGTCGACTAAGGATAGCGTCGATATAGAAAGCCTCGTTTTATCGGTAATCAGGTGTGTAGATTCTTGACACATAAGCTTTGTTATATTATATGTATGTTATGGGCTAAAAGCCGAAAAAGGTGTGTAGATCTCTATCACACTAGTTAATCTGAATTATATGTATGTTATGGGCTAAAAGCCGAAAATGAGGCTGTATGAACAGTCGTATTACCCAGAAAGGGTAGGCAAGGGATGCAGTACGTAATCATAGAAACTTCTATGTGTATCGAAGTATGTAAAAATATGTGATCTGTTTAGATAGTTTAATGTTCTGATTCTTGCATGTATGCATGGGATGGGATTGATTGATTTACGGAAGGGGAGTAGGTCGCGAGGCGATCGGTGGCTTTGCCACATAGGTCACATAGTGATCGGTCTTTATGACAAAAGACAAATTGTCGATATATTATTAAGGTCGCATAGCGATCGGTGGCTTCGCCATATAGGTCACATAGTGATCGGTCTTTATGACAAGCAGAGCCAAATCTGTCGATATGGTGTGTAGCGGATGGAGGGTTGATTGTAGAAATCCCCACGGTGTGATGGTTGGTACGGGGGTGTGTAGAGGATGGACTCATAGGCTTGGGATGGACCATGTTGCATATTTTGTTACCCTTGTATACGGGCCAAGGCTCATAATGTGTTTGTGGGCCTCAAGCCTTTTATGTGTTCTCGGGTTTTGCACATCGAGTCTTAGTGACTTAACCTTTTACTTTTCCCAACATTTCGTGAGCGAGAGATCGTGAACATGGGAGCCGAGGCGGACTCGAGGGCCATCAAGTTTTATTTCTACAAATTATTTGGGATTTTTTAAGTTTATTTTATTTTTATTTGGGATTTTTTTAAGGCCCCTAGTTTTTATTCAACTAAGAAGTTTCCAATGTTATGCAACTTATAAATTTTATGTCAAGGTTTATTTATACTTGATAATACCAATATAAGGTTTTATTTTTAAAATGCCGCTTATTTACTTAAATATTGTCCAGTTAACTCACAAATTTCAAGTACCATCAAAGTAGAGGTTTTCAAAGTACAAGCCGTGACATGCCAGATCCGATCGAAACGCATGGGCCGGGTTTGGGGTGTTACATAAATTTGTCCGAATACTCCAAATCCAGAAGAAGTAAATAGTGGACAGGATACAGTTGTTAGATCTTCTAGTTTGCCGGACATAGATGACGAGCATGGACAATTCCAAAGTACTGTTAAGTTTATTTTACATGCATGTTGAATTTTAATATAATAATATATCATTTTTCAGCTGAGGGTGGTGGGATGAGCAGAGCTCGGGGATGTACATTACTTACAGATTTATACGACTTAGAGCCTACCGAGCGTGTTCAAGTAAGGAGAAACAGTCATGGCCAGCCTATCAAATCTGAAGCTCGACTGTTGGCAGGCTATTTGGGCATTATAGCACGAAATGCGAATATATTGCCCATTAACTATGAATCATGGCATCACGTGCCTGATGCCAACAAAAATCAGGCTCTCGATAATATTAAGGTAATAAAAGGTGAATGTAATTTATAATACTTTAATTTAACCTTCATTTATATTAACTTTTTTAAAAAAAATTTCTAGGGTAAATTTGCTTTAGAGGTCTCCGATGACTATGTTAAGAAGACGTTGGATAAAAAATGGAGAGATAATAAAAGCACCCTAAAAAAACAATATTTTAAGAAAGACATAAGCCTCGACGAAAAATTGCGAAATGTCCCGCCGGGAATGTTGAGGTACCAATGGGAAGATCAAGTTAGATTCTGGAATTCAAAGAAAGGAGATGTATTACGTACTTTCAAAGTCTTATAAATTTTTCGGTTTATCGTATTTACTATATACATAATTCAAATTACATTATGTAGGACCGTGAGCGAGTTGGAACAAACAGTAGACAGAAACAACAATTCACGCACACGGCAGGTTCCAGAAGTTTTGCTCGTGTAGCTGAGGCCGAGGTATTATAATTTATTACTTCTTTCAAATATTAATTACTTTATACTATTAAATTATATTTTTTCTGCTATAATGTAGGAAGTTTCGTCAGGTCAAAAAGTTGGACTCCTTCAGCTTTTTGACATTACGCATAGGAAGAAGGATGGATCTCCGATGACATCCGAGACTGCAGAAATTTTGGTATATTTACTTAATAAAATTTGATTTATTATAAATATTTATAATGTTTAATTACAATAGTTTAATTCATCGTTTGTAGTTTGTAGTTTTAAATTTATAATTTTAAGTTATGTTCCATTCCTTTTTATTATATATTTCGTTTCTAACTTTTTTTTGATTTATTAGGATAAACTAAAGGAGAAGAAGGCGGAGTATGAAGCGGTTGCTTCGTCTGACAGTTCTGAGGAGATTGATAACAGAATTATTATTGATGTTTTGGGTCCTGAAAGGTACGACTGTTTCGATTGATAGTTTTGTTAATCTTGAGTATATTTATAACAAAATTATCACTAATGTTTTGGGTCTTACAAGGTATGGCGGGGTTCGATGTCAAGGATCAGGTGTTACCCCGACTCAATATTTTGGATCCGGCTCCCGGTAATACATGCCTTCCGGGAGTCAATCTCGTGCTGAAGTTCAGAGACTGAAAGACCAGATATCTTTGATGGAAGCAAGCATAGCTGAGCAAATTTCTCAGCTTAGAGCGGAGGCAGCAGCGAGGGAGGCGAAGCATATCGCTCAACTTAGAGCGGAGGCGGCTTCGGGAGGCGAGAAAGAGCGAAAGTATGAAGAACTCCAGCTTCACATTGCAGACTATGATCTGATTGTTCCAGATGAGTCGCAGAGGCCACCCTCTTAGACATTTGTTTTATTGTTGTAAGATTTTTTTTTAACATTGTTACAGTTAACATTATTGTAAAATTGTTTGAATTATGCTTCATTTATTAATAAATATCATATATCTTTTATTAAATTTGAAGTATTGTTTAGATTTAATGCTTTTGGTGAGATTTAAATGTTTTATTTTTGCCTTGGGTTGGAATTATATGCAATTCTTCTGCTTTTTGGTTGGTTTTAATGCGGGAGGGTAGGATATTGCGAAAAAATAGCACCGCAAATCATGCAAATTAGTGGCGTTTTGTTAGAAACGCCCACTTTTAGTGGCTTTTTATAAGAAACGCCGCTAAAGACCACACTTTAGCGGCTTTTATAAGCGCTTTTAAGAAGCCCACTAAAATGCCCAACCTTTAGCATCGTTTTATAAAAAGCGCCGCTAAAGGGGGTCTTTAGCGGCGTTTCTTATAAAGCGCCGCTAAAGGTGTGGTCTTTAATGCTTTTCTTATAAAAGCGCTAAAAAGTCAAGACTTCTAGCGTTTTTTTCACAATAACGCCGCTAACTTTTGGCGCATGTTTTAGCGGCGTTTTTGCGGTGCTTTCAAAAGCGCAAAATAATATTAGTGGCGCTTAAAACGCCGCTAAAAGCCATAAAAACGCCGCTAAAAGTCTATTTTGGTGTAGTCTGAAATGCTCCGACGATCGTCTTGAGTATTTTCGCCTTCTATTCGTCCCCCTTTTAGGTTGCCCCTAGGGTGTTTATATAGGCTTTGGAACACCTCTCTTTGCCCACAAGTGGTCTATTCCGAATAGAATTAAACTTTGATATGGTAGGGACATGCCCGTGCTCGATTCCTTAGATCGTGTGCTCGTCACGCTAGCCACACACTAGTGTGGTCCGCCTGTCACGTTGATCCAGGCCGTGTTTGATCCTGCTCATAATTCACGGCTGTGTTCATTGGTCCAGGCCGTGTTGATTTCCTAGGTAGGCCCATGTCGTCCCGTTTTGGCCCGTTTCTTGTTCTTTTCGACTCCCTAAGCTCTCCTGAGTGTAAAACATGAAATTAATGGATTAGGAATATCGAATTCATCAAATCTAATGAAATTTCATCCAAATATGTATAAATTGAGGTTTATCAAGCACTTATCCGTTGTGTGCTTTGCTTGGAAACTTTGAAAACGTGTAAATACAATGAATGTAAACCAAAGCGACAAAGCCAAAATTGTCAAGACATCCAAAGCCAAAGTGTTTTGATACTATTATGATTGTAGCACAATTTTCCATTAGAAAAGTAGAAAAGAATGATGGGGTCCAATCTCACTGAATATAATAGCAGTTGAAAAATAAGCCCCCAAAAGAACTGAATGCTTTATTGAAAATAGCCACTTCTAGCCTTTCGTTGCACAGGTAAGTGGAGTGTGGTCCACCCTTAACATTAAGCTCCACACCATTTTCGCTGCTCAAATTCATTGCAACTTCGATTATCCGATTAAATGTGAAAATAACTAGTGAACTATCACCAAGTTTTCTTTTGCATGCCAAATATATCTGCTCGGAGTAGTAAAAAATTTAATATTTTTAGCTAATATCTTGAATTTCAAATTTTATAATTGATATTCAGCATAATTTGAATTTAAATTTAATCAAAACTTAATATAATTATAAAAAACCTACTACCATTGAAAAAACCATAACTTTTACATATAGTGATATTTCGTTTTTTTAAGGTATAAGTACAATTTGCAAGTAATTTGTATAACTTCAATTCAACTCAATCAGGATAATCCACAAATAGAATTTCAATTACAATCAATACATCGTATAACCACAACCAAAATCAAACTATTACATACACAAACAGACATAGTAACATTTGGATAGGACCACATGTAACTTAAGTTGTACCTTATTTGCTTATAAGTCCTATATAAGGTTAAAGTTACTTAACACATCTGTTTGTCACACACATAAAATTTTGACAATTCACTAGTACTTAAACTTAGTAGGTTCAATTCCTATTTCTAAGTGGTTAGTATCGATCATGTGGGTTCCATCGTTGAATCCTCTTGAACGAGTATTTCATTGCAAATTAACTACTCGAAAGACAACTGTACACTTACGGTAAAATATGCTTCAAAGTTATTTTGATTTTATGAGTGTGTATTGCGGCCGTTTCACTTGGCCCCAAAATTTCGTTAAGATTAACTGTGATGCTTCGATAGATAAAGATTGTACCATGGTTGGGATTTCAATAATTTGCAGAGATTCCAATGGTTCGGTTATTGATTGGAGAAACGCTATTGTCTCAGCTAGCTTTATTGAAGTTGCGAAAGACTTGGTAGTGCGTGAGGTTTGTTCTCTCTTCCTTCTTTAAGGTTGGACAAAAGTTAACATTAAGTCTGACCGTAAAGATTTGATCAACTAGCTTAATTCTCTGGCTTCCATTTTGGCTCAGCGATTCACTACTGTTGTGGATGATAGTCGACACATTATCCGTAATCGTCCTATGTTCGGTTCTCCTTTATGGTTAAAGAGGCAAACAAACTCACTGATAAGCTTGTGAAATGTACTCGAATGAGGCAATGCCTTTCAGATTGGGTTATGGTTGCTACCACTCAACGGTAGCTACTCTTATATCTGATTGTTTCTGCTAAGCTGGTTTCGAGTTTCTAGTAAGCCAAAAACATCTTTTTTTTAATTGATTAAATTAAATTATTTTCATTTTCAATTTGTATTTTATTTTGTTTCTATTTTTGGTAATCTAGTTGAGCGTTCTCTTCGACTTAAGATTCAAATTTTGATTGTTTGGAAAGTTGCTGCTATTCATTCCATTTCATATCTTGTTATAACGAAATTGTTTCTTTATTTTGGTCTTGAATGAGTTCCATTTATATTGAAATTGGTCGACTTTGACATATTTGACAAAATTAAAATATGGATCGACTAGAATGCTAAGACTCACAACCGAATTACATGACGTGATTGAATAAGCATGAAAGCCTTATTATTAAAATGCTATATTTTAAACATAAATATTAGATATATTCAAGAGATTTTAAGAGCAATTAAAAGACTGATTTATGAATACTTTTATGTACTTTTGTATTAGCCTATAAGAGGTTGCTTATGGTACCTAAGTTGTTTTACTATATAGCAAAAATAATTAATATATGATCAATATGTGATAGATGATATGAATTTTTTTATAATTTAAATGTTCAATTACTTTTAGTTTTATCTATATATTTAATTTAAAATAATAAATTTATTTTATTTTGAAATTTTAAAACTTGTTTTCTTCTTCAATATCTATGGGATAAGCAATAACTCAATGAAACAATATTTGAATGTGAATTTCCTCGCATACTAGCAATATTTTTGTGGAATTAAGGATTTTGTGAATAATATGGCATGCTTTAAGTATGTGGTCCCTCTTAAATCATTCCTACCATTAGCAATCAAAGTAATTTCAGCTCAATGAAAAGTAAAACTTGAGCATATTGTTTAGCACAATTTCATGTCAAATAAATATAATAATTCTTGCCATTAAATTTCATGTCATTTGCCACATGTTGGTCAGATTTATGTCTCCTCATAAGAAAACTAACACTGTCTCCTCATAAGAAAACTAACACTGGTAGGGTTTTGGGGTAATTTGTATAATATTTTATAAGTTCTGACACCAAATTGGCCAAAAAAAGTTTAGGTATTAAATTGAAAAAAAAAAGTTTAGGTACCAAATTAGGAAGGCATAATGTCAAATTTAGCGCTCTATATTTACATCTTTTATTGATTTGGCTATTATTCTTTTTTGAGCTAAATTTGGCTCACCACCTATTCAAAAAGAGTCTAATTTGACCATCAATTTTTTTAAAAGAGTCAAATTATTATTTTAATAAAAATATTGACTAAAACGTTAAAATTTTAAACATTGCAATCCACATGGTAATCCACGTGTACTTTGCTTTTTTTTTTTGGAACTTTTGTGAACTTTTTATATTCTTTTTATTTTTATTTTGTATATTTTTATAATTTTTAAATTATTTATTTACAAGGCGTATAAGCTAAATAGTGTGATATCAACATGACATATACATGGACTGCTATTTAAATAACCATGACAACATCATTAAAAAATATTGTTTTGATCAACATTTTGTTAAAAAAAAGAATAAAGGTTAAATTAACAAAAGATAGATATGTTGATGGGTAAATTTGGTATTATGCCAAAAAGAAAAAGTGTCAAATTTATGTACCAAATGTTATATTAAGCCTATTAATTTTTTATTCTTGATTTCACGCTATCAAACAAAAGTTTGAGTTCCAATTGGGCATAAATCACAAAACTACTGTCGAAACCATTTTTAATTTTTTTTTTTAAAAAACGGGGATCGACTTTAAAAAAAATGAAAACGGGAGTCGCCACCAATCCTTTTTACTTAGGTGTGATTGGATCACCTTATAAAATATTTTATTTCAAAACATTGATTTTGGTCCACGAAATACAAGAAAACGGGTTCGAAAGTCGGTTACGTACGAGGAAGGGTTAGCGCCCTCGTACGCCCAAAATTTGGTACCTAATTGATAATCTGATGTCCTAATGTCGAAATTTTGAAAAATCTAAAATACGATCCTTTTATTCGAAAGAAAAATTAAGGCTTGCTTATCTCAAAGAAACAACATACTACACCCAATAAGTTAGGATGTGGTATTTCAAAACTTCGAACTAAGTTTGTCTTTATTTGTAGAAAGTTTTTACCTCGAGATCCTAAACATCATATCTAATAAGTTAAGATGTGACATTTCGAATTTTCGAAAATAAGTTTTTGATTTTGAAATTTATAAAGTTAAGAAAAGGAGGATACTTGATACCCTAAGTTCCACGAGAAAAATTAAAACCTAGTAAGTTAAGGTATAATTTCCTTGAAGTCCCCAAATATCACGAATCGGTGTATTAAAAAGTTTTCGAATAGAATGCGTCAATTTAGCAAAATATATTTTATAAAGGAATGGTTTGAATAAGATATTACCTTAATACATTATAACATATATATCTAATAGCAATTCACCATAACTATAACTTATATTAACAGTTACTACTAATAGATAAATTAAAGAAAGAATAACATGAAACAACAGGTGCTACAAATAATAGAATAATTATACTAAAGCAAAACATACAAATGAATAAAAAGGGATAAACAAATATAAGATACAATGTGGTAAATGACAAGAGATAAAAACTAAATATAAATCTTTACATGCAGGTAAGATAAAATAACAACATAAAATGAAATATAATAGATATTGTAAATTAAGAAATATATGGCTTTAAATAAAAAAGACGTGGAATAATAAAAATATGAATAAAAATAAATTAATATGCAAAAATGATGTGGAGTAACCAATAATATATATATTCATAAAAAAGTAAAATATATTGTTAAATAAATAAATAATATATAACTTTAAATAAAATTATATTTAAAATATAATAATCTAATACATATATATTTCATATAAATAATATAAATAATATATGTTACAATATAAATAAATTTATACAAAATAAGATTTTAGAAGTAATGTATAATATAAATTTTAAAAAAATATATAACATATAACTAATATACGAGTTATAAAATGATATATATATATATATATATATATATATATATAATACTAAACTAAATAAAATAATAAATAATAATAAATTAATATATAAAATAGTACATATTTAAGAAAGATAATACTTAAAAACTTCATACTATTAATAAATACAAATAATATATATACTTTTTTAATATGATAGAATAATTTAATACAATGTTAAAAAATTTAAAATAAAATAAAATAAAAGGTTTTAAAAATGAACAAAGAAACAGGGATTAAATAGCAATTAAAATAGATATAAAAGGACTAAATCAAAATGCGTCACACTACAGGGTTAATATGGCAATTATGCTAAAATTTCAAAATGACGTCGTTCTGATATTAGCCTTTTAGTAGCCCGAGGATTAAATTGAAACAAAGTATAAATTTTAGGGCTAATAAAAAATAAAAAAGGTTAAATTGGATGAAATTAAAACTAATAAAATTGCGGAAGGACTAAAATGGCAAATTGCCCTTTTTATAAAAAACGCGGATCCTCCCCGGGCTTTCGGGTCAACGCGCAGATCTAAAGCCTTTAAACGACACCGTTCTGGTCAATAACAGATCACACCAAAACGGCGTCATGTGGATGTCCTATAAAAACTAAAAAATTAACCTAAAAATCATTTTAAACACTGATTTAAAAAAAAATGGTAGAGGCCCCAGATAGGTGCTCTACCTTCACGGGTCATTCGACCTCCAGCAGTCATCGTACACATGCCTCACGAGCCTCATGCGCCGTCACCCACGGTGGCCTAAAGGTAAAAGCTTCTCCTTTTTAAAAAAAAAAACTCGTTTTATTCGTTGTAGATGGTGTGATATAAAAAAAAATCGCATGAATAACAAGTCTGAACAAAATGAAAAATAAATTGAAAATCACCTCTGTTTTTCTTTTATTATTTGGGTATTCTGTATATCTGTGCATGTGTCTCCTCCTTTTTTTGTGTTCCCTTTATAGATTTATAGCCCCAAAAATAAACAGAAGAAAAATAAATACAAAATCTGTTTTTGCTTGTTTTCTACCATTATTTTCCGTTTTGCTGTGTCCTTTCCTTTTTTTGTACAGGTCAACAACGAGGATCTCGGTGGCGAGGAGCTGTCCGCGCGTTAATGACGGCGTGACCGAAGGCTGGTGTCGGGGCTACTTGTGGCGCGAGGGTTTCCAGGAAACCCTAGGTTTCTGACATTATTCGGGTGTTGGGCCACTCTGGGTCAGGCTAAGATTGGGTCTGAGGGTGTAATGGGTCATGGGTAGTTTGGTTTGTAATTAGGTTTTGGGTATTAGTTTAGGCCACGGGTAGTGGGTCTAATTGGGTTATGTAATCTGTTTTGTCTTGTATTTGGGCTGACTGTTAATTGGTTTTGGGTCTGTTCTAGATTGGGTTAAATGGACTTGTAAAATGAGCATTTTATATATTTTTTTGTTTATTATTTTTATTATTTTTTTGAACTCTGATGGTTTTTAACGGGCCGGGCAAAATGGGCCTATTACAGCTACAAATGAACTCTCATCAAATGTTGATGCGTAAACTTTGATTTAGTGAAATTACACACGTGAAACTTTTAATGTAGTTCAAATTTATATATAAAGTTTTAATTTCAATTCAATTGTACATTTTAAAGATATAATTACATCGATTTATTTTTATATTAGGTAAATATAATTTTTGTGTATGCAATATGCAAATTTAAAATGGTGCTATATTGATAATTGTGTCGATGGTTTGTGGAAATTGAATTAAATCAAATTTTCATCTATAAAATTGTACAAAATTAAAGTTCATGTATAGCATTACATATTGAACTAAAGTTTAAGTATAATTTTGAGATTTATCCTTTTAGTTGAAGTTGAAAGTTTTTTAAAATGAAAAAGAATAAATCTCAAAATTACACATGAACTTTGATCCATTATGCAATTTAATACATGAATTTTGATTTAGTACAATTATGCACATGAAACTTTGATTGTGCATGATTCAAATGTATAAATAAAATTTTGGTTTTGATTTAATCGCACATATTTATAAAAATAAATGCATAATTTATTTATATATTAGATAAATATTATTACTTTTGTATGCAATATGTGGTTCTATATTGATAATTATGTTAATGATTTGTAAAATGAAATGAAATAAAATTTTATGAATAAAATAATACATATTTGATCAAAATTTATGTATAATTTTGAGATCTAACCCAAATAAAAAATAATTAAATTCAAAATTATTTAAATTAATATTAAAATTTTCAATTCAATTTACTTGAACTTACATCAATATTAATAATAAACGAATCAATTCGATTATATTTTAAGTAGAAATCGAATATCATTTTAAGAAAAAAAAGTCAACTTTATCAATATTACTAATAAACGAATTAATTTGATTATTTTAAGTAGAAATCGATTATTCCCCCAAAAAAAAGAGCTTCACGATTCTTTATAGGGGTAACCATTCAATTAAATCGAGTGAAAAGATTTTGGGTTAATCTAGTTGACGAGTCTTATTTTATCATCCTAACTCGATTTGAAATTTTTTCAAATCGAGTGAAATTGTTCGAGTTAAATTAAAAAATTAAACATGTCAAATTAAAATCTTGTTACAGTATAACTAATTACATGTTAAAGCACATAAATTTGAAACTATATATATTTGAAAACTTCTTCAAAGAAAAATAAAAAAAATACTTTAGTATGATAAACTTGAACCATTAATTAACTTATTTAGGTTCTCAAAATTATTATTCTAGATTTTTTAATTTTTAACTTTCTTTATATATTTTATAATTTTTAAAAATTTAAAATTTGAAATTTTATAAATATTTTGAATTTTGAAATTTATTTTTATTTTATTTTGTATTTTTGTTGAGAGAGACCAATTTGTTCATTTTCAAACTTAACATGGGCCAAAAGGGTATTTACACCGATATGTTATTTGAATTATTCGAGTTATTCAAATTGTAAAATTCAACTTGATTGGAACTCGAATTATTTATTTGAGTTGACTCGAATAGTTCGAATAACTCAATTCGATTAACTCAAACTTCAATTTTTTTTCAAATCGAATCGAGCTTTGCTCACCCCTAATTCTCCAACCCCAATAGAAATTTAAAGAAGGCCCTAAAAAATATAAAACGAGATCGTTGCTTTCTACATTTGTTGTTAAAAAAAAATATATGAAAGGCATAAGGGTATAAAAAGCTCTTAAACTTTTTCAAAAAAAGAAATTAAGTCCCTGCTTTTTTTTTTCACTCAATTAGGTGCTTAAACTGTCAAAATGTATAAAAAATGCCTTTTGATCGTTAAAGTTAATTGACCGTAATTTTTTTAAGTTAAAGTCACCCCGTGTCACAACTACAACGTGACATGTGGCAAAAAAATATAAAAAATAAAAATCAATAGAACTTATAAAAATTATTAAATTTTAATATTAAAATATTAAAATATTATTAAAAATTAATATATATAATGTATAAAAAAGGCCCTTTAACCGTTGACTGTTAAATGTTATCGATCACATTTTTTTCAATTAAAGCCATCATATGTAGCAACACAACGTGACATATGGTGAAAAATGATAAAATAAAAATCAATAAAACTTATATAAAAATTATAAAATGTTTCTTTTGGTACGATAATTTTATAATTATTTTTATGAATTTTATATTTTTTACATTTTTATAATTTTCTTATGACTTTATAATTTTTTGTCTATATTTCTATATATTTTAAATTTTTACAATTTTTATAAAAGTTACAATTTTTATTATTTTTTACGATTTTTCTATTTTTTATTTTAATATTTTAATTAAAATTTAATAATAATAATTTTTATCATTTTTTATGACGTGTTACCCCGTGGTTGTGACACATGGTGGTTTTAATTGAAAAAATTAGGGGCAATTAACTTTAATGGTAAACTGTTAAAATTAATAGTCAAAGGGTCTTTTAATAGATTTTAACAGTTCAAATACCCAATTTAGTACAAAAAAAAAAAAAATAATGGCATAATTATTTTTTTATTAAGTTTGAGGGCCTTTTTGATACATTTTAAAAGTTCAAGCACCTAATTGTAAGAGTGAGCAAAACTCTATTCGACTGAAAAATCAAAAAAAAAAAAATTAAATTCGAGTTAAACAAATCGAGTTAATCGAGTCAACTTGAATTTTTTTTTTCGAATTTCGAATTCAAATAAACTGAATACCAAAATATAATATTTTACATTTTTAACCTAAACCCTCACACCTTTTTACTTTCCCCCAATATTTTTACTCCCTCCCACTTTCACCCCAAAACTTTTACTCTCCCTCCCATCCCACTCTCATCTATCCCAAACCCATTCCCCCCCCCCCCCCCCAAAAAAAAAAATTTTGTTTTGAATATTTTCCCCACATTTACTTTCCTCCAAAATTTTACTCCCTAACTCTCAACTTTTTATTTTTCCCTAAACTTTTACTTTTCATCCATTACCCCAAATAAAAAATCATTCAAAAAATTCTCTAAACCTAAATAGTAATAATTTTATTTATATCTACTATTTATATTATTAAATTAAATTTCACATTTTGTACTATTTATATTATTGAATTGTTTAATCATATTAAATATTTATAATTTTTGTTAAAATTGAATTATTGATGATGCCATAAAACATTCATGTTAAAATTTTTATGTTGGTATGAATTTTATATTTTAGCTTTAAGATAACTTTTATTAAAAATCATATTTTTGTATTTAACATATTTTTAATTCAAAATACATAGTAACAAAAATCAAGATAATTGAAGTAACTAAGCAAGCAAAGAAGCTAACACGTATATAAAAGATTAATAAATAAATTATAAGGAGATGAAAGTTAATAAAAAATTTGATTACGGTGGGCAAATTGGATTATGGTGGGTGACAGTGGTTACAAGGACCTAAAGTCATTTTTTTTTAATTTAACTCGAACAATTATATTCGATTCAATTCGATTCGAATTCCATCTCATTCAACTCAATTCAAGAAAATTTCAAATCGAGTTGATGATAAATAGGATTCGACAACTCGGTTAACTCGTAATTTTTTTTATTTGATTCGATTCGATTGAACGCTCACTCCTACCCAATTGAGTGAAAAAAAAAAAGGGCTTAATTTTTATTTTTTTTGAGTTTAAAAGCTTTTTATACCCTTAAGTCTATATAAAAATTATTTTATTTATTTACATAACCATAAAAAACTTTCAAAATTAAACCTGTTAAACTATAATGACATTTTATTTATTTGTTTAATTTTTTTATAGTATATATGAATTAAATTCATCTATTTAATGATAAAAGGATTAATTTGATATTATTATATATATATGTACTTGTGAGGAAAATTCGCCCTTTTCAGTCACGTAACTACTCTTATGCACATTACATCATGCTATATATCCTTCCAAAGTTTAGAAGAACGTTATTCTGCTCTTGTTACTCTAATTCTTGAAGATACGGTTTGTGGTGGGAGAATCGTAGAAGAAAACAATGGAATCAACTTCGAAGAAGGTAACTTTGAGCAGCTCCGACGGGCGGACTTTCGAGGTGGAGGAAGCGGTTGCATTCCAGTCTCAGACGATCAAACACTTGTACGAAACAGGTTGCACCGGCGACTTCATCCCTGTCCCTAACGTCACCGGCGACATCTTATCCATGGCTCTCCGGTACTGCGAGAAGCACGTAGATTCGGATACCGCCGCTGGCAAGGAAAGCTTCTACCGTAACAAACTCAAGCGCTGGGATGCTCTTTTTGTCAAGGTTGACCAAAGCACCCTCTTCGACCTCATCTTCGTTAGTTCCTTTTTCCAATTTAAGATTCTGCGTCTGCCATCTTCTTGTTCTTGAATCTTGGTTGTATTCTAATATCATGAGAATGGGGTTTGGTTGCAGGCTGCCGACTTTATGAATATAAATAGCTTGATGGACCTGATATGCAAAACTGTTGCCGACATGATGAAGGGGAAGACAACTGAGGAGATTCGTGGTACCTTCAACATCAAGAACGATTACACCCCCGAGGCAGAAGAGATGGTTAGGAGGGAGAACAAATGGGCATTCGAATGATTCATATCCATACCCATTCAAATCAAAATTCACTGTTTGATATGTATAGCTTACGAAGGAATGTCGATATTATCAGAGGGTTGATTGGGCTACGACGGAAGTTTGGAAAAGTTGGAACATTGCCCCTTTTTCTTGATATTTTTGCTTTACAACCTGTTTCTTGAGGATTTGATATGAATGCCCCTTGACCATGCTTTTCTTTGTTCTTCTTCCATATTCTTTACTTAGAATTTTTATTGAATGTGTTGTAAAGAGTTGCCCAATGACAAGATGAACAAATGCGTTGCCAATGCAAAGTCATTAGAAGAAATGGAGTGACTGTTCGTATACTTTTCTAGTGACATTATACGAGCATGTCTTCTTTTTCATTATTTTTTCCCTAGAACCAACTAGAAAAGTAAGTCTTACAACACGAGTATGTATAATTTTGGCAAATCAGATTGTTATATGATGAGGTCGGCTTGAAAACAAGCGAAGTTTTGACTTATGGTCTTTGACTTACATCCCATATAAGCAACCACAAATTCCTAGTTTCAGCACCTATCTTCAGCTGATTCGCCTCTGTGTTCGACCATCACTTGTTTACTCCAGCAACCTCTCTCGCACCACTCCAAGCCTCCGCCCTCTTCTCTTTTCCATACCCAACACCTTCCTCATATCTCCTTGCACCATCCATGAGTCAATTCAGTGGCCAGTTCATAGCCCACCAGCTCCTGAACATCACACCTTAGCCGTTGGTGCACTTGACCCACACACTGCCACCCTCCCTTCAGCAGCACACTACCTATCAATAACAATTTTTTTCTTTTCGTTATTTTTATTCTGACTTATTTTATTCACTTGTATTGTTAAACTTTGGCCTGCAATGCAACAGGAAACCAGCATACAGAAGCAGCATTGTAGCAGAACCAAGTGCAGCAGCTTGTTTAGTTCATTTTGCTCATTTTGTTTCAATGTAACTTAGTTTAGTTTCATTGTAATTTGTCCAACTAAGTTAGTAAGATTAGTTTATGATATGAACTTGATGTAATAGCTGAAATGTCAGCTAACTTTTTCTTGTAATTCATGTTGTATTACTTAACTTTAGTGGGAGTGGTTGATTCATTAGGTAATAGTCACTTTAACTATGCAACTCATGTATATAAGTTTTACTTTTAATGAAATGAATGGATGATAACTTCCAGCCATTATTTTATGTGTGTTCAAGTTTTATTTGCATAAGATTTTTGGTTTCTCTTTTCTTCTTTATTTTCTCCTGTGATCACATGCAAATTCCATGCATAGTGCTTGCTGAGTTGCTACCATTGTTCCAACAGTTGGTAATTAGATCCTGCCTTCTTTGAGGACCTCTTTTGTTGGTGTTTTTTTCTGTGGAAACAAAGCTTGAGAAGGAAGAAACCTTTTTTGTTGGTTTGGTTATTTTTTTGTTGCTGAAACATGAGCTTCACACCACCACCACCACCACTTGTGTTTGCTAGAGAGAACTACCACATTTGGGTAGTTAAGATGAAAACATACCTCCCAAGCACACGATTTGTGGAGTGTAATCGAGAATGATGTTGAGCCACCTCCATTGAGAGCCGATCCAACCATTGCTCAGATTAGGCAGCATAGTGAGGAGCGAGCCAAAAAGCATAAAGTCATGGCCTACTTACAAAATGGAGTGTCAGATGTTATCTTCACTCGGATTATGGCTTGTGACTCACCTAAGCAAGCTTGGGAAAGGCTGAAAGAGGAGTTTATGGGTTCAGATAAAACAAGGCAGCAACAAGTGATCAACCTTAGAAGAGAATTTGAGAATCTGAAGATAAAAGAGTCAGAGACTATTAAGCAGCACTCTGATAGAATAATGGCAACGATCAACAACATAAGACTCATAGGAGAAGATTTTAGTGAGAGCAAGGTTGCTGAGAAGGTTATCACAACTCTTCCTGAGAGGTTTGAGTCAAAGATCTCCTCATTGGAGGATTCTAGAGACCTCACAGCCATTTCTTTGTCTGAGTTGGTGAACTCACTTTATGCACTCGAGCAGAGAAGGGCAAATAGGCAGGAAGATCATCCTGAGAAAGCTTTTCAAGAAAAAGCCAGAGAAGGCTCAAGCTCAAGTCAGAGACCAAAGAAGCCTTGGGTTGACAGAAGAGAGAAATCAAGAAGAGATGCAGGGAAAAGGGGGTTTCCACCTTGCATACACTGCAAGAAGACCAATCACTTGAAGAAGCACTGCTGGAACAGGCCAAATATTCAGTGCAAAAGTTGTAAGCAGTATGGTCACCATGAGAAGGTGTGCAGAAACAAGGATAAGGCTCAAGCTCAACAGTAAGTTCAAGCTAAGACTACTGAGGACCTTTAAGCTCTAGAGGAGCATGTCTTTACTACTTCATGCTGTGCAACCACAAGCAAAGTCAAATGCAGTTGGCTTGTGGACAGTGGCTGCTCACATCACATGGTAGCTGATGAGAGCTTGTTCAAGGAGCTTGACAGGAGTTTCACCTCAAGAATCAAAATTGGCAATGGGAGCTTGATTCAAGCCAAAGGTAGAGGTGATGTTGTGATCAAAACTGGTTTAGGTGACAAGCTGATTTCAGATATGCTTTATGTGCCTGATATAGATCAGAATTTACTTAGTGTTGGTCAGCTGGTTGAAAAAGGTTATTCTCTAGTTTTCAAGAATGATTCTTGTGTTATTAAAGACTTGCATAGCTAGGAAATGGTTTCAATACCTATGGCTGAAAAATGCTTTATGCTTGATGTAAGTCAGCTTGAGAAGAAGGCTTATACAAGCCTAGCTGATAGTGCTGGCCTATGGTATAGGAGACTAGGCCATGTCAATTTTAGGTCACTTGATTTGTTGCACAAGCAGAATTTGGCTAATGATATTACCAAGGTTGAGGTAGCAGATACTATTTGTGAAGTGTGTCAGCTTAGTAAGCAAGCTAGGCTTCCTTTTCCAGTCAACAAGGCATGGAGAGCTCGAAAGAGGCTTGAGCTAGTGCACTCTGATATTTGTGGCCCAATGAAGACTCCTCCACTGAATGATAGTAAGTACTTTGTTTTGTTTATTGATGATATGACCAGATTCTGCTGGGTTTACTTCTTGAAGCAGAAGTCTGAAGTGTTTGATGCCTTTAGAAAATTTAAGGCACTAGCAGAGAATCAAATAGGGTGCAAGATCAAGGCCTTGAGGACTGACAATGGGACTGAATACTTGTCTGAAAGGTTTCAGAAGCTGTGTGAGCAAGATGGGATCCATCATCAGCTAACCATAGTGTATACTACTCAACAAAATGGAGTATGTGAGAGAAAAAATAGGACAGTGATGGACATGGCCAGATACTTGCTATTTGAAAGCAAGTTACCAAGCATATTTTGGGTTGAGGCTGTCAAAACTTCAATATACTTGCTCAACAAACTACCTACACATGCTGTGAAGGACAAGACTCTATTTAAGGCAGGTCATGGACACAAGCCATCAGTTTTCTATTTGAAAGTGTTTGGATGTGTGTGCTATGTGCTTGTACCTGCTGAACGAAGAACCAAACTTGAGAAAGGATCAACTCCAAGTATATTTTTTGGCTACAGCAGCACCAAGAAGGGCTACAGGGTATATGATCCCTTAACCAAGAAAATTCTGGTGAGTAGGGATTTCAAATTTGATGAAGAAAAGACTTGGAGCTGGGATGGTTCCAATGCAAGTCAGTTTGAAGAGGATTTGGTTGATGACAGCCTAGAACCAGCTGAAAATAAGTTTAGCAATGCAGATTTGGGTGGTCCTCCTGTGAGAGGCACTAAGACCATTGCTGATATTTATCAGAGATGCAATGTGGCCATAATTGAGTCTTCGAGCTTTGAAGAAACTGTCAGAGACAAGTATTGGAAAAAAGCCATGGAAGCTTAACTTGACATGATTCATAAGAATCAGACTTGGGACTTGATAGACAAACTTGACCAAAAGAAGGTCAGACGTGTCAAGTGGGTTTTTCGAGCCAAGTTTAATGCTGATGGCTCATTGAACAAATACAAGGCAAGACTTGTGGTGAAAGGGTATAGTCAGCAGCATGGCATAGATTTTATGGAGACATTTGCTCCACTAACAAGGCTGGACACTATTAAACTTCTGTTGGCCTTGGCTGCACAGAAGCAATGGAAAGTTCATCAGTTGGATGTTAAGTTAGCCTTCTTGAATGGTTTCCTTAAGGAGGAGATTTACATAGAATAGCCAGATGGTTTCAAGGTCCAAGGAAATGAGGACAAGGTCTATAGGCTGAAAAAGGCACTTTATGGCCTGAAGCAGGCACCTCGAGCCTGGTATGACAGGATTGACACTTACCTGTCTAGGCTTGGATTTGAGAAAAGCTTAAGTGAGCCAACACTCTATGTGAAGAGATCCAACAATAAGACCTTGCTGATTGTATCTCTTTATGTTGATGACTTGCTTGTAACAGAAAGCAAAGATGAATTGATTTGTGAATTTAAAGTGCAGATGCAAGAAGTTTTTGATATAACAGACTTGGGAGTCATGACATACTTCTTTGGCATGGAAGTAAATCAATCTAATCATGGCATTTTTATTAGCCAACATGGCTTTGCATTGAAGATTCTCAATAGATTTTTCATCACAAACTGCAAATCAGTGAGCACACCACTGGCTCAAGGGGAGAAGTTGACAAGAATTGAAGATCATGAAAGGGTTGATGAAAGGGAGTATAGAAGCTTAGTTGGTTGGTTGCTTTACTTGACAGCTACCAGACCTGATCTCATGCATGCTGTTAGTTTGCTATCGAGGTTCATGCATTGTTGCAATGTGATGCATTTCAAATCTGCCAAGAGGATGTTTAGATACATTAAAGGAACATTGAGCTATGGGGTCAAGTTTAAGAAAGAAAGTGAGATCAGGCTAGTTGGTTACTCAGACAGTGACTAGGCTGGATCAGTTGATGACATGAAGAGCACCTCGGGCTACTTCTTTAGTCTTGGTTCAAGTGTGTTTTGCTGAAGCTCAAAGAAGCAACAAACTGTTGCTCAGTCCACAATGAAGCGAGTACATTGCAACAGCTGCAGCAGTAGTAAATCAAGCCATTTGACTTAGAAAGTTGCTATGTGATCTAAATGAAGAGCAACTTGTTCCTACTGAAATTTTGGTTGACAATCAGTCAGCTATTGCCATAGCCAAGAATCCAATTTTTCATGGCAAGGCAAAGCACTTTAAGATTAAATTTCATTTTGTTTGAGAGGCTGAGCAGTCCAAAGAGGTCAGTCTCGTTCATTGCAGCTCATAAGACCAATTGGCAGACATTTTGACCAAGTCACTTGGTACAACAAGATTCAAAGCTTTAAGAAGCAATATTGGTGTTTGTTGCATACAATCCAAGGAGGAGTGTTAAACTTTGGCCTGCAATGCAACAGGAAACTAGCATGCAGAAGCAACATTGTAGCAGAACCAAGTGCAGCAGCTTGTTTAGTTCATTTTGTTTCAATGTAACTTAGTTTAGTTTCATTGTAATTTGTCCAACTAAATCAGTAAGATTAGTTTATGATATGAACTTGATGTAATAGCTGAAATGTCAGCTAACTTTTGCTTGTAATTCATGTTGTATTAGTTGACTTTAGTGGGAGTGGTTGATTCATTAGGTAATAGTCACTTTAACTATTCAACTCATGTATATAAGTTTTACTTTTAATGAAATGAATGGATGATAACTTCCAACCATTATTTTATGTGTGTTCAATTTCTCTTTGCATAAGATTTCTGGTTTCTCTTTTCTTCTTTGTTTTCTCGTGTGATCACATGCAAATTCCATGCATAGTGCTTGCTAAGTTGCTTCTATTGTTCCAACATGTATCCTTTCCTTTTTAATTTTCTCTTAGAATTGATTCCAAGCTCATTCGATGATTCATTTGATTGGTTCATTGGGTGCCTATTTGGTGGAATAGCTTATTAGGGGCAAAATCAGAATTAGACTTGAATAGTCATTTATGCATCTTCTTGCTATTTAGTGCCTTTTTTTTTCTCACCTTTTACCATAACACTTCTTGCATCAAAAGCTTCCACAAAAAAAATCAATAAATCACACAAAAAAAAAATCAACAAATACCATGGATTGAAAAATAGTCAAAATAAAAATCTTCATAAAAAATAACTATTTTTCTTTTATATATTTTAGAGTGTAAAATAGATGCCGATAATGACAATAGAATAATGGCAGATCTCCTTATTTTACCACTATATTTTTTTAACAAGGATTCGAATAGAAGAGAAATTCAATCATGCCTATATATAACTAATTAGTAAAGCACTTGAAAAAAAAGTTTTGTATCTTCAAAAATTTCTTTGTGAACATGCATGCAAAAGGTGCTCCAATACTTGATATTTTTATAGATTTACATTTTTGGGAGACATTTCTCAGAAAATAATTGTAAATATGAAAAGATGAGATTAAAAAGAAGCTTTGGGAGTTGTTTTCTAGGTTTGAGGCTGACGGAGCACAATGGTGGCCACAATGGCCAACCTCAGATAACTTGATAAAAAAGACAAATCAAGAATATTCATCAAGAAAGTGAAAAACAAAAGAGAGAGATGGGAGATAGGCCGTTTGAAGAAAAAAGAAAAAAAGAAAAAATTAAGTAGATGAAGTATATGATGCAGCACAAGAGAAGAGAAATGGAGGAATACATGGAGAGAGAAAAAAATTATAGTTTCACTTTAGAAGGAGGTTTGTCCAATTTTAATCAGTTTTATTTTTTTAATTTAATCACTTTTAATTAAGATAATTATTTAAACTAATTAGTGTGGTTAAATTTTTATTAATTTTTTAATTTAATCACTTTTTTTTTTTTTTACTTTTAACTAAAGGGGACCTCTTTGTATTTAATGCAAAGCACTTTTTTCTCTTTCTCATATCTTTTCTTTCCGTACCTTAAAATGGAAAAACCAGAACCTCAATCTCCGTCCTTCACCATTTTCTCAACAATGAATCTATTGCAACTATTAACGATAACGCACCATAGTTCCCTTTGCCTGGCGAGCGCTATAAACAATGGTTACTAGTATTGGGGTCCTCTGTTAACGCACCATTATTCTCAAGCTATGAACTATGCTCTAATTCATAGCTAAAATAAAGAAAAAAACAAGTGAGAACCGAACTCAAATATGTCTTTGTGTTTTCTCTCTTGTTCTTTGTCTTCCATGCCAATTCCCAGCCAAGCATTGCAGGCTACACTTGCAATCTCAATCAGATCACTTATCCATACCAAACCTTGACTTGCTTCCATTGATGATCTTTTTAATGTCAGTCATTTAATGATATTTGAACTAAGCAATATTTCTTCTCCATCAGCTCCTCTTATCCCTGATCAATTCTTAACAATTATGAATGAAAGGGGTGATTTAATTGATTAACAAAACAACCCTTATATACAAGTCCCAAGTAACAACTTCAACAAAAGAAATTCAAATTGCTACTCTTACTAACAAGCTAACAACTCCTACTTTTACTAACAAGCTAACAAATCTCCCTAGGACTTAAGTTTTATTTTTTTAAAAAAAAATAATTGCAGCCTTGAAACACTAACATTTTCCTCCTGACTCAAGTGCTGCACACACCAAGTTTGTTCCTAAGAAACTCAAATCGGCTAACATGGAAAGACTTAGTAAAAATATTTGCCACCTAGTCTTCTGATCTGCAATAAACCAACTTTACTTGACCTGCCTTCTGTACTTCCCTCAGCAAATAATACTTGACTTTAAAATATTTTGTTTTTCCATGAAATACAATATTAAGTGAAATAACTAGAGTAGCTTGATTATCCACAAACACTTCTATGCTCCCCTCTTGCTTCAAATGCAAATCATCCATTAGCTTTTTCAGCCACAAGGCTTGGTTCACAACAGTTGTAGCTGCGATGAATTCAGCTTCTGCAGTTGATTGAGCCATCATATCTTGCTTTCTTGAACACCAAGAGAAACAACTTGAGCCAAATGTGAAGCAATAGCCTAAAGTACTTCTCATATCATCTAGTGATCTAGCCCAATCACTATCAGAATAACCATGTAGCTTGAACTTCTCAACTTTGCTAAAATTGATTCCATATGCAAGTGTCCCTTTCAAATATCTCAACACCCTCTTTGTAGCAGCCATATGAATTTCACTTACATAATGGAAATATCTAGACAAAACACTTATAGTGTATATGATGTCTAGCCTAGTGGATGTGAGATACATAAGCCACCCAAGTGTCTCTTCATGTACTTCTTCTAACAAAGAAACACCTTATTTTGACTTTGCTTGATCTCCATTCCTAGAAAGTAATGTATCTCACCAAGATCAGTCATCTCAAATACCTCCATCATATCCTTCTTGAATACTTCAATTTTAGTTACATCAATTCCTGACACAACATGTCATCTACATAGATGGATACAATGATTATATTTGTACATGATTATATTTGTACATGACTTCTTGACATAAGGAGTGGATTCACTCAGGCTCTTTAAAAAGTCTAAGTTCAACAAATGTTCATCTATCTTGCTATACCATGCTTTGAGAGCTTGTTTCAACCCATAGAGAGCCTTATTTAATAGACAAACCTTCCCTTCTTGACCTGTTGTGATGAAGCCCTTTGGTTGTTTAACATATATTTCTTCCTCCAATACTCCATTCAGGAATGCTAACTTCACATCTAACTGAAACACCTTCCAACCTTATTGAGCTGATATAGCTAAAAGCATCCTAATTGTGTCCATTCTTGCCACAGGAGCAAAAGTTTCAAAAAAACCAACTCCCTAAACCTGTGCATATCCCTTCACCACCAACCTGGCCTTATACTTGTTCATTGAGCCATCAGGATTAAGTTTGGTCCATTCTGTTTGCAAGCCTTTCAACTAGTTCCCATGTTTGGTTTTTCTGTATCATACCCAATTCTTCCTTCAATGCCTCCATCCACTCCTTATCATCTTTGGCTTCTTCACACCATGTAGGTTCAACAATAGCTACACTGCACCTTTGACAAACTTCACTAAATGATCTTGTAGCTCTAATTGGTGTATCATCCACCAGATCATTAGGATTAAGAGAGAACTCTTGTTTTCGTTCTTCTACAACACTTGTCTAATCCTACTACTCATCTTCTAGGAACTGAACATCTCTACTCACAATCATCTTCCTTATCTGAGGTTGATAGATTCTATAGGCTATTGACACCAAACTATAACCAACAAATATTCAATGCTCAGATTTTTCTCCCAACTTGTCCTTTTGAACATATGGAACATGATAGAAACATAAACAACCGAATACCTTCAAATTCTTTAGAGTTGGCTTCATTTTAAACTAAGCTTCATAGTGCGTTAGTTGCCTCCATCCAAAACTCCTTAGGTAGAGACTTCTCATGTAGCATGCACCTAGTCATCTCCATAATGGTCCTATTTTTCCTTTCACTAACTCTGTTCTATTGTGGAAAGTAGGGAGCAGTGAGTTGATGCTCTATCCCAGCTCCTCACAGAAGGTATTAAACCTTTGTAAGGTATATTCCGTCTCATTAGCAGATCTAACAACCTGAATCTTACAATAACTTTAATTCTCAACCCATCTTTTATGCTTAAAAACAGATCAGGAACATCAAATTTTTGCTTCAGAAAATAAATCCATCACATTCTCGTAAAATTATTAATAAATATAATGAAATACCTGCTACCATTCAATGAAGGAGTTGCTTGTGGACCACACAGATCGGTGTGAATCAACTACAACTTCTCTTTGGCTTTCCAAGTTGAGTTTTTGAAAAACAACCTTATTTGTTTGTCAGTCAAGCAAACCTTGCATCTTGAATTTAACTCCTCTGAAATTGGTAGCCCAATTGCCATCTCATTTTTATGCATGAACTATAAACCTTTGTGATGAAAGTGTCCTAACCTCTTATACCACAATTCAGAGTCATTGACGTGACACTTGAATGCCACTTGCTCCTCCTCGAATGGATTCAGTGAGAAACTCTTCTTTTGCATCTTGATCCTAAACAATACATTGCCACAAGAGTAAAAGATTAGACACATTCATTCTTCAAACATTACCTTGAATCCCTTCTCTACTAATTGCATCACACTTAACAAGTTTTGATCAATCTCATGTACAAATAAAACATCTGAAATCAACTTAGTTTCAGCATATCTCTTTATTGCTACTGTGTCTTTTCCTTTCACTTCTAGGTATTCTTCATTTCCTATCCTTACTATCGACTTCAATGACCTGTCAAGATCTTTAAACAGCTTCTAATCACAAGTCATGTGGTTGGTGCAAGCACTATCAACTAACAAATCTTCACATGAAGTGCTTGATGAGAAGTAATAGACAACAAATAGTTGTTTCTCTTCTTCTTTAGCTACAACATGTGCTCCACTTTGCTGCTAATTTTTTGGTTCCTTAGAATCTCTCAATGTGCCCCATCGAGTTGCACCTTCTACACTTTACACCAATTTTTTGGTTCCTTCCTGCCTCATTAGCCTCCTCTGCTCTTGTGCTTGTAAAGCACTGATCAACTCCACTACTCTCAACTAAGTCAAGTCCTTAGTGTTCTCAAAAGAGGCAATAGTTGCTTCATATTTCTCAGGCACAAAGACAAGTATTTTCTGCACCGGCCAAGAATTAGAGAGATCAGTCCCAAGAACTCTTACCTTGTTGTCAATATCTATCAGCTTGTCCGAGTATTCTTTGATTGACTCAAACTCCTTCATTTGTAACCTCTCGAATTCTCTAATCAAGTTCAACATATTTATGCAATTGATCCTTTCATCTCTTTGATACTCAACCTTGAGGTAGTCCTATATCTCCTTCGTTGATCCAAAAGCCATAATTCTATTGAATATGGCTAGTGAAACTGAAACATAAAGATAAGACTTTGCCTAAGCCTTCTTGGTGGTTCTCTCCTTATGCGTTTTAATCTGGTTCATAGTTGGATTGTTGGGAAGTGGAGTCACCTCATAGTCTTCCTCGGAAGCTTCCCAATAATCACAACCCTCCATGTATGCTTACATTCTCATGGCCTATGCTTGACAAATATCTTCATCAAACACAAGTGGGGCTAAGACGAATAGATTACTTGATCTCGATTCAATTTTTCTTAAAAACCTCACAAGTGTATCTTTCAAATTTTCTTTTAGAACTCTCACAAAACTTTTCTCATAGGTCCCTCGATAAAAATAGCTCTCGATACTATTGTTGGTTTAGCAAAGAACTAATTGAAGCATAAAGCAATTATGAATGAAAGGGATGATTTAATTGATTAACAAAACAACCCTTATATACAAGTCCCAAGTAACAACTTCAAGAAAAAAAAATTCAAATTGCTACTCCTACTAATAAGCTAACAACTCCTACTTCTACTAAGAAGCTAACAACTCCCCCTAGGGCTTAGTCTTATTTATATATAAAAAAAAAAAAACAATTGCAACCTTGAAACACTAACAATTGCTCTTTGTCCCCATTTCATGTGCTTGTAACTCCATCTATGATACCATAGGTAGTCTTTCAGCTACTAATCTTACTTATACATTCCAGAAAATGAAAGCAAAATTCAACCATGCCTAAATATAAATAACTAACTTTTAAAGCACTTGAAAAATAAAATTATGTATCTTTAAGAATTTCTTTGTGAATTTGCATGCAAAACTTGTTGCAATACTTGATATTTTATAGATTTACATATTGGGAGTAACTTATACTGAAAAAGAATTGTAAATATGAAAAGATGAGATTAAATAGAAGTTTTGGGTGTTGTTTTTTGAGTTTGAGGCTAGCGAAGCACGATGGTGATCACGGTGGCCAAGGCCAAATAAGTGGGTTATTAGTTGTTTCTTGGTCACTTGATGGAGAATTGAGTATTCATCAAGAAAGTGCAAAAAAGGAGAGAGATAGCTGATAAGCAAAAAGAAATGGAAACAAGAATGAATTAATTAAGAAGATGGAAAATGACGGGTAGAAAAGGAGAGAAATGGAGGAATAAATGGAGATTGTGCAAAAAGAAAAAGGAACCAATAGAGAAAAAAAATCATAAATCGAGGAAAAGATTGATAGAGAGAAATCATATGAGAGTAAAAATAATATGGCGCCACTTAAAGGGCCCAGAGTTAATGGCTTCCATGCAGAATTTTATCAAGCAAACTGAGATACAGTTGGTAACAGTGTATACAAGCTAGTTCGGCGCGTTTTCACTGGTGGGCTATTGGACCAACATTTAAACCAAACTCTCTTCGTTCTTATACCAAAAAGTTTAGGGGCGGAGTCCATTAATCAATATAGACCTATTAGTCTTTGTACCGTCTTGTATAAAATCATTACGAAAACAATTGTGGCTCGCCTCCAACAAGTTATGCAAGTCTTGGTCCAGAATAATCAGTTAAGTTTCATACCGTCTCGGTTCATTTCCAGCAATAGAGGACAACGAAAAGCCAAAAGGGATGGATGGCAATAAAAGTGGACATAGAAAAAACATATGACTGGGTTCATTGGGACTTCCTACAAGACACACTGATTGATGTTAGATTGCAAGCTCCTTTTATTGGGATTATCATGCATTGTATTTCATCGACTTCGGTGCAACTTTTATGGAACGACAATATAACATATAATTTTTCCCCACTGCAGGAGTAAGATAGGGAGACCCCATCTCCCCATATCTCTTCATTTTGGGCATGGAACAATTCAACCATTTGATTGATTCTGTGATTAAAGGAAAGAATTGGGAGCCATTCTTACTTTCTCGTCGATGTTTGACGATATCTCAACTATTTTTTGCTGACGATCTCGTTCTCTTTTGCAGAGCCGATGAGAAAGGAGTCGATTGTCTCAATAATATCCTAGATACTTTTTGCTACTACTCTGGGCACCGAGTTAATAGTCAAAAGACACAGGTTTTCTTTTCCCGCAATGTTTTTGATGAGGTTGCAACAAACTTATGTGGTAATCTTGGTTTTAACAGAGTAGCGGGTTTGGGGAAGTATCTTAGCATGTCGTTCTTTCATAATAGAGTTGGTGTCAATATTTTCCTATGAAGCATGGACACGGACACGTGTCTGAATGCGACCGTCTGATAATGGTCTGACGACGTAATTTTAAAAAATGAGGACACGGATACGGTAGGATCGGCAATAAAAATATTTTATTATATATATTTATGTTAAAATACTCAATGTAAATAAAATATTGATATTTTTATTAATATATAATTAATTCTTTTCATTATAAATTTATAATTATATAAAACAATATATTAATTAATTTTTTCACAACATTAATTTTTTCTTTTTTTTTATACAGCATTAATTTTAGGCATATTAAGCATTAACTTTTTTTCAGCATTAACTCTCTTTTTATCTTTTTATGCAGCCCATTTTTTTTCTTCCCATTTACTCCTTTTTTCGTTTCACATTTTATTTATCTTTGCCTTGTTCATTTTTCATTCTGCAAAATTCAGCAGACTCGGAGTGTCATTTTTGACACGCTTAGCGTGTCCGTGCGTATCCGTCGTGTGGCGTGTCCGTGTCGGACACGGACACATTAATGATCGAGAGGATTTTTGCCGTGTCGGTGCTTATTTTCAGTTCGTTTTGGATAAAGTTCGAAGTAGACTTAATGGTTGGGACTGGGAGGCACGCAGATTTTCTCTAGCTAGTCATCTTACTCTCGTCAAGTCAGTATTACTTACGATTCCAAATTATTTTATGACTACGACCTGTATTCCCATTACTATTTGCAAGGAAATTGACAAATTAACTCGTATGTTCTTGTAGGGGTCGACGTCTTCAGGTTTGAGATCATCACTTGTTAACTGGAATGATTGTTGTTTGTCGATAGTGAATGGGAGCTTGGGATTCGAAAGATCCAAGATCAAAACAAGCTTTTTCTCCTCAAATTGGGATACAATCTGATTGCCAATACAGGTAGTTTGTGGGTTCGGGTCTTGAGGAACAAATATAATGTCCATGGGATTATACCGACTGAAATTGATCGCAGTTCTGGGATGATGTCAAGAAAGGTATTATACGCAGGGATTTAAATAGCGGTCCATTATTGAAATAGCGACCCGTTACCTAAATAACGGCCGTTATATAGCAGTAGCGGCACCGTCCGAAACCGTTACTGTCGAAACCGTTATTTATGTTTTACAATAAGTTGCGTGAATTAAAAAAAAAATTCAAGATCGCGATACCCGCAGTGACTGTAATAGTATCCGTTATGTCCACAATCGCGATAAACGCAACGCGACCGAAAATGCGGCCGCCACCGCAATTTAAATCCTTGATTATATGGTCTATAGGAGACGGTAGGTTGGTTAATTTCTGGAACGATGTGTGTGTATGGAACTTAGGTGCTTTAAAACAACATTATACTGGACAATGAACACTTGATGAATTCCTTCGTGTTTGTGACATATTAACAATGGAGGGGAATTGAGATGTTCAACGGCTTCTTTCGGTATTTCCCAGAATCACTGTGAATCGTATCTTGGCTTGTATGACCCCATCGAAAGAAGCCGGACTAGATCATATTAAGTGGCGGTGGTCATCATCAGGGAATTTCTCTATAACATAATCATATAAAAATCTCTTTTTCCCTAACATTCCAAATCAATTTGCTTTTGACAGGTCCATTTGGAAGGTTTCAGCACCAAAGAGAGTTTGTTTCTTCTTTTGGTTGTTGCCTCGTGGTCATCTATTGACTAATGAGGAACGAGCGAGGTGAGGTATGACTATGTTCTCCCATTGCGAACGTTGTGGATGTGATGTAGAATCTGCGATCCATGTTGTAAGAGATTGCAGCTTTGCTCATACAGTCTGGAAAGCTGTGTTACCAATTCACACACGGAGATCCTTCTTTAATTTACCGCTCGAACGATGGCTTACATGGAATGTCAAGAATAAAGGTAGGTTGTCATCCTTTGATGGAGAGTGGGCTAAATTCTTCTAAATAACAAGCTGGTTTCTTTGGAAAAGTTGCAATGATTTTGTTTTCAATCAATCCAGTAGCAACAATCGAGATTTAATTGCCTCGGCTGTAGCCTGGACAAAATCGTTGTTTGTTAGTGCACATATAAAGCATTGGGCATGGAATTCCATGACTCAGAAACATTGGCAACCCCCAGCTTCTGGATGGATCAAAATCAATGTGGATAGGTTGATTGCGGTGAATTGGTTGCAAGCGGCTGTAGGTGGAGTCTTTAGAGGATCAGAAGGAGAATGGCTAGTGGGATTTGGAATGAGAACAGGGGTCATTGACATTTTCCAGGTAGAAGCTCGAGCTGTCCTTACAGGTTTAAAGCTTGCATGGGCTGGAGGATGTCGACAGGTGGAACTAAAAAGTAATAATACGTTTCTAATTGATATCATCCGGAACGGTTTCACAGTGACTAGCAATATTGCAGAAATTAGGTTGATTCATACATGGTACGAAAAACACCAAAATAAACATTTAAAAGAAAATCAATTAAACCTTTTAAAATTTAAAAATTATTAAATAAATCATAAAAATTCTAAACAAAATTTATAAGAAAAGTTATAAAAAATTTAAATAATAAAATCTTTATTAAAAGATGACAACATCAAACCATTAAAATTGAATTTTTAAAAATATATATTGGAATTAAATTTTAAAAATCTTATAACCATTTTTTAAAATAAATGAGATCCAATTTCCGTAAATATGATTGTATAAGAATTCATACGTGCAACTAACCATATATCCATCCCTCCAAAGTTTAGAAGGACGTTCTTCTGTTATTGTTACTCTAGTTCTTGAAGATAAGGGTTTGTGGTGAGAAAATTATAGAAGAAAACAATGGGATCGACATCGAAGAAGATAAAGTTGAGGACCTCCGACGGGGAGCTTTTGGAGGTGGAGGAAGCGGTTGCACTCCAGTCTCCGACGATCAAAAACTTGTACGAAAATAGTTGCCCCGGCAACGTCATCCCTGTCCCTGGCGTAACCGGAAACATCTTATCCACGGTTATCGACTACGGTAAGAAGCACGTAGATGCCGCCACTGGCAAGGAAAACATCTCCGTTGACGAACTCAAGGCATGGGATGATGATTTTGTCAAGGTTGACCAAAAAACCCTCTTCGAGCTCATTCTGGTTAGTTTCTTTCTTTTTCCAATTTACTATTCTTCCGTTCTTGAATCTTGGTTGTTTTCTAATATCATGAGAATGGGATTTGCTTGCAGGCGGCCCGCTCTTTGAATATAGAGAGCTTGTTGGACTTGACATACCGTACTGTTGCCAACATGATAAAGGGGAAGACAGCCGACGAGATTCGCAGTACCTTCAACATCAAGAACGATTTAGAGCCCTGAGGAAGAAGAGGTGGTTAGGAGGGCGACATGCTTGGGCCATGAAGCATTACCAGTGATAGGTTCTCAAGTTAGGAAAAGTTACAACACTGCCCTTTTTCTTGACATTTGCTTTACATTCTGCTTCTTGAGGATTTCATATGTGAATGCCTCTTGTCCATGCTTTTCTTTAGTCTTTACTTCAAACTTGGTTGAATGTGTTGATCGATTTCTTGCTTTGCGCTTTGTGGTACCTACTCTACGTAAAATCGAAGTAGAAACAAACATCTCTTACACCATCCTTGATAACAATCGAAGTTTACTTTATTCATGTCTTGTTTTTAAGGGGTGAGTTTTATTTGAGAAAGTTGGAACCATGGTTTAGATTTCTGGGTTGCTTATAGAAAAGTTGGCCAATGATACGATGAATAAGTGCATTACAAATGCAAAGTCATGAGTATGTGTAACTACGGAAAATCAGTTTGTTATGGTGGTCATTTTCATGGCTACCAATCAAGAAAAGTTTCCATGTATGATCGTCTTACATCCCATATAAGCAGCCACAAATTCCTGGTTTCAGCACCAATCTTCAGCTGATTCGCCTCTGCGTTCGGCCATCACTTGTTTACTCGAGCAACCTCTCCCGCACCACTCCATCAAGCCTCCACCCTCTTCTCCATACCCAACTCTCTCCTCGTCTCTCCTTGCACCATCCATCAGTCAAGTCCATGCCCTGTTCACCGCCCCATACCAGCTCCTTAGCAATTGAATCGCACAAGCTGCTTCTGCCTTGCACACCAACAGCACCTGAACATCGCACCTTAGCCATTGGTGCACTTCACCCACACACTGCCCCCCTCCCTTCAGAAGCACACTACCCATCAATAACACATTTTCTTTTCTTTTCGTTATTTTCACTCTGACTTATTTTATTTACTTATATCCTTTTCTTTTTAATTCTCTTCTTAGAATTTGATACATTGGTGTTTGCTTCATTGTAATGGTGAACTTATTCTAGGTTCATTCAGTGACTCATCCAAAATATTTACTTGGTTCACCGACAATTCGGTGGAATATCTTCATCAACAAATAATAAAATTAAAAATTAAAACAAATCAACAATTCACAGGAAAAAAAAAATACCAACAATTGAAAAACAAGTCAAAACCTAAATACCCATAAAAATAATTATGCTGTAGATTTTAAAATTGTTGGGAATCGACTCGATTAAGTAACGAATAAGTAAAAATAGCAAAAGAAATTGAGAAACTGAACACACAAATTTAATGCGGAAAAAGCCCTTTGGAGGGATTAAAAAATTACGGTTAAAGATAATTTTACTATAATGAAAAAAGAACGAAAAGTACAAAAGCCAAAAACAAAGAACCCTTATAATATAAACACAAAATTCTCCAAAACTATTATGAGTTTTAATGTTGTAAAAGAGCCTATTTATAGGCTAAATTAAATGAGTCAAATGAATTATGCTAATAAATACTAAATATATTATACTAATAAATACTAAATCTTTTAGAAAGAAAATATCTTTTGTTTAACTTGACTTGTAAGCAATCTCTTATTTGACTCAAATATGATGCATACTAAACAAAAAAGTAATATAACCAGAAAATGGAAGTGAAATTCAACCTTGCCTATTTATATAACTAACTTGTAAAGCACTTTTACACGTATTGATACATTTTTGTCAAATCATTCAATTTGTCATGTTTCAACCCGAAAGGGGCTCGAACGATCCCGATTTGTAACCAAATTGTAGGGGATGCCTGAAAATTATTCAAGAAGCCTAAATAGAACCTAATAAGTAGAAATGGAATGAAAGTAGTGACTTGAATAATTAAGTGATTTAGTGCCTAAATGCACCACCAATTGCTCGGGATATCGATTTTACCCAGGTGAAGGGTGTTACAACGGCCTTCGCCTTCCCTTTACCTTTTGACGTCCCGATGTTATCTTTAACTACGTCCGATAATACGATTATAGAAACAATTTATGTTATATCATCAAACATAGAAGCCACTAAGAATCAAATATGAAAATGCATTTCTTCAACTTAACCCACTAGAGCTTTAATACCTGATTTTCCCACAACTCTCAATACTCTCGTTCGATTTTAAATCTGAGTTTATAAATATACTATGGGAACCTCCAACCATCAAAAATCACAATTATTCTTGAGAGCTCTCATAATTCTCTTACTAAACTCTAAGCATTCAATATTGAAAACTTTATTAAAATCTCAACAATTTCATAATCTAAGGGTCAGGCTATATTTATCTAGCATCCTAAGTTACAAATTTGACAAAAATTTCAAAGAAAAACTTACCAATGTCCATGCTCACGGAAATAATGAAGAACACAAGCAAGCCTATCTTTTTTTCTCTTGATGAGCTACTTTGTTCCCTGATCGATACATATACACAAATCGACATTCTTAAAATCCCATCGCCAGGACCCTACATTCTTCAATCGAGGGGCCAACCATAGACATGTCTGACTCAATGGAGTTGAGCTCGTAAATTATTAAAAGAACACCTCCCTCCACCAAGATATGTCACGGACTAGGATCTGCCCCAATATGAAGCGTAGCCACGCCCGCAACAGCCTCTTCCATAAAGGAATCCATGAGGTAAGGGGGCCTCACCATGCAAGCACCTATTACATACCCCTCTGAGTCACTACTAATGACACAAATATTGTAACAGTCCAATTTAGACCCTAGTCGGAATAGTGGTTTCGGGACTACAAATTCGAGTCAAAAAAATATTTTAAAATTATATGTTGTGTTTATTATGTGTGAATTTATTTGTGTGAAATTTTCGTGCTTTAATTTCGTCGTTTGAGTGTCCGATTAAATAAAAGGATCAAATCACGTGAAATGAAAATTTAGTGGTTATTTTTAGAAGGGCTGAATAGTGGTTGTTCTTTTAATATAGAGGTTTTATGTTGCAAATATACCATTGAACAATGAATTGGACGGTTATGGACTTGTGTTATATAGTTTCTTTTATTAATTCATTAAGGTTATTATGGTAAAATGTATATTAATGTTATTATAATAAAAATAAAGACAAAATGGTAGCCATTTTAATTGTGTTCATCCACCGAAAATAAGGAAAGAAAACTAAGGGTTTTAGTTATTAAACATTCGACTCTTGCTCAACTAAATTGAGGTATGATTTTGACTCGATTTTTGATAATTTCTACGTTTTTGTAATCATTGCTTCGTATTCTTAAAAACCCTTGCTTCAATTTTGTGAATTGATGATGATTTTAAAATGTGTCACTGATGAATTCATGAGTTTTGTGATGTTTGATGATGAAATATGAAATATATGTGTTAGATTAACATGTTTTGTCTTTGATTTTTTAATGAATTTGAGAAATAAGGACTAAAATGTCAAAATGTGAAAATGTGAGAGCTAAATTGTAAATTTCCCTAAATATGTGTTTTTGGATTGAATTGAATGACTTGGTGAATAAATGGGTTAAATTTGAATATGTATAGATCAAGAACAGAAGAAAATGGATTTAGATTGTGGAAAATCGAAAGTAATTGAGTAGCCGAGTCCATTTGCTTATCCGAGTCCGAGGTAAGTCTATATACAAATAAATGTATTTGTATTGATTTATGTACATACATATGGAATTTAATTGTGATGAATGTGTACGAGATAATAAATATATGAGATCCGAGGAAGTATCAACAATGTATCAAAGTCTGAGAAATCCCGTGCGAACTTAGGTTTAGATAGGATTACATATGTCATGACATAGGTTTCCAACATGTGATATCGTGTAAGACCACGTCTGGGACGTTGGCTTCGATTTGAGATTTACATGTAAGACCATGTCTAGTACATTGGAATCGTATTTGATTCGTGTAAGACCTTGTCAGGATAGTGGCATCGATATTTGGTTACATGTAAGACCACGTCTAGGACATTGGCATTGTACGACTATTCTGAGTATTCTAAGTATCCTATTTGATTTTGAATGGTTCAACGGACAAGTTCGAGAAATGAATTACTACATGAATTATATATTCATTTCAGGTACATTTGATGTGTATGACTTGAATAAGTATGGAATGTGAGTATATGTACATAGATGCAATGAATATAAGGTGATATATGTATGTTTGATATTTGAGCAAAAGAGATGCTTGAGGTATGATATGTTGATAAGCAATGGAAATTTAATTGAGCCAAAGAGAAATCTATGTGTTTGAAATGATGATATGTTAATGAATTTGAGTTGCTGTGCTTATAAATGAATATATGATAAGTTTATTTGTATATGGCTTACTAAGCTTTTGAAAGCTTACATTGTGTGTGTTTGCTTTGTTTTATAGATCGTTGAAGCTACGAAAGGCTCGAAATCGTCGAGGATCGTCACCACACTATCAATCTCTACTTTGGTAATTTTGAATGTGTACATAGTTAAATATGGCATGTATAGGCTAGTTGTTTTGGAATATGTTTGAGATATGTACATAGCCATGTGATATGGCTAGATAAATGGTTGTGTTATGAATGAGTAGTCATGTTATATGATGCCTTGTTTGGTAAGGTTTGATGGCTAGTGAAATGGTCATATTAATGGTAAACTTAATGATACAAAGCAAGCATATAATTGATGAATGGTTGTTATAATGAAATGGTAAGTGTGTGGAAGGATATTATCTAGAAATGTTGTGATTGGATTGAGTTAAATGGCATATAAGTTGGTGTGATTTTTAAGCTCATAAGTGGTTAGAAATGATGAACATTTTAGTATGTTTTGGTTGCCTTTGATGCTTGAATTAATGCTTAATTATGTTTGTAGGGATGACCCAAAGTGTGGGTGGCATTTTGGCCTTGCAAATGGCCTATATTTGCCCACACGGTTGAGCACACGAGCGTGTGGCTCGACCGTGTCCCTCGTGGTTGCATTTTAAAACAAGTTAGACTCAACCACATGTTAGACACACAGGCGTGTGACTGGCCGTGTGGATCAAGTCAGTGTCGACCACGAGCGAGGCATGCGGAAGAACCTCTGACTCAATTTGCATTTACAAATTGCATTTAAGTATACTTTCAATTTGCATTTTTGAATTTACAATTCAGGGAATAACCTGTGATCACAGGCAAATTGTAAATGCAAATTGAGGCACGCGGAAGAACCTCTGACTCAATGCAAATTTGCATTTAAGTATACTTTCAATTTTCATTTTTGAATGTATCTCCGTGGAAGAAATTTCTCAAATTTGGATGTAAATGCAAATTGAGTCAGAGGTTCATCGGTCGTATGAGATCATCGAGCGTATTCGACCTGTAGCATATAGATTGTTGTTGCCACCTAAGCTGGAAAAGATTCATAATGTATTTCACGTGTCAATGCTTCATCAATACAAATCTAATCCATCACATGTGATTACTCCATCTGAGATTGAAATCCGATCCGATATGACTTATGAAGAGGAACATATTTGTATTTAAGATCGTAAATGTAACAGTCTGAATTTGACCCTAATCGAAACGGTGGTTTCGGGACCACGAATCTGAGTCTGAGAAATATTTAAATAATATATTCTGTGCTTATTATATGTGAATTAAAGTGTGTGAAAGTTTCGTATGAAAATTTAATCGTTTGTGTGTTTAATTTAGAAAAAAAGACTTAATCGCATAAAATGTAAAAGTTACAAAATAAAGTGTAAGTGTTAATTTGATGATGGCTTTTTAATATGGTGTCTCTAATGGGAAAATATCCCATTTCCAATGATAGTGGGCGACAAAGGTCAAATGTGACCTTAAGTTATATGTTGTGTTTATTATTTAATAAAGGTTAAAATAGTAAACTAATAATAATGTAAATATATGTTATATTATATGAAATTAAAAACCATTTTCTTTGTTCTTCAACCTTCGTTGCCAAATGTTAGATAAAAATAAGGGGTTTAAAAGCTTTCGAGTATTCGGCCATTGTCTAGCTCAATTCATGGTGTGTTTTACTTCGGTTTTAGATAATTTTTATGTTTTTGTGATCGTTGCTTAGAAATTATCAAGACACATGCTTTAATTTTTGAATTTGGTGGATATTTTGAGTTGAGATATGGTAGATAATTAGTTGTTTATGATGTTTAAGGATGAATTATGAAATATATGTGTTAGATTAATATGTTTTGTTCTTGGATTTTTGATGAATTTGAGTATTTTGGGCTAAATTGCAAAAATAAATTTTTGGGGAGTTAAAATGCAAAATAAATGAAACAAATGGACTAGCTTAGTCCCTATGAACATTCGGCCCTTAGGTGGTTTAGTGAAATTTTGTGTATTTTGTGTTTTGTGCAAATAGGACTAAATTGTAAAAATGTGAAACATTAGGGGTAAAATGGTAATTTTCCTATTTATGTGTTTTGAGACTAAATTGAGATGAAATGTGCTTGAATGAGCTAAATTTTAATGTGT
Source organism: Gossypium rotundifolium (assembly GCA_025506655.1). Taxonomy (NCBI): domain Eukaryota; kingdom Viridiplantae; phylum Streptophyta; class Magnoliopsida; order Malvales; family Malvaceae; genus Gossypium; species Gossypium rotundifolium. The sequence continues at coordinate 152,756,022 of CP106733.1, read as the reverse complement.
TTAGATCAAGAACAAAGAAAAATAGATTTGGATCGGGAAAAGGCGAAGGTTATCGAATAGCCGGTCTACGTTGTCCGTCGATAGTCAAGGTAAGTCCTTAAGCAAATATATGTCAAAGAATTATTTATGAATCTGTTAAATGTTTAAATTTGAAATTTATAAGCATGACTATATGAGATTGCCGAATGTTAGTTAATATAAAATGTGATTTGATTTTTAGTAATGTAATGTGGCTAAGTATATTTGAAAATGATATTTGATAGTATAATGAAACATGTGTGATATATGTGATTTTGGTATCAAGAAATGTGAGTGAAATGGTTTAGTTCTATTGATACTCGGGCTTCGAGCCTAGCAGGCCTTGTGCCGGTGATATATATATATATATATATATATATATCGGGCTAAATGCCTAGCAGGCCTAGTGCCAGTGATCTATATCAGGCTTAATGCCTAGCAGGCCTTGTGCCGGTGAATTATATCAGGCTTATTGCCTAGCAGGAAAAATGCCGGTATTTAAATCTTGGACCTCTGGTCTAGCAGGCTCAATGTCGGTGTGTATTTCGGGCTTTGATGTAACAGATCGAATTTGACCCTAATCGGAACGGTGGTTTTGGGACCATGAATCAAGTCCGAGAAATATTTTAATATAATATTTCTGTGTCTATTATATGTGAATTTATGTGTATTAATTTTTCATATGAAAATTTAATCGTTTGAATGTTTAATTTAGTGAAAAGGACTAAATCGCGTAAAGCGTAAAAGTTGCTTATTAAAGTGAAAAGTACTCAAGCGTTAATGGCTTTTTGATATGATGCACTAAAAGGGTAATTTGTCCATTTTATATGTTAGTGGCCGGCCATGGTCAACATTAACCTTATGTTATATGTTAGTTTAATTATTATAATAAGGTTATATTAGTAATTTACAAATAAAGTTATTATATGTTAAATAAAACATAAAAAAAAGAGGCCACTATCATCTTTCTCCTAAGTTGGCCGAATGTTGAGAGAAATAAAGGGCTAGAAAGCTTGAAATTTTGGCAATTCAAATGCTTGATTAAGGTATGTGTGAATTTCGATTTTTGATAATGTTTACGTTTTTGAGATCATTGCTTTGTATATTACCCGACCCATGCTTGAATTTTTGAGAATCATGTGTATATGAGGTTCGGCCATTGATGTGTTCTTATGGTTTTGATATTTGATGGTTTTAGATTAAAGATGTGTTAAAGATTTACAAGTTTTGTATTAGAAATTTTGGTGAAATTTTGTATTTAGGGCTATTTTGTAAAAATAAAATTTTAGAGGGACTTAATTACAAAATAAATGAAATGAGAGGGCTTATAAAGTCCCTAGGAATATTCAACCTTTGTATAGTCTTAGCAAATTGTGTGTATTTTGTGTTTTGTACAATTAGGACTAAATAGTAAAAATGTGAAACTTTAGGGGTAAAATGGTAATTTGCATGTTTATGTGTTTTGGGACTAAATTGAATTGAAATGTACTTGAATGAGATGAATTTAATGTGTTTTAGATCAAGAGCAAAGAAAAACGGAATTGGATCGGGGAAAGATGAAAATTCTCGAATAGCCGGTCTAAGTTGTCCGTCGACAGTCGAGGTAAGTTCTTAAGTTAAAGTTCATTAAAGAAATAATTATGAAAGTGTGAAATGGAATTAATTGATTAAATTGAGTAAGATATGGGTGTTAGCCGAATGTGTATGTTTTACATTGGGATGATTATGTTTTGCAAAATAATATGAATTAGTATATTTGGTTTGACAAGTGAATTGGTTTTTGTGAATATGAATTGATAGTGGTGTATGTGTTAAGAAATGTAAGTTGATGAATTGATTTGATAAACAGTTCGGGCTTATTGCATAGCAGGCATCGTGCCGGTGACATATTCGAGCTTTGTGCCTAGCAGGCTTAGTGCCAGTGACATATTCGGGCTTCATGCCTAGCAGGCTTAGTGCCGGTGACATATTCAGGCTTTGTGCCTAGCAGGCCTTGTACCGGTGACATATTCGGGCTTCGTACCTAGCAAGCTTAGTGCCGGTGATATATTCGGGCTCCGTGCCTAACAGGCTTGATGCCGGTGATACGTTTTAAATGAAGAAACCTTAAATTACTCAAGGTGAAACGCAGTTAATGTATCAAGTAAACGCTCGAGTAAATGAAAGTCCATTTTTCATTCATCAAGAGCAAGGTAAGTTATGTCTAATATTAACTGAATTTGAATGATACGGTAGAAATGGTATAATGTGAAATTGAACTTATGATCAAAAGTGTGAGTAGTATGTGATTGAAATTGAGATTGAATATAATATTTTGGTAGACTTGATTATGAATAGAAATGTTCATTGAATTATGACTTTGATTGGGATAACATAGACGATGTGAATGGTGGATGTATATGATTCGAAATAATGTGATTAATGTAATACATATACCTTGTGTTTTGATATAATATAAGTTTAAGGTAAACAAGTGAAACAATTAGGTTAATGAACTATGGTATTCGGCCTTACATAAATTCGTGTATTGAAATGTTTATTTTACATTGTTAATGATAACTATTATATATGTATTGGTGTTTGGACATTGTATTACCATTAACTTAAAACTTACTAAGCTAGTGTGCTTACTTTGTATATATTGGTCTTTCTGTTTTATAGATCGTAGACTCAGCTAAGGACTCAGAGGATCGTCAAGAAAGTCAACCACACTATCACTCTTTTTGGTATAAATGTTTACCTTTTGAATCAAAGGCATATATAGGCTGAATTAGGACTTGAATGACTGATGTTCGGTTGTATAAATGTATATATATATATATATATATATGGCCTTGCTAATAAGGCTATTACTTTCGGTTAAGTATGGTTATATGTTTGATATAATGGTTTGTTTTAATCTTTGATATAAGATGTGTGCGTATCATGCTTGGGAGCTAAATGTGGTTATATAGAGTTAATCATTTATATGTATTATATATATAAATATATGTGTAAGTATGCCTATTTGGTTGTGTGAATTTTTCTACTTAGATTATTATGTGCTTGGTCATAATTCAAAGTTGATCATGAAAATGTTATACTCATGTTTTGGGTTGATTATTAGAGTTTTAATTGAGGACCGAATATATGGTCAATGAATTGTTTATATTTAAGTATCTTGGACTAGTCACATATCATGTATATGTTTGGTTATGCTATAATGTGCGAATGTCATGTATGTGAGGGAAAAACTAATAGAGTATTACGGGCCTATTTGTTTTAATATACATATTTGTAGAAGGTATAAAATGATATGTTGATTTTGACTAATGCAATAGATATATTATATATATATATATATATTTCTTATATGAAGTTTGGTGTTGTTATGTGGAAGTTTGATTTGAAATCTGTACAGATAATGAATTATAATGTATTGCATTTTGAAATATGGTTATTTGTAATGTAAGTCTTGGGCATCATTTGTTAGTATAGAAAATTTAAATATGCGAAATGGATTTATTTCATATAAGACTGTGTTAAACTGTGTCTAGTTCAGTAACGCCTCATAACCCTAATCCGGCGACGTGTATGGGTTTATGGGTGCTACATTCTATTGGTATCAGAGCTACAGTTTAGTCAATTCTAGGATTACCGTAGTGAGTAAGAGTCTAGCTATACATGCCTTTGAATTGTATATATGATAGTGTGGTGACTTCTACAATTTCAATTGTATTTTATATAGTAAATGGATTCCGATCCTGATAGAGTCGTAGCTGATGATGTGGAGAGTATTGCGCCTGGTCTCGCACGTGGATCAGCGCCATTAGACTCTCGACCAGTTTCGGGTAGCCATGAGGGGGAGGCTAAACAAGCCTTCTATCAGATGATGAACGAATGGTTTACCCAGTTTATTCAGACTAATCCGGCTATACAACAACCTCCACCCCCGAATAATCCAACTCCGGTACCTTCAGTACCCCCGATGATAGATCCGATGAGATCTAGTAGGCCTCCCGTTGATAAAATTAGGAAATATGGGGCCGAGGAATTCAAGGCCAATGATAATGATGATGCAGAGCGAGCCGAGATATGGCTTGATAACACTATTCGTGTACTCGATGAGTTATCTTGTACTCAAGAAGAATGCCTAAAGTGTGCTATATCTCTACTTCGGGACACTGCCTATCACTGGAGGAACACACTGGTATCCGTAGTTCCGAAAGAAAAAGTAACTTGGGACTTCTTCCAAATTGTGTTCCGTAAGAAATATATCAGTCAGAGATTCATCGATTAGAAACGAAAAGAATTTTTGGAATTAAAACAGGGTCGCATGACTGTGACGGAATATGAGCGGAAGTTTGTCAGATTGAGCCATTACGCTCGGGAGTGTATATGTACCGAATCCATTATGTGTAAAAGATTTGAAGACGGCCTGAATAAAGACATAAAGTTACTTGTTGGCATTCTTGAAATCAAAGAGTTTGTGACATTAGTCGAGCGAGCTTGTAAAGCTGAAGAGCTCGGAAAGGAGAAAAGAAAAGCTGAAGTAGAAGCTAGAGACACTCGAAAAAGATCATCGAGTAAAATTTTCCATTCTGTGCATAAGAAGTTCAGAGATGACCCCAGTCGACATAAAGCCACTTTAGACTTGCCTAGAAGTGATCAACCTCCAGTGAGATCCCGAGCCACGTCGATAGCTAGTGTCAGTAATGTTCCACAGAACCGGGCTGAGTGTAAACATTGTGGGAAATGGCATCCTGGGAGTTGTAGAGTTCATGATCAGTCCTGCTTTAAATGTGGATCGTTAGATCATTTTATTCAAGAGTGCCCGATGCTAGCCGAGCAAAATGCAACTCAAAACACTAGACCGAGCAGTGTGCCAGCACGGGGTAGATCACTCAGACATTCAGGCAATGTAGGTGGAAGTCAGAGAGGGACGAAGGACACCGCAATACGATCAGAGGCTAGAGCTCCAGCTAGAGCTTATGCTACACGAGCCAGAGAGGATGTTTCCTCCCCCGATGTCATTACCGGTACTTTCACCCTTTATGATACTACTGTGATTGCATTGATTGATCCTGGTTCGACTCATTCATATGTGTGTGAAACTCTAGTATCCGATAAGACTCTGCCAGTTAAGTCTACTGAGTTTGTGATTCGTGTGTCCAACCCTTTGGGTAGATGTGTACTTGTTAATAAAGTGTGTAGAGGTTGATCGTTGATGATTCGGGATTCTTGCTTCCCAGTCGATTTAATGTTGTTGCCCTTCGATGAGTTCGACATAATTTTGGGAATGGATTGGTTAACTTCACATGATGCAGTGGTGAATTGCAAAAGAAAGCTTATTGATTTGAGATGTAAGAACGGTGAGATCATCAGAATTGTATCCAGTGATTTAATTGGGTTTCCTACAGTAATATCCTCGATGTTAGCCCAAAAGTATGTGAGAAAAGGGTGCGAAGCTTATTTGGCCTATGTACTGGATAATAAAGTGTCTGAAAAGCATATTGAATCTGTACCGGTTGTGTGTGAATACTCAGATGTGTTTCCTGAAGAACTACTGGGTTTACCACTAGTACGAGAGATTGAGTTCGGCATTGAATTAGCACCGAGAACGACTCCGATCTCGATAGCTCCGTATCGGATGGCACCTACTGAGTTAAAAGAGTTGAAAGCACAGTTGCAAGAGTTAACAGATAGGGGCTTTGCACGACCGAAGTTTCTCTCCTTGGGTGCACCATTCTTTTTGTGAAGAAGAAAGATGGACGATGTGAATGTGTATTGATTATCGGCAATCTGAATAAGGTAACTATAAAGAATAAGTACCGCTACCTCGGATTGATGATTTGTTTGATCGGTTGAAAGGGCTTGATATTTTCAAGATAGATTTGAGATCGGGTTATTATCGATTCTTGAGTCGAGATACAGATGTGCCAAAGACTGCATTCCGGACGAGGTACGGACATTTTGAGTTCGTGGTTATGCCTTTTGGACTCACTAATGCACCTGCTGTTTTTATGGATCTAATGAATCGGGTCTTCAGACAGTTTTTGGATCAGTTTGTAGTAGTATTTATTGATGATATACTAATCTACTCCAAAAATGAAACCGAGCATGCCGAGCATTTGAGATTAGTGCTACAAACTTTGCAAGGTCAACAGTTGTATGCAAAGTTTAGTAAGTGTGAGTTCTGGATGAATGAAGTCAGCTTTTTGGGTCATGTTGTTTCAGCATCAGGTATTCGGGTGGATCCAAACAAAATAGCAGCTATACTCGATTGGAAACCACCAAAGAATGTTTCTGAGATTCGAAGCTTTCTAGGCCTTGCGGGATACTACAAACGGTTTGTAAAAGGTTTTTCTGTGATAGCTACACCTTTGACAAGGCTACTATAGAAAGATGTCAAGTTTGAGTGGTCGGAGAAGTGTTAGAAAAGTTTCGAATAGCTGAAAGCTCTTTTGACCGATGCTCTAGTGTTAGCTCAGCCTGAATCGGGTAAAGAATTTGCCATTTTTAGTGATGCTTCTTTAAATGGGTTGGGTTGCGTTTTGATGCAGGAAGGCAAAGTTATAGCCTACGCTTCGAGACAATTGAAGCCGCACGAAAGAAATTATCCGACTCACGATCTGGAATTAGCAGCCATTGTTTTCGCATTAAAAATTTGGCGTCATTACTTATTCGGTGAGAAATGTCACGTTTATTTGGATCATAAAAGTCTAAAGTATTTGATGACTCAGAAAGATCTGAACTTGAGACAACGCAGATGGTTAGAATTGTTGAAAGACTATGAGTTGGTGATTGACTACCATCCGGGAAAAGCCAATGTTGTTGTAGATGCGTTAAGTCGAAAATCATTATTTGCTCTTCGTGCGATGAACGCACAGATGGTTATGTCTAGTGATGGTTCGATCATAGCCGAGTTACAAGCAAGACCGATGTTTATTCAGCAAATTTGTGATGCATAGAAAGTTGACAAAGATTTGATTGCTAGACAAATTCGGTCGAAAAGATCTGAATCCGAAGTTTCAAATTGATGCAATGAATGTTTTGAACTTTAAAAGCCGAATGTATGTTTCGAAGAACTCGGATTTGATTCAGATGATTCTGAGTGAGGCTCATAGTGGTCGATTATCGATACATCCGGGTAGCACAAAAATGTATAATAATTTGAAACAGTTTTATTGGTGGCCTGGCATGAAACGGGATATATCTGAATTTGTGTCAAAGTGCTTAATTTGTCAGCAAGTAAAAGCCGAGCATCAAGTGCCTTCTGGGTTGCTTCAACCTATCATGATACCTAAATGGAAATGGGATAGAATCACTATGGATTTTGTATCTGGGTTGCCTATGACATCGAGCAAGAAAGATGCAGTCTGGGTGATAGTAGATAGACTGACCAAATCAGCTCATTTTGTACCGGTTCGTATGGACTTTTCACTCGATAAACTTGCTGAGTTGTATATATCTCAAATCGTGAGATTACATGGTGTGCCGAGTTCTATTATCTCAGACAGAGACCCGAAATTCACATCGCGATTGTGGAAGAAATTACAGGATGCTTTAGGTACTAAACTTCATTTTAGCATCGCTTTCACCCACAGACAGACGATCAATCTGAGCGAACCATTCAAACACTTGAGGACATGTTGAGATGTTGTGTTCTCGAGTTTGAAGGTACATGGGAAAAGTACTTACCTTTGATTGAATTTTCTTATAATAACAGTTTTCAATCAAGTATCAAAATGGCACCCTATGAAGCTCTATATGGCCGCAAGTGTCGTACGCCATTGTACTGGATAGAGCTCAGTGAGAACAAGATACAAGGGGTTGATTTGATTAAAGAGACTGAACAGAAAGTGGCTATAATCAGCGATAGTTTGAAAGCTGCATCAGATCGTCAAAAGTCTTACGCTGATTTGAAACATAAAGATATAGAATTTCAAGTCGAGATCGGGTATTTTTGAAAGTTTCCCTGTGGAAGAAAGTACTCCAATTTGGACAGAAAGGCAAACTGAGTCTGATATTTATCGGACCGTATGAAATCATCGAATGTATTGGGCCTGTTGCTTATAGGTTGAAGTTACCCTCTGAATTAGAAAAGATACATGATGTATTTCACGCTTCTATGCTCTGTAGATACAGATCAGATCCGTCACATGTGATTGTTCCATCTGAGATTGAAATCGACTCGACATGACGTATGAGGAAGAACCGATCTGTATCTTAGCTCGGGAAGTGAAAGAGTTAAGAACCAAAAGGATTTCATTAGTAAAAGTACTATGGAATCGGCATGGAGTTGAAGAGGCTACGTGGGAGCCTGAGGACTCAATGAGGCAACAATATCCGACGTTGTTTAACGGTAAGATTTTCAGGGACGAAAATCCTTAAGGGGAGAGTTGTAATGAATCAATTTGACCCTAATCGAACAAAGGTTTGGGACCACGAATCCGAGTCAGAAATATTTTAATATAATATTTACGTGTCTATTATATGTGAATTTATGTGTATTAATTTTTCGTATGAAAATTTAATCGTTTGAATGTTTAATTTAGCAAAAAGGACTAAATCGCGTAAAGCATAAAAGTTGCTTACTAAAGTGAAAAGTACTCAAGCGTTAATGGCTTTTTGATATGATGCACTAAAAGGGCAATTTGCCCATTTTATATGTTAGTGGCCGGCCATGGTCAACATTAACCTTATGTTATATGTTAGTTTAATTATTATAATAAGGTTATATTAGTAATTTACAAATAAAGTTATTATATGTTAAATAAAACATAAAAAAAAAGAGGCCACTATCATCTTTCTCCTAAGTCGGCCGAATGTTGAGAGAAATAAAGGGTTAGAAAGCTTGAAATTTCGGCAATTCAAATGCTTGATTAAGGTATGTGTGAATTTCAGTTTTTGATAATGTTTACGTTTTTGAGATCGTTGCTTTGTATATTACCCGAACCATACTTTAATTTTTGAGAATCATGTGTATATGAGGTTCGGCCGTTGATGTGTTCTTATGGTTTTGATATTTGATGGTTTTAGATTAAAGATGTGTTAAAGATTTACAAGTTTTATATTAGAAATTTTGGTGAAATTTTGTATTTAGGGCTATTTTGTAAAAAGAAAATATTAGAGGGACTTAATTGTAAAATAAATAAAATGAGAGGGCTTATAAAGTCCCTAGGAATATTCGGCCTTTGTATATTCTTAGCAAATTGTGTGTATTTTGTGTTTTGTACAATTAGGACTAAATAGTAAAAATGTGAAACTTTAGGGGTAAAATGGTAATTTACATGTTTATGTGTTTTGGGACTAAATTGAATTGAAATGTACTTGAATGAGCTGAATTTAATGTGTTTTAGATCAAGAGCAAAGAAAAACGGAATTGGATTGGGGAAAGACGAAAATTCTCGAATAGCCGGTCTAAGTTGTCCGTCGACAGTCGAGGTAAGTTCTTAAGTTAAAGTTCATTAAAGAAATAATTATGAAAGTGTGAAATGAAATTAATTGATTAAATTGAGTAAGATATGGGTGTTAGTCGAATGTGTATGTTTTACATTGGGATGATTATGTTTTGCAAGATAATATGAATTAGTATATTTGGTTTGACAAGTGAATTGGTTTTTGTGAATATGAATTGATAGTGGTGTATGTGTTAAGAAATGTAAGTTGATGAATTGATTTGATAAACAGTTCGGGCTTATTGCATAGCAGGCCTCGTGCCGGTGACATATTCGGGCTTTGTGCCTAGCAGGCTTAGTCTTAGGTGACATATTCGACTTCGTGCCTAGCGAGCTTAGTCTTGGTGACATATTCGAAGCTTTGTGCCTAGCAAGCCTTGTCTTAGATGACATATTCAAGCTTCGTTTCCTAGCGAGGCTTAGTGCTTGGTGATATATTTGGGCTCCGTGCCTAGCGAGCTTGATCTTGGGTGATACGTTTAAATGAAGAAACCTTAAATTACTCAAGGTGAAACGCAGTTAATGTATCAAGTAAACGCTCGAGTAAACGTAAGTCCCTTTTTCATTCACCGAGAGCAAGGTAAGTTATGTCTAATATTAACTGAATTTGAATGATATGGTAGAAATGGTATAATGTGAAATTGAACTTATGATCAAAAGTATGAGTAGTATGTGATTGAAATTGAGATTGAATATAATATTTTGTTAGACTTGATTATGAATAGAAATGTTCATTGAATTATGACTTTGATTGGGATAACATAGGCGATATGAATGGTGGATGTATGTGATTCAAATAATGTGATTAATGTAATACATATACCTTGTGTTTTGATATAATATAAGTTTAAGGTAAACAAGTGAAACAATTAGGTTAATGAACTATGGTATAAGTGAAACAATTAGGTTAATGAACTATGGTATTCGGCCTTACATAAATTCATGTATTGAAATGTTTATTTTACATTGTTAATGGTAACTATTATAGATGTATTGGTGTTTGGACATTGTATTACCATTAACTTAAAACTTACTAAGCTAGTGTGCTTACTTTGTATATATTGGTCTTTCTGTTTTATAGATCGTAGACTCAGCTAAGGACTCAGAGGATCGTCAAGAAAGTCAACCACACTATCACTCTTTTTGGTATAAATGTTTACCTTTTGAATCAAAGGCATGTATAGGCTAAATTAGGACTTGAATGAATGATGTTCGGTTGTATAAATGTATATATATATATATATATATATATATATTGCGAATAAGGCTATTACTTTCGGTTAAGTATGGTTATATGTTTGATATAATGGTTTGCTTTAATCTTTGATATAAGATGTGTGCGTATCATGCTTGGGAGCTAAATGTGGTTATATAGAGTTAATCATTTATATGTATTATATATATAAATATATGTGTAAGTATGCCTATTTGGTTGTGTGAATTTTCTACTTAGATTATTATGTGCTTGGTTATAATTCAAAGTTGATCATGAAAATGTTATACTCATATTTTGGGTTGATTATTAGAGTTTTAATTGAGGACCGAATATATGGTCAATGAATTGTTTATATTTAAGTATCTTGGACTAGTCACATATCATGTATATGTTTGGTTATGCTATAATGTGCGAATGTCATGTATGTGAGGAAAAACTAATAGAGTATTACGGGCCTATTTGTTTTAATATACATATTTGTAGATGGTATAAAATGATATGTTGATTTTTGACTAATGCATATATATATATATATATATATATATATATATTTCTTATATGAAATTTGGTGTTGTTATGTGGAAGTTTGATTTGAAATCATATGATAATGAATTATAATGTATTGCATTTTGAAATATGGTCATTTGTAATGTAAGTCTTGGGCATCATTTGTTAGTATAGAAAATTTAAATATGCGAAATGGATTTATTTCATGTAAGACTGTGTTAAACTGTGTCTAGTTCGGTAACGCCTCATAACCCTAATCCGGCGACGTGTATGGGTTTATGGGTGCTACATTTGATGCCTAGCAGGCTTAATGCCAGTGATACGTTATAAATAGAGAATTCGTGAATCATACAAGGTGAGACATATCTAATGAAATGCGCTAAAAGCTCGGGTAAGTATAAGCCTTCTATATTAGTAAGAAATGAGGTAAGTTGGTATATCGTCATTTGTGTTAAGTATGAACATTATATATATATATATATATATATATATATGAAATTGAGTCTAAAGACATTATTTTGAAGAATCGGTTATAAGTGGAAAGGTTAGTGGTGAAAGAAATTTTGGATGTGTTTGTATATGTGTACAAATAAGTATATGTGAATGATATGTATGATGTATTCATGTGACTAGAATTATGCGAGTACATATGATATTTATGTGTTTTGATAATGTATATGTTTATGGAAATAGAGTGATAATACTTAGGTTAAAGATAACGATAGCATTCGGCCAAGGTTAATGTACATATTGAAATATTTATGTTCAATGCCATAAATATATTGGTTAAAATGTTTGATTGTTATATAGAATTTGCTTAAGACTTACTAAGCTAGTAAGCTTACTCCGTGAGTGTGCATTGTTCTGTTTTATAGATTTTGATCAAGCTACGGGCTCAGAGGATCGTTGGTGAAGTCAACCACACTATCATCTCTTTTTGGTATATTTTAAGCTAGTTTTTGAATCAAAGGCATGTATAGGCTAGTTAAATGTTGGAATGATGTTTTGTTAATGTATAAAAGCCATGCGAAATTGGCTTGCCCTTAAATGTTATAGATTTATGGTTTATTAAATTTTTGATATAATAGGTGTGTATGTTATGCTTGAAAGATGAATAGGGTTTTGATGCATGTTTTCATGATTATATGATTCGGCTTTGAGAAAGGAAAAGTTTATAAATATTTAGGTTAATTATGGAAAAGTCAAATAGAAGACCGAATATATGGTAATGGAATTGTTGTACTTTTGTATTTCAGGTTAGTTATTGAATTGTAATAAATAAATGTGATGAATCGAGTCTAGTTCGGTAATACCTCATAACCCTAATTCGTCGACGGATACGGGCTAGGGGTGTTATAGTGAAGTGAAAGAATTACGAAATAAGAAAATTTTGTTAGTGAAAGCGTTATGGCATTGACGCGGGGTTGAAGAGGCTACGTGGGAGCCTAAAGATTCTATGAGACAACAATATCCGAACCTGTTTAACGATAAGATTTTCGGGGATGAAAATCCCTAAGGGGAGAGAATTATAACCGTCGGTTGAGACCCTAGTCGGAATAGTGGTTTCAGGACCACAAATCCTATCAAAAAATATTTTAAAATTATATTCTGTGTTTATTATATGTGAATTTATTTGCGTGAAATTTTCGTGCTTTAATTTTGTCGTTTCAGTGTCCGATTAAATAAAAGGATCAAATCGCAAAAAAATGAAAATTTAGTGGTTATTTTTAGAAGGTTCGGATAGTGGTTGTTCTTTTAATATGGAGGTTTTATGTTGCAAATATGCCATTGAACAATGAACTGGATAGTTATGGACTTGTGTTATATAGTTTCTTTTATTAATTCATTAAGGCTATTATGGTAAAATGTATATTAATGTTATTATAATAAAAATAAAGACAAAATTGTGGCCATTTTAATTGTGTTCATCCACCAAAAATAAGGAAAGAAAACTAAGGGTTTTAGTTCTTAAACATTCGGCTCTTGCTCAAGTAAATTGAAGTATGATTTTGACTCAGTTTTTGATAATTTCTACGTTTTTGTAATTGTTGCTTTGTGTTCTTCAAAACCCATGCTTCAATTTTGTGAATTGATGATGATTTTAAAATGTGCCATTGATGAATTCATGAGTTTTGTGATGTTTGATGATGAACAATGAAATATATGTGTTAGATTAACATGTTTGGTCTTTGAATTTTTAGTGAATTTGAGAAAGAAGGACTAAAATGTCAAAATGTGAAAATGTGAGGGCTAAATTGTAAATTGCCCTAAATATGTGTTTTTGGATTGAATTGAATGACTTGGTGAATAAATGAGTTAATTTTGAATATGTATAGATCAAGAACAGAAGAAAACGGATTTAGATCATGGAAAATCAAAAGTAATTGAATAGCCGAGTCATTTCGCTTATCTGAGTCTGAGGTAAGTCTATATACAAATAAATATATTTGTATTGATTTATGTATGTACATATGGAATTTCATTGTGATGAATGTGTATGAGATGATAAATATATGAGATCCGAAGAAGTATCAACAATGTATCAAAGTTCGAGAAATCCCGTACGAACCTAGGAATAGATAGGATTACATATGTCATGACATAGGTTTCCGATATGTGATATTGTGTAAGACCATGTCTAGGGACGTTGACTTTGATTTGATATTTACGTGTAAGACCATGTCTGGGACATTGGCATCATATTTGATTCATGTAAGACCCTATCCGGGACAGTGGCATTGATATTTGGTTACATATAAGACCACGTTTGGGACGTTGGCATTGTACGACTATTCTGAGTATTTTGAGTATCCTATTTGATTCCAAATGGTTCAACGGGCAAGTTCGAGAAATGAATTACTACGTGAATTGTATATTCGTTTTAGGTACGTTTGATCTTTATGACTTGAATAGGTATGAAATGTGAGTATATGTACATAGATGCAATGAATATAAGGTGATATATATATGTTTGAGATTTGAGCAAAAGAGATGCTTGAGATATGATATGTTGATAAGAAATAGCAATTTAATTGAGCCAAAGAGAAATCTATGTGTTTGAAATGATGATATGTTAATGAATTTGAGTTGCTATGCTTATAAATGATTATATGATAAGTTTATTTGTATATGGCTTACTAAGCTTTTGAAAGCTTACTTTGTGTGTGTTTGCTTTGTTTTATAGATCGTTGAAGCTACGAAAGGCTCGAGAATTGTCGAGGATCATCACCACACTATCAATCTCTACTTTGGTAATTTTGAATGTGTACATAGTTAAATATGGCATGTATAGGCTAGTTGTTTTGGAATATGTTTGAGATATGTACATAGCCATGTGATATGGCTAGATAAATGGTTGTGTTATGAATGAGTAGTCATGTTATATGATGCCTTGTTTGTTAAGGTTTGATGGCTAGTGAAATGGTCATATTAATGGTAAATTTAATGATACAAAGCAAGCATATAATTTATGAATGGTTGTTATAATGAAATGGTAAGTGTGTGGATGGATATTGTCTAGAAATGTTGTGATTGGATTGAGTTAAATGGCATATAAGTTGGTGTGATTGTTAATCTCATAAGTGGTTAGAAATGATGAACATTTTGGTATGTTCTGGTTGCCTTTGATGCTTAGATTGATGCTTAATTGTGTTTGTAGGGATAACCGAAAGTGTGGGTAGCATTTTGGCCTTGCAAATGGCTTATATTTGCCCACATGGTTGAGCACATGGGCGTGTGGCTCGACCGTGTCCCTCGTGGTTGCATTTCAAAACAAGTCAGACTCGACCACAGGCTAGACACACAGGCGTGTGACTTGCCGTGTGGATCAAGTCAGTGTCGACCACGGGCGTGTCCACGGTCGTATGGATAAGTCAGTATGTATGCCCTGTTTTGACACGGCTTAGACACACAGGCATGTATGAGGCCGTGGGAGGCACACGGCCTACCCACACGGGCGTGTGACCCCTGTAACTTTGAAAAATTTTTAAATTTTTGAAACTTTTTGTATGTTTTCGGTTTAGTCTCGACCCCTTTCTAAGGCATGTTTAAGGTCTCGTAGACTTATTCAAGGGTGTTACAAATACTACCTATGCGTCGTGAACTTAGGAAAGTAGTATTGAAGTTAACCTTCTAGAATGAACTAGGAGGAGGAAGCCAAGAGAGCTCAAGCGGTATTTAGGGACTCTTGTCCCCAAAGTTGAGTATTGACATCATGCAAACAGAGCTCAAGCAGTATTTAGGGACTCTTGTTCCCAAAGTTGAGTATTGATACGCTTAATAATTTGGGCTACTATAAAAGTTAAATATTCTTGCATTGATTTATTTTGAGTATACCAAATTACTCATAACACGACATATACAAAGTTACTTATATCTTTTTCTTTTTAATTTTCTACTTAGATTTTGATACATTGAGAGTATGTTTGGTTCACTGTAATAGTGAATTGATTCTACGTTCATTCGGTGACTCATCCAATTCATTTACTTGGTTCATTAAAAGGACTATTTTGTGGATTTTAAAAGTAATATAAACAAACAAAATGGAAGAAAAATTCAACCTTGCCTATATATATAACTAACTTGCAAATCACTTCTACATGTGCTGATAAATTTTTGTCAAATCATTCAATTTCCCTGTTATGACCTGAAAGGGACTCGAACGGTCCTAATTTGTAACCAAATTGATGCAAGTCTTAAGGCCCAGTTTCAGACCCATGGATGTGATAAACTTACACTATCTCAAGGTCCAACAACAAGGTCGAAGGCCAAGCAAATCAAAACAAGAATCGATTAAAGGAAATTTTTAAGGATAAATCTTTTCAAGGAAACGAGGAATGATACATGTGTAGACTCAGTGAAATTTATTAAAATCAATTCAATTAAATTGTCAATTTTCAAATTGAAAAGATTAGTCAACTTGTGGTGAATTTTTTGATGGGATCCAAACATTTTAGGGTTGAGATGTCCTCATTTTGTTCAAGGGTCTATCTCTTAGCTCAAAATGCACCTTGAATCACTTGATTCCGAGTTTGGGAGCTCAAGTTATGACCATTTTAGTGAATACTATGTGAGCAAAATTTCTAGATAAGATTATGATGAGAATTACAAGTTTTAGGCTTTTAATTCAAGTTTAAATCATATTAGGTTCGGTTTTTAGATTTAATTTTTCTTATATATAAGCCCAATATTGTATTTATTAGATTTTATTATTTTATTATTTATTTATTCCAAATTTTGTATATTGTTTAACTATTTTAAGTTATTTAGGAGTTTTTGTTTCTTAGGGTGGGTTTGGATGAGCAGTGGGGTGCGGTGCGGTTTATTTAGATTTCTTTTTGTCTCACGCTACAATATCGTTACAGTATCTAATCTCACTGCCACCGATGTTTTTACACTAACCGCAGGTAAACGCACCGCCCATCCAAACCCACCCTAGTCAAACAAGAAAATTTAGTTTAAAACTACTTCATGTTTAGATTAATTAGAGTTTCAGTATACTTTAGAGTTTTATTTGGATGTACTTAATTAACTAATAAACTGTAAAAGTAACATATTTTAACCCCATATTTAGTATGCTTTTAGGATGATTTAGCCCTGATTTATATAAAAAGGTGCTTTTAATCATTTCTTTTCATATTTATACTCAGGAAAGCAAACGATGAAGAAAAGAACAAGAAACAGGCTTAAAATGGGCCAATTTGGGCCAAAGAAGAAATTGACACAGCCTGGACTTCAAGCCACACGGCCGTACCTCAACAATTAACTACACATAGCCATGCCACGATCTACATTGCTGTGCCTAAAATGATAGAATCGAGACACGGCCCAACCATGATTTCCACGGGCGTGTGCCATGGCCGTGTCCCTACTACGGGAAAGAGCAATTTCACTCGGATTTGGATGCTTGAAGGCAAAGAAACACATTCCTAAGTCTACTTAAACAAATTAGTAAGAATTATACTTGAATTAGGATACTTAGGGACCAAGTAAGGCATCTCAAAGCCTATATAAACACCCAAGGCAGATACTTGAAGGGGGAGTTCGGCAGAAGCCTTCTGCCAGGGCTTTGGTGAGGCGGTTAGCTAGGCCAAAGAGCCGAGCTAGGAAGATCACGTTTTGTGGAAATTCTCGAAGATAGCCAGTGGATCCATCTCAAGAAGCTGGAATTCTATTCAAGACGGCAGGTTTCTCTTTTAATTCCTCCAAGGGTTTTAGGGATTTCTTATGTTTTGTTTTATCTTTTCTCTTGAGATGTTTTCTTTAATTATTATGAACTAAATCCTTCAGATACCTGAAGGGGATGAAACCTAGATGAATTTTGTTACTATTTTCTAAATTAAATGATAAATAGTTAGTTTGTTCTTAATATATTTGCTTAATCCAAATATGACGTGCTTAGGTGGAGGAGGAATAGACCCTGCTTGAGAGAAGATCTAGCATAATTAAGCGGAGTTGATCGAATGCCTAGAGATAGGGTTACGAGATTTTACCGGATTAGGTGAAATCTAATATGGGAATCCATTGATCAATTTACTGCTATTCTAGGGGGTTATTATAAGCGAACGAGAGTTACACTAATTAACCTAGGGTTAGACGTTATCCACCTCGAGAGAGGGTTTAATATAGGTTAGGGAGTCCTACGGATCAAGCTAAGTATAGAAATCATATGATTCAGTAATAAGTAACAAGTGAAGTCTAGGTGGATTCTTCCTGAAGGAATCATCGTAATCAATTGAGTGTCTTCAAGTTATTTCCCAATTCGTTCTTTTTGTCTTTGCGTCTTTAGTTTAGTAGTCGTTAAATTAGATTAAATCAACCAATCACTCCATATTTTATGCTAAATAATAAAAAGAAAGTTAGTATTAGTACTTTTAGTTCCTTTGGGTTTGATAATCCGGTCTTGCCTAAGCTATACTACTGTTCGATAGGTACACTTGCCTTTTAGTCGTTGTCAGAGTTAGTTTCCAGGTTTGATCATTCTATTTATAAATTTTAAAGCTCTAATTTCAGCGATCAAGTTTTTGCCGCCGTTGCCAGGGAACTAAAATATTAAGAAAGCTTAATTTTTATTACTTTAGTCAATTTTTTTATTATTTTATTGCAATTTATTATTTTTATTTTTATTTTTTTTACTTTGCTAATTTTTTCCTCTATTTTGTTTTTGGCAGAAAATTTTAGTCTATAGAAAAGATGGCATTGAATAATTATCAGTGGCAAGGCGTGGGGGCAAATCCTACTAAAGCAACCAGTGTTTTCAATCTCAACGTGGTCACCAGGTTATCTAATCAGTTAGAGATGATGGATAAAAAGATTGATGATTGGTATAGTCCCTCGTAGGTACACCCAGAAATACAATATGATTCGAATCTAGGAGATGTGGCGAATCCTGAGTACCCACCCTACGGATATGGCGTGGAAAACGAGCAAGCTCACTATACAGGTAACTATTCTAGATATCAAAATAATTTTTATAGTGACACTTATAATGCAGGTTGGAAATACCATCCCAATTTCTCATGGGATGATAAAAATAGCCAAAGATCGGAACTTCCTCCAGATTTTCAACAACCAACTCACCAATAGGAAGAAGAATCGAGTCTTGAGGAAATGCTGGCAAAATTCTCGGTAGATACTGAGAAACGTATCCAAGAAACTGATAGAACAATCAAAAGCAACAAAAGCCGATGAAGAAATCACTAAGTTAGTCAAGGAAGTTACTAATGCAGTCGAGCAAGTCGCAAAGCTAATGTCAGAACGACCGCAAGGACGTCTACCAAGTAACACTAAAATTAACCCAAAGGAGCAAATTCAAGCCATCAAAGCTCATAATTGTAACATCCTAAAATTGCGGTTATTTGTGATTAAATTATTTTTCTTGTGTTTGAATTGCTGTGATATTATTTGTGGTGTAATAAGACTTGATTAGGGGTCTTGAGTAGGCTCGGAATAGTAGAAAATTTTATTTGGAAGCTTTAAAGGTAGGGAGCCTTAGTAAGTAGGGGTTACAAGGTTAAAAGAGGGAACTTTTGACACTAAAAAGGCCTTGGAAAAGTGGCAACAGGGAGGCCACTTAGGAGCTGGAGTTGACGCCACAAGAGGAGCAAGGGGAGACTAGGTTCGAGCTGCGAAATTCTCCCTTTTTGCTCTTTATTTTGGACGGCAAGAGAGAGAGGAGTGTTCAAGTTAAACACTTCAGGATAATAGGGATAATAAGGATATTATTAGCTTTTTAATTGGATTTTATTTGGTTAAATCTAAAAAGGTTGGCAAAGAGTAAAAGAAGGAATTTAAGTCATTCAAATTCTTTTGAATTATGTCAAATTATTGGCCAAGAGTGATTCAAGGAAGTGGCCAAATTTTGAACTCCTTGAAGAGGAGTGGACGGCAAGGTGACTAGTTGAAATGGGGGGAGTGCTGAGTTTTCTTAGTCTTTTACTTGATAATTTTCGGCTAGCATCTCTTTTTCTTTCTCTTCTAACCTCTCTCAAAAACCGATACCTTCATTGCCATTCTCCTTTTTTTTTTTCTTCTTTTGATCTTTGGCCGAAACTCCTATTCCATTTCTTTCTCTTCCTCTTCTTCACTCAAAGCTGAACCTTGATTGTTATCAACCATAGCCGAAACCCCTATCTCCATTTTTCTCATTATTTTCTTCCTCTAGCCGAATCTATTCCCTATCTATGTGCCGAAATTTCTTTCCTTCTATTTAACTCACCTTGGCCGAATATTAAGTGTGGTGTTGATCTCTTCGGGATTCCTTTGTCAATCGATTTGGGAAGGTAAGTACTCTAGGCCAAATGACTATTTCTTTTCTCTTGATTCTCTGTCGATTTGGATACATGGAAAAGCCGAAATCCGGCATTTGTTGATAGTTTGGCTAATCTTTCTTGAAACCGATGTCATCTAGGAACTACGGGATTTTCGAAGCAATAGATCTGACTCTCCATTTTCTGCCAAGTCAGATTTGGTAAGTGTTGGTAAGAATCTATTTTAGTAAAATAGATTTATTTGGTATTCGAAAGCTGAAGGCTATTGTTATGAATATTGTTGGTTGACCGATTGTAGAGAGGTGAAACAGATTCGTGTATCGTGTGCTGTGGTTAGTACTCAAAAGCGGTTAGGTAAGGTTTTGGGTTCATGTGTAACCCTGTGGAATTAATTTGGTTTGGCCAAATGGTCTAGGGCACTAACCTTGTGTTTGGCCGAATATAGGGGCAAGGAAATCCAGTGTGGCCAACTTGATTCTTCGGGATTTGGGACTCTCATTAGTAACAGGTGTGTACATACACACTTTATAACTAATTAATGTGCTAAGTATTTTGTGTATACTAAATCGGATTTGTGTAGCTTCAGATTTAATACCATAAAGGTATAAGCAAGGCTTCAGGTAAGTCCTTGTCGTTATGACTTCTTTATGATGCTTTTGGGAAGCATGACATAATTGGTATATGTGACTTAAATATATGGTTAATGATAAATCCAGTGTATGTTGCTAAATAAGCATGTTGGCATGATTTCTGTTAAATATCATGGATTGATGTGGGATATATGAGTGGAGGGGGAAGTGATATTCGTGTCGACGGACACCAGTGGTTTGGCACCACAATTATTGATGAATATCGTGACTTTAAGTCACCAGTGGTTTGGCACCACCAGTGGTTTGGTACCACACGGGGTAGAGAAAGGTGTTTGGATGACTAGGTTGGGTGCATAATTTAGTGCATGATAATTTGTTATAAATTGTGTATGTTGTTGCACTAAACCGGGAAAAGGGTTACACATTGAGTCTTGGTGACTCACCTTTTCCTTTAATATTTTTCAGGTGACTCGTAGATCGCGGATGAGGAGCCGGATGGACTCGAGGTGGCCATGCAGTGGAAATTTGAGTTTACTTTGAATTATTTTATTTTATTTTTGGGTTTTATTTGTTCGAGTTGTAATAAGGCCTCCTAAAATTATTTTTATTATTTTACATGTTTGGGATTATTTGTTTAAACCACTTAACAACTTTAAAATGATTACACAAATTTTCTTAAATTCAAACAAAAATGTTTTCTTCGTACCATCGGTACATTGATAGAATTGGTAACAACATGACTTAAAATAACAAAGCTATACACCTCAACCTGTTTTTTTTTTAAAACAAGACAATATCTTTTACTTTAAATTAAATCGGCTAAACAAGGGTTTTCAAAATGTTTTCATCGTAACATACCGAATCTGGTCATAGTGTTTGGTAGGGTTTGGGGTGTTACAAAATTGGTATCGAGCCGTTTCAAAGCTCGGTTGTGGGGCCCAAGGCCCAAAATGTTTTGGTAGGCCTTTGTGAAGTATTTTGGGTTTTGAACAGCATGGCACCGAGTCTCCCAAGACCGATCGGCCTGTAAGTACTTCTAAACTCACGTGTGTATTATCTTACGTAGAAGGGTAGGTATGGAATGTAGATAGTATGATAGGGACTTGAACCCTAGGATTAGACTACTCAAACACAAAACACATAAGACTTAATGCATTAGACCAATCTATGGCTAAGCCACTGAGCTAGGGTGTGGTAACCCTTGTACGCATGTCTAGGATTGGATCCAGAAGAGCTTGGTATTTAAGCAGTCCTAGTGACTCACCTCCTCTTCCCAGGAAACCTACCTGGTGCGTAGCTTCGGTTCACCCTAACTCAGAGGGCTCAGTGGTGTGGCAACCTCGGTGCGCATGTCTAGGAATGGTTTCGGTGGGAGCTTGGTATTTAAGCAGTCCGCGTGACTCTCTTCCTCTCCACTCGAATCCTGCCTGGTGCGTAGCTTTGGTTCACCCTGACCAAGAGGGCTCAGTCATAGGCTAAACATAATGACTAAAACCCGAAAGGGAACTAGCTATGTTTTTTTTTTAGAAAAAAAATAAAAAAACCCTAATTTTCTTCAAAACTCTTAAAATTACTCTTTTAAATTTTGAAAACTATCGTTACAACATTTCTCAAAAAATTTTGATTTGTGAAAATTTCAAAAATGCCCTTAGGGGTAAAATTACCAAAATGCCCTTGGTTCATAAAATGATGACTACTCAATGGTTTGGCCCAAAATTTCATTATTTTATAAATATGCAAAACCCTAACTTGCAAACTATCAAAGAAATATTTTGGTTTTGGAAAAATTACGAAATTGCCCTCAACTTACAAAATTACCAAAATGACCCTAATTTCCAAAATTTTTGCAACATCATCGTTTGAAAAGTGAAACTCTCAAAAAGAACCCTCAAAGTTTTACAACTTTTAAAAATATCCCTAATTTATTAATTTTTTTCAAATTTACCCTGGTTTGTGAAAAATTACTAAAATACCCCTGGTTCCCAAAACTTTGCCGTACCTTTAATTTGACAAATTTTTGAAATAACCTCCAGTTTTGGGAATTTTAAAATGTCTTGATTTATTAAAAGTTCTCAAAATTTCTTTTATTACAAAAAATACTCCTATAGGAAAATGACGAAAATACCCCTAGGATAGAAATGGACAGAAATGCCCGAAAGAGTGAGTGTGTAGGAAAGGTATTAGGGAATGGATGTGCTTTCATGTGTGAACTAGGATAGAAGACTTAAAACTTTGATTGGTTGAAAGAATCTCTAATAAACTCTCTCCATAAAATTTTTTCGCGGGTAACCAAGTGAAACAAGTACTAATCCATAAAAACTTCTTAATCAGATTAAAGCGCATAGTTAAGAATGAGCTCTAGAGGACGTGGCCGACGTGGACGTGGTAGGGGAAGGATGACTGTGTCAGAACCCGTGAGGTCGGGTCAGGGGTCGGAGAATGAGGTACCACTGCCACCACCACCCCCAACTTTTGGAGCTGAGGATCAGGATCAGACGGGAGGTGAGGCAGTATCGCAAGCTGTATTGTGAGTCCTTGAGATGGTGGCTAGGGCGAGTGGAGGTATGGGAGCTCGGAAGTCTGTACCCGAGCGACTCCAATCCAACGGGGCTGAGGTATTCCGGGGAGTATCGGGTGTGGCACCCAGTGCGGTGGAATACTGGTTGGAATTGATTGAGAGGATCATGGATGATCTTGATCTAACGAATGAGGAGAAGCTGAAAGGAGCGATGTCGCTTTTAAAGGATGAGTCATATCAGTGGTGGCTCACGGTTCGAGATGGTGCTACTGACAAATGACCTTACAGGAGTATTTCAAAGTCGCTTATCGGAAGAAGTATGTGGGCACCAAATACATTGATGCTCGAGGAAAGCTTTTTGGGGTTGGTACAAGGAAATAAGACTGTGTCAGAGTATGAAGCAAAATTTTTGAGGCTGAGCCGCTATGCTCGGGGAATTGTATCAACAGAGCATGAACGGTGTGTCCGCTTTGAAGATGGACTCAGGGATGATTTGAGGCTGCTGATTGCTCCACAGTAGGAGCGTGAGTTTTCTGTCTTAGTGGAAAAGGCTAAAGTAGCCGAAGGGGTCAAGGAGTCCGTAAGACAGAACTACGATAGGAACAAGCAAAAAAGAGGCTTTGGATCGTCCGGATCGGGTAGCAATGCACAGAAAAGGCCAAGGCAGAATGGGCCGAATCAGGGAGGAAGGCCCATGACTACTAATCAGAGACCAGCTCAGTGCAACCGCTGTGGGAAATCACATTGGGGAGGTTGTTGGACCGGTGAAAGAGGATGTTTTGAATGTGGATCGTTGGATCACCGGGTAAGGGACTGTCCTCAGAAGTTAGCCAAGATCAGCCAGAGGGTCAGAGCCGTGCTCAGGCTAGAAATGTAAGACCACCACAGAGGGGTCGTGGTAATGGTAGAGGAAACAATGGTTCTAATCGGGGTCACGAAACTCTGGGAAGAGGGGCCGGCAACATAGAAGCAAGGCAACCTGGTTTAGTCTACGCAGCAAGGCGTCGAGAGGAGGGTGACGCACCGGACGTCATAACCGGTACGTTCTAATTTTTGGTCTTGCATATGTTACATTAATTGATGTGGGTTCGACGCATTCATACGTTGCTAGTAGTGTGGTAGAGACCATGAACATAGACTTTGAGACTACTTCTAGGGAGATGACAGTAATTAGCCCTCTAGGTCACTTTGTAGTTGTAAACAAGCTATATAGGGATGTACCCCTGGAACTCCAAGGGGTAATGTTTGTGGCTGATCTGATGGAACTGCCGTTTGGGGAGTTCGATTTAATTCTTGGAATAGGCTGGTTGGTTAAGCATCAGACAAGGTTGGATTGCGCTGCTAAGCGCATGGTTCTAAAGATGGCTGAGGGTGATGAAGTGGTCATGATAGGTAATAGAAGGGATTACCTATCCAATGTGGTGTCTGCTTTGAAGGCGGAGAAGATGGTCAGGAAAGGGTGTGAGGCATTTTTGGTTCAAATATGTGCCTTGGAGGCTAAGGAGTCAGCAGTTGAGAAGGTTCAAATGGTAGGGGAATTCACTGATGTGTTTCCAGAAGAACTTTTGGGTCTGCCTCCTGATCGGGAAGTTGAATTCGATATAGACTTATTACCGGAACGGTGCCTGTGTCTATAGCACCCTACCGAATGGCACCAAAGGAATTGGTGGAGCTGAAGGCTCAAATTTAGGAACTCTTGGACCGAGGGTTTATCCGACCAAGTATATCTCCGTGGGGAGCACCTGTGCTATTTGTCAAGAAGAAGGATGGGTCAATGCGGATGTGTATCGACTACCGTCAACTAAACAAGTTAACGATCAAAAACAAGTATCCGTTGCCCCAGATTGATGACTTGTTTGATCAACTGAAGGGTGCATCGGTTTTCTCAAAGATAGACCTTAGGTCGGGTTATCATCAACTTAAGGTAAAGGAGGTTGATGTTCACAAGACGGCGTTCCGTACTCTGTATGGGCATTACGAGTTTTTAGTGATGCCATTTGGGTTGACCAACACACCTGCAGCATTCATGGACTTTATGAATAGGGTGTTTCAGCAGTACTTGGATCAATTTGTCGTGGTGTTTATAGACGACATATTGGTTTATTCTAAGACGGAGGAGGAGCATGACATGCATTTGCGTATAGTTTTACAAGTACTGAGGGAGAAGCAGTTATATGCCAAATTCAGTAAGTGTGAATTTTGGCTTAGGGAGGTGGCTTTCTTAGGTCACGTGGTGTCAGCGGAAGGGATTAGAGTGGACCCTCGCAAGTTGAAGCGGTGTTAGAGTGGAAACCGCCTAAGTCAGTGGCAGAAATTTGAAGTTTTCTAGGGCTGGCATGGTACTATCGAAGATTTATGGAAGGGTTCTCTTTAATTGTAGCCCCACTAACTAAGTTATTAAGAAAAGGAGTTCCATTTGTATGGTCGGAGAAACAGCAAGAAAGTTTTGATAAGCTACGAAAGATTCTGACAGAAGCTCCAGTTCTGGTACAGCCTGAGGCGTGGTGGCTGACGCGTTAAGCCGGAAGGTCGTGACAGACTTAAGGGCGATGTTTGCTCACCTCAGTCTATACGATGGAAGTCTTTTGGCAGAACTTCAAGTTAAGCTGACTTGGATCGAGAAGATTAAGGAAAAATAATTGGTAGATAATAGTTTGAATGCACGGAGATTGCAAGTTCAAAATGGTGGTTTAGAAGGGTATAACTTGTCCGATGATGGAGTATTATGCTTTCAAGGGCGAGCTTGTATGCCAAAAGATGTGGAATTGAGGCAGAGAATTCTTCAGGATGCACATAGCAGCCCATATGCTATGCATCCGGGAGGTAGCAAGATGTATGGAGATTTGCAGAGACAGTTTTGGTGGCCCAGGTTGAAGCGCGAGGTGACTGAATTTGTGGGAAAGTGTCTGACATGTCAGCAGGTTAAGGCTGAACATTAGTTGCCATCGGGTTTACTTCAACCAGTGAAGATCCCTCAGTGGAAATGGGAGAGGATCACTATGGATTTTGTCAGTGGGCTACCCCTTACGCCCAAAGAAGAAGGGCCTTGATTTGGGTGATTGTGGACCGTCTGACTAAATTAGCTCACTTCATACCGGTAAGGGTGGATTACTCACTTCAGAAGCTAGCTAAGCTGTATGTGTCAGAAATAGTGAGGTTGCATGGTGTGCCGGTATCGATAATCTCAGATAGGGATCCCAAATTTACGTCAAGGTTCTGGAAAGCGTTGCATTAGGCTTTGGGTACACGATTGGATTTTAGTACAGCTTTCCATCCACAGACGGATGGGCAGTCGGAAAGGGTCATACAGATTTTAGAAGATATGCTAAGAGGTTGTGTTCTAGATTTCAGTGGTAGTTGGGAAGAGTATCTACCGTTAGCAAAATTCGCTTATAACAATAGTTATCAAGGGAGTATTCAGATGGCTCCATATGAAGCACTGTATGGACGAAAGTGCCGTACTCCTACGTGTTGGACGGAGTTGGGTGAATGACAAGTTTTGGGTCGAGTTGGTGATGAAAATGAAGATAAAGTTAAGGTGATTCGGGCTTGTCTTAAGGAAGCGTCAGATAGGCAGAAATCTTATGCTGATCTTAAGCGTAAGGAAATGGAATATGCAGTAGGAGATAGAGTTTTTCTGAAGGTATCACCTTGGAAAAAGGTATTGAGATTTGGGCGAAAAGGGAAGCTAAGCCCAAAGTTCATCGGCCCATATACAGTGTTAAAGCGAGTAGAACCGGTAGCTTATCAGCTCGAGTTGCCGGCAGAGTTGAGTCAAATTCATGACGTCTTTCATGTGTCGATGCTTAGACGGTATCGGTCAGATCCATCACATGTTGTGCCAGTGGCAGAGATTGAGGTAAACTCGGACTTATCTTTCGAGGAAGAACCAGTCCAGATCTTAGAGCGAGATGTCAAAGTTTTGCGTAGAAAGTCAGTACCTTTGGTGAAAGTGCTATGGCGAAACCATGGTGTAGAGGAAGCCACGTGGGAACCCGAGGATGTGATGCGGCAGCAATACCCCCATCTCTTCTAATCAGGTAATTTCGAGGCTGAAATTATTTTTAAGGGGGGTAGAATTGTAACATCCTAAAATTGGGGTTATTTGTGATTAAATTATTTTTCTTGTGTTTGAATTGCTGTGATATTATTTGTGGTGTAATAAGACTTGATTAGGGGTCTTGAGTAGGCTCGGAATAGTAGAAAATTTTATTTGGAAGCTTTAAAGGTAGGGAGCCTTAGTAAGTAGGGGTTACAAGGTTAAAAGAGGGAACTTTTGACACTAAAAAGGCCTTGGAAAAGTGGCAACAGGGAGGCCACTTAGGAGCTGGAGTTGACGCCACAAGAGGAGCAAGGGGAGACTAGGTTCGAGCTGCGAAATTCTCCCTTTTTGCTCTTTATTTTGGATGGCAAGAGAGAGAGAGGAGTGTTCAAGTTAAACACTTCAGGATAATAGGGATAATAAGGATATTATTAGCTTTTTAATTGGATTTTATTTGGTTAAATCTAAAAAGGTTGGCAAAGAGTAAAAGAAGGAATTTAACTTATTCAAATTCTTTTGGATTATGTCAAATTATTGGCCAAGAGTGATTCAAGGAAGTGGCCAAATTTTGAACTCCTTAAAGAGGAGTGACTGCAAGGTGACTAGTTGAAAGGGGGAGTCTTAGAATTTTCTTAGTCTTTTACTTGATAATTTTCGGCTAGCATCTCTTTTTCTTTCTCTTCCAACCTCTCTCAAAAATCGATACCTTCATTGCCATTTTCCTTTTTTTTTCTTCTTTTGATCTTTGGCCAAAACTCCTATTCCATTTCTTTCTCTTCCTCTTCTTCACTCAAAGCTAAACCTTGATTGTTATCAACCATAGCCGAAACCCCTATCTCCCTTTTTCTCATTATTTTCTTCCTCTAGCCGAATCTATTCCCTATCTATATGCCAAAATTTCTTTCCTTCTATTTAACTCACCTTGGCCGAATATTAAGTGTGGTGTTGATCTCTTCGGGATTCCTTTGTCAATCGATTTGGGAAGGTAAGTACTCTAGGCCGAATGACTATTTCTTTTCTCTTGATTCTCTGTCAATTTAGATACATGGAAAAGCCGAAATCCGGTATTTGTTGATAGTTTGGCTAATCTTTCTTGAAATCGATGTCATCTAGGAACTACGGGATTTTCGAAGCAATAGATCTGACTCTCCATTTTCTGCCAAGTCAGATTTGGTAAGTGTTGGTAAGAATCTATTTTAGTAAAATAGATTTATTTGGTATTCGAAAGCTGAAGGCTATTGTTATGAATATTGTTGGTTGACCGATTGTAGAGAGGTGAAACAGATTCGTGTATCGTGTGCTGTGGTTAGTACTCAAAAGCGGTTAGGTAAGGTTTCGGGTTCATGTGTAACCCTTTGGAATTAATTTGGTTTGGCCGAATGGTCTAGGGCACTAACCTTGTGTTTGGCCGAATATAGGGGCAAGGAAATCTAGTATGGCCGACTTGATTCTTCGGGATTTGGGACTCTCATTAGTAACAGGTGTGTACATACACACTTTATAACTAATTAATGTGCTAAGTATTTTGTGTATGCTAAATCAATTTGTGTAGCTTGGATTTAATACCATAAAGGTATAAGCAAGGCTTTAGTAAGTCCTTGTCGTTATGACTTCTTTATGATGCTTTTGGGAAGCATGACATAATTGGTATATGTGACTTAAATATATGGTTAATGATAAATCCGAAGGTATGTTGCTAAATAAGCATGTTGGCATGATTTACATTAAATATCATGGATTGATGTGGGATATATGAGTGGAGGGGGAAGTGATATTCGTGTCGACGGACACCAGTGGTTTGGCACCACAATTATTGATGAATATCGTGACTTTAAGTCACCAGTGGTTTGGCACCACCAGTGGTTTGGTACCACACGGGGTAGAGAAAGGTGTTTGGATGACTAGGTTGGGTGCATAATTTAGTGCATGATAATTTGTTATAAATTGTGTATGTTGTTGCACTAAACCGGGAAAAGGGTTACACACTGAGTCTTGGTGGCTCACCTTTTCCTTTAATATTTTTCAGGTGACTCGTAGATCGCGGATGAGGAGCCAGATGGACTCGAGGTGGCCATACAGTGGAAATTTGAGTTTAGTTTGAATTATTTTATTTTATTTTTGGGTTTTATTTGTTCGAGTAGTAATAAGGCCTCCTAAGATTATTTTTATTATTTTACATGTTTGGGATTATTTGTTTAAACCACTTAACAACTTTAAAATGATTACACAAATTTTCTTAAATTCAAACGAAAATGTTTCTTTCGTACCATCGGGTACATTGATAGAATTGGTAACAACATGACTTAAAATAACAAAGCTATACACCTCAACTATTTTTTTTAAAACAAGACAATATCTTTTACTTTAAATTAAATCGGCTAAACAAGGGTTTTCAAAATGTTTTCATCTGTAACATACCGAATCTGGTCATAGTGTTTGGGCCAGGTTTGGGGTGTTACAATAATAGCACAGGGGTAGACGAACCTAAACTGATACAAGGAAACAAGGTAGAATAAGGTAAAGTTGAGGCAACACAAGAAAAGCCAAACCCGGTAATCAAATAGTACCAACCTCGATACCTTATCCCGAAGCAATGAAAAGAGACGATTCAGATGAACAGTTCGGTAAGTTTCTTAAACTCTTAAAGAAATTGCATATTAACTTATCTATTCTTGAAGCTCTTTTTTAGATGTCAGACGGAAGGAAATTCTTAAGACAGCTCTTGACTAACAAACACAAATTAGATGAAGAGCACCACGTGGAATTAAACGCAGCATGCTCAGCAATGTTACAAAATAGACTACCATGAAAGCTAAAAGATCGGGAGTTTTACAATTCCATGTTTAATTGGTAGTCTAACTATTAATAATGAATTAGCTAATTTAGGGACAAGTATAAATGCCATGCCTTATTCATTGTTTAAACGACTAGGTCTAGGGAAGCCTAAACAAACTAGGATGAGTATACAATTAGCTGATAAAACTGTTAGAATTCCTAGGGGCATTATTGAAGATGTTCTTGTCAAAATAGATAAATTTATTTTCCCAATAGATTTTGTTGTCTTAGACATGAATGAGGACAATTCGATTCCTTTAATTTTAGGAAGACCCTTCCTAGCAATTGCCAGGACTAAAATTAATGTTAATACAAGAGAACTCATTCTTCGTGTAGGTAACGAATCAATCAGTCTACAAGCTCTTGACTCAGCTAGGACATCAAGTGATGAAGGTGAGAAAGTAAATTCAGTTGATAATCAAATTGTTCAACTTTCACCATAGGAAACACCACAAGGCTACAAACCTAAGCTGAATCATGGGCCTCAAGCCGTACAAGCTCATAACAGTGAATTGTTAGTAGAATCTGACCCAAGGCAAGAATATGTGGTAAGTGAAGGTAAGATTGAGGTGTGCCATGATATATCAAAACCGGCAATTACAGAATACCAACCTCGTGTGCCATATCCCGATGTAATAAAGAAAGACCATACAGAGGAAGAATTTCGTGAACTCACACTTTGTGTAAACGACGAAACAATCACTCTTCAAGCTCTTAACTCAGCTAGGACATGGAGTATTAAAGGTGCATACGTTAATTCTACTAATAACTTTTTGGTTCAACCTTCTTTACAGGAAACATTACGAAATCACCTAGTTGGGCTAGATCTTAGACCTCGTACCAACAAAGAAGAATTATATGAGGAACGAAGCCTTAGGGTCGACAAACTAGAAGAGTGGAAAACACAATTTAAAGAAGAACCAGAATCGTACGAAGTGAAACTAAAGGAGCCCCAGACGAGCTGATAGGAACAACGAATCACTTCAAATTAGGGGATCAGGGATTGTTGAATAAGGAAGACCCTCGAATCACCAATTCAGACCTTAAGACAAATGAAGAAATCACGTTTGAGGTACTTAATGTCTTCCTATACGGCACAGTTGAGGTAAGCAATCCTAAATTCGGCAATTTTGAGGTAAAAATTACTCGACTTAAACTATATATCCATAATCGAAGTGATCGCATGAGAAAGGATTTTCACCTCCTCAAACCACCATGACCATACGAATGAGAGGTAAAGTCTAGCTTAAGACTATAAACGAGCGCTTCTCGGGAGGGAACCTGAGCACTAAACCCATTTTTACATTTTTTATTTTTTATTTATTTTCATTTTTCTTTTAGCACCTAACCATAAACTAACCAAAGAGCATATTTCTAGGCCACACGACCCTACACATGGGCGTGCCCGTGGCTGTTTGGAAGCCAAGGGATAAACCATGGGTGTACCAGTATACGTGCATGACTTCTTTTCCCAAACACGGGTGGCGATGATAGTCCACGCCCGTACCGACATCCCGTGCGAGGTTACTGACTTGTTAAGCACGAGCTCAACATGGCCGGGCTTTCCAACCGTGCCAACATTTTGATTTATCGAACACAAGAGGAGCACGCCCGTATTAAATGACCGTGTGAAAAAAGACACGGGCGTGCCACTGTAACACCTCAAACCCGACCCAAACACCACGACTAGATCTGGTATGTCACTAAGGAAATTTTTGTAAAACAAATCGTGTTGTCAGAAAGCCCAAATATAATTTATATAAAATATGCCTTTATGAATAAAACCCAAACTTAATTACATGCCTTAGTTTAATTAAAATAAATGTTTGAATAACTAAAATAATTTATCCCATAATAAAACAAGATATAAACTAGTGGCCCATGGCCTTATTACAACGAGGTTTAAAATCCATTAAATATAACATAATATAAAATAATTAACTTGAGTCTTTTTGGGATCCATATATTCTTTTGCATGGCCACCTTGCACTCCTCTCCAAAGACGGTCGATGCACTAAGTGTTACCCGAAATGTTAATTAATTGGTTGAGTCATGAGACTCGGTGTGCAACCTTCATGCACCATTAGATTTGGGCCTTAACCCATAAAAATAGAATAATAAATTCATGTACATATATAACAAATAATATGCAAGGCCCAACACATTTGCCTAGGTTTCCATCTACTACACGCCCCCGTACCAACCGTTCACACCATTGGGGATTTCTACAATCAACCCACACCGCTACACGTCAAGATGGCAGTCATGCTACTCATCAACATATCATGGCCGAAGCCCTTATAACAGATCACGGCAAAAGCCGCTACAACATATAACAAATCATGGTAAAAACCACTACACATATAACGTATAACTTCCTCCTTTCATCAAACCCACCCTATTCAATCACAAAAATCAATACACTTATAACATATAATCGAAATATTCAACGACACGGTGATTCACTTTTACCCTCTTTGGGCTTCCATCTTTATCTTGAGATTTTGGCATTTATCACAACATATAATACTTATAAACAGGTATTTAACAGACAGATCTAAATGGTGGGGAAGTATTACACACTTGATATCGCGAAATCCAATATTCTTAGTCGATGTCCTTGATATCTGGATCTATTATCCTCAATCTATAACTTTGCTTAAAAGCTAAAAAACTGTGAAAATATGCCCTCTCCTATATTTGGCCATGGTTAGTATTCTACCCGATTTTATATATATAAATAAACAAATCCTTTTACCTTGAAATCCCGAAAGTAACACGATTCTATAACTTAGAGATCTATGCGATTGGCCTTCTTCTTCAAATCTCGGAATGCCGAAAAGAAGTGTGAAATAAGAGATTAGTTTCTAATAGCCATTCGACTAAGGACTTTGAAAAGCTGAAAGAACATTGAAATCCCAAAATCAACACTTACCTATTGTTTCTTTTAGATTCTGGCACAAGCAGACTCCATTAAAGAGGATTCGGCTTATATAGACAAAGAGGGAAATCGATAGGCATTAGTACACATGATTCAGGTTAGATCTTAGGAAAAGAAAGAGTGAAATCGAATAGAACAAAATCCCGAAACTCACCGGATTACAGAGGAGTATTTAGCTTACGGTGCACCTTCGGGAAAAGGAGATCTCACCTAATGGTTCGGCTATGGAGGAAGAAGATGTGCACCAAGAGTATTCGGCCTTCAGAAGGGTTTTCGAGGAGAGGAGAAACACTAAGGAGTTTTGGCTTATGATGTGATTTCAGGAAAAAGAAAAGAAAGAAAACTTAGAGGGAGAATGGAGTGGAGATTTCGGCAGAGAAAAGAAAAGATGGAGAGAATTTTTGTTAACAGAAATTTAGCTAGCCTATACTAAACCGATTTCCCCCCTTCTGTAGTTGAGTTTCGGCCAACTCTCTCCTCTTTTGATAGTCTTTAAATCTCATGATAACCCAATCCTTATCTTACCTTTAGAAGAGCCCATATTAAAGCCAACTCCTCCCTTTTTAATTATCAACTTTTATCACATAAATTAAAAGAAAAAGACTCCTAAAAAAGAAGCCTAATTGTCGTCCAACCCCCTTCCCTTCTTAGTGCTGAAATTTTGCCCCAACACTTGGGCCTCAAGTGGCCACACATAGCCCAATAACCTTCCTCCTTGTGATGCCACCATTAATGCCCATTTAGATCACCTTTTGTCTTCGGGCCACAAGCCCAGCTTGCTACTAATCTATTATCTAACTTAAATTATGAACTAACACCATCTATCAACCACCTAACCCAAACTTTAAAGCCCAACCTATCACTTAAACTACCTAGAACATTAATTTAAACCCTAATCCATATATTTAATTAAGGCCTCTGCTCGAGTATATTAAACCAACATCTCAATAAATGCACAAGCCCATATTTAGGATGTTACAGTTTACCCCCTTAAAATAAATTTTGGCCCCGAAATTTAATAGTAATCTTACTACCTAAGTTTCACCACTAGACTTTCGCTACGCACTCTAATTCTAAAGCCAAAATAAACACTTAGTATATTATGGTAGGGTACGCACCATTATTCGCTTCTGGATCATCTTCGTCCCCTTGTACTAATACTACCGATTCGCGTTTATCTGATTAAGAATTTTATGAATTATTAGTTTTATTCCACTGGTTAACCACGAACAGTCTTATCAATAATAGTTTTAAAAGTAGTTCTTTCGAATTCAAACCTATCTACAGGTTTCAGTCTTCTTAATTCTAGGAACCATGCACATTCAACATCCATACACACCAACATAGAAATAGCATCCATCACCTAAGGGTATTTTCGTCATTTCACTACCCAAGGGTATTTTCGTAATTTTAACCTACAGGGGTATTTCTATAATTTTCCAAAATAAGGTTCTGAGTGATTTGGCAAAATAAGGGTATTTTGGTAATTTTCTGTAACAGACCAAAATTGACCCTAATTGGAACAGTGGTTTCGGGACCACGAATCCGAGTCTGAGAAATATTTTAATATTATATTTAGTGTTTATTATATGTGAATTTATGTGTGTGAAAGTTTTGTAGAAAAATTTTATCGTTTAAGTATTGAATTTGATAAAAAGGACTAAATCGCGTAAAGCGTAAAATTTGCATTCTTTAGTGTAAAGTGCTAGAATGATGATGGCTTCTTAATTTGAGGTATTAGGTGGGTAATTATTCCATTTTATAAGTTAGTGGATAGCTTTTGACTAATATGCCATTATTATATGTAATAGTTTATTTTATATTAAAGGTTATATTAGTAAATTAATTAAATAACCTATTATATTCATAACAAAA
Organism: Gossypium rotundifolium; assembly: GCA_025506655.1. NCBI lineage: Eukaryota > Viridiplantae > Streptophyta > Magnoliopsida > Malvales > Malvaceae > Gossypium > Gossypium rotundifolium. Next base: position 152,721,272 of record CP106733.1, on the reverse strand, counting down.
TAAAATGAAAAAGCCATTATCATCTTATTTTGTTCTTTGGCCGAAAGTGGGAGAAAGAAAAGGGTTTTAGTTCCTTTGAATTTCGGCAATTAGAAGCACAAAATTAAGGTTAGTTTGATTTTGGTTTTTAATAATTTTACGTTTTGAGATCGTTGCTTCGATATTACCCGACCCATGCTTGAATTTTGAGAATCATGTGTTTATGAGGTTCGCCATGGATGAATTCTTGAGGTTTTGATGTTTGATGATTTTAAATTAAAGATATGTTAAGGATTGATATGTTTTCATTAGAAATTTTAGTGAATTTTAGTATTTAGGGCTAATTTGTAAAAGTAAATTTTTAGAGGGGCTTATTTGCAAAACAAATGAAAGAAATGGACTCATAAGGCCCTTGTGAATATTCGGCCCTTACATAGTCTTAGCAAATTTTGTGTATTTTATGTTTTGTGCAATTAGGACTAAATAGTAAAAATGTGAAATCTTAGGGGCAAAATGGTAATTTGCATGTTTATGTGTTTTGGGACTAAATTGAATTGAAATGTACTTGAATGAGCTGAATTTAATGTGTTCTAGATCAAGAACAAAGAAAAACGAGCTTGGATCGGGGAAAAACGAAAGTTGTCGACTAATGCTTGGTTAACGTTGTCCGTCGAAAGTCGAGGTAAGTCCTTAAGCAAAATTATGTCAAAGAATTATTTATGAACTTAGTATATAATAAATTTGGAAATTTGAGGCATGAAAATGTATGTTGGCCGAATGTAGGGGTATGAATTTATAGTAAATTGATTTGTTGAATATACTATGAATAACTATGTTTGGTTTATTATGTGAAAGGGATATGTTGTAAATGAGATAGTTGTGATGTTCAACATCAAGTAGTGTATGTTGGAATGTTAAAATGTTAGAAATTCGGGCTTTGAGCCTAGCAGGCCTAGTGCCGGTGATTTAATTCGGGCTTCGTGCCTAGCAGGCTTAGTGCCGGTGATATATTCGGGCCTCGTACCTAGCAGGCTTAGTGCTGGTGATATATTCGGGCCTCGTGCCTAGCAGGCTTAGTGCCGTTGATATATTCGGGCTTCGTGCCTAGCAGGCTTAGTGCCGGTGATATATTCGGGCTTCGTGCCTAGCAGGCTTAGTGCCGGTGACATATCTGAGCCGTGCCTAGCGAACTTCTTGGGTGGTACTTTAAAATGAAGAAACCATAAAGTTTTCGAGTGTAGTATATTGAACTTATTGAGTTAAAAACTCAGGTAAGCTTAAATCTCAGTGAACATCATCAAAAGTAAGGTAAGTCGTAATTAAGGTTACTTGGGTTGAAATACCATATCAATATTGGCGTTTTGTGTGATTGAGCTTATTAAGCAATATGTATGATTAGTATAAGATAGGACTTGAGCTTAAACATGTTATTTTTGGGATGTTCAATTAATAGTATAAATGCAAATAGTGGAAAGACTTTGAGTATGATGATATATTTGATATGAATGATGCACTTATGTGTCAAGAAGCATGTGATTCATGTAAAATATGTTTATACTATGGTTTGACGAATTATAAGATTATGGTAATGAAGTGTAAATGCTATGATTTGCAAGTTGATAATATTCGACCAAGCATAAATATAGAGCTTACTAAGCTATTGAGCTTACTCTGTTTATGTTTGTGTTCTATTTTATAGATTGATAATTCAACTACGGGCTCAGGGGATCATCAAGAAAGTCGACCACACTATCACTCTCTTTGGTATAGTTATGTTTTGTAAGCTTTTGAATCAAAGGCATGTATAGGCTTTATTTTGATAAGTAATGAATGATGTTCGGATTGTAAATATAAATATGGCCTTGCGAATAAGTGTAACACCCCAAACCCGGCCTAGAAGTTAGGCCCGAATCTGGCGTGCCACATGGAAGTGTTTTTCAAAACCATCTTTGCAATTGTTAACAACTTGTTTGAGAATCACACCTCTTTGTTAAAACCCAATACAACTAAAGCAATTACATCTCGTGAAAACATAATTATCTTTAATAAACCCTTTTCGGTTGCGAAGCATATTTGAAATAAACGATTTGCAAAAACTAGAGTTGTAACAACATTTTTGAAAACATTTGGAAACGTAGATAAAATACAAGTAATTTGATAAATCATAAATCAAGGAATTAAACTTTAAATCCGTGACTTTTGAAAATGTCGTTAATAAATTGAAAGAAAATTGAGTTAAATCATATTTGTAAAAGTTTATCTTGAAATCCATTTATTAATCAATTTGAAAAAACTTTTATTTTCGTTCTTAGAAAATTCTCGTTTAAAACAATTTAAGCAAAATAATAAGTAAACCAACCATAAAGCAAATAATAAAATAGTTCGAGGCCTTATTACAACTTAAACCAAAATAATAAAATAACGGGAATAGAAATTTAAAATTCAAAACACTATTTAGAAGAATGGCCTCCACCGAGTCATCCATGGCCCAAGTCCACCTCACGGAGCATTACCTCTGTGGTTAAGAGAAAGGGGTGAGTTACAAGAACTCAGATGTATAATCCCTTACCATCATCCTTTGGTGAACACACATAGCAATATTTTGGGCCTAAGCCCAATTACAATTATAACATGTATATAATATGCATGTGATATGCAATTCCCAAACCAAGCCTAATTTCCATCCGCTACACACCCCGTACCAACCATCACACCTGGGGATCAAGTCAACCCACCCCGCCAACACACCAAATCGTGGGCATTAAGCCATTTTATATTTGTGGCAAAGCCACCTAACTAGAGGCAATAAGCCATTTGATTATTTGTGGCGAGCCACCAACTAGAGGCAATAAGCCATATTTGTGGCGAGCCACCGAACTAGAGGCAATAAGCCATTTGATTATTTGTGGCGAGCCACCGAACTAGATTTTGGCAGCAGCCTTTCTTCTCTTCATCATTTTCCCAACCCATGCAAACATGTATGCATAACAATTTATATCCATATGATAATTTTAGCAAAAGGCCCAATTTACAAGAGAATCAATATTTCAAGTTTTTAATTAAGGCCCATAACACAAAATAACATTTAGCCCATTTAGCACTTTAGCAACTTAGGCCCAATTAACGATCTAGCATATTTTCGCCCGTTTAACGATCTAGTAGAGATTTCGGCCCATTTATTGATCTAGCAGAGATTTCGGCCCATTTAACTATTTTTCAGGGTTTTTGGCCCATTTAACGATCTAGCAAAGATTTTGGCCCATTTAACTATTTATCAGGGTTTTCGGCCCATTAAACAATCTAGCAAAATTTTGGCCCATTAATCGATCTAGAAAATTTGGCCCATTATTCACATGAGGCCCATATAGCAAAATATTTCAATTTGACCCATAAAGGGTATTTTCGTAATTTAGTCCATAGGGACATTTTCATAATTCGCCCATTAGGGCATTTTAAGTAACTTGACCCGTAAGGTCATTTTCATAATTCGATGTCGTACCCACAAAGGGTAATTCATAAATTTACCCTCTAAGGGTATAATGGTAATTTCGCAACCTAAGCTTAATTACTAATTTGGGGCATAAAAGCTAAACGTCCAAGCGCATCACATCGACTAAATTGGCCATAACTCGAGTTAGAAAACTCAAATCTAAATCCGTAAATTTTCCTTGAAACTAGACTCATATATAAGTTTTCCGAATTTTACCTTAACCATTTAGTACAGTTTATTCCTTAAAATTTCCCTTGTTTCACCGTCCAACGATTCGACCTCTCTTACCTTAATCTCAAATATCTTACTGTACGATTTTCATCTACTGCTCCAACTTATTTCTTTTGAAAATAGATTCACTAAGGAATCCATACATATCAATTATAACTCTTAATTCACTTTTTACAATTTTATATGATTTTTCCAAAATGAATGAATACCCTGAAGTCATTCAAAACCAGTCTCACTAAAATTAACATATCTCGAATCTAATATTCCTTTTCATTCTCCGTTTCTTCCATATTAAAATAGACACAGTAAACTTTAATCTGATATCTTATTCACTTTGTAATTCCTTTTATCCAATTTTTCATGATTTTTCAAATACAAGACACTGTTTACGATAAAGCTGTTTTATTACAAAATACGATTACCACTACGAATATCGCACTCTCGGTGATCACGAATGCCTATTATCGGTTTTATTCGTATTTATACGAATCACAGAATATTTCATGTAAACTTTCAAAGAGATGTGAGACTTACTCACCATTTCAAACATATATTCGGAAGATGCGGGATTACACACTTATTCGAATCCGTAACACGAAATTCTCATGGCACCTAAAGATACAATCGATCAACAATTAATCCCAAAACTGAATTTACCACTTCAACCAATTATTTTGATTGATTAACAATCTATCACTTACCAACAATCCGAGTCTCTTATTACGAGGGATAGGTGTTCGATTGGCCTCAGATAAAGTACTTGAGTCCTTAAAAGTGATTAACACAAAACAATGTTAACCACACCTTATTCGACGAGGAGGAATCACCACAATACACCCCTTCACCTATATACGGCTTGGAAGAAAAGAAAAGAAATGAAAAGAGGAAAATACGATTACTTACCGATTTGATTAAGAAAAGATTGGATGGAAGAAGAGTGCCTTGTAATTTGAAATCAAAGGGAATAAACAATAGATGAAAATCTTGATCAAACAAAAGAGCAAGAAAATGCACAATTGTGCTAGGGAATTCGCCAAAGTAAAAAGAAAGAAGAAACTATGGTCACGAAGGCTTGTAATTTGGCACAAAGCAAAGGAAAAGAAAAGAATTTGAGAGGAAAAACAATGCACTATTGTGCTACTATGATTTGGCAAGGAGGGTTGCAAAATTGAGAGAAATGGCACAAAGTTGTCAAAAGGATTTTGGCCAAAACAAAGCTAAGACTTTACCAAATTCCAAATAAAATTTCAGCCACCTAATTACTCCAAAAACCATCCACATGCATCCCCCTTAGGATAAGATTTGGCCACTCATACTTTCCAAAATACCTCCCGATATTAGCCTCTTGTCCCCTTTCTTTCCTATTCCTCTTGATTCCTTTCCCAAACTTTAACCTTTCCATATTCTTTTAGCCACCTTACCAAAATAATAAAGTCCACACTTACCAAAAATACTTCTTGGCCGACACATAAGGAAGGAAAGCAAAATAATAGTCAAATTTGCAAACAATGGGATTTGAACCTCTTCCTCAAGGTACATCACTTAATGCCATAACCTCTTTACCATAAGCTCCTTTATGCTAACAAATTACTCATCTAATTCCATAAGCCTTGAAGCCACTTACTATCTCTCCTTAATACGCTAAATCACAAAATTTTACTAAGGCCCAACTCGAACCCGGAACTTCATAGAAGCCTCGTAACCTTCCAAATTCACTTAACTAATAAGTCCAATTTGCAATATTGTCATTCTCTTGTTCTCAAAATTTTAAACATTCCTACACCATTGGGCCCAATCCTACTAGGCCCAATTTTAGGATGTTACAATAAGGCTGTTGCTTTTGGTTAAGTTTAGGTTTTACATTTTGATATAGTAGCTTGCATTATAATACCATTAGATATGTGATTTCGGTCATGCTTCAAATCACATACAGAAAATGATCATATGATATATATATATATATGGTGTATTGTTGGGATATGCACTTAGCTAATAAGGATAAATGTTGGATGCTAGATGATTTAAAGCATGTAATATGCTAGCAAGGTAATATGTTGGCTATATATATGTGTGTGTGAAGTCTTGATTTAAGCTTAGAATTGGTAAGTTTTGCATTGTTGAAGCGGTTTAAGTTAAGCAATTATGGTTGAAAGAAAAGATGTGTGTATATATATATTTTGGTTGTTGCATGTTTTAGTTTATTTGAGCAAAGACGATATGTATTATAGTATGAGTTATAAAGATTATTACGAAGTATGTATATACATTGTGATATTGATACATGATTTGGAAACATGGTAATGATAAGCATATTGTATGTTCGGTTATGTTGCATTAATGTTGGATTCGTACATAGGGTAATAGTGTTAAAGTTGCATATGTACTTGATAAATGTATAGCTATGATTTGGTTAACCGTACCAATATGGCATGAGTAAAAATTTATGCATATTTGTTCATGGATAGTTATTAGTAGATGAGTAAAGTATGCTTATAAAAAAAGAAAAAGAAATTTGTTTGGTATTTTATTTGCGAGTCGAATTGGATATGAAATGTATAGTTAAGAGTATACATGTGACGAATTAATAGTTAATTCGAAATTATTTAGAAAGCATAAAACTTTGTGATTAACGGTAATATGAATTTGAAATTTCATTGGTTGTTTGTGATTATTAAGTCATACATTGGTATATAGAGAACTTAAAGCAAAAGGTTTAAATTTTGTTAAGCAACACCTAGTGGTTTTCTTAATACTTTAAATAAATTGACTGTTATAATAGGATTACTTTATTAATTAGTTAAGTATGGTTTACTTGTTTCTAAATTTCATATGTTAAGATCAATTGGTCAAGTGTGGTATATGGAATCGAAATTGTTGTATGACTTATCCGGTAATGCCCGTAACCCTAATCTGGCGATGGGTAGGGGTTAAGGGTGTTACATTTTATTGGTATTAGAGCTACGGTTTAGTCGATTCTAGGACTACCGTAGTACGTAAGAGTCTAGCTATACATGCCTTTGAATTGTATATATGATAGTGTGGTGACTTCTGACAATTTCAATTGTGTTTTATATAGTAAATGGATTCTGATCCCGATAGAGCCGTAGCTGATGATGTGGAGAGTGTTGCGCCTGGTCTCGCACATGGATCAGCGCCATTAGACTCTCAACCAGTTACGGGTAACCACGAGGGGGAGGCTAAACAGGCCTTCTACCAAATGATGAATGAATGGTTTACCCAGTTTGTTCAGAATAATCCGGTTGTACAATAACCTCCACCCCCAAATAATCCAACTCCGATACCTTCAGCACCCCCGATGATAGATCCGATGAGATCTAGCCGACCTTCCATTGATAAAATCAGGAAATATGGAGCCGAGGAATTCAAGGCCAATGATAATAATAATGCAGAACGAGTCGAGATGTGGCTTGATAACACTATTCGGGTACTCGATGAGTTATCTTGTACTCCAGATGAATGTCTAAAGTGTGCTATATCACTACTTCGAGACACTGCCTATCACTGGTGGAACACACTAGTATCCGTAGTTCTGAAAGAAAAAGTAACTTGGGACTTCTTCCAAATTGAGTTCCGTAAGAAATATATTAGTCAGAGATTCATCGATCAAAAACGAAAAAAATTTCTTGAACTAAAATAGGGGCGAATGACTGTGACAGAATATGAACGGAAATTTGTCAGACTTAGAAGATATGCTAGAGAGTGTTTTCTACTGAAGCCATTATGTGCAAAAGGTTTGAAGACGGTCTGAATGAAGATATAAAGTTGTTTGGTCGGCATCCTTGAAATCAAAGAGTTTGTGATTCTAGTCGAAAGCGGGCTTGTAAGGTCAAGAGCTCGAAAAAGAGAAAAGAAAAGGCGATATAGAAGCCGGAGATACTCGTAAGAGATCAACGAGTAAGACTTACTATTCTAAGCCTAAGAAATTCAGAGATGACTCCAACTGACATAAAGCTACTTCAGATTTACCTAGACGTGATCGACCTCCAGGGAGTTATCGAGCCACTTTGATAGCCAGTTTCGGTAACATTCCACAGGACCGGGTCGAGTGTAAACATTGTGGGAAATGGAATTCTGGAAGCTGTAGGGTTCGTGATCGGTCCTGCTTTAAATGTGGATCATCGGACCATTTTATTCGAGAGTGCCCGATGTTAGTCGAACCGAATACGGTTCAGAACACTAGACCGAACAGCACGCCAGCACGGGGACGGCCACCCAAACATTCCAGTAAAATAGGTGGTAGTCAGAGAGGGACGAAGGACACTGTAGTTCAATCAGAGGCCTGAGCACCTATCAGAGCTTATGCTACACGAGCCAGAGAGGATGCTTCTTCCCTTGATGTCATTATCGGTACTTTCACCCTTTATGATATTACTGTGATCGCATTGATTGATCCTGGTTCAACTCATTCATATGTGCATGAAACTCTAGTATTCGGTAAGACTCTGCCAGTTGAGTCTACTAAATTTGTGATTCGTGTGTCCAACCCTTTGGGTAGATGTGTACTTGTAAATAAAGTGTGTAGTGGTTGCCCGTTGATGATTCAAGATTATTGTTTCCCAGCTGATTTAATGTTGTTGCCCTTCGATGAGTTCGATATAATTTTGGGAATGGACTGGTTAACTTCACATGATGTAGTGGTGAATTGCAAAAGAAAACTTATTGATTTGAGATGTCAGAACGGTGAGATCATCAGAATTAAATCCAGTGATTCAAGCGGGTTTCCTACAATAATATCCTCGATACTGGCTGGAAAGTATGTGAGAAAAGGGTGCGAAGCTTATTTGGCTTATGTACTGGATAATAAAGTGTCTGAAAAGCATATTGAATCTGTACCTGTTGTGTGTGAATACCCAGATGTGTTTCCTGAAGAACTACCAGGTTTACCACCAGTACGAGAGATTGAGTTCAGCATTGAATTAGCACCGGGAATGACTCCGATCTCAATCGCTCTATATCGGATGGCACCTATTGAGCTAAAAGAGTTGAAAGCACAGTTGCAAGAGTTAACAGATAGGGCTTTGCACGACCAAGTTTCTCTCCTTGGGGTGCACCAGTCCTTTTTGTGAAGAAAAAAGATGGAACAATGTAGATGTGTATTGATTATCGGCAATTGAATAAGGTAACTATAAAGAATAAATACCCGTTACCTCGGATTGATGATTTGTTTGATCAATTGAAGGGGGCTTCAGTATTTTCAAAGATAAATTTGAGATCGGGCTATTATCAGTTGCGAGTCAGAGATACAGATGTGCCAAAGACTGCATTCTGGACAAGGTACGGACATTTTGAGTTTTTGGTTATGCCTTTTGGGCTTACAAATGCACCTGCGGTTTTTATGGATTTGATGAATCGAGTTTTTAGACAATTTTTGGATCGATTTGTGGTAGTGTTTATTGATGATATATTGATCTACTCCAAAGATGAAATCGAGCATGCTGAGCATTTGAGATTACTGCTACAAACTTTGCGAAATCAGCAGTTGTATGCAAAGTTTAGTAAGTGTGAGTTCTGGATGAAAGAGGTCAGCTTTTTGGGACATGTTGTTTCGGCATCAGGTATTCGAGTTGATCCGAACAAAATCTCGGCTATACTTGATTGGAAGCCACCGAAAAATATTTCCGAGATCCGAAGCTTTCTGGGACTTGTGGGTTACTATCGATGATTTGTGAAAGGTTTTTCTATGATTGCTACCCCGTTGACAAAGTTATTGTAGAAAGATGTCAGGTTCGAGTGGTCAAAAAAGTGTCAGAAAAGTTTTGATCAGCTAAAAGCCCTTTTGACAGAAGCTCTAGTGTTAGTTCAGCCTGAATCGGGTAAAGAATTTGTTGTTTATTCTGATGCTTCTTTGAATGGTTTGGGCTGCGTTTTGATGCAGGAAGGCAAAGTTGTAGCCTACGCTTCAAGACAATTGAAGCCGCATGAAAGAAACTACCCGACGCATGATTTAGAACTTGCAGCTATTGTGTTTGCACTAAAAATTTGGCGTCATTATTTATACGGTGAGAAATGTCATGTTTACTCGGATCACAAAAGTCTTAAATATTTGATGACTCAGAAAGAGTTGAACTTGAGACAACGCAGATGGTTAGAACTGTTGAAAGACTATGAGTTAGTGATTGACTACCATCCGGGGAAAGCTAACATTGTTGCAAATGCATTAAGTCAAAAATCATTGCTTGCTCTTCGTGCATTGAACACACAGATGGTTATGTCAGATGATAGTTCGATCATAGCCGAGTTAAAAGCAAGACCGATGTTTATTCAACAAATTTGTGATGCCAAAAAAGGTGACAAAGATATGACTGCTAAATGGGTTCAGTGTGAAAATAATGCAGAGTCGGAATTTTGAATTGATGAAAATGACTGCTTGAAATACAAGGGCCGAATGTGTGTGCCGAGGGATGTGGATTTGATTCAGATGTTATTAAAAGAAGCTCATAATAGTCAGATGTCGATACATCCGGGTAGCACGAAAATGTATAATGACTTGAAACAGTCTTACTGGTGGCCTGGTATGAAACGAGATATATCTGAATTTGTTTCAAAGTGCTTAATTTGTCAGCAAGTAAAAGCTGAGCATCAAGTGCCTTCCGGACTACTTCAGCCAATCATGATACCCGAATGGAAATGGGATAGAATTACAATGGATTTTGTATCCGGTCTCCCTATGACACCAAGTAAGAAAGATGCTATCTGGGTTATAGTTGTTAGATCGACTAAATCACTCACTTTGTGCCGTTAAATGCACTATTCACTCGATAAACTAGTTGAATTGTATGTATCACAGTTGTGAGATTGCATGGCGTACCGAGTTCCATTATTTCAGACAGAGACCCGAGATTCACATCGCAGCTTTGGAAGAAGTTGCAAGATGCTTTAGGTACTAAACTTTACTTTAGTACAACCTTTCATCCACAGATGGACGGTCAATCTGAACGAACTATTCAGATACTTGAGGACATGTTGAGATGTTGCGTTCTTGAGTTTGAAGGTACTTGGGAAAGATACTTACCTCGATTGAATTTGCCTATAACAACAGCTTTTCAATCTAGTATCCAAATGGCGCCTCTATGAAGCCTTGTATGGGTGAAAGTGCGAACACCATTATCTTTGGTGAGCTCGTGAGAATAAGATACACGGGTTGATTTGATTAAAGAGACCGAATGAAAAGTAGCTATTATTAGAGACAATTTGAAAGTCGCCGGATCATCAAAAGTCCTATCTTGATTTGAAGCGTAAAGACATTGAATTTCGGTCGAGATCGAGTATTTTTAAAGGTTTCTCCGTGGAAGAAAGTACTCCGTTTTGGCCAGAAAGGCAAGTTGAGCCCGAGATTCATCGGACCGTATGAAATCATTGAACGTGTTGGGCCTGTTGCTTATAGGTTGAAGCTACCCTCTGAATTAGAAAAGATACACGATGTATTCACGTTTCTATGCTCTGTAGATACAGATCAGATCCATCACATGTGATTGTTCCGTCTGAGATTGAAATCCAACCTGATATGACGTATGAAGAAAAATCGATCCGTATTTTAGCACGGGAAATGAAAGAGTTAAGAAACAAAAGGATTTCCTTAGTGAAAGTATTATGGAATTGGCACGGAGTTGAAGAGGCTACGTGGGAGCCTAAGGACTCAATGAGGCAACAATATCCGACGTTATTTAACGGTAAGATTTTCGGGGACGAAAATCCTTAAGGGGGAGAGTTGTAACAGACCGAAATTGACCCTAATCGAAACAGTGGTTTCGGGACCACGAATCCGAGTACGAGAAATATTTTAATATTATATTTAGTGTTTATTATATGTGAATTTATGTGTGTGAAAGTTTCATAGAAAAATTTTTCGTTTAAGTATTGAATTTGATAAAAAGGACTAAATCGCGTAAAGCGTAAAAGTTGCATTCTTTAGTGTAAAGTGCTAGAATGATGATGGCTTCTTAATTTGAGGTATTAGGTGGGTAATTATTCCATTTTATAAGTTAGTGGATGGCTTTTGACTAATATGCCATTATTATATGTAATAGTTTATTTTATATTAAAGGTTATATTAGTAAATTAATTAAATAACCCATTATATACCTAACAAAATAAAATGAAAAAGCCATTATCATCTTATTTTGTTCTTTGGCCGAAAGCGGGAGAAAGAAAATGGCTTTAGTTCCTTTGAATTTCGGCAATTAGAAGCACAAAATTAAGGTTAGTTTGATTTCGATTTTTAATAATTTTTACGTTTTGAGATCGTTGCTTCAGATATTACCCAACCCATGCTTGAATTTTGAGAATCATGTGTTTATGAGGTTCACCATGGATGAATTCTTGAGGTTTTGATGTTTGATGATTTTAAATTAAAGATATGTTGAGGATTGATATGTTTTGTATTAGAAATTTTAGTGAATTTTAGTATTTAGGGCTAATTTGTAAAAGTAAATTTTTAGAGGGGCTTATTTGCAAAATAAATGAAAGAAATGGACTCATAAGGCCCTTGTGAATATTCGGCCCTTACATAGTCTTAGCAAATTTTGTGCATGTAACATCCTAAAATTGGGCCTAGTAGGATTGGGCCCAATGGCGTAGGAATGTTTAAAATTTTGAGAACAAGAGAATGACAATATTGCAAATTGGACTTATTAGTTAAGTGAATTTGGAAGGTTACGAGGCTTCTATGAAGTTCTGGGTTCGAGTTGGGCCTTAGTAAAATTTTGTGATTTAGCCTATTAAGGAGAGATAGTAAGTGGCTTCAAGGCTTATGGAATTAGATGAGTAAATTGTTAGCATAAGTGAGCAATTGGTAAAGAGGTTATGGCATTAAGTGATGTACCTTGAGGGAAGAGGTTCAAATCCCATTGTTTGCAAATTTGACTATTATTTTTGCTTTCCTTCCTTATGTGTCGGCCAAGAAGTATTTTTGGTAAGTGTGGACTTTATTATTTTGGTAAGGTGGCTAAAAGAATATGGCAAGGTTAAAGTTTGGGAAAGGAATCAAGAGGAATAGGAAAGAAAGGGGGACAAGAGGCTAATATCGGGGGAGGTGTTTTGGAAAGTATGAGTGGCCAAATCTTATCCTAATGGGGGATGCATGTGGATGGTTTTTTGGAGTAATTAGGTGGCTGAAATTTTATTTGGCATTTGGTAAAGTCTTAGCTTTGTTTTGGCCAAAAATCCTTTTGACAACTTTGTGCCATTTCTCTCAATTTTGCAACCCTCCTTGCCAAATCATAGTAGCACAATAGTGCATTGTTTTTCCTCTCAAATTCTTTTCTTTTCCTTTTGCTTTGTGCCGAAATTACAAGCCTTGGTGACCATTGTTTCTTCTTTCTTTTTACTTTGGCCAAATTCCTCTAGCACAATTGTGCATTTTCTTGCTCTTTTGTTTGATCAAGATTTTCATCTATTGTTTATTCCCCTTTTGATTTCCGAAATTACAAGGCACTCTTTTTCCATCCAATCTCTTCTTAATCAAATCGGTAAGTAATCGTATTTTCCTCTTTTCATTTCATTTTCTTTTCTTCCAAGCCGTATATAGGTGAAGGGGTGTATTGTGGTGATTCCTCCTCGTCGAATAAGGTGTGGCTAACATTGTTTTGTGTTAATCACTTTTAAGGACTCAAGTACTTTATCGGAGGGCCAATCGAACACCTATCCCTCGTAATAAGAGACTCGGATTGTTGGTAAGTGATAGATTGTTAATCAATCAAAATAATTGGTTGAAGTGGTAAATTCAGTTTTGGGATTAATTGTTGATCGATTGTATCTTTAGGTGCCGCGGAGAATTTCGTGTTACGGATTCCGAATAAGGTGTGTAATCCCGTACCCTTCCGAATATATGTTTGAAATGGTGAGTAAGTCTCACATCTCTTTGAAAGTTTACATGAAATATTCTGTGATTCGGTAGAAATACCAAATAAAACCGATAACCGGCATTCGTGATCACTCGAGAGTGCGTATATTCGTAGTGGTAATCGTATTTTGTAATAAAACAGTTTCAGTCAGAAACAGTGTCTTGTATTTGAAAAATCATGAAAAATTGGATAAAAGGAATTACAAAGTGAATAAGATATCAGATTAAAGCTTACTGTGTCTATTTTAATATGGAAGAAACAGAGAAGGAAAAGGACTTTTAGATTCTGAGATATGTCAATTTTAGTGAGACTGGTTTTGAATGACTTCGGGGTATTCTGTTCTGTTTTGGAAAAATCATATAAAATTGTACAAAGTGAATTAAGAGTTATAATTGATATGTATGGATTCCTTAGTGAATCTATTTTCAAAAGAAATAAGTGGGAGCAGTAGATGAAAATCGTACAGTAATATATTTGAGATTAAGGTAAGAGAGGTCAGAATCATTGGACAGTGAAACAAGGGAAATTTTAAGGAATAAACTGTACTAAATGGTTAAGGTAAAAATTCTGGAAAACTTATAGTAGAAAGATATACGAGTCTAGTTTCAAGGAAAATTTACGGATTTAGATTTCAAGTTTTCTAACTCGAGTTATGGCCAATTTAGTCAGTGTGATGCAGTTGGACAGTTTCATTTTTATGCCCCAAATTAGTAATTAAGCTTAGGTTGCGAATTACCATTATACCCTTAGAGGGTAAATTCTCGGGTAAATTCTTGAATTACCCTTTGTGGGTACGAGTGCGAATTATGAAAATGCCCTTACGGGTCAAGTTACGAAAATGGCCCTAATGGGCGAATTATGAAAATGTCCCTATGGACTAAATTACGAAAATACCCTTTATGGGTCAAATTGAAATATGTTGCTATATGGGCCTCATGTGAATAATGGGCCAAATTTTCTAGATCGATTAATGGGCCAAATTTTGCTAGATCGTTAAATGGGCCAAAATTTTGCTAGATTGTTAAATGGTAAAAAACCACGATAAATAGTTAAATGGGACGAAATCTTTGCTAGATCGTTAAATGGGCCAAAAACCCTAAAAATAGTTAAATGGGCCGAAATCTCTGCTAGATCAATAAATGGGCCGAAATCTCTGTGAGATCGTTAAATGGGCCGAAAATATGCTAGATCGTTAATTGGGCCTAAATTGCTAAAGTGCTAAATGGGCTAAATGTTATTTTGTGTTATGGGCCTTAAATAAAAACTTGAAATATTGATTCTCTTGTAAATTGGGCCTTTTGCTAAAATTATCATATGGATATAAATTGTTATGCATACATGTTTGCATGGGTTGGGAAAATGATGAAGAGAAGAAAGGCCTGTTGCCAAAATCTAGTTCGGTGGCTCTGCCACAAATAATCAAATGGCTTATTGCCTCTAGTTCGGTGGCTCTGCCAAAAATATGGCTTATTGCCTCTAGTTCGGTGGCTCTACCACAAATATGGCTTATTGCCTCTAGTTCGGTGGCTCTGCCACAAATAATCAAATGGCTTATTGCCTCTAGTTCGGTGGCTTTGCCACAAATATAAAATGGCTTAATGCCTACGATTTGTGTGTGTTGGCGGGTTGGGTTGACTTGATCCCACAGGTGTGATGGTTGGTGCGGGGTGTGTAGCGGATGGAAATTAGGCTTGGTTTGGGAATTGCATATCACATGCATATTATATACATGTTATAATTGTAATTGGGCTTAGGCCCAAAATATTGCTATGTGTGTTCACCCAGGTGGATGATGGTAAGGGATTATACATCGAGTTCTTGTAACTCACCCCTTTCTCTTAACCACATAGGTAATGCTCCGTGAGGTGGACTTGGGCCATGGATGACTCGGTGGAGGCCATTCTTCGAAATAGTGTTTTGAATTTTAAATTTCAATTCCGTTATTTTATTATTTTGGTTTAAGTTGTAATAAGGCCTCGAACTATTTTATTATTTGCTTTATGGTTGGTTTACTTATTATTTTGCTTAAATTGTTTTAAACAAGAATTTTTCTAAGAACGAAAATAAAAGTTTTTCCGAAATTGATTAATAAATGGATTTCAAGATAAACTTTTACAAATATGATTTAACTTTCAATTTTCTTTCAATTTATTAACGACATTTTCAAAAGTCACGGATTTAAAGTTTAATTCCTTGATTTGTGATTTATCAAATTACTTGTATTTTATCTACGTTTTGAAATGTTTTCAAAAATGTTGTTACAACTCTAGTTTTTGCAAATCGTTTATTTTAAATATGCTTTCATAAACCTAAAAGGTTTATTAAAGATAATTATGTTTTCACGTGAGATGAAATTGCTTTAGTTGTATTGGGTTTTAACAAAGAGGCTATGATTCTCAAGCAAGTTGTTAACAATTGCAAAGATGGTTTTGAAAAACACTTCCATGTGGCACGCCAGATTCGGGCCTAACTTCTAGGCCGGGTTTGGGGTGTTACAGTGTATTTTATGTTTTGTGCAATTAGGACTAAATAGTAAAAATGTGAAATCTTAGGGGCAAAATGGTAATTTGCATGTTTATGTGTTTTGGGACTAAATTGAATTGAAATGTACTTGAATGAGCTGAATTTAATGTGTTCTAGATCAAGAACAAAGAAAAACGAGCTTGGATCGGGGAAAAACGAAAGTTGTCGACTAGCCGGTTAACATTGTCCGTCGAAAGTCGAGGTAAGTCCTTAAGCAAAATTATGTCAAAGAATTATTTATGAACTTAGTATATAATAAATTTGGAAATTTGAGGCATGAAAATGTATGTTGGCCGAATGTAGGGGTATGAATTTATAGTAAATTGATTTGTTGAATATACTATGAATAACTATGTTTGGTTTATTATGTGAAAGGGATATGTTGTAAATGAGATAGTTGTGATGTTCAACATCAAGTAGTGTATGTTGGAATGTTAAAAATGTTAGAAATTCGAGCTTTGAGCCTAGCGGGCCTAGTGCCTGATGATTGAATTCGGGCTTTGTGCCTAGCGGCTTAATCTTAGGTGATATATTCGCCTCGTACCTAGCGTGCTTAGTGCTTGGGTGATATATTCGCCTCGTGCCTAGCGAGCTTAGTGCCGTGATATATTAGGCTTTGTGCCTCTTGCGTGCTTAGTGCCGATGATATATTCGGGCTTCATGCCTAGCGTGCTTAGTCTTGGTGACATATCTGAGCTTCGTGCCTAGCGAGGCTTAATGCAGGTGGTACTTTAAAATGAAGAAACCATAAAGTTTTCGAGTGTAGTATATTGAACTTATTGAGTTAAAAACTCAGGTAAGCTTAAATCTCAGTGAATATCATCAGAAGTAAGGTAAGTCGTAATTAAGGTTACTTGGGTTGAAATACCATATCAATATTGGCGTTTTCTGTGATTGAGCTTATTAAGCAATATGTATGATTAGTATAAGATAGGACTTGAGCTTAAACATGTTATTTTTGGGATGTTCAGTTAATAGTATAAATGCAAATAGTGGAAAGACTTTGAGTATGATGATATATTTAATATGAATGATGCACTTATGTGTCAAGAAGCATGTGATTCATGTAAAATATGTTTATACTATGGTTTGACGAATTATAAGATTATGGTAATGAAGTGTAAATGCTATGATTTGCAAGTTGATAATATTCAACCAAGCATAAATATAGATGTTATAAATTTATAGAAAAAGAAAATTAAGTTATTCGAATGTTATAATAAAGTTGCTTAAGACTTACTAAGCTATTGAGCTTACTCTGTTTATGTTTGTGTTCTATTTTATAGATCGATAATTCAACTACGGGCTCAGGGGATCATCCAGAAAGTCGACCACACTATCACTCTCTTTGGTATAGTCATGTTTTGTAAACTTTTGAATCAAAGGCATGTATAGGCTTTATTTTGATAAGTAATGAATGATGTTCTGGATTGTAAATATAAATATGGCCTTGCGAATAAAATTTGTTGCTTTTAGTTAAGTTTAGGTTTTACATTTTGATATAGTAGCTTGCATTATAATACCATTAGATATGCGATTTTGGTCATGCTTTAAATCACATATAGAAAATGATCATATGATATATATATATATATATATATATATATATATATGTGTATTGTTGGGATATGCACTTAGCTAATAAGGATAAATGTTGGATGCTAGATGATTTAAAGCATGTAATATGCTTGCAAGGTAATATGTTGGCTATATATATATATGTGTGTGAAGTCTTGATTTAAGCTTAGAATTGGTAAGTTTTGCATTGTTGAAGCGGTTTAAATTAAGCAATTATGGTTGAAAGAAAAGATGTGTATATATATATATTTTGGTTGTTGCATGTTTTAGTTTATTTGAACAGTACGATATGTATTATGAAATAGTATGAGTTATAAAGATTATTACGAAGTATGTATATACACTGTGATATTGATACATGATTTGGAAACATGGTAATGATAAGCATATTGTATGTTCGGTTATGTTGCATTAATGTTGGATTCGTACATAGGGTAATAGTGTTAAAGTTGCATATGTACTTGATAAATGTATAGTTATGATTTGGTTAACCGTACCAATATGGCATGAGTAGAAATTTATGCATATTTGTTCATGGATAGTTATTAGTAGATGAGTAAAGTATGCTTATAAAAAAGAAAAGAAATTTGTTTGGTATTTTATTTGCGAGTCGAATTGGATATGAAATGTATAGTTAAGAGTATACATGTGACGAATTAATAGTTAATTCAAAATAATTTAGAAAGCATAAAACTTTGTGATTAACGGTAATATGAATTTGAAATTTCATTGGTTGTTTGTGATTATTAAATCATACATTGGTATATAGAGAACTTAAAGCAAAAGGTTTAAATTTTGTTAAACAATACCTAGTGGTTTTCTTAATACTTTAAATAAATTGACTGTTATAATAGGATTACTTTATTAATTAGTTAAGTATGGTTTACTTGTTTCTAAATTTCATATGTTAAGATCAATTTGTCAAGTGTGGTATATGGAATCGAAATTGTTGTATGACTTATCCGGTAATGCCCGTAACCCTAATCTGGCGATGGGTAGGGGTTAAGGGTGTTACATTTTCCAACTCGGGGTATTTCGATAATTTTACAAATCCGGAGGTATTAGGGTTTGGTCATTTTCAACTCAAGGGTAATTTGGTAATTTTCAATTCAAGGATATTTTGTTGTTGTTGTTGTTGTTGTTGTTTCCTTTGGAAAGATTCTGTTGACTTTGTAAATCGAGGTATATTTGCAAATCATGGGTATTTTTTTTCAAAATAAGGATATTTTAGCAATTTTGTGAGAAAAACAGGTGGCTGGTCCCTTTCGGGTTTTAATTATAAGTTTTGGCCTGTCAACACGTCCTCATGGTTAGGATGAACAGTCACTACACACCAGGTAGGATTCCAAAAAAGCGGAGGTGAGTCACTAGGACTGCTTAAATACCAAGCTCTCCCTGTATCCACTCCTAGACATGCGTTTGCTTGTTGCCACCCCCTAACTCGACGACTAGTTCACAGGATTTGTTTCGGTAAATTAAGTCTTATGGAATTTGAGAAGTTGTTTAAGCTAAGCCTATAGTCCATCAAAGTCTAATTAAACTAGCCTACGTCCCATAAAGCACATCAAGCCCACATATATATATCACAAAGTGGGTTTAGAGTACTTACCTGGCGGACTTGGGCAGGAGACGCATGTGCCATGCCGAGCTAACAAACCTTTACTAAGAGAAATCCATGTTTTAAAAAACCCATTTTTAGAAAATCTTTTGGGCCCAAAATCCCAAAGCTGAGTTTTGAATCGGGCTCTGGTACTAATTTGTAACACCCCAAACCCGACCCAAACACCACGACCGGATCTGGTATGTCACTAAGGAAATTTTTGTAATACAAATCGTGTTGTCAGAAAGCCCAAATGTAATTTATATAAAATATGCCTTTATGAATAAAACCCAAACTTAATTACATGCCTTAGTTTAATTAAAATAAATATTTGAATAACTAAAAATAATTTATCCCATAATAAAACAAGATATAAACTAGTGGCCCATGGCCTTATTACAACGAGGTTTAAAATCCATTAAATAAAACATAATATAAAAATAATTAACTCGAGTCTTTTTGCCGGATCCACATATTCTTTTGCATGGCCACCTTGCACTCCTCTCCAGCCCGGTCCGATGCACTAAGTGTTACCTGAAATGTTAATCAATTGGTTGAGTCGCGAGACTCAGTGTGCAACCTTCATGCACCATTAGATTTGGGCCTTAACCCATAAAAATAGAATAATAAATTCATGTACATATATAACAAATAATATGCAAGGCCCAACCCATTTGCCTAGGTTTCCATCCGCTACACGCCCTCGTACCAATCGTTCACACCATTGGGGATTTCTACAATCAACCCACACCGCTACACGCCAAGATGGCAGTCATGTTGCTCATCAACATATCATGGCCGAAGCCCTTATAATAGATCACGGCAAAAGCCGCTACAACATATAACAGATCATAGTAAAAATCGCTACACATATAACGTATAACTTCCTCCTTTCATCAAACCCACCCCATGCAATCACAAAAATCAATACACTTATAACATATAATCAGAATATTCACTGACCTAGTGATTCGCTTTTACCCTCATTGGGCTTCCATCTTTATGCCTGGATTTCGGCATTTATCACAACATATAATACTTATAAGCAGTATTTAATGACGAGATCTAAATGGTGGGAAGTATTACACACGATATCGCGAAATCCAATATTCTTAGTCGATGTCCTTGATATTCGGATCTATTATCCTCAATCTATAACTTTGCTTAAAAGCCAAAAAGCGTGAAAATATGCCTCTCCTATATTCGCCATGGTTAGTATTCTACCAGATTTTATATATATAAATAAACAAATCCTCTTACCTTAAAATCCAAAGTAACACGATTCTATAACTTAGAGATCTATGTGATTGGCCTCCTTCTTCAAATCCGGAATCTTAAAAGAAGTGTGAAATAAGAGATTAGTTTCTAATAGCCATTCGGCTAAGGACTTTGAAAAGTCGAAAGAACATTGAAATCCCGAAATCAACACTTACCTATTGTTTCTTTTAGATTTCGGCACAAGCAGACTCCATTAAAGAGGATTCGGCTTATATGGACAAAGAGGGAAATCGATAGGCATTAGTACACATGATTCGGGTTAGATCTTAGGAAAAGAAAGAGTGAAATCGAATAGAACAAAATCTCAAAACTCACCGGATTACAGAGGAGTATTCGGCTTACGGTGCACCTTCGGGAAAAAGAGATCTCACCTAATGGTTCAGCTATGGAGGAAGAAGATGTGCACCAAGAGTATTCAGCCTTCAGAAGGGTTTTCGAGGAGAGGAGAAACACTAAGGAGTTTCGGCTTATGATGTGATGTCAGGAAAAAGAAAAGAAAGAAAACTTAGAGGGAGAATGGAGTGGAGATTTCGGCAGAGAAAAGAAAAGATGGAGAGAATTTTTGTTAGCAAAATTTTGGCTAGCCTATACTAAACCGATTTCCCCCCTCCTGTAGTTGAGTTTCGGCCAACTCTCTCCTCTTTTGATAGTCTTTAAATCTCATGATAACTCAATCATTATCTTACCTTTAGAAGAGCCCATATTAAAGCCAACTCCTCTCTTTTTAATTATCAACTTTTATCACATAAATTAAAAGAAAAAAAACTCCTAAAAAAGAAGCCTAATTGCCGTCCAACCCCCTTCCCTTCTTAGTGCCGAAATTTTGCCCCAACACTTGGGCCTCAAGTGGCCACACATAGCCCAATAACCTTCCTCCTTGTGACGCCACCATTAATGCCCACTTAGATCACCTTTTGTCTTCGGGCCACAAGCCCAGCTTGCTACTAATCTATTATCTAACTTAAATTATGAACTAACACCATCTATCAACCACCTAACCTAAACTTTAAAGCCCAACCTATCACTTAAACTACCTAGAACATTAATTTAAACCCTAATCTGTAACATCCCAAAAATGGGGTTATTTGGAATTTAATTATTTTTCTTATGTATGGACCGCTGAGTTTTTATTTATTGAAATATAGAGCTTAATTTAAGGCTTTGAGTGTGCACGGTTTGGTAGAAAATCTCAGTTTATAAGCTTTAAAGGTGAAGAGCCTTAGTAGTTAGGGGTTATAAGAATAAGTAAGGAAACAATTGTCATAAAATAAGTCTTGGAAAAGTGGCAAAAGGGAGGCCATTTAAGTGCTGCAAGTGACGCCATCAAGAACAAGGGAGAGCCTTGGTTCGAGTCACAATTCTCCCCTTTTATTTTTCTTTTGGACGGCATGGGAAGGGAGAGTCCCTTCTCCCTTTAAACTCTTTTTTTATGAGATAATTAGGGAATTTGTTTAATATTAATTCCAAGGATAATAAGAGAATTGTTTGATTGAAAGGGATTAAGAGATATTAGTTGATTTATTAGTTGATTTATTGGGATTAATTCAAATAATTTTGAATTAAATTAAACAAGTGGTTTGGAGCAAATTAAGGAAGTGGGATGGATTTTGGACTCTTGGTTGAAGAGTTGGACGGCAAGGCTACTAGGGGGGGTGCCGAATGCTTATAAAAAACACCCATTTGATCACTTGTTTTCTTTTTTTCCAAGTTTGCTAGCCGAATTTCCAACACCTTTCTTCTTATATTTTTTCCTTTTTCCTCCTCTCCAAAACCTTGGCCGAAACTCTCTTTGCATCTTCCATTGCCGAATTCCCCAACTTTTGATCCCTTTTCTTCTACTTTCCCTTGATAATCGAACCTACTCCCTGAACCATAGCCGAATTTCCCCTCTCTAAATTTCAAGTCTTGGCCGAATCTCAAGCATAGAATTTCCCTCTATTGCTTCAGTCGGGTTTTAAGGTAAGTAGATCAAATGTTTGCTTTATTGACCCCTAGCACTTGTCGACTTATAGGGGGAAGGTAAGGACCTATTTCGGCACTTGATAACAAGATATTAACTCTCTTTAATGAAGCCAATTATGTTTAGGTGTTTCGGGATCTTGAGGAAATCGGTTCAAATCTCCATCAACTAGATTTGGTAAGTTAACGGTAAGTCAAGTCTTTCTCAACCTTTCGGTGAATAATTGGAGGAAGCCGGAACTAATCTTGTTTGGTTAGCCGATTGCTAGGAACCCATAAAAGGATTCGGGTTGTTAAAAACCAAATCAAAGCAAGGTAAGATCTTGGATCTCAATGATAATTCTATGGTATAAGTTGGGTTGGCCGAATAGGCCATGGTACTGACTCATGTTTTGGCCGAATCTAGGGGCAATAGATCTAGGGTGGTCGACTCTTCTTTTCGGGATTTAGACTATCCAGTGGTGACAGGTGTGTACATACACACATATAATTTGTTAATATGTTGATTGTTATGAATGCTATCTTAATTTTCTTTGTAGCATTGGATAGTATACCATATCGGTATAGATGGCGATTCAGGTAAGTACCTGTTAATACGAAATTGTTATTTGATGCTTTTGGTAAGCATGATGCATTGATACATGAGATTTAAGTATGTGATTGATGTGGGATTGATGAGTGGAGGCGGTATTATTGTGCCGCGGGCACCGTGTTTTGGTAACACATCGTGACTACGGTCACCGAGGTTTGGTACCTCCGAGGTTTGGCACCTCATAGCAACTTGTCCACGTGGTTAACACCACCGTGGGTTGGCCCCACTTGAGATATGGGATCGTCGCGCGTGATTTGGTATCACACGATGGGTTGGCCCCATCAAATGATCTGTGTCTATGGACACCGGTGTTTTAGTAACACATTGTGACTATATGTCACCAGTGGTTTGGCACCACCAGTGGTTTGGTACCACAACGGGTAGATAATGGCGTTTGGATGGCTAGGATGGGTATTTCATATTTTGCATATTAATTGTTATGTGTGGTGTATGAAAATGTTTTAAAGCGGGAAGGGTTACATCTTGAGTCTTGGTGACTCACCTTCTCCATTATTTTTTTTCGGTGATGAATAGATCGCGGATATGGGTAGGAGGGACTTGAGGTGGCCATGCGGTGGATTTTAAATTAAATGAACTTAAACTTAGTGGTTTTATTTTATTATTGGGTTGTTTTATTTTGGATGTAATAAGGCCTCCATATACTTTACTTTAGTTATTTTTCTTATATGTTGAATGTTTTGTTTTTAACTATAAATTTGAATCACACGTTTTTCTAAATTACCACGAAAAATGTTTTATCGTGCCATCGGGCACATTTGAAATTTGTATAATAACTTGACTTAATTAAATTCTCGAATTTGGACTAAGTATAATTTCAGCAAGATAACTTAAAACGAGCAGTTTTCAACAAAACTTAAGTGGATTTCGAAAATGGGTTTCAAAAAGTTCTTCTTCGTAACGACCCATATTCGGTCCTAACGTTTGGGCCGGGTTTGGGCTGTTACATAATCCATATATTTAATCAAGGCCTTTGCCCGAGCATATTAAACCAACATCTCATATAAATGCACAAGCCCATATTTAGGATGTTACAGCCACTACACCCACGGTCGTGCCCGAACACCCTGAACGCGCCCAAAATAAAATCCCAAAACAGGGGCTACATCTCTATTTAAACCTCATTCTTCCTTTTTCTTCTCTAATTGTCTTTCATTTTCTATTATTTATTATTTATTTCTTTTTATTTATTTTATTTTCTTTCTATTTTATTATTATTATTTTTACGTTATTTTATTTTATTTTATTTATTATTATCTTCTTATTCTTTATGATATTTAGATTTAGCTTATGATACAATAAAACCAAGCCAGTTACTTTGAGGATTCAATTTCAAACGGTTCAAGACGCTTCCCCACGTTCACCTCCAATCTTATCCGGTTTCTTTTCATTGACTTCATCCAAAAAATTCAGGAAGTGTTACTTCTCCCCTTCTCTTTTGATTCTACTATTACATAATTGTTTATCGATCTTTGTACATTGAGGGCAATGTACATCTTAAGTGTGGGGGTAAAGTACCTAACTTTTTGCATTATTCTAAAGTCCTGAGTTTTAGTCTTGTTCCTAAGTAATTTTCTTATATTATCAATGAGGGTGAAATTTCTAATAATTTATGATTTTTATTGATATGTTTTTGAGTAAGTCATTGATAATTGTGCATTGATGATTTATACTTGAAGAATACTAGAGAATCAAGCATGATAAGTCTATTTTTCAGAGAATCAAAAATTTTCTAGGTTGTTGAACTGAATTGGAATACTACCTTGAAGTTTGGAATCTACAAGATTAATGTCAAATACCCATAATTTTTGTGAGATTTGAGCCTTATAGAGCATATATTCTTTTTCATACTCACTTTATTGATTATGAGTGTGTCAACACTGAATTGTTATTCTAGAACTTGCCTTGATTATACATGTCGAGACCACATTAATGATTTGATATGCTGAGATGATAAAGGCACCTAGGTTTTAACCCATTCACTCCACTAAAAAGCTTACCTACATAATTAACCTTTAGTGAACCCATTTGATCCTAACAACCCTTTTTATTGAATAACCCGCTTAATATTAACCCAAAACCCTTTGTATTTGTTATCACCATTCTTTTTGACTACCCTTCTATCGAGAATTGAATTGATCAGTTACCGAATTAGTTTATTTTAGTTGATAAAGTTATTTCTTTATTATGTATTTACTTAGTTTGTTCTTAAAAAAAAACCCAAGTATATTCAAGCATTAATATATGATTAAAGGAGCTTATGCGTTTAAATTCCAATTGTTGAAGAAGAGCTCGTATTAAAAGTATTATCAATAGTAGTATTACTAGTTTCAAGGCAATCATTTATTTTCTAGTTCATTATTTTTAATTAGGTAATTGGTCAAGTCAATCTCGATTCTAGGCCTTCTAATTCAGCCTTTATCCACACCTTTAACCCAAGCCATGTTACAACCTGTTAAAGACCTGTTGATTTGTGTATCATCTCATATTACAGTGGTGGAGATTTGATTTTCAGGCAAGCCTATGGGATTAACTTTTCAGGGTCGACTTATGAGTGCTTTTTCTTGAAACTTAAACATTTTGAGTGCTTTGAGTGAATCCTTAGTGAGGATGTCAATCCTTGTCGGTTTCAAATTAAAGGTAATCATTTAGATAAGGGGAGACACCTATGTTTTCGTACTACAAAATTCATGACATATATTGTTTGAATCTTTAAGACTCTTTGAGTTAAATTATCCATGTACAAATTATCTGTGAATTATGATGAGACATTATTAATAGGAATTATGAATTGTGGAAAGTTCGTTTTAATTGTAAATTGAGAATTTTTGCTTGAGGGCAACCAAAAGCTTAAGTGTGGGGGTATTTGATGAACCGTAAAAGTAACATATTTTAACCCCATATTTAGTATGCTTTTAGGATGATTTAGCCCTGATTTATGTAAAAAGGTGCTTTTAATCCTTTCTTTTCATATTTATACTCAAGAAAGCACACGATGACAAAAAGAACAAGAAACGGGCTTAAAATGGGCCAATTTGGGCCAAAGAAGAAATTGACACGGCCTGGACTTCAAGCCACACGCCGTGCCTCGACAATTAACTACACACGACCATGCCACGATCTACATGATCATGCCTAAAATGACAGAATTGAGACACGGCCCAACCACGATTTCCACGGGCGTGTGCTATGGCCATGCCCCTACTGTGGGAAAGAGCAATTTCACTCGGATTTGGATGCTTGAAGGCAAAGAAACGCATTCCTAAGTCTACTTAAACACATTAGTAAGAATTATACTTGAATTAGGATACTTAGGGACCAAGTAAGGCATCTCAAAGCCTATATAAACACCCAAGGCAGATACTTGAAGGGGGAGTTCGGCAGAAGCCTTCTGTCAGGGCTTTGGTGAGGCGGTTAGCTAGGCCAAGGAGCCGAGCCAGGAAGATCACGTTTTGTGGAAATTCTCGAAGATAGCCAGTGTATCCATCTCAAAAAGCCGGAATTCTATTCAAGACGGTGGATTTCTCCTTTAATTCCTCCAAGGGGTTTT
The DNA here is from genome assembly GCA_025506655.1 of Gossypium rotundifolium. Taxonomy (NCBI): domain Eukaryota; kingdom Viridiplantae; phylum Streptophyta; class Magnoliopsida; order Malvales; family Malvaceae; genus Gossypium; species Gossypium rotundifolium. The sequence goes on along the minus strand of CP106733.1, from coordinate 152,694,611 downwards.
GGGGATTTCTTATGTTTTGTGTTATCTTTTCTCTTGAGTTGTTTTCTTTAATTATTATGAACTAAATCCTTTAGATACCTGAAGGGGATGAAACCTAGATGAATTTTTTTACTATTTTCTAAATGAAATGATAAATACTTAGTTTGTTCTTAATTATGTTACTTAATCCAAATATGATGTGCTTAGGTGGAGAAGGAATAGACCCTGCTTGAGAGAAGATCTAGCATAATTAAGCAGAGTTGATCGAACGCATAGAGATATGGTTACGAGATTTTGCCGAATTAGGGTGAAACCTAATATGGGAATCCATTGATCGATTTACTGCTATTCTAGGGGGTTATTATAAGCGACCGAGAGTTCCACTAATTAACCTAGGGTTAGACGTTATTCGCCTCGAGAGAGGGTTTAATATAGGTTAGGGAGTCCTACGGATCAAACTAAGTAAAGAAATCATATGATTCAATAATAAGTAACAAGTGAAGTCTAGGTGGATTCTTCCTGAAGGTATCGTCGTAATCAATTAAGTTTCTTCAAGTTATTTCCCAATTCGTTCTTTTTGTCTTTGCGTCTTTAGTTTAGTAGTCGTTAAATTAGATTAAATCAACCAATCACTCCATATTTTATGCTAAATAATAAAAAGAAAGTGAGTATTAGTACTTTTAGTTCCTTTGGGGTTGATAATCCGGTCTTGCCTAAGCTATACTACTGTTCGATAGGTACACTTGCCTTTAAGTCATTGTCAGAGTTAGTTTCCAGGTTTGATCATTCTATTTATAAATTGTAAAGCTCTGATTTTAGCGATCACTAACCTATATAAAGTTTTCTTAATTTTTCATTAATGAGACAATTGTTTTCGTTAATAAAGTTTCCAACTATGGGAGTTTGTTTCTTTGTGCAACATTTTTTTATTGTGATTTTTAGAAGTAGTTTTCTTCTCTATTTTCTTCAAGGAGTCCTGAGAATTCATTTTTCACCTTTAATTTGCCAAGAATTATTTCTTAGAGGGTTGATTAGAGCCATTAATTGAGTTTGTTGGGATTTATATCTCAAAGGGTTCAATTGGACACTAATCCTACTATTCATCACATCTATTGATTTATTCAACCCAGCTTCCACTTAGTTTTTTTTTTAATTTCTGTTTCTTATTTATTTATGATTTTTATTTGTTCTTTGTTCTCAAATTTCTTCTTTTACTATTTTTTATTTCTTTATTTTCTAATTTTTTTATTTCTTCTTTCAAGTCAAATCCAAATCGTTCTTTTTTTAATTCAATCCTTCTTCTGCTTCAATTTTTTTTATCACAAATTGTAGGGGATGCTTGAAATTTATCCGAGAAGCCTAAATAGAACCTAATAAGTAAGAAATGGAGTGAAAATAGTGACTTGAATAATTAAGTGATCTAGTGCTTAAATGCACCACCAATTGTTCGAGATATTGCTTTAACCCGGGTGAAGGGTGTTACAATGGCCTTCGCCTTCCCTTTATCTTTTGACGTCCCAGTGTTGTCTTTAAATACGTACGATAATACGATTATAGAAACCATTTATATTATATAATCAAACATAGAAGCCACTAAGAATCAAATATGAAATTGCATTTCCTCAACTTAACCCACTAGCACATTAATATTCAGTTTTCCCGTAACTCTCGATTCTCCTGTTTGATTTTAAATTTGAGTTTATAAATATACTATAGGGACCTCAAATTATCAAAAATCACAATTATTCTTTAGAGCTCTCATAATTCTCTCACTAAACTCTAATCATTCAATAATGCAAACTGTATCAAAATCTCAACAATTTCATAATCTAAGGGTTAGGCTATATTTATCTAGTATCCTAAGTTACGAAATTAAAAAAAAAAAAAATCAAATAAAAACTTACCAATGTCTAAATATAGCTCACGACAATAGTGAAGAACACAAGCAAGCCTTTTTTTTCTTGATGAGATACTTTGTTCCCTGATCGATATATATGAATAAATCGACATTACTGAAATCTCATCGCCAGGACCCTACCTTTTTCAATTGAGGGGCCAACCATAGACATGTCTGACTCAATGGAGTCGAGCTGGCAAATGATAAAACAACATCTCCCTCCACCAAGATATGTCGCAGACTAGGATTCACCCCAATATTAAGCATAACCACGCCCGCAATAGCCTCTTCCATAAATGAATCTATGAGGTAAGGGGCCCTCACCATGCAAGCACCTGTTACATACCCATCCAAGTCTCTACTAATGACACAAATACTACCTCCGCGTCGCGAACTTAGGAAAGTAGTATTGAAGTTAACCTTCTAGAATGAACTAGAATAGGAAGCCAACAAACCACCGATACCATCATGCAAACAAGGCTTAAGCTAAAATTAGGGACTCTTATTCCCAAAGTTGAGTATTGATACGCTTAATAATTTGGGCTACTATAAAAGTTAAATATTCTTGCACTGATTTATTTTGAGTATACCAAATTACTCATAACACGACACATACCAAATTACTCATATCCTTTTCTTTTTAATTTTCTATATAGATTTTTATACATTGAGAGTATGTTTGGTTCACTGTAACAGTGAAATGATTCTACGTTCATTCGATGACTCATTTGGTTCATTTGCTAGGTTCATTAAAATGACTATTCAGTGGGATGTCTTACTATGGGAGGAATAAGAATTAGACCTGAATAGCCATTCATACCCCTCGCCCTTTTCCTTATTTTACCATAACAAGTCTTGCATCAATAGCTTCATCAACAAATCATAGAAAATGTAACACCCCAAACCAGGTCTATGCGTCAAGACGAGATTTGGTTTGTTACACAGATTGAACATTCTTTTAATCTTTCTAATGATTTAGGTGAATCGGTACTACAAAACCTTTTGAAAATAAAGTTTAATAAAACCAAGAGAAATGATTTAAATTCGATGAATTTAAGAAACATTAGTTGAAATATTGTCATTTAGTATTTAATTATCAAAACCTTAAAGAAATTTAAAAAATCAAAAGAATTTGAAAATAAAAATAGTTAAAGAATCTCTTATGTTTTAAAAAACAAAGTATTTTAAAGATCATTATAGGATTAACATAAACCCATATTAAATATCAAAATAAAATTTAAATCCATCCACACATAAAAATCCATAAAATATTAATAGAGGCCTTATTACATCATATCCAAAATAGCAATTTAAAGAAAGTACTTAAAAAAAGATCAAAGTTTATAAAACCCATGTTTGCAGTATAGCCTCCACGAAGTCATTCTCGGCCCAAGTCCATGTCAATTTCCATTACCTGTGATGGAAAATTTAAGGGAGTGAGTTACTCAGAACTCAGTGTATAACTCACTTACTATATCCACTAGGCCATATCATCAAGTCATAATTTTGGGCTTGAGCCCAACAACAGATTTAACAATATAATAAATAAAATTCATGCAAAATGAAATTTCCCAACCAAACCTAATTTCCATCCACTACACACCACCCGTACCAACCATCACACCTGTGGGGATCTGTAACACCCCCAAACCCGGCCCACGAGCCTTGACCGGATCTGGTTATGTCACTGCGAAAAAACGGTTGAAAAACTTTTTGACTTAGAATAAAACATGAAAATATACTAACTTTTGAGTATAGTGTTTATTGAAAAAAAAAGTATAAGTAAATCTTTGTTATTATGAAATATTATAAAATGCCCAAAATAAAACTTTAGCATATAAATAAGCTTATTAAAAAAAAACCAAACTTCACATAGTGTTCAATTTAAACAAACCATAATAAAGATAATAATCAAATAATTCCAAAAATAAATAAAAAGGCCTTTATTACAACCATTATTTAAGCGAAATACTTAATATTAAAACTAACTAAAAACATCTTTATCTGCATGGGCCACCTGGCTTCCTCTCCGGACCCGGTCCAACTCATGAATCACCTGAAATGTTAGGAAAAAATTGAGTGAGTCCACTGACTCAGTGCATAATCACAACACTTATTTCCACACGTATGGGCTTGGCCCATAACCATACAATCCACGAACCATTCATGCAATCATGCATCACAGCCCAACCTAGGTCCATCCAATACACCAACCTTAGCGACTCCTGCTCAAGTAGTATAACCCACCGATCACAACCGAGTGATCCCACATATCTTACCTTGGCAGACCTGCTGCACGAGGCCATGGCTGAGCCACCGATCAACCAAAGTGATCCCAACAACATACTCCGTCTACGGTGATGCACATAGCCATCAACCACCGAGATGGGCACCGAGCCACACCTCCCTTGAGGTAGCACATAGCTCACCCTCAAGCGCTAATGTAGCCCGAGCTAACATTAGACCACGTACATCAACATGTACACTCCTTCCTTCATCGATCCAATCCACCTCCCATGTATGTATGTAAAAATGTAACAGGTCAGATCATAACGTAAGAGTAGGCATCACATGTTAATTACCATATCATGTATATATCATAAATAACTTAATGTCAAAGACTTACTCACCTGATATCCAATTACCCAAAATAAGCATTCACTACTTAAGCCATTATAATCGGCTACCACACATCTTGCATGTGTATAAGCATTAGCAAGCAAATAATCGAGAAATAGTGCGATGATTACGCACCTTATCACCTGAAGTTCTAGACCCTCGATCTCAAAGCTATCGCTAAATGAAACTATGGCGATCTGCCTAAACTGCTGCTCTGACGCTGGCCCATACCCCGGTGGCCAATCTCGAACCGCCGAGACAGCTCTTTTCTTGAACTTCGGGATAGGGACTTTCCCTTGCCCACCCTGACTGGTTGATGCCTCCATCAAAATGCTTAATCAGGTCGAAAGGTTAATCACTCAAGTCATAAATCCAAACATTGAACTTACTAAAATACCAACAAACTTGAATCCCGAAGGCTCTTACAACACTTGATGAATTAGACTTAAGAGTCTTCCTTACCGCTCCTCCTTGCCGACCTTCACCACGATTAGAGAAAAGACCCGAAAAGCTCCACCCCTTGCTTAAGATTCGGCCAACCACTAAGACAACAAGGAAGGTTTTGGCAAAGGTTGAGGAGAGATTCGGCTCAAGGAGTTTCGACAACAAGGTTTGAGAAAGAAAGAGAATGTATGAGGAGACAAGATGAAATGGTTTCGGCTCAGGGGAAATGGAGAGAAACAAGTAGGAAATTCGGCTAAGTGACCTTGAAGATTCAGCCAAAGTGCACAGGTGAGGAGGAGGAACGTTTCTAGGGTGGTTAGAATATGAGAAGAGAAGTGTGAAGGCTTAAGAAGAAACTACAATTCGACAAGGGAGGAAAAATGAGTGAAAATTTTAGGAGCACAAGCCAAAATTCGGCAACAATGAAGCTCACACCCTTTAAATAGAGTTCAGCCACCTTCCCCAACCCTTAATGACCGAAAATACCCTCAAGAGCACCCCCTAGCCGTCCAACTCTCTTACTCTCCCTCAAATCCCTAAATTTCCTCCTAGAAACACTCCACACCAACCCTTCAAACAATTCAAAATAAAATCCAACTCATCTCTCCTCCTAGCCACCCATTTAAACTAATTTGAACAAGTCAAAATCCTCCTTTTAAGGTGCCAAAACTAAAACCAACTCCTTCCCCCCTCTCCTGACGCAAAAACAAAAGCAAAAAGCTCGCTTTGCAAATTAACACCCCCCCCTTGCACCATGAGGCGTCACCTTCCCAAGGCCTAAAGTAGCGCCTCCTTGCCACCCTTCCAAAGCAATTCTTGAGTCAAAACCTCCCAAATATTTCTCTTAAGACCCAACTTTGCTAAGCTCCCATTTTATCCACTAAAAACTAAAAATTTCCTAAGTCATTCCACTACCACCTAGGGTTTTCAGGACCCCTAAAACTCACCCAACCACACACTGAAGTGTGCCAACACCTGAACTATGCACCAAATGCCTAACTCCTAGAACCAGGGTGTTACAATTCTACCATCCTTAAAATAATTTTATCCTCGAAATTACTTGTCTAGACTAACAGTCCAATTCCTCCCACTACGCTATGGCTGCTCACTCTGATCTTAAAGAGCTAACATACTTCTAGGCACAGATTCTAAGTTCATACTCAAAGTCCTAATACTTTACGAGCAACGAAACAAACAGTCACCAAAATGAACAAAACAACAAAGAATATTCTAGACATGAGAAACTTACCAGCTGACACATCAGGCACATCATTATCCTCCCTCCGACGGACTGCATAAACCAGACCTGGCTGTCTTGCCTCAGTGCTACCATTATCGTGGCCTACCGCTCCACGAACTCGGCCGAAACCATTCCCTCCATGGTTCGGACCACGACCCCTTATCGCCTGCTGACCAACTCTGCCCGGCTGCACATAACCCTGGCCCACTGTCTGAGTCCTATTCGGATTCTGGGGACAGTCCTTAACCAGATGAGACTTGGACTTGCATCTAAAATATTCTCGAACCCGATTCCAGCACTCACCAACATGATACCTTTCGCACTGTGCACACGGATGATCTGGATTTTCGGCGGTTGGCTTAGTAATGCGAACAGGAGTCTCGACCCTCGGTCTTTTCTGAACCCTCTCAAACACTTCTGGCGATCCAACACTTCTCTTATCACGGTTTCTTTCTCTATTGTGCCTCTCAGCCTTCTTGACCTCCTCAGCTATCCGAGCTTTCTCTACTAAAAAGGCGAAGTCTCTTTCCCGTTGCGGAGCAATCAAAACTCGCAGCTCATCCCGTAGCCCATCTTCAAATCTGACGCATCTCTCATAATCTGTTGCCACGATGCCCCAAGCATATCGGCTCAAGCACAGAAACTCTACTTCGTACTCTGCTATCGACTTGCTACCTTGCACCAGATTGAGGAACGCCTTCCTCTGAGCGTCCACATAGGTCGCTCCAACATACTTCCCCTCGAACTTGATCTTAAAGTAACCCCAGTCCACTCGATCGGCAGGTGCACTTTCCTTAATAGTGAGCCACCACTGGTAGGCTTCATCCCATAACAACAAAATAGCACCCTTAAGCTTCTCCTCATCAGCTAAATCTAAGTCGTCCATAATCCTTTCAACTGCCTCAAGCCAGTATTCTGCCACGTTTGAAGCTACCCCAGACACTCCTTTGAAAACTTCAGCTCCGCTCGACCTAAGTCTTTCAGCTACCGACTTCCAAGTCCCATTGCCCACATTGGCTCCTTCCACCCTCTCGAGCACCCGCAGCATAGCTTGTGATACTGCATCATCTCCTCCTGTCTGATCCTGATGTTCCACCTCAACAGCTGGTAGTGGCGGCACATCGCTCTCTGACCCATGGCCAGACCCTACTGGTTCCGACATTGCCATCCTGCCTCTACCACGACCACGCGGCGGACGTCCACGACCTCTTGAACTCATATCTAGCGTCACAACTTAATCTGTTTGGAAAGTTTTATGCATTAGAAATTTTTTTGTTCCACTGTTTATCCACGAGCAAATTTTATGAATAACAATTTCCAGAAGTAGTTCTTTCGATCAATCAAAGTTTCATCTAAAGTTCTCTATTCTAATTCAAACATTCACATTCATCACTAAAGACACATACATTCATCCATGTCACTTTCTTGAACATTCCCAACCCAGGGGTAATTTCGTCATTTCCCTATAGGGTATTTCGGTAATAAATCAGAGTCACTTTGAAACTAATTTTTTTCAATTTAAAGACATTTCAGAATTTACAAAATCTTGGGGGTCATCTTGAAAATTTGTTTTTCAAGTCAGAGATGTTGCAAAAAATTTCAGAAATCGAGGTTGTTTTAGTAATTTTGGAAGTTAAGGGCATTTTCGTAAATTCTCCAAATCAGGATATTTTGATATGTGTAAAACAGAAGTTTTCGGTATTTTGTACAGTAGAAACATTTTAGTAAGAATCGAGAGCAATATGAAAATTTAGAAACCAAGGGCATTTTGGTAATTTTATCAACCAGGGGTATTTTCGTAAATTTCCACAAATTAGAGTTTCTTAATATTTTGAAAACTTGAGATTTTAGTATTTTGTAAAGAAAATCATTTTATCAAAAGTTGAGGGTAATACGGTAATTTTACAATACAGGGGCATTTTTGTAATTTTGCCACAAAGGTATTTTGGTAATTTTGTAAATCGAGAAAAACATCTTTTAAAATCAGATTTTGGGTTTACAAACCAAAGGGGTAAATTTAAAAATTTTAAAAAACCAAGGGTTTTAAAACAATAAGGCAAATCCCTTTCGGGTTTTAATAATTGGTTTAGCCTATGAATAAGTCCTCTTGGTTAAGGTGAACCATAGCTACGCACTAGGTAGGTTTCGAATAAAGAGGAGGTGAGTCGCTAGGACTGCTTAAATACCAAGCTCTTACTGAATACCACTCCTATACATGCGTACCAGAGTTGCCACACCTTAACTCGGCCACTTACTTCACAGGTTTGTTTAGGAGTTCTTAAGTCTTATGCGTATGTTTGAGTAGACTAGTCCTAGGGTTCAACAGATCCTAGTTCACTAATCTACGTTCCCATAAAAGCCCATAATATTCACATATAATTCACATAAACAAATCACTTCAAAAGTTCGAAGTACTTACCTGGTGGACTTCGGTCGAGGTACAGGGCCATGCCAGAATAACCTGAAATAAAAGCCCATATTTTGAAAAGCCCATTTTTGAAAATTGCTTTCGGGCCCAAAACCTCAAAGTCGAGTTTTGACTGGGCTCTGATACCAATTTGTAACACCCCCAAACCCGGCCCACGAGCCTTGATCGGATCTGGTTATGTCACTGCAGAAAAACGGTTGAAAAACTTTTTGACTTAGAATAAAACATGAAAATATACTAACTTTTGAGTATAGTGTTTATTGAAAAAAAAAAGTATAAGTAAATCTTTGTTATTATGAAATATTATAAAATGCCCAAAATAAAACTTTAGCATATAAATAAGCTTATTAAAATAAAACCAAACTTCACATAGTGTTCAATTTAAACAAACCATAATAAAGATAATAATCAAATAATTCCAAAAATAAATAAAAAGGCCTTTATTACAACCATTATTTAAGCGAAATACTTAATATTAAAACTAACTAAAAACATCTTTATCTGCATGGGCCACCTGGCTTCCTCTCCGGACCCGGTCCAACTCATGAATCACCTGAAATGTTAGGAAAAAATTGAGTGAGTCCACTGACTCAATGCATAATCACAACACTTATTTCCACACATATGGGCTACAATCCACGAACCATTCATGCAATCATGCATCACATTAACCTAGGTCCATCCAATACACCAACCTTAGCAGACTCCCTGCTCAAGGCCGTGGCTAACCCACCGATCACAACCGAGTGATCCCACATTCTTACCTCGGCAGACCTGCTGCATGAGGCCATGGCTGAGCCACCGATCAACCAAAGTGATCCCAACAACATACTCCGTCTACGGTAATGCACATAGCCATCAACCGCCGAGATAGGCACCGAGCCACACCTCCCTTGAGGTAGCACATAGCTCACCCTCAAGCGCTAATGTAGCCCGAGCTAACATTAGACCATGTACATCAACATGTACACTCCTTCCTTCATCGATCCAATCCACCTCCCATGTATGTATGTAAAAATGTAACAGGTCAGATCATAACGTAAGAGTAGGGATCACATGTTAATTACCATATCATGTATATATCATAAATAACTTAATGTCAAAGACTTACTCACCTGATATCCAATTACCCAAAATAAGCATTCACTACTTAAGCCATTATAATTGACTACCACACATCATGCATGTGTATAAGCATTAGCAAGCAAATAACCGAGAAATAGTGCGATGATTATGCACCTTATCACCTGAAGTTCTAGACCCTCGATCTCAAAGCTATCGCTAAATGAAACTATGGCGATCTGCCTAAACTGTTGCTCTGACGCTGGCCCACACCCCGGTGGCCAATCTCGAACCGTCGAGACAGCTCTTTTCTTAAACTTCGGGATAGGGACTTTCCCTTGCCCACCCTGACTGGTTGATGCCTCCATCAAAATGCTTAATCAGGTCGAAAGGTTAATCACTCAAGTCATAAATCCAAACATTGAACTTACTAAAATATTTCTTACCAACAAACTTGAATCCCGAAGGCTCTTACAACACTTGATGAATCGGACTTAAGAGTCTTCCTTACCGCTCCTCCTTACCGACCTTCACCACGACTAGAGAAAAGACCCGAAAAGCTCCACCCCTTGCTTAAGATTCGGCCAACCACTAAGACAACAAGGAAGGTTTTGGCAAAGGTTGAGGAGAGATTCAGCTCAAGGAGTTTCGGCAACAGGGTTTGAGAAAGAAAGAGAAGGTATGAGGAGACAAGATGAAATGGTTTTACTCGGGAAATGGAGAGAAACAAGTAGGAAATTGACTAAGTGACCTTGAAGATTCGCCAAAGTGCACAGTGAGGAGGAGGAACGTTTCTAGGGTGGTTAGAATATGAGAAGAGAAGTGTGAAGGCTTAAGAAGAAACTACAATTCGGCAAGGGAGGAAAAATGGGTGAGAGTTTTAGGAGCACAAGTCAAAATTCGACAACAAGGAAGCTCACACCCTTTAAATAGAGTTCAACCACCTTCCCTAACCCTTAATGACCGAAAATACCCTCAAGAGCACCCCTAGCCGTCCAACTCTCTTACTCTCCCTCAAATCCCTAAATTTCCTCCTAGAAACACTCTACACCAACCCTTCAAACAATTCAAAATAAAATCCAACTCATCTCTCCTCCTAGCCACCCATTTAAACAAATTTGAACAAGTCAAAATCCTCCTTTTAAGGTGCCAAAACCGAAACCAACTCCTTCCCCCCTTTCCTGACGCAAAAACAAAAGCAAAAAGCTGCCTTTGCAGCTCGAACACTAGCCCCCCTTGCACCATGAGGCGTCACCTTCCCAAGGCCTAAAGTAGCGCCTCCTTGCCACTCTTCCAAAGCAATTCTTGAGTCAAAACCTCCCAAATATTTCTCTTAAGACCCAACTTTGCCAAGCTCCCCTTTTATCCACTAAAAACTAAAAATTTCCTAAGGCATTCCACCACCACCTAGGGTTTTCAGGACCCCTAAAACTCACCCAACCACACACTGAAGTGTGCCAACACCTGAACTATGCACCAAATGCCTAACCCCTAGAACCAGGGTGTTACAGGATCAAGTCAACCCACCCCGCCAACACACCAATTATAGGCATAAAGCCATTTTTAATAATGTTGTGGTGCACCACCGAACTAGATTGTGACAAAGTCACCGAACTAGATTGTGACAAAGTCACCAAACTAGAGGCATTAAGCCATCAAAATATTTGTGGTAGAGCCACCGAACTAGATTTTGGCAATAGGCCTTTCTTCTCTTCATCATTTTTCCCAACCCATGTAAACATGTATGCATAACAGTCTATATACATATGATATTTTAGCAAAAAGCCCAATTTACATTGAAATCAATATTTCAAGTTTTTATTATGGCCCATATTACAAAATAACATTTAGCTCATTAGCAATCTAGCAACTTTGGCCATATATCGATCTAGCAGATTTTTCGGCCCATTTAACGATCTAGTAAATTTTTCGGCCCATTTAACGATCTAGCAGATTTTTCGGCCCATTTAACAATCTAGCAGATTTTTTGGCCCGTTTAACGATCTAGCAGATTTTTCGGCCCATTTAACGATCTAGCAGATTTTTCGTAATTTTCACAACTTTAACAGTTTTCATGTATTTACACTAAAGTATTAATTATTACGCATTTTTTCGATTTTGTCATCTTTATGATTTTTCCCAATACTTACGGTATAGCATCTAACCCGAGATAAGTGTGAAGTTACACACCTGGTTATTGTGAGAACTAGACTTTCCCGCTCGTCAATACCTAAACGTAACACGATAAATTAGAACACTATTATTTATTAAAACTACACTATTGATAAACGATCTAAATATTTACCCTCAGGATTTTGAACCACTTCTATTTTTGGTTTCTCCCCGATTGTTGGTTCGTTGCCCGATGAGAATCCACGAACGAACAAAGGTTCGGGAGTATGAATGACTTCAAACAACTGGTTCTCCTCGGATGAGGGTCCGCAACCCGGTGGAAAATCTCAGATTCCCGAAACAGCCCTTCATTTATACTTAGGGGATTAAGCGGAACCACCCTCTTTCAAGACTATTCACCGCCTTTTTCGCCTCTATCTTGAATATTTCTAATGACATAAGATCATTAGTCCGACTAATAATTATCGAAATATGACTAACGATTTTAAAAATAAGATTGGCTTACCACAATTAACCTTGTTCCACAAGATGAGAATCGAGCGATAACGTCCCCTAAAACGAAATTGATTATCAAACCAACTATACCAATATGACGAGTAATATTAGAATCCTTGAATAAACTCCTTACCTTAACTCTTAAGATCGATTCCAACGATTCATGATACTCACGAGCACTTGAGTTTCTGCCCTCCAAAAATCACACTATTTTCCACGGTTGAAAAAGAAATGCGTGAGAAGAATACTTATGTCTAATGGAAGATTCGGTTATGACTGAACAAAGAAAATGAAAATGGTTTGGCAAGGAAACAATCTAGCATTTGGCCATGAGAGAAAACAATGAAGGAAATATGGTTGAAAAGAAAGTAAAAAAAATGAAAGAAGGAGATGATGATGATTCGGTTTTCAAAGAGAAAAGAGAAAGAAAAGAGAAAGAAAAGAGAAAGAAAAGAGAAGGAAAAGAGAATTGAGTTTAGGAGAAATGTGCATTCGGCATTGGGGAGGAAAAATGAGAAAAAGAAAAAAAGAAATCCTTGTTAGCTTATGTGATTTTGGTCACAAAGAGAAGAAAATATTTGGAGAGAAAGAGAGCAACTAATCCAAAATGGTCAAAAGAAATGAAAAAAGAATGAGTTGTTTACTCAAAGTTGTTGGTAAATTATGCTAGAGAGAAAATAGATTGAGAGAAAATGTGTTTTGCCAAATCAAAAAATGACCAAAAATAAAGTGCTCCTCCAACACCCAAGCCTACCAAGCCAATCAACAAAACCGGCCATCCCCCCTAGCCCCTATGCCATCAACATACATGGTCAAAAGGCCATGAAAGAGTTGCCAAAACATCATCCTAGTCTCAAGCCATATCATCCTCCCTTTTCCTTAAGTTTGAGAAACATTATCCCCCTATTCAAGCCATTCTATCCCTTAAATCAAGCTTACCATAACCTTTAGTCTTCTTACCAAAAATAATTAATCCAACTCAACCTAATCTTATCCATGACCAACACATGCTAGGATAAAGCAAAAATAAAAACTCCTAAATTGCATGCTAGGAGATTCAAACCTCTTCCCTCAAGTTCAACTTATAGCGCCATCACCACTTTGCCAATTACTCATCTTATGCCATCTTTTAGTACTTAATTAACTTAAGTCTCATGGTCACCTGATTTCTTTACACTAAAATACTCTTTACTAATATTTATTCAAATTCCAAGTAAACCCGAGCCCTCACAAGACTATTTTTAGCACGTAATAAAATCATACCCGAGCTAACACCAAGCAACATAATGTTACTCAAATTTTTAGGATGTTACAATTCTACCCCCTTAAAGAAAATTTTGTCCTCGAAATTTACCTGATTAAAAGAGGTGAGGATATTGTCGCCGAATTGCATCCTCAGGCTCCCACGTAGCTTCCTCCGCTCTATTATTAGGCCATAAAACCTTGACCAATGGCACGGTCTTCTTTCTTAGCACTTTAACATCTCGGTCTAAAATTTCCACTAGTTCTTCCTCAAAAGACAAGTCTGATTTCAATTCCACTTCCTCTACCGGTACTATGTGAGATGGATCCGATCTATAATGTCTCAGCATGGAAACATGGAAAACATTATGAATTTGACTTAACTCCGGAGGTAATTCAATCTGATAGGCCATTGGACCAACACGCCTCATCACACGATATGGCCCAATGAACCTAGGGCTCAACTTGCCCTTCTTTCCAAATCAAAATTTTTTCCAAGGTGAGACCTTGAAAGACCTACTCTCCCACAAAGAACTCGATATCCTTACGCTTGTGTCTCAGATCGACTTACATCTATCCGCTTTCTTTAACCGTGCTCGAATAACTTTTACCTTTTCATCTGCTTTCAAATATCAATTCAGACCCAACATCCGCCGTTCGCCCAATTCAGGTCCAACAAGTAGAGTACGACACCTACGACCATACAATGCCTCGTAGGTGCCATCGAATGCTAGACCGATAGCTATTATTATCGCAATTTACGCCAGTGAGAAAATCCTCCCAACTACCTCTGAAGTCAATCACACATCCCCTTAACATGTCTTCCAATAATCGAATTACTCTTTCCGATGACCATCCGACCGAGGATGAAAAGCCGATCAAGTTTAACTGTTCCCAAAGCTTCATGCAGAGCTTTCCAAAATCGTGATGTAAATCTAGGATCACTGTCTGATATAATAGACACTGGTACTCCATGCAACCTCATAATTTCAGATACATACAGCTTAGCCAATTTCTATAATGAGTAATCCGTACGAACAGGAAGAAAATGAGTAGTCTTCGTCAATCGCTCAACTACTACCCATACGAAATTTTTCTTAGTAGGTGTTAAAGGTAACCCACTAACAAAATCCATTGTTATTTGCTCCCATTTCCAAAGAGGAATCTTTACCGGTTGTAATAAACCTGACGGCAATTGATGCTCCGCCTTCACTTGTTGACAAGTCAAACATTTTCCTACAAACTCGAAATCTCACGCTCAACCCCGCCACCAATACATTCACGGAATCCCGATACATCTTATTTCCTCCGTGGTGCATAGCATAAGGGCTACTATCGCCTCCAGAGAATCATTTGCCTCAAATCTGAGTCTTTAGGTATACAAACCCTTCCACGAAAACACAAAGACTCCATTCGTGTTTATGCTAAAATCCTCTATTTCACCCCTTCCAACTTGTCAAATAAGGGTCCCAACTTTTTATCTGATATCTGCTTTTCCTGAATTTGTTCTAACCACAGAGGCTTCACCTGAAGTTCTGCTAACAGACTACCATCCTCATACAAACTCAAACGAGCAAACATTGCTCTCAAATCAGATACCACCTTACGGCTTAACGCGTCAGCTACCACATTAGCCTTTCCAGGATGATACTCGATTGAGAAATCATAATCCTTTAATAGTTCCACCCATCTTCTTTGTCTCAAATTTAACTCCTTTTGAGTAAGAAGATACTTAAGACTCTTGTGATCCGTATAGATGATAGACTTCTCCTTTGTAGAGATAGTGCCTCCAAATCTTTAAAGCAAACACTCTGCATTAACTCCAAATCATGAGTAGGATAGTTTACTTGATGCGGTCTCAACTGTCGAGAAGCATAAGCCACCACCTTTCGATTTTGCATCATTACACAACCCAAACCCGTGTGAGACGTATCACAAGAACGGTAATTCTTTTCCACCTCGAGTGAATCAAAGCTGTGCTTAGTCAAAATCTTCTTCAATTTCTCAAAACTCTCTTGTTGTTTTTCAAATTAAATATACGGTACTTTCATTTCATAGCAGTTTAGTTAGGGGTGCAGCAATCAACGAAAACCCCTCAACAAAGCGTCTATAATAACCAGCCAAACCTAAGAAACTCTAAATTTTAGCTACCGACTTTGGTGGTTTCCAATCCAGTACAGCTTCAATCTTCCGAGGATCCACCCTTATTCCTTCAGCCGATACTACATGACCTAAGAAAGTCACTTCCTTTAGCCAAAATTCACATTTACTGAATTTGGCATAAATTTGCTTATCACAAAGTAACTGCAATACAATACGCAAATGTGAATCATGCTCCTCTTCATTCCTTGAGTATACCAAAATGTCATCTATAAACACTACCACAAACCGGTCTAAATATGGTTGAAAGACTCGGTTTATCATGTCCATAAATGCGGCTGGTGCATTGGTTAACCCAAACTGCATCACCAAAAACTCATAATGTCCATAACGAGCTCGAAATGCTGTCTTATAAATATCTGCTTCTTTCACCTTAATTTGGTGATAACCCGATCTCAAATCAATTTTGGAGAAAACTGAAGCTCCTTTCAATTGATCAAATAGGTCATCAATTCTCGGCAAAGGATACCTATTTTTGATCGTCAATTTATTCAATTGCCTGTAATTAATGCACATACGCATCGATCCATCCTTCTTCTTAACGAACAATACTGGTGCTCCCCACGGAGACACACTCGGTCGAAAAATCCCCGATCCAACAATTCTTGAATTTCTAAGGGCATGTCTCTAAACATTTTGTTTACAATTACCAACTGTTCTAAAGGACTAATTACCGTCATTTCACTATTAGTAATTTCAGATTCTAAATTCAAGTTTCCAGATATGGCGCTAGCAACATACGAGTGGGTAGAGCCAATATCTATCAAGGCAGTAACAGGTACATCAAAGATGAAAAACATACCAGTTATTACATCAGGTGCATTGCCATCCTCGCGGCGTCTAACTGCATAGACCAGTCATGGCGTGAAACACCCCACACCCGGCCCACGAGAGTGGACCGGATCTGGTATGTTCCTCGAAGTAACCCGGTTCAAAATTCATTCGAATACTTTGAAAACTGTGTGTTTTGAAAGATAGTTTGTTGTGGGTTGGGCTCGAGTTGAAAACAAATTTATCTTATAACAAAAACCCATTTGTTTCAGGTGACAAAATATTTAAACTTATTTTAAATTAAATGGGCTTATTCTTTGTAAAGCCCTAAATTCATAACATAGTAATTAAAGCGTAAATAAAATGTCACGATGGCCTTATTACATAAAATGAAACCCAAATTAAAATTGTACAAGACTTAAAATAAAATAAAGATTCAAATGAAATTAAACTTCAAGTTGAACATGGCCACCACAAGTTCTCGCCGTCCCATCCATTACCGCTCATCACCAAACATGTTCCCACAACGGGTGAGTCGATAGACTCAATGTGTAACCAACACCAAAACATAATAGAAATAGGCACACCATACATATCATATTCATATAAAAATTCAAGATAATGATGCAAACCCAAACCCAAACCTAGGTCCATCCGTTACACCAACCTTAGCAGACTCCTACTCAAGGCTAGTGGCTAATCCACCGATCACAATCGAAAGTGATCCCACGTATCTTACCTCGGCAGACTGCAGCACAAGGCCGTGGTGAGCCACACGATATTTGTGTCATGAGACATCATATTTAGATAATGTAATCGGTTACCACATTCACTTAATGTGACCAAGTCACCACATTCACTTAGTGAGACCAAGTCATCACATATTCTTAGTGAGACCAAAGTCAACACGTTTCACTTAGTGAGACCAAGTCATCACATATTCTCGTGAGACCAAAGTCATCACATATTCTTAGTGAGACCGAAGTCATCACGTTTCACTTAGTGAGACCGAAGTCATCACATTCACTTAGTGAGACCGAAGTCATCACATTCACTTCCCCTTTCTCAAATAACCCGAATGCCCCAAATTATACATATCATGCATATCATATTTAATTTCACTTTCACATCACTTTTCACATGTTAAATATAACATATTTCGAAATCCTAGTAGGAGTAGGAAAACGTACCTGAGTACTTTGTACCATAATATGGTACTTTAGCCACTTTCTTTCACTTTCACATTAACATATATATCATATTTAAGCCATAAATCTATTAAGATTAGTGTGGGGTACACACGGTACCTTAGCCATATTCTTACACTTTCATATTAACACATATATTGAATTAAAGCCATAAATCTATCAAGATTTAGTGTAGGATACACACCTGATTTGCTTATCAATTCCTTGAAATCCCGAAAACCCGATCTATTGCTTTAGATCTCAATTCCTACATTTGATTAATCACTTACTACTTTAATAAAACCATTTGACCATAAATCCAAATCCTAGTAGGATTAGTATTCTTAAAACTTACCTTGTTGCCGATTTCAATACTAATCAAATCCCGAAATCTATGCTATGCTCCTCCTTGTATTCGCCAAGCACTAAATCTCATCGGGGTTAGTTTCGCTTTTAAACAAATAAGAATTAGATCTAATTATCAAAATAGGCCTTAGCAAAAGCTATAGACACTTACCTTGTGGATTTTAAATCCAAAACTCACCGAATAACTAGGGAATACGCTGACCTATAGTGTACCTTCGGAAAAGAACTTCTCCTTCCTTGTAGCCTACACTTAGTAAATCCCAAAGATCTCTTCAAAGTTTCGCAACCATGAAAATTAATGGGATTAGCCCTAGATTTCGATAAGTCTAAAATATAAAAGAATGGAAACCAAACTTGGATCTTACCCTTATTTGAAGGAATCGATTGCACCTTCACTTCAACCTTCGAGATCCCATTAGAGACTTGATGAACAATCGGCTATGATTCCCTTATGTATTCGGTTTCAAAGATGAAAGAAGAGAGGAATAATAGGCTTAGAAGGAATCGGCTAGGAGGTTAAAAGAAAAGAAGAAAAGAATGGATGCTCAAGAAGAATATTCGAGGAGGAAAAGAGAGAGGAGAATGAATAATGAATGGCCCTAGTCTCATCCTTTTATAGCCGAAATTACTAGGCCAAGAATCCTTAACTTGGCCACCACTCTTCCTTATTTTCCTAATTAAAGAATAATTCTTCATTTATCCACCTATTTAGCGAATTTTAAAGAGAATTAAACTCTTCCCTTAAGAGTCTTTATGATCTTCTAATTAGCCGAGTTTTAAAGAGAGTGAAACTCCTCTTTTGCAAGCCTTGTGCCGTCCACCTCTTGGGCTTCTAGAAGCAAAATAAAACTTATTTTATTTGCTTCTTATGTGACTCGAACTCAAGCCCAACACCCTTGCATGTGGGCCATTTCCTGAGGCCTTAAGTGGCATCTTCAGGCCACTTTTCCAAGTCCGTTAATGGTTCAAATTTCACATACTTCATATTTTAGGGTCACATGGCCCTAAGTTCCCCTTTGAACTTTAAAATTCGACATTTCGGGGTCATTTTTAAGTTTCCAAAAATTTTCGCGCGGCTCTGTAAACTTGACATTTCCTAGGTTTCCAAAATGTTTACTTTCCTATTTTGGCTTAGTTTCCAAAATGTTTACTTTCCTCTTTTAGCTTAGGTTTCCAAAATGTTCACTTTCCTCTTTTAACTAATCGTTCCATACATTTCCTTACATTTCCATACATTTCCATACATTTCCTTACATTTCCATTCATTTCCTTACATCTCCATACATTTCCTTACATCTCCATACATTTCCATACATTTCCATACATTTTCATACATTTCCTTACATTTCCATACATTTTAAGGTTCTTGAATCTCTTTAGAACACAACCAACACACCCACTGATCCCATTATCTCATGAATTACGCACGAACGCATAACCTCTAATCTAGGATGTTACAGTTCTACCCCCTTAAAATAATTTCGTCCTCGAAATTACTTACTAATGAAAAATCTTACATCTTAACTCGCATGGCTTATGCTTATGTCATGCGACTCGATCTTAATAGAGTCATCATACTTCCTAGTCACATTATTTATTTTTTCTTTTTTTTTAAGTTCACGCTCCCAAGAACTCATTTCTAACGTCATGATTTAATCGATTAAAGAGTTTTATGCATTAGTACTTTGTTCCAATTGCTTAACCGCGAATAGTTTTATGAAAAGGAGTTTAATAGTGGTTCTTTCATTTTCATACATGCACACAGTCTTTACATTCATACACTCATCAATCAATTATGAACTTTCGTTCATTCAGAGAAATGTTGTAGTTTTCACTGTTGTTGTTTTTCCACTACCCAGGGGTATTTTCGTAATTTGTCAAAATAAGGTTCCTTGGTGTTTTTGTCACAAAGTATTTTTGGTATTTTTAAGTTCTCGGGTATTTTGGAAAATTTTTGAAATCCGATGGTATTTAAGAAATTTTTAGACCTTGGGGGTATTTTGGTAATTTTTCCACAAATCGGGGTAAATTGTAAAATTTTAATAAATTGGGGATATTTCAGAAGTTGCAAAATTTTGAGGGTTCTTTTTGAGAAATTTATTTTCCAAAGACGATGAAGTTGCAAAATTTTGGAAATCGTGGTCATTTTGGAAATTTTGGTAAGTTAGGGCAATTTTGTAATTTTCAAAATCACGGTATTTTTGATAGTTTGCAAATTAGGGTTTTGGACTTTTATAACATAATGAAAATTTGGCAAAACTATTGAGTAGTTGGACATTTTATAAACCAAGGGCATTTTGTAATTTTACCACTAGTGGTATTTTAGTAAATTTGTAAATCAAAAATATTTCAGAAAATTTATAAAAATATTATTTTCAAATCAAGAGGGTAATTTAGAAATTTTAAAATTAGGGTTTCCATAAAATAAGGCTAGTCCCTTTCGGGTTTTAGTTATTGGGTTTAGCAGTGACTAAGTCCTATTGGTTAGGGTGAACTAGTTACGCACTGTGTAGGATTCGAGTAAAGAGGAGGTGAGTCACTAGGATCGCTTAAATACCAAGCTCTTCATCGAATCCACTCCTAGACATGCGCACAACAGCTACACACCCTAGCTCTTGACTTAATCACGAGTTTGTCTAGTCTATTAAGTCTTATGTATTTGTGTTTGAGTAGACTAATCCTAGGGTTCAAGTTCCTATCATGCTATTCTATGTTTCATTCCTTTTCTACCCTTCTATAATTCACATAATCACACGATAGTTAGGGTACTTACCGGTGGATCATGGTTGGAGACTTAGGTGCCATGCCGGAAAAACCGCTTATTTCATAAGATACTTTATAAAGCTTATTTGGGCTCGATTTGAAAACGTTTTGGGCCTTAGCCCACAAAGCCGAGAGTTTAAAACGGGCTCGATACCAAACTAAAACATTTCACACCCTACCCACGAGAGTGGACCGGATCTGTATGTTCCTCAAGTAACCTGGTTCAAAATTCATTCAATACTTTGAAAACTGTGTGTTTTGAAAGATAGTTTGTTGTGGGTTGGGATCGAGTTGAAAACAAATTTATCTTATAACAAAAACCCATTTGTTTCTGTGACAAAATATTTAAACTTATTTTAAATTAAATGGGCTTATTCTTTGTAAAGCCCTAAATTCATAACATAGTAATTAAAGCGTAAATAAAATGTCACGATGGCCTTATTACATAAAATGAAACCCAAATTAAAATTGTACAAGACTTAAAATAAAACAAAGATTCAAATGAAATTAAACTTCAAAGTGAACATGGCCACCACAAGTTCTCGCCGTCCTGGCCCATTACCGCTCATCACCAAACATGTTCCCTACAACGGGTGAGTCGATAGACTCAATGTGTAACCAACACCAAAACATAATAGAAATAGGCACACCATACATATCATATTCATATAAAAATTCAAGATAATGATGCAAACCCGAACCCAAACCTAGGTCCATCCGTTACACCAACCTTAGCAGACTCCTGCTCAAGTCGGTATTAATCCACCGATCACAATCGAAAGTGATCCCACATATCTTACCTCGGCAGACCTGCTGCACAAGGCCGTGGCTGAGCCACCGGATATTTGTGTCATGAGACATCATATTTAGATAATGTAATCGAAGTTACCACATTCACTTAATGTGACCGAAGTCACCACATTCACTTAGTGAGACCGAAGTCATCACATATTCTTAGTGAGACCGAAGTCAACACGTTTCACTTAGTGAGACCGAAGTCATCACATATTCTCAGTGAGACCGAAGTCATCACATATTCTTAGTGAGACCGAAGTCATCACGTTTCACTTAGTGAGACCGAAGTCATCACATTCACTTAGTGAGACCGAAGTCATCACATTCACTTCCCCTTTCTCAAATAACCCGAATGCCCCAAATTATACATATCATGCATATCATATTTAATTTCACTTTCACATCACTTTTCACATGTTAAATATAACATATTTCGAAATCCTAGTAGGAGTAGGAAAACGTGCACAGTACTTTGTACCATAATATGGTACTTTAGCCACTTTCTTTCACTTTCACATTAACATATATATCATATTTAAGCCATAAATCTATTAAGATTAGTGTAGGGTACACACTGGTACCTTAGCCATATTCTTACACTTTCATATTAACACATATATTGAATTAAAGCCATAAATCTATCAAGATTTAGTGTAGGATACACACCTGATTTGCTTATCAATTCCTTGAAATCCCGAAAACCCGATCTATTGCTTTAGATCTCAATTCCTACATTTGATTAATCACTTACTACTTTAATAAAACCATTTGACCATAAATCCAAATCCTAGTAGGATTAGTATTCTTAAAACTTACCTTGTTGCTCATTTCAATACTAATCAAATCCAAAATCTATGCTATGCTCCTCCTTGTATTCTACCAAGCACTAAATCTCATCGGGGTTAGTTTCGCTTTTTAAACAAACAAGAATTAGATCTAATTATCAAAATAGGCCTTAGCCAAAGCTATAGACACTTACCTTGTGGATTTTAAATCCAAAACTCACCGAATAACTAGGGAATACGCTGCCTATGGTGTACCTTCTGAAAAGAACTTCTCCTTCCTTGTAGCCTACACTTAGTAAATCCCGAAAGATCTCTTCAAAGATTCAGCAACCATGAACATTAATGGGATTAGCCCTAGATTTTATAAGTCTAAAATATAAAAGAATGGAAACCAAACTTGGATCTTACCCTTATTTGAAGGAATCGATTGCACCTTCACTTCAACCTTCAGAGATTCGACTTAGAGACTTGATGAGCAATCGGCTATGATTTTCTTATGTATTCGGTTTCAAAGATGAAAGAAGAGAGGAATAATAGGCTTAGAAGGAATCGGCTAGGAGGCTAAAAGAAAAGAAGAAAAAGAATGGATGCTCAAGAAGAATATTCGGCAGAGGAAAAGAGAGAGGGAGAATGAATAATGAATGGCCCTAGTCTCATCCTTTTATAGCCGAAATTACTAGGCCAAGAATCTTTAATTTGGCCACCACTCTTCCTTATTTTCCTAATTAAAGAATAATTCTTCATTTATCCACCTATTTAGCTGAATTTTAAAGAGAATTAAACTCTTCCCTTAAGAGTCATTATGATCTTCTAATTAGCCGAGTTTTAAAGAGAGTGAAACTCCTCTTTTGCAAGCCTTATGCCGTCCACCTCTTGGGCTTCTAGAAGCAAAATAAAACTTATTTTATTTGCTTCTTATGTGACTCAACTCAAGCCCAACACCCGTGCATGTGGGCCATTTCTCGAGGCCTTAAGTGGCATCTTCAGCCACTTTTCCAAGTCCGTTAATGGGTCAAATTTCACGTACTTTATATTTTAGGGTCACACGACCCTAAGTTCCCTTTGAACTTTAAAATTCGACATTTCGGGGTCATTTTAAGTTTCCAAAATTTTCATGGCTCTGTAAACTTGACATTTCCTAGGTTTCCAAAATGTTTACTTTCCTATTTTGGCTTAGTTTCCAAAATGTTTACTTTCCTCTTTTAGCTTAGGTTTCCAAAATGTTCACTTTCCTCTTTTAACTAATCGTTCCATACATTTCACATTACATTTCCATACATTTCCATACATTTCCATTCATTTCCTTACATCTCCATACATTTCCTTACATCTCCATACATTTCCCCATACATTTCCATACATTTCCATACATTTCCATACATTTCCTTACATTTCCATACATTTTAGGGTTCTTGAATCTCTTCAGAACACAACCAACACACCCACTTATCCCATTATCTCATGAATTACGCACGAACGCATAACCCCTAATCTAGGATGTTACATGGCTATTTTGCATCCGTGTTACCTCTAGCACCATTGCCTCGACCCGGTGCACCTTGACCACGTCCAGCCGCATTACCACCACGACCTGGTCCACGGCCTTTTGGTGGTCAGCCGATCCTCTTCTTTGGTCATGCATTAGTAATACAAACTTCCTGAGTCATATCCATATGTCGAGGGCAATTTCTATATTGATGATCCATTGAACCACATTTATAACAAGCACCGCTTTCCTCCAAAGACTCTCCTAATGCCTTTTCCACATTCAAGACAATCTCGACTCTGATTAATAGTTACAGGTGCTCTACCTTGAGCTGGCTCATCATTTCGAGGCCTCTTCAGAAACCTTTTTGAAGAACCCGAATACTTTATATCTCTCTTGCCTCTAACTCTTTCCCGATTCTAACGTTCTGAGCTCTTAGCCTCTTCGGCTATCTTGGCTTTCTCCACAAGCGTGGCAAAAGTTCTAACTTGTTGTGGGGCTATCAGAACTTGCAACTCATCATTCAACCCATCCTCAAAGTATACACAACACTCATGATCCGTTGACACTATTGTCCGAGCATAGCGACTCAAGCGTAAAAACTCAGCCTCATACGCTACCACTGTCTTATTTCCTTGAATCAGATTCAGAAATTCCTTCCTTCGAGCGCTCTGTAACTTGTTCCTACATATTTCCTTGAAAGGCGCTTTGAAGAATTCCCAAGTAACAAATGCGACTTCAAAGGCCTTTTCTGACGAGAAGCCACCATTGATATGCCTCCTTTCAGGTTTTCGCTTTCGCGGTGCATTCCAGATCATCCATAATCTGCTCCACAGCTTCAAGCCAATATTCTGCCACATTCGGAGCTACATCAGAAACTCCTCTAAAAAATTCTGCACCATTAGACTTGAGTCGTTCCGATATCGACCCACGAGCTATTGGCCCAACTCTAGTTCCAGTGACCCTTTCTAGGACTCGCAGCATTGCTTGCGTCAAAGGATTATCTTCTTCCATATGATCATGTGTTCCCGTCTCACTCTCAAGTGACGCAGGTGCATCCATTTTTGGCATATGATTTGGTGCTTCAGACGCAGCACCTCGTCCTCTACCACGGCCACGTCTACCGCATCCACGACCACGTCCTCTAGAGCTCATAATGTCTAATTCGATTTAATCTGATTACAAGTTTTATGAATCAGAATATTATTTTAGTGTTTATTAACGATGTTTTATGAGATTTGAGAGATAAAGTTGTTTTTCGCAAACACATCCTATAGTCTCAATATCTACGATTTTCAACATCTAAAACTAGAAGTTCTAGAGTGTTCCTATGATCATATCATCATAATAATCATTCAGTAATAAATACTTACTTGACTTGGTGCCAGATGCTTGTGGTGCCATACTAATCTTTAAAACATAATTGAAATAATTTCATACATAAATTATTTGTTGAACCCAACCACAGCCGAGTTTTGAAACTAACTCTGATACCATTAAATGTAACACCCCAAACCAGGTCAATGCTTCAAGACGAGATTTGGTTTGTCACACAGATCGAACATTCTTTTAATCTTTCTAATGATTTAGGTGAATCGGTACTACAAAACCTTTTGAAAATAAAGTTTAATAAAAACCAAGAGAAATGATTTAAATTCGATGAATTTAAGAAACATTAGTTGAAATATTGTCATTTAGTATTTAATTATCAAAAACCTTAAAGAAATTTAAAAAAAAATTCAAAAGAATTTGAAAATAAAAATAGTTAAAGAATCTCATATGTTTTAAAAAAAACAAAGTATTTTAAAGATCATTATAGGATTAACATAAACCCATATTAAATATCAAAATAAAATTTAAATCCATCCACACATAAAAATCCATAAAATATTAATAGAGGCCTTATTACATCATATCCAAAATAGCAATTTAAAGAAAGTTGTAACACCCCAAACCCGGCCCATGAGTCCTGACCGGATCTGGTATGTCACGAGTAAAATAATTTGAATCATTTTGAAAGTTTGGTGTAAATTTGATAAAATTTGGCTAAGGTATGAAACCGGTGTTTGAAAACTCAGTTGGGCTTTTTATAAATACAGTTGGGTTGATAAACCCTTTTGAAAACGGTTGATCATGTAGCATATTAAAATCGTCAAAGTTATAGTTAACTTGGTTTATTTTTGTTACCCGATGGTAACATCTTTGAAAACCCGTAGACTTTATTAAGTTTGAAAAAAAATTACTTTTAGTCGGTTTACATAACATTTGTAAATTCATTTGTAGTATAGCTTAAGTAAAGTAAATTGACTATGTAAACATCCAAATAAATATTAGCGGCCTTTTTACAACCCAAATTGAAAACTTAGAAAAGAAAATAGATAAACTTAAAGATAATAAATTAAATTCAAATCCTTCGAATAAGCATGGCCGCCTCGAGTCCTCTCCGGCTCCATCTCCGCGATCTACTCATCTGCAAAATGGTAATGGAAGGGGGTGAGTCACCAAGACTCAGTGTGTAAATCCCCACCAAAAAATACAACTCATACACAATTTATTAATAAACATGCACATCCAACCCAACTAACCATCCATACTCCTTTTCTACCCCATGTGGTCAAAACCACTGGTGGTCAAAACCACTAGTGACTAGTGTCACAAAATAAATGATGGGGCCAACCCATCGTGTGGTCAAAACCACTGATGACCATAGGTCACAATTTATCAAGTGTGGTCAAAACCATCGGTGGTACCAAACCACCGGGACTTAGTCGCAATTTATCAATCGGTGTGGTCAAAACCATCGATGACCATAGGTCACAAATAATCGATGGGGCCAACCCATCTTGTGGTCAAAACCATCATGCGATATCCATAAAATCATCCCCTCCTCTCATGAATCCCATCATCATCATGCTTACATACAATATCATAATCCCATATATATATCATGCATTAAGTACAACATAGCATGTGATGGCAAACTCAACCATATATCATAGATCACAAGTTAGGGGACTTACCCGCAACCATGATTATGCCACAAGCTAATCACAACCAAAAAGATTAACAGGCAAACAATAAAGTCATGTAAATTAATAAAGTGTGTAGTGAGTTTTTACACACCTATTTACTAGCAAATCCCGAATATACGAACGAAATCCCGAGATGTTGGTTCTTCCTACAATCGGCCAACACATGATTAGGGGCTTTGGCCTATTCGGCCAAACTAAAAGAATTACCAAAGGCTCTTGCGGCACTTACCTTAAACGGATTTGATTTCCAAACAAATCCCGAAGCCTTAATTAGCCCCTAAATCCATGTCACACATTAGTTTCGGCATTTAAACATAAACTTTTTAACCAATGGCCCTTGGCCAAATGTAACCATTCACTTACCCCACTTACCTTGGGGAATCAAATCCCGAAAGATCTCCTTACTCCTTTAATGCTATCCTTTCTTGACTACAAAACAAAACGTGAAACCAAAGTCTTAATAAGGTTCGGCCAACCCAAAAATACATGGTTAGGCCTCATGGTTTCAGCTGGCCAAAACAATGATAAAAGAATTAAACTTAAAGAGATCCCTTACCAAACTATTGAAATCGGCAGCACTTAGTTAGAGGGAGATTCGGCCAACACAATTGGAAGGTGCAAATTTTTAGTGAAGGAGGGCGTAGGTTCGGCTAAGTAGAGGAAGAGAAGAAGAGAACTTTTGAAGAGTTTTGGCAAGAGGGGCTAGGGAGAATTCGGCAGCAGCAATGGAAAAGAAAAGAAGAAATTTGCTGAATGATTTTCGGCACTCGCTTGTTTAACATTAAACCGAAAATAGATGGCCCTAGAGAGTCCTTATTTCGGCCATTGCTTCCCATGTGATAAAACTTTATCTTTTAATTATCCTTTATTCCTTTCTTTAAACAAATAAAATAAAAATAAAGTATAACAACATCACAACTCTTCTCCAGCCGAAAATAAAAAAAACAATGCTTTATCCTTATCAATTCAAGAGTCCACAATCGGCCACCACCTCCTTCCCATGCACGCCACTTGAAAAAAATAGAATGCCACCGCAGCTTCTTAAGATCGAACCCAAGACCTCACCGCCAGAGCCCCCTTAAACGCCTCTATGCTACTCTTCCCAATTGACTTTCATGTCAAATAATCTCACCATTAAATTTTAAAGCCTTCCTACTTAAGCCCACCACCGCATATATAAAAATAAAACAGCAAAAACGCTGCTCCTGCCATTCGAACCTATGACCTGCGGCCATCCTCACCTCTAACACTTAAGTGGCGCATGGAAGCCACTTTGCCAGGCTATTTCTTGTGTCAAACTTCTCTCAAAATTTCTCTTATCCCTTCTCTCACCTAGTTTCCCCCTTCTCAAGTGCTTAAAATAAATTTTAGCCCTAAGTCAGGCCTAGCTCGGGGTTATTACTAGACCCTAAAACATGTCAAAAAAAAAATCATAGTATTTATTCTTTCAAGCACACACACATGGGAAATTAATTAAATTTTCAAACAACCCCTAATTCAGGGTGTTACAAAAGTACTTAATAAAAGTTCAAAGTTTATAAAACCCATTTTTACAGTATGGCCTCCACGAAGTCATTCTCGGCCCAAGTCCACGTCAATTTCTATTACCTGTGATGGAAAATTTAAGGGAGTGAGTTACTCAGAACTCAGTGTATAACTCACTTACTATATCCACTAGGCCATATCATCAAGTCATAATTTTGGGCTTGAGCCCAACAACAGATTTAACAATATAATAAATGAAATTCATGCAAAATGAAATTTCCCAACCAAACCTAATTTCCATCCGCTACACACCACCCGTACCAACCATCACACCTGTGGGGATCAAGTCAACCCACCCCGCCAACACACCGCTTATAGGCATAAAGCCATTTTTAATAATGTTGTGGTGCACCAAGTCATCGAACTAGATTGTGACAAAGTCACCAAACTAGAGGCATTAAGCCATTGAAATATTTGTGGTAGAGCCACCAACTAGATTTTGGCAACAGGTCTTTCTTCTCTTCATCATTTTTCCCAACCCATGTAAACATGTATGCATAACAGTCTACATATATATATATATGATATTTTAGCAAAAAGCCCAATTTACATGTAAATCAATATTTCAAGTTTTTATTATGGCCCATATTACAAAATAACATTTAGCCCATTAGTAATCTAGCAACTTTGGCCCATATATCGATCTAGCAGATTTTTTGGCCCATTTAACGATCTAGCAGATTTTTTGGCCCATTTAACGATCTAGCGATTTTTTCGCCCATTTAACGATCTAGCAGATTTTTCATAATTTTCACAACTTTAACAGTTTTCATGTATTTACACTAAAGTATAAATTATTACGCATTTTTTCAATTTTGTCATCTTTACGATTTTTCCCAATGCTTACGGTATAGCATCTAACCCGAGATAAATGTGAAGTTACACACCTAGTTATTGTGAGTACTAGACTTTCCCGCTCGTCAATACCTAAACGTAACACAGTAAATTAGAACACTATTATTTATTAAAACTACATTATTGATAAACGATCTAAATCTTTACCCCAAGATTTCGAACCACTTCTATTTTTGGGTTCTCCCCGATTGTTGGTTCGTTGCCCGATGAGAATCCACGAACGAACAAAGGTTCAGGAGTACGAATGACTTCAAACAACTGGTTCTCCTAAGATGAGGGTCCACAACCCGGTGGAAAATCTTAGATTCCCAAAATAGCCCTTCGTTTATACTTAGGGGGATTAGAGGAACCACCCCTCTTTCGAAGACTATTCACCACCCTTTTCTGCCTTATCTTGAATATTTCTAATGACATAAGATCATTAGTCTGACTAACAATTATCAAAATATGACTAACGATTTTAAAAACGAGATTGGCTTACCACAATTATCCTTGTTCCACAAGATGACAATCGAGCGATAACGTCCCCTAAAATAAAATCGATTATCAAACCAACTATACCAATATGATGAGTAATATTAGAATCCTTGAATAAACTCCTTACCTTAACTCTTAAGATCGATTCCAACGATTCACGATACTCACGAGCACTTGAGTTTCTGCCCTCCAAAAATCACACTAATTTCCACAGTTGAAAAACAAATGCGTGAGAAGAATACTTATGTCTAATGGAAGATTCGGTTATGACTAAACAAAGAAAATGAAAATGGTTCAGCAAGGAAACAATCTAGCATTCGGCCATGAGAGAAAACAATGAAGGAAATATGGTTGAAAAGAAAGTAAAAAAAAAAATGAAAGAAGGAGATGATGATGATTCAGCCAAGAGAGAAAAGAGAAAGAAAGGAGAAAGAAAGAGAAAGAAAAGAGAATTGAGTTTAGCGTAAATGTGCATTCGGCATTGGGAAGGAAAAATGAGAAAAAGAAAAGAAGAAATCCTTGTTAGCTTATGTGATTTCAGTCACAAAGAGAAGAAAAGATTTGGAGAGAAAGAGAGCAACTAATCCGAAATGGTCAAAAGAAATGACAAAAGAATGAGTTGTTTACTCAAAGTTGTTGGCAAATTCTTGCTAGAAAGAAAATAGATGGAGAGAAATGTGTTTTGCCAAAGCCAAAATGACCAAAAGAAAGTGCTCCTCAAACACCCAAGCCTACCAAGCCAATCAACAAAACCAGCCATCCCCCTAGCCCCTATGCCGTCCATATACATGGTCAAAAGGCCATGAAAGAGTTGCCAAAACATCATCCTAGTCTCAAGCCATATCATCCTCCCTTTTCCTTAAGTTTGAGAAACATTATCCCCCTATTCAAGCCATTCTATCCCTTAACTCAAGCTTACCATAACCTTTAGTCTTCTTACCAAAAATAATTAATCCAACTCATCCTAATCTTATCCATGACCGATACATGCTAGGATAAAGCAAAAATAAAAACTCCCAAATTGCATGCTAGGAGATTCGAACCTCTTCCCTCAAGTCCAACTTATGGCGCCATCACCACTTTGCCAATTACTCATCTTATGCCATCTTTTAGTACTTAATTAACATAAGTCTCATGGTCACCTGATTTCTTTACACTAAAATACTCTTTACTAATATTTATTCAAATTCCAAGCAAACCCGAGCTCTCACAAGACTATTTTTAGCACATAATAAAATCATACCCGAGCTAACACCAAGCAACATAATGTTACTCAAATTTTTAGGATGTTACAGAAAAAGAAAAAGATAGCAACAATTAAAAAAATCAATAGTAGCAACAATTGAAAAACAACTCAATACCTAAATACACATAAAAAATTAACTATTTTATAGATTTTAGAGGTAATATAACCAGAAAATGAAAGCAAAATTCAGCCATGCCTATATATAAATAACTAACTTTTAAAGTACTTGAAAAATAAAATTACGTATTTTCAAGAATTTCTTTGTGAATTTGCATGCAATAGGTGTTTCAGTACTTGATATTTTTATAGATTTACATGTTGGGAGTAACTTATACTAAAAAAGAATTGTAAATATGAAAAGATGATATTAAAAAGAAGTTTTGGGTGTTGTTTTTTGAGTTTGAGGACAACTTAACATTATTGGGTGTTGTAAATATGAAAAGATGATATTAAAAAGAAGATATGGAAAGATCACGTTATGTGGTGGTGGATATCAATAGGGAACTTCTCTATAGCAGAATCATATAAAAATCTTTTTGTCCCTAACATTCCAAATCAATTTGCTTTTGACATGTCCATTTGGAAGGTTTCGGCGCTACATAGAGTTTGTGCCTTTGATAAACCATAATATGAACATATTTTAATCCTAAATTTAGCATGTTTTTGGATGATTTATCCCTTTAATTATGGAAATAGGTGCTCCTAATCCTTTTTTTTTCATGTTTTATACTCATTAGACTTCCGGAGGATGAAAAGAACAAGAAACGGGCCGAAAACAGAAAAAATGGGCCAAAGTACAAAATCCACATGGCCTGGGCCCAAGACCACATGGTCGTGCCCCCTAAGAAGAGTCAACCACGGCCTGGACCCCGAAAAACATGGCCGTGCCTCATCAACAGACCCGAGCACGGCCTGGCCACGATTTACAGGCGTGTGCCATGGGCGTGGCTCTGCCGCAGATAAGAAGAATTTTATTCCGATTAGGGTACTTAGAGGCAAAGAAACATATTCCAAAAGCCTATATAAAGACCCTACAGTCCAACCTTTAGGGGGCGTTCAGCTAGGGCAAAGAGCCAAGCCAGAGCAGTTAAATTCAGGGAGGAAGCCAGTTGATTCATCTCAAGAAGCCGCATTCATACTCAAGATTGAGGATCTCTCCTTCAATTCCTTCAGGGGGTTTTAGGGTTTTCTTATGTTTTATTTTATCTTTTCTTCTGAGATGCTTTCTTTTACAATTATGAACTAAACCCTCAGATACTAGAGAGGGATGAAACCTAAGACGGATCTTGTTATTGTTATTTGAGCTGTATGATAAATACTTGATTTGTTCTTAACTATGTGTTCTTAATTCTTGTTTTGGTATTTTCAGGATATTGATTCAAGTGTGATGTGCTTAGGCAGAGAAGGAAGAGACCCTGTCTAAGAGTAGATCTAGAATAGTTAACCAGAGTTGCTCGCACCTAGAGATAGGGTGACAAAAATCTATCGGATTAGGGTCAAACCTAATATAGGAGTCCATAGATTGAGTTAATGCAATTTTAGGGGTTTTAATTAGAAAGAGATTTAAATTAATCAACCTAGGGTTAGACGTTAGTAGCCTCGAGAGAGGTATTAAGAAAAATTAGGGAATCCTACGGATCAAGTCAAGTGAATAAATCTTTCGGTTCAGAGTTAGATAACAAGTGAAGTCTAGGTGGATTCTTCCTCAGGTATTGTCTAAATCAATTGGTTTTGCCTCAAGTCCTTCCCCAATTTCTTCTTTGTCTTAGCACCTTTAGCTTAGTTGGTGTGTTAATTTTAGATTAGATAAAAAATTCCCTTAATTCGTAGGCTAAATAATATAGAGAGAGTTAATATTAGTACTTTTGGTTCCTTTGGGTTCGACAATCCGGTCTTGCCACTAGCTATACTACTGTTCGATAGGTGCGCTTGCCTCCATCGTTGTCTTAGTTAGTTTCTAGGTTTGATCATTCTTTTTATAAATTTTTAAGACTCGACAGACATGATCAAGTTTTTGGCGCCATTGCCGGGGAACTGAAATATTAAGAACGCTCAATTTTTATTACTTTAGCCATATTATATTTTATTTTTCTACAATTAAAATTTATTTTTACTTTTCTAAATTTTCTTTTTCTTTTTCTCTTTTCCTAGCAGGTACCTATAGTTTGTGACTAGAATGAACCCAACAGGACTACTACTTTACGATAGTGATATTGAAGGAACCGTACGAAAAAATCGTAGAGAAGTAAGGCGAGGCATATATTACATACAAGGAGAGCAAAAGGACGAAACCAATACCACCAAAAGGATGGCTGAGAATAATCCACTACCTTAGGAGGTGGCCAATCATCATGCTCCTCGAACAATGTATGATTATACTAAACTTAATTTAACAGGAGCTGAATCGAGTATTGTTTGGCCTGCTATAGCCGCTAATAATTTTGAATTAAAACCTAACACAATAGAAATGATTCAACAGTTTGTTCAATTTGATGGTTTGCAGGACGAAGACCCAAATACTCATTTAGCTAATTTTCTAGAATTCTGTGATACCTTCAAAATAAATGGCGTTTCTGATGATGTCATTCATCTTGATTATTTCCCTTTTTTTGAGGAATAAAGCCAAACAGTTGTTACATTCTCTTCCACGAGGATTAATCACTACATGGGACCAAATGACCAAAAAAATTTATTAAAATATTTTCCACCGGCCAAAATGGCCAAATTAAGGAATGATATCTCTTCTTTTGTGCAGATGAATTTAGAAACATTATACGATGCATGGGAGAGATACAAGGATCTGTTGAGAAAGTGCCCACACTATGGTTTACCCTTGTGGTTACAGGTCCAAACTTTTTACAACGGTGTAAACCCCTTAACCCGGTAGTTAGTTGACTCAGTCACCGGTGGAACCCTAAATAACAAAACTCCTAAAGCAGCTTATGAGTTTATAGAGGAGATGTCACTGAACAACTATCAGTGGCAAGTTACAAGGACAAAGCCAACCAAAACAGCCAGAGTTTTCAACACGACACAGTCACCATGCTATCAAATCAGGCAGAGATGATTAATAAAAGGATCGATAGTTTATGTGATTCTTTACAGGTACATTTAGTTATGCAGTACAATACGAATAGAGGATGGATGAACAATATAGAATATCCACCTTACAACCTGAGTACTGAAAACGAGCAAGTTCATTATATGGGTGACAATTTTAGACCTCAAAATAATCCTTATAGTAGTGCTTATAATTCAGGTTGGAGATATCACTACAATCAAGGACAACAACCTACCCAAAGGAAAGGAAGCCAAACCTTAAAGAGACACTAGCAAAATTTATAGAATTGCTAGAAACCCATTTCAAAAATACTGAAACGATATTGATTAATTAGCAAGCATCAACCCAAGGGTTGAAGGATCAAATTGGACAACTAACTAAGTTAGTTTCTGATAGGCGACCAAAAAGTTTAACTAATCAAAAAGAGCATGTGAGGGTAGTTACACTAAGGAGTGGAAAAGAGTTGGTTGAAACAAAGAAGAAGGTACCACGTGAAACTGATAAGGCAAAGGACGAGAAAGTTGAGAATGTAACACCAATACGCGAAGAATGTAAACCATCAATCCCATATCGGGAAAAGTTGAAGAAAAACCACTTAGACACACAATACGGTAAATTTCTTGAACTTTTTAAACAGTTACATATCAACTTACCTTTTGTTGAAGCTATTTCACAGATGTCGACATACGAAATTTTTAAAAGAACTTCTAACAAATAAAAGGAAGTTTGAAGAGATATCGACAGTGGAACTTAATGAAGAATGTTCAGCCATCCTCCAAAACAAGCTACCAACCAAATTGAAAGATCCAGGAAGTTTTACTATTCCCTGTGTAATCAGTAGTTTAACCATAGAGAAAGCACTAGCTGATCTAGGTGCCAGTATTAATTTAATGCCTTATAAAATGTTTAAGCAACTTGGTCTCGGGGAACCTAGACCCGAGGGATGAGTATTCGATTAGTTGATGATCTATTAAATATCCTAGGGGAATTATCGAAGATATTCTAGTAAAAGTTGATAAATTTATATTCCCTGTTGATTTTGTTGTGCTTGACATGGATGAAAACGCTGCGGTACCTTTAATTTTGGGACGCCCCTTTTTAGCCACTACTAGGGCTGTTATTGATGTAGGTGATGGTAAACTTGCACTAAGGGTAGTCTATGAAGAAATTATTTTTTAAAATTTACAATGCTATGCGATATTCTAGAGAACAAGATGATTCCTGTTATTTTATTGATGCCATTGATCATTCTATTCAAGATTCTTTACAGGAAATCATATATAACGACACGATGGAACTGTGTCTTACTCAAGGCGAGGGGGTAGATGATGATACTAACGAATCAGATCCTAACACATTTCCCCCTAGACAAATGAAAGAAGAGGGCATTGAAATTAATGACGAACTAAAACAAAAACCCTCTATTGATGAGCCACCCAAATTAGAATTAAAATAGTTACCAAAACACTTAGAATATGCATTCCTCGAGGATAATTCTACACTTAGAAACCCAAAGAAAAAGATGAGTTGCTACAGGTACTAAGGGAACATAAAAGGGCCATAGCTTGGAAAATTTCTGACATTAAGGGTATAAGCCCATCATTTTGTACCCACAAAATTCTAATGGAAGAGGAGAATAAACCATGTGTGCAACCTCAGAGACGATTGAATCCCAACGTGAAAGAAGTTGCTAAAGCTGAGGTAATTAAACTTCTAGATGCTGGAATAATTTATCCTATTTCTGACAGCACTTGGGTAAGTTCTGTACAGGTCGTTCCGAAGAAAGGAGGCATGACTGTTGTAGCAAATGAAAAGAATGAATTGATTCCTACAAGAGCAGTCAAGGATGGATAGTCTGTATTGATTATAGGAAGTTGAATGATGCAACCAGAAAAGATCACTTTCCCTTGCCCTTTATTGATCAGATGTTAGAAAGATTATCCATGCACATGTATTACTGTTTCTTGGACGGGCTTTCCGGCTATTTCCAATTCCCAATAGCCCCTGAAGATCAAGAGAAAATCACATTTACATGCCCATACGGTACGTTTGCTTATCATAGAATGCCTTTTGGATTATGTAATGCTCCTGCTACTTTTCAACGCTGCTTGCTAGCCATATTTGATGAACTTGTGGAAGACATTATGGAGGTCTTTATGGACGAATTTTTGGTATTTAGTAATTCTTTCCATCTTTGCCTTAAAAATTTAAAATGAGTACTAATAAGATTTGAGGTAACAAACCTTGTTTTAAACTGGGAAAATTGTCACTTTATGGTTCGAGAGGGGATTGTGTTAGGACATAAAATTTCTAGTAAAGGTATTGAGGTAGATAAAGAAAAGGTTGAAACCATAGAAAATTACCTCCTCTTAGTTCAGTTAAAGCTATTAGAAACTTTTTAGGACATGCTGGATTTTATAGAAGATTCATTAAAGATTTCTTTAAAATAGCTAAACCTTTAACGAAACTACTAGAAAAAGATGTACCTTTCAATTTTGATCAGGAATGTTTAGATGCATTTAATATCCTCAAAGATAAATTAATAAATGCCCAATTATAATTGCTCCTGATTGGAACTTACCCTTTGAACTAATGTGTGATGCGAGTGATTTTGCAGTAGGTGTAGTTTTAGGATAGCGAAGAAACAAGCACTTCCAGCAAATTTACTACGCTAGCAAGACATTAACGATCACAAAAGAAAATTACACAACCACAGAAAAAGAATTATTAGATGTAGTCTTTACATTTGATAAATTTAGACAATATTTGATCCTATCTAAAGTTGTCGCTCTACTGACCATTCAGCTCTTCGCTATCTTTTAACTAAACCTGATGCAAAACCTCGACTTATAAGATGGATTCTACTCTTACAGGAATTTGACTGGGAAGTTCAAGATAAGAAATGAGCCGAAAATCTTGCAGCAGATAATTTTTCTAAACTTGAAAACCCGCATATCAAAGAACTCAACAAAAGTGAGATAAACGACTTGTTTCTTGAAGAACAACTCTTTTCGATAACCAACTCTGAGGTAACTCGGTTTGCAGATATTGCAAATTACTTAACTGCTAACGTCTTACCAAAAAAGTTAACACATCATTAAAAGAAGCGATTCTTTGCTGATGTGAAAAACTATTTCTAGAAAGATCCTTTTCTTTTCCGTGTATATGCAGATCAAGTGATTCGAAGGTGTGTTACAAAAGAAGAAGAAAGCAAAATCCTAGAGCATTGCCATTCAGGACCTTCAGGAGGACATTACAACGGGATTAAGACAGCATACAAAACACTCGAATCAATTTTTTATTGGCCAACTCTATTTAATGATGCCAACGGTATGTTGCTTCATACGATAAATGCCAGAGAACAGGTAATATCTCTAAAAGCGATGAAATGCCTCAAACATATATACTATCATGTGAAATATTCGATGTATGGGGTATTGATTTTATGGGTCCATTCCCTAGTTCATTTGGAAATAAATACATTTTAGTAGTAGTCGATTATGTGTCAAAATGGGTGGAAGCCCAAGTTTTACCTACTAACGATGCTAGAGTAGTAGTAAGGTTTCTGAAGAAACTCTTCTCTCGATTTGGAACACCTAGAGCAATTATTAGTGATAGGGGTACTCACTTTTGCAATACTCAATTTGATAAAGTCCTAAAGAAATATGGAGTACACCACAAGACAGCTACCCCTTATCATCCTCAAACCAACAGACAAGTGGAAGTAGCAAATCGAGAACTTAAGCGTATTTTAGAGAAAATAGTAGAATCAAACAGGAAAGATTGGGCATTAAAAGTAGACGATGCTTTATGGGCCTATAGAACAGCTTTTAAAACTCCCATAGGAATATCCTCATACAAAATTGTTTACGGAAAGAGTTTTCATCTACCATTTGAGTTGGAGCACAAAGCTTTTTGGGCTATAAAATTTCTAAATTACAATATTAAAGCTACAGGTGAAAAAAGGATGATGCAGTTGAACGAGCTTGATGAATGGTGAGCTAATGCCTATGGGAACTCATGACTATATAAGAAGGCAACAAAGCGCCACCATGATGCTCGTTTAAAACAACTAAAGCAATTTGAAGTTGGAGATTTAGTTCTGCTATACAATTCAAGATTAAAATTGTTCCCTGGAAAGTTGAAATCAAGGTGGTCAGGTCCATTTGTAATAAAAACTATTTTCCCTTACGGCACAATCGAGGTAACCCATCCAACTCATGGCACATTCAAGGTAAATGGTCAGCGACTGAAAATTTATACTGGAAATGATTTTAGGGATATAAGAAAGGAGCTTCAGCTCCGTGAACCCTCATTTAGAAATGAAAACAGGGTAAGTCTAGCTTAAGACTCTAAAAGAGCGCTTCTCGGGAGGCAACCCGAGCATTAACATTTTATTTTTGATTTTTAACACCTAACTACAAATTAACCCATCCAGTAAAGCGCAGATTTCCCTACCACAAGACCTTGAACACGGGCATGGCCATGGCCATGTGGAAACCACGAACAAGTACATGGGTGTGGCAAAGATGGTGTAGAAACAGGACAATAATTTTTCCAAGCCACGAGCTCCGACTAAACGACACGGCTGTGCGACGTGACCATGGACAAAACTGATTAAAGGACACGGGCTTGAGACATGCCCGTTCCTCTAACATGTGGTCGATCTTGAGTAAACGACACGGGCATTTGAAACACTCGTGTCTCGATACCGTGGAAGACACTAACTTATGAGCACAAGTGTAGGACCATGAACACAAGCGTGGAAGAAGCAATTGAACCACCGCATGGTCGTGCGACATGGACGTGTGACACAACATGCCTACGATACACGGGCATGGGGATGTACCAGAGCTGAAAATTTCTATTTAAAACACCCCTCTCCCCTTCTCACCCATTCCCTATCCACTCTTCACTTCCCTTCATCTTCAATCTCTTCCTTCTTCACTCCAAACAATGTCAAAGAAATAGAAAGATCAGAGTCCTGTCTCCCTGTGCGAGACCAATCAACATAAGTTCATGCCGGCCGCTTTATTAACTCGACAAGCCAAGGGTCTTTGTGTAACACCCTGGTTTTAGGGGCTATGCAGGTTGTGTGTAATTCGAGTGTTAGTAGGTTTTTGGGTGTGTTTGGAGGTGTTTTAGAGGTTTTAAGAATGCTCGGGTAAAAGGGGAAGACTTTAGAAAATTTTAGATTTTTAGTGTAAAAAGGGGAATTAGGGCAAGTAGGCTTTAAAATAAATTGGTGGAATTTAGGACATAAGAAAGGAGTTGGCAAAGTGGCATGAAGGCGTTGCTTGGGGCTTGGGAAGGTGACGCCTAAAGGGGGGCAAAGGTTCGAGCTGCTAAGGCAGCAATTTTGTTTTATCTTTGCGCTAATTAGGGGGTGGGCGTATGCTTATAAATAAATGGCCAGGTTATTGAACGTGAAAAACCAGTTGGCAAAGTGGCTCCGTGCGCTGCTTAAGAGTTTGGGGAGGACGCCATTAAGGACCTGGGTTCGAATCCAGGTGGCAGCAGTAAAGAGTTTTATTTTGTTTTTAGGGCGTTAAAAGGAAGGGACTAAGGAAGTAAGGCTTAAAAGAATAAATTGCGTTTATAGCATAAAAATCAAGTGGCCGAATGGCTGGGGGCGCTTGATATCTTGGCTACCCTGTGTCCCGTGTTCGAACCAGGGGTGGTGCAGTTGGAATTTTATGTTGTTTTGGTCTTTTTGCAGCAGGTTGGTGGCGTGAAGGTGGAGGGCACCAGGGAGCTGCTGCTGTTTTATTTTCTTTAAAATTCGGTGGAAGATAAGGATGAGTTTTATTTTTTATTTTGGTATTTTAAGTTGAAGGAGTGATAAGGGTTGGGTTTATTTTTTTAGTGGTAGGATAATGGTAGGATTATTATTTTTAGTTTAAAATTTGTAATTAGCAGATGAATTGTTGTTACTTTATTTTAATAGATAAGGTTAGATGGGTGTTGCTTAGTATTGAATTCGGCTGGTGAGTAGGCTGGCTTTATTTTTTTTATTTTATTTTTGTTAAATATAGGATTATTTTACTTAGTTTAAAATTAGTAGTTAGGAGATAATGGTTAGTTTTTTTTGATTTAATGAAGTGATAAAATATGGATAAATAATGGGGGAGTTGGCTAATTCAAAATTGATTTGAATTAGTGATTCTTCACGGGGAAGGTCACGAATTCTATAAATAGGGAGAGAGCTCACCTTTGGCCACCCTTTTGGTTCCATTTGGTCTTGCCGAATTTGTTCCACCATTTCTTTTGGCCGGAACTTCAAGACTTAGTCAAATTCTCCTTTTATTCTTCATATTTCACCCGTAGCCAAACCTCCATTGCATCTCACTCTTTCTTCTTTTGGGTCCTTAGCCTAATCACTTACCCTTTCATCTTTCTTTGCTTCCATTTTATGTTAAACCGAAAGTCCACCCCATACCTTTCTCTCTCTCTTCTTAAAACCTCTTTGGCCGAAACTCTTATCTCCTTTCCATTGATTTTCTTTCATTGTTAGCCAATCTACTCCCCACCTTTGTGCCGAATTTCCTTTCTTCAATTTGGTAGCACCTTGGTCAATATTAGCATAGATCTCTTGGGTTTTCGTTGCAATCGTTGTTGAAGGTACTCTAGGATTTTGAGGTATTCAGTCAAGCCTCAGTTGCTAGCAGTCGACTTGGTAAGTAGTGGTAAGGGTTTATCTTGGTAAGTTATGTATTTGGATATTAGGCCTTAGGCCAT
The DNA here is from genome assembly GCA_025506655.1 of Gossypium rotundifolium. Taxonomy (NCBI): domain Eukaryota; kingdom Viridiplantae; phylum Streptophyta; class Magnoliopsida; order Malvales; family Malvaceae; genus Gossypium; species Gossypium rotundifolium. Next base: position 152,653,805 of record CP106733.1, on the reverse strand, counting down.
TGTTTATGTTACTGTGTTGACCGAGTGGTGGCTATGATCTTTTAGGGCCAAATCGATAGAAGCAAAGGGGAGCCTTTGGGATCTCAGTATTTCGGTAAGGATGTTATTAGGTGATCTAAATTCAATAATAGTAGATTATGACTCGTTGATTAATGGTGTGATTCTGATTAAGTGTCGATGGATGCAAGTGCCAATCAAGAGGGAAAGGAAAGCTCCCATTCAAGTTCAAAAGAGATCGGTTTACTGCAGAGATTGGCCACCGGGTGTGGGCGTACAATGTAAAACGATAAGCAAATAACGGTTGTCTCGCTAAACGATAGCGTCGGATCGAGGTTTAGAGCTTCGTGTTATAAGGTGTGTAGTTAGCCATTGTTTCCGGATTTGCGTGATATTTGCTGCTTAATATATTATGTTACATGTGCATGGGTGGGTTTTTGAAAGAAGGTACGGTGTACTTGAGTACGTGGTTGATGTCGACTTTGTGCTACATCGTGGATTAGCGCCGACCGAGGTCGCGTTGTGGATCTTTGCGATTTAGTTCGGCGTGGTTACCTTGATTGATATCGCTTTATGCCATATCGTGGCTTGATGGATTGCCGTGTGCTCCATCGTGGTTTGATGTTAGCTATACGCTACATCGTGGTGGCATTGGTTGCCTTTTGGAGAAAAAGGAGAGGGTGACCCGATAGTCCCCGTGTGTGGTAGGTTTGGTTAAGGGGTGTGTAGCGGATGGACCTTAGGATTGGGTTGGGTTTCATGTTGCATCGCTTTGTTATGAAATGATATGGAAATGGGCCAAGCCCAATATGACATGTGGATAGGTATGTTTTGGGAACATACGTGGAAATGGGCCAAGCCCGAATCAGTGAATTAATGAGAAAGGGCCTAGCCAGTACTTGAATGTGGACTGAATGTGGGCCAAGCCCAGATTGTGGTAATATCTAAATGATTATATTTATATGTTGCATTTGATAATTGGGTTGATTGGTGGCTAGCATGTGGGTGGATTTCAATGGTTTTAATTACACACCGAGTCCGTGTGACTTACCCAATTATTTTCCTAACATTTCGTGTGACTCTTGAGATTGGACCGGGATCGGAGAGGACACATGGTGGCCCATGCGTAAGGAAGAGTTTAAATATTTTAAAGCTTATTTATATTAAGTTTTGGTTTAAATATTGGTTGTAATAAAAGGCCTCTTAATTTATTGATGGGATCATTTTATTATCTTTTAATTAGGGTTTATATTATACTTAGATATATTTCCTTCAAATGATTTATAATATAATAAATTATAATAAAGTTTTAATTGCATATTTTATATCGGGCTTATAGTATTAAATAATTTTTAATGGAATTACTTCCTAAAATAAACAAAAATTTTCAAGTTTTATGCTAAAGACAAAGATTTTCAACCGTCATTCAGCAGTTGACATAACCAGATCCGGTCAAGGCTCGTGGGCCGGGTTTGGGGATGTTATGATTGGTATCGAGCCTGTTCAAAACTCGGCTTTGAGGGTTTTGACCCAAAACATTTTCAAAATAGGCTTTTCAAAATATGGGCTTTTATTTCAGATTTTCCGGCATGGCACCTGTATTCTCCTACCGAGTCCACTGTAAGTACTTGAGACTTATGAAGTAATTTGTTATATGAACTGTATGGGCTTTGTTGGGCTCAGAGATCGGTGGATTAGGATCGCTTGAACCTAAGGCTAGTCTACTCAAACATGTGCATAAGACTTAAGGTTACTAAACAAACTCGTGAAGTAAGTCGCCGTGTTAAGGTGTGGCAACCTGTAAAGCATGTCTAGGAGTGGTATTCAGTGGGAGCTTGGTATTTAAGCAGTCCGCGTGACTCACCTCCTCTCCACTTGAATCCTACCTGGTGCGTAGCTACGGTTCACCTTAACCAAGAGGACTTGTTCACAGGCTGAACCAATTATTAAAACCCGAAAGGGATTAGCCTTGCTGTTTTAAAATTCTTGGTTTTAAAATTTTCGAATTTACCCTTTTTGGTTTGTAAACCCTAAATCTGGTTTTGAAAAAAAGTGTTTTTCTCGATTTACCCAAAATTACCAAAATGCCCCTAACGGCAAAATTACTAAAATGCCCCTGACTTTCAAAATTTCTGAGTTAATCCCAATTTTAATAAAATTCTCTCACTTTGTAAAAGTACCCAATTTTGTATTTCAAAATAACACCCGACTCTTGAAATTTACAAAATTACCCTCGTTGACAAAATTATTAAAATACCCCGGTCTCCAAAATTCTCACAGATTCTAATTTGACAAATTTTAGAAATACCCTCTAGTTGTGGAAATTTCAAAATGTTCGGTTTGTTAAGTTTTAAAATTTCTCCGGTTTATTACGAAAATGTCTCAGAGGACAAAATGACTAAATACCACAGGGTAGAAAGCAGCGTAAATGTCCGAATAGTGAATGTGTGTGTAGATACCAATCAAGGTGGCTCTATTGATGGGTGTGAAAGTGATTCTCAATTAGAATAGCGAACTTGAACTGAAACCTTGTGTGATCGAAAGAATTACTTCTAAAATCTTTCATTCATAAAATATGATCGCGGTTAAATAGTGGAACAATTACTAACGATAAAACTTCTTAATCGATAAATCAAGACGATAGAGATGAGTTCTAGGGGACGCAGAGAGTAGAATGGCAGATCGAACCGATAGGGTCCGCCATGGGTCGAAGTGAAGTACCGCCAAGAAGGGTCATGAGGAACAAGATCGAATCGAGAAGATGATGCAAGATCGCGAGCCATGTTACAGTACTAGAGCGAGTAGCGGAGTTAATAGAGGAAATGGAACTCGAAAGTCGGTTTCGGAAGGCTTAGATCGAACGGAGTGAGATCTTTAGAGAGTGTCGGAGTAGCTCTAACGTAGCGGAGTATTGGCTAGAAGCGCTTGAAAGAATCATGGATGATTTGACCGCACCAATGAAGAAAAGTCAAGGGTCTTTGTTCGCTTCGCACGAAGCTTATCGCTGGTGGCTCACCGTCAAGCAAGGTGTCCCGTGGATCGATCGGATTGGGATTACTTTAAGGCCAAGTTCGAAGGAAGTACGTAGGAGCCAGTTATTTGGACTCGCAAAGGAAAGCATTTCTAAATCTAGTGCAAGGAAGTAAGTCGATAGTCGAGTCTGAAGCGAATTTGTGCGGTTAAGCCAAGATGCTAAGGGAATTGTGGCCACCGATTATGAGAGGTGCGTCCGGTTTGAGGACGGATTGCGAGATGAACTTCGAATCTTGATTGCTCCACGAGGAGAGAGATTTCAGCGGTGCTAGTGGAGAAAGCTCGGATCGCTGAAGAGGTTAGGAAGACCGCCGTGGAGAACCGAGAGAAGAATAGGAACGAGAATAAGAGGAATGTTGGACCATCAGTATCATTGGGTAATGTCCAGAAAAGACCAAGGACCGAGAACCACGTAAGTGCACTTGTACCAATAGACGGAATCATTCCTGCTAAGTGTGGGAGAATTCATTCAGAGAATGTTGGGGAAATAATAAGAAATGTTTTCGTGGGTCAAGGCACATCCGTTAAGAATTGTCCTCGGCGACGAGGGTCGTGGTTCAAGCCATGGAAGGAATGGTTCTAGTCGAGTCAACCAAGGATGTGATAGCGGGTAAGCTCCTTTGCTTTGGTATATGCTTTGATTGCTTTGCTTGCTTGTGAATTAGTCTTTTCGTGTTGTTGAAAGAGGTGTTTTGAATTTTGAATGCGAACTTAGAAACCGTGTTGGGAAGGTATGATAGTCTTAGTAAGATCGAGAGTGCAAGATAAGCGTAAGGTGGTGAGATAGGTTGTACGGACGTTCGTTAGTAAAGTAATTTCGAGGACTAAATTATTTTAAGGAGGGTAGAATTGTAACACCACGGTTTTAGGGGCTATGCAAAGTTGTGTGTAATTCGAGTGTTAGTAGGTTTTGGGTGTGTTTGGAGGTGTTTTAGAGGTTTTAAGAATGCTCGGGTAAAGGGAAGACTTTAGAAAATTTTAGATTTTAGTGTAAAAAGGGAATTAGGGCAAGTAGGCTTTAAAATAAATTGGTGGAATTTAGGACATAAGAAAGGAGTTGGCAAAGTGGCATGAAGGCGTTGCTTGGGGCTTGGGAAGGTGACGCCTAAAGGGGGCAAGGTTCGAGTTGCTAAGGCAGCAATTTTGTTTTATCTTTGCGCTAATTAGGGGATCGCGGTATGCTTATAAATAAATGGCGTGTTATTGAACGTGAAAACCAGCTTGGCAAAGTGGCTCAAGCATACGCTTAAGAGTTTGGGAGGACGCCATTAAGGACCTGGGTTCAATCTGTGTGCGCGAGAAAGAGTTTTATTTTGTTTTTAGGGCGTTAAAAGGAAGGGACTAAGGAAGTAAGGCTTAAAAGAATAAATTGCGGGTTTATAGCATAAAAATCAAGTGGCCGAATGGCCTGGGGCGCTGCTTGGATGCTGGCTACCCCCAGGTCCTGTGTTCGAACCAGGGGTGGTGCAGTTGGAATTTTATGTTGTTTTGGTCTTTTTGCAGCAGGTTGGTGGCGTGAAGGTGGAGGGCACCAGGGAGCTGCTGCTGTTTTATTTTCTTTAAAATTCGGTGGAAGATAAGGATGAGTTTTATTTTTTATTTTGGTATTTTAAGTTGAAGGAGTGATAAGGGTTGGGTTTATTTTTTTTAGTGGTAGGATAATGGTAGGATTATTATTTTTTAGTTTAAAATTTGTAATTAGCGGATGAATTGTTGTTACTTTATTTTAATAGATAAGGTTAGATGGGTGTTGCTTAGTATTGAATTAATGGTGAGTAGGTCGGCTTTATTTTTTATTTTATTTTTGTTAAATATAGGATTATTTTACTTAGTTTAAAATTAGTAGTTAGGAGATAATGGTTAGTTTTTTTGATTTAATGAAGTGATAAAATATGGATAAATAATGGGGAGTTGGCTAATTCAAAATTGATTTGAATTAGTGATTCTTCACGTGGAAGGTCATTAATTCTATAAATAGGAGAGGCTCACCTTTGGCCACCCTTTTGGTTCCATTTGGTCTTGCCGAATTTGTTCCACCATTTCTTTTGGCCTAACTTCAAGACTTAGTCAAATTCTCCTTTTATTCTTCATATTTCACCGAAATAAACCTCCATTGCATCTCACTCTTTCTTCTTTTGGGTCCTTAGCCTAATCACTCACCCTTTCATCTTTCTTTGCTTCCATTTTATGTTAAACCAAAGTCCACCCCATACCTTTCTCTCCTCTTCTTAAAACCTCTTTGGCCGAAACTCTTATCTCCTTTCCATTGATTTTCTTTCATTGTTAGCCGAATCTACTCCCCACCTTTGTGCCGAATTTCCTTTCTTCAATTTGGTAGCACCTTGGCCGAATATTAGCATAGATCTCTTCGGGTTTTCGTTGCAATCGTTGTTGAAGGTACTCTAGGATTTTGAGGTATTCAATCAAGCCTCAGTTGCTAGCAGTCGACTTGGTAAGTAGTGGTAAGGGTTTATCTTGGTAAGTTATGTATTTGGATATTCGGCCTTAGGCCATTGTTTATGTTACTGTGTTGACCGAGTGGTGGCTATGATCTTTTAGGGCCAAATCGATGTAAGCAAAGGGAGCCTTCGGGATCTCGATATTTGATAAGGATGTTATTAGGTGATCTAAATTCAATAATAGTAGATTATGACTCGTTGATTAATGGTGTGATTACGATTAAGTGTCGATGGATGCAAGTGCCAATCAAGAGGGAAAGGAAAGCTCCCATTCAAGTTCAAAGAGATCGGTTTTGTCATGAGAGATTGGCCACCGGTGTGGGCGATAAATGTAAAACGATAAGCAAATAACGGTTGTCTCGCTAAACGATAGCGTCGGGATCGAGGGTTTAGAGCTTCAGGTTATAAGGTGTGTAGTTAGCCATTGTTTCCGGGATTTGCGTGATATTTGCTGCTTAATATGTTTGCTAACAAGTGCGAGAATGTGAAATTGATACCCTTGAAGGGGTATGATGATGACCAGGTTAGTAGCAAATTGGTTAATATGTGATAATTGATTTTTAATATGTGAGTATGCCTATGATTGTTAATATCATGCACATGCATCATCTCCGCATTATATTATGTTACATGTGCATGGGTGGGTTTTTGAAAGAAGGTACGGGTGTACTTCGAGTACGTGGTTGATGTCAGCTTTGTGCTACATCGTGGATTGGCGCTGACTGAGGTCGCGTTGTGGATCTTTGCGATTTAGTTCGCGTGGTTACCTTGATTGATATCGGCTTTATGCCATATCGTGGCTTGATGGATTGCTGTGTGCTCCATCGTGGTTTGATGTTAGCTATACGCTACATCGTGGCTGGCATTGGTTGCCTTTTTGGAGAAAAAAGGAGAGGGTGACCCGATAGTCCCCTGGTGTGTGGTAGGCTGGTTAAGGGGGTGTGTAGCGGATGGACCTTAGGATTGGGTTGGGTTTCATGTTGCATTGTTTTGTTATGAAATGATATGGAAATGGGCCAAGCCCAATATGACATGTGGATAGGTATGTTTTGGGAACATACGTGGAAATGGGCCAAGCCCGATGAATCGTGAATTAATGAGAAAGGGCCTAGCCCAAAGACTTGAATGTGGATGAATGTGGCCAAGCCAGTTGTGGTAATATCTAAATGATTATATTTATATGTTGCATTTGATAATTGGGTTGATTGGTGGCTAGCATGTGGGTGGATTTCAATGGTTTTAATTACACACCGAGTCCGTGTGACTTACCCAATTATTTTCCTAACATTTCGGTGACTCTTGAGATTGGACCGGATCGGAGAGGACACATGGTGGCCCATGCAGAAGGAAGAGTTTAAATATTTTAAAGCTTATTTATATTAAGTTTTGGTTTAAATATTGGTTGTAATAAAAGGCCTCTTAATTTATTGATGGGATCATTTTATTATCTTTTTAATTAGGGTTTATATTATACTTAGATATATTTCCTTCAAATGATTTATAATATAATAAATTATAATAAAGTTTTAATTGCATATTTTATATCGGACTTATAGTATTAAATAATTTTAATGGAATTACTTCCGAAAATAAACAAAAATTTTCAAGTTTTATGCTAAAGACAAAGATTTTCAACCGTCATTCCGCAGTGACATAACCAGATCCGGTCAAGGCTCGTGGGCCGGGTTTGGGGATGTTACACTTTGAGACCATTTAACTTTTATTTTACCTTTCTCTTCTCCTTTATTTTCCTTTTCTTTATATTTCATATATTAAATTTAGTTTATTTTGTTTAAGTTTCTTGGTTTTAGGTTCTAAAGGCTACTAAGGAATCACAACACCATGGCCTTAGAAACCACACCCGCATCGCGAACCATCTACAAATAAGGACTTTCTAGTCCATTCATCTTCTCTTTTAGTCTTATTTTAATTCATATTTTCTTTCTCGTTATCTTTATTTACTTTAATTATATAATTAGTATAATTTAAATTATTATTATTATTTCCTAGCTAACTCTTCACAAGGTTCCCAATCTCTTCATCTAGCACGGGAATTAGAGGCACTCCCTCCAACTTATCTTTCACCTCCCAATCAAGTTTCCACACTTCCAAACTCAAGGAATCCATCCAAAAATTTAGGAAGTTTCACCTCTCTCCCTCACTTTTGATTTTCTTGTTATATGATTGTTATCTATCTTTGTACATTGAGGGCAATGTACATCTTAAGTTTGGGGGGTGAAAATTATTTAGAAAAAGTGCCTACCTTTTTGCATTATTCCCAAATCCCTGAATGATATTCTGTCTTAAAGTAGTTTTCTCATATCACTAATTAGAATGAAATTCATGTTAATTCATGATTTTTATTAATGTCACCCACAAATTTGATATACGAGATGATTAAGAAGTTAGGCCACCCCAATCAAGTTAGCGTGCCACATGGAAGTGTTTTTCAAAACCATCTTTGCAATTGTTAACAACTTGTTTGAGAATCACACCTCTTTGTTAAAACCCAATACAACTAAAGCAATTCTGTCTACGTGAAAACATAATTATCTTTAATAAACCTTTTCGGTTGCGAAAGCATATTTGAAATAAACGATTTGCAAAAACTAGAGTTGTAACAACATTTTTGAAAACATTTCGGAAACGTAGATAAAATACAAGTAATTTGATAAATCACAAATCAAGGAATTAAACTTTAAATCCGTGACTTTTGAAAATGTCGTTAATAAATTGAAAGAAAATTCGAGTTAAATCATATTTGTAAAAGTTTATCTTGAAATCCATTTATTAATCAATTTCGAAAAAACTTTTATTTTCGTTCTTAGAAAATTCTCGTTTAAAACAATTTAAGCAAAATAATAAGTAAACCAACCATAAAGCAAATAATAAAATAGTTCGAGGCCTTATTACAACTTAAACCAAAATAATAAAATAACGGAATAGAAATTTAAAATTCAAAACACTATTTCAAGAATGGCCTCCACCGAGTCATCCATGGCCCAAGTCCACCTCACTGGAGCATTACCTACATGGTTAAGAGAAAGGGGTGAGTTACAAGAACTCAATGTATAATCCCTTACCATCATCCACCGGGTCTGAACACACATAGCAATATTTTGGGCCTAAGCCCAATTACAATTATAACATGTATATAATATGCATGTGATATGCAATTCCCAAACCAAGCCTAATTTCCATCCGCTACACACCCCGCACCAACCATCACACTGTGGGGATCAAGTCAACCCACCCCGCCAACACACCAAATGTAGGCATTAAGCCATTTTATATTTGTGGCAAAGCCAACGAACTAGAGGCAATAAGCCATTTGATTATTTGTGGCAGAGCCACCGAACTAGAGGCAATAAGCCATATTTGTGGCGAGCCACCAACTAGAGGCAATAAGCCATTTGATTATTTGTGGCGAGCCACCGAACTAGATTTTGGCAACAGCCTTTCTTCTCTTCATCATTTTCCCAACCCATGCAAACATGTATGCATAACAATTTATATCCATATGATAATTTTAGCAAAAGGCCCAATTTACAAGAGAATCAATATTTCAAGTTTTTAATTAAGGCCCATAACACAAAATAACATTTAGCCCATTTAGCACTTTAGCAACTTAGGCCCAATTAACGATCTAGCATATTTTCGCCCATTTAACGATCTAGCGAGATTTCGCCCATTTATTGATCTAGCGTAGATTTCGCCCATTTAACTATTTTGCCCGCTTAACGATCTAGCGTAGATTTCGCCCATTTAACTATTTTTCGTGGTTTTCGCCCATTTAACAATCTAGCAAAATTTTGGCCCATTTAACGATCTAGCAAAATTTGGCCCATTAATCGATCTAGAAAATTTGGCCCATTATTCACATGAGGCCCATATAGCAACATATTTCAATTTGACCCATAAAGGGTATTTTCGTAATTTAGTCCATAGGGACATTTTCATAATTCGGCCCATTAGGGGCATTTTCATAACTTGACCCGTAAGGGCATTTTCATAATTCGGTAATCGTACCCACAAAGGGTAATTCAGTAATTTACCCTCTAAGGGTATAATGGTAATTTCGCAACCTAAGCTTAATTACTAATTTGGGGCATAAAAACGAAACTGTCCAACTGCATCACACTGACTAAATTGGCCATAACTCGAGTTAGAAAACTCTAAATCTAAATCCGTAAATTTTCCTTGAAACTAGACTCGTATATCTTTCTACTATAAGTTTTCCAGAATTTTTACCTTAACCATTTAGTACAGTTTATTCCTTAAAATTTCCCTTGTTTCACTGTCCAATGATTCTGACCTCTCTTACCTTAATCTCAAATATCTTACTGTACAATTTTCATCTACTGCTCCCACTTATTTCTTTTGAAAATAGATTCACTAAGGAATCCATACATATCAATTATAACTCTTAATTCACTTTGTACAATTTTATATGATTTTTCCAAAACAGAACAGAATACCCCGAAGTCATTCAAAACCAGTCTCACTAAAATTAACATATCTCAGAATCTAATATTCCTTTTCCTTCTCCGTTTCTTCCATATTAAAATTAACACAGTAAGCTTTAATTTGATATCTTATTCACTTTGTAATTCCTTTTATCCAATTTTTCATGATTTTTCAAATACAAGACACTGTTTCTGACCGAAACTGTTTTATTACAAAATACGATTACCACTACGAATATACGCACTCTCGAGTGATCACGAATGCCGGTTATCGGTTTTATTCGGTATTTCTACCGAATCATAGAATATTTCATGTAAACTTTCAAAGAGATGTGAGACTTACTCACCATTTCAAACATATATTCGGAAGGGTACGGGATTACACACCTTATTCGGAATCCGTAACACGAAATTCTCCGCGGCACCTAAAGATACAATCGATCAACAATTAATCCAAAACTCAATTTACCTCTTCAACCAATATTTCGATTGATTAAAAATCCATATCACTTACCAACAATCCAAGTCTCTTATTACGAGGGATAGGTGTTCGATTGGCCCTCCGATAAAGTACTTCGAGTCCTTATAAGTGATTAACACAAAAACAATGTTAGCCACACCTTATTCGGCTTGAGGAAGAATCACCACAATACACCCCTTCACCTATATACGGCTTGGAAGAAAAGAAAATGAAATGAAAAGAGGAAAATACGATTACTTACCGATTTGATTAAGAAGAGATTGGATGGAAGAAGAGTGCCTTGTAATTTGAAATCAAAAGGGAATAAACAATAGATGAAAATCTTGATCAAACAAAATAGCAAGAAAATGCACAATTGTGCTAGGGAATTCGCCAAAGTAAAAAGAAAGAAGAAACTATGGTCACCAAGGCTTGTAATTTCGGCACAAAGCAAAGGAAAAGAAAAGAATTTGAGAGGAAAAACAATGCACTATTGTGCTACTATGATTTGGCAAGGAGGGTTGCAAAATTGAGAGAAATGGCACAAAGTTGTCAAAAGGATTTTGGCCAAAACAAAGCTAAGACTTTACCAAATGCCAAATAAAATTTCAGCCACCTAATTACTCCAAAAACCATCCACATGCATCCCCCTTAGGATAAGATTTGGCCACTCATACTTTCCAAAACACCTCCCCGATATTAGCCTCTTGTCCCCTTTCTTTCCTATTCCTCTTGATTCCTTTCCCAAACTTTAACCTTGCCATATTCTTTTAGCCACCTTACCAAAATAATAAAGTCCACACTTACCAAAAATACTTCTTGGCCGACACATAAGGAAGGAAAGCAAAATAATAGTCAAATTTGCAAACAATGGGATTTGAACCTCTTCCTCAAGGTACATCACTTAATGCCATAACCTCTTTACCATAAGCTCCTTTATGCTAACAAATTACTCATCTAATTCCATAAGCCTTGAAGCCACTTACTATCTCTCCTTAATAGGCTAAATCACAAAATTTTACTAAGGCCCAACTCGAACCCGAACTTCATAGAAGCCTCGTAACCTTCCAAATTCACTTAACTAATAAGTCCAATTTGCAATATTGTCATTCTCTTGTTCTCAAAATTTTAAACATTCCTACACCATTGGGCCCAATCCTACTAGGCCCAATTTTAGGATGTTACAATTCTACCCTCCTTAAAGAAATTTCGTCCTCGAAATTTCCAATCAACTACTAAACGTATCGCTCGGATCACATCACTAAGCTTTCATTGCAAGACTCGCTCTTAAAAACCACAATGTACTTTTAACTTAATCTTAAATCCTTTTACACAACCAAACATCTAACCACAGAGCAAACCGTTATATACCACTTATACCAAAAATTTTCTTACATTCTATCATCACTTCCAACCATAAGCGACTTGATGGTGATGTAACAATCTCGAGCCTTATGCTCCTTAGACTCGCATCTCCAAGATGCTCCTAACCTCCTCCAAAGATTCTCCGGATGACGCCTTCGCAATAATCGCAAGTCGGAAAGTTTGGGCGTGCCTTGACACGCTTCACGTAACGCAGACCGTGACCCTAAAGAACCACGATCTCTTTTCTTCTTATAATCCACGACTCAACTCAAAGTGCCTCACCGATTCCTTTAACCTCCTCCAATACTTTCTTAACTATCCGAGTCACTCATCAACCTTAAATCGGACACGAGATCCTGTCTCACCATCGGCGATGCTAACGTCTCCCTTTCGGGCACATGCCTTGGTGCCAAAGATCTAGCCCTAGCACTCAGCCTCTACCACGTCCACGTCTCACGCGTCCGCGTCTTCTAGCGCTCATGTTCACTAAGTCGATATAATCTATTAAGAGTTTTATGAATCATTATGCTATTTCAATGTTTATTAAACAATATTTTATGGAGTATAAGAGTAGAAGTTGTTTTCAAAACGCATCCTAAAGTCTCAATCTCTATAGTTTCAATATCTAAAACTAAAAGTTCTAGAGTGTTCCTATAGTCATATCACAATAATCATAAAACGAAAACAAATACTTACTTGACTTGGTGCCGGATACCCGTGGTGCCATACTTCCTTTCAAACGTGTATTATAATTTAAAATTCAAAACAATTTCAGAAACGTTTATGAACCCAAACCACAGCCGAGTTTTCAAACTGGGCTCTGATACCATAAAATGTAACACCCCAAACCCGGCCTAGAAGTTAGGCCCGAATCTGGCGTGCCACATGGAAGTGTTTTTCAAAACCATCTTTGCAATTGTTAACAACTTGTTTGAGAATCACACCTCTTTGTTAAAACCCAATACAACTAAAGCAATTACGCTCACGTGAAAACATAATTATCTTTAATAAACCTTTTGGTTGAAAGCATATTTGAAATAAACGATTTGCAAAAACTAGAGTTGTAACAACATTTTGAAAACATTTGAAACGTAGATAAAATACAAGTAATTTGATAAATCACAAATCAAGGAATTAAACTTTAAATCCGTGACTTTTGAAAATGTCGTTAATAAATTGAAAGAAAATTCGAAGTTAAATCATATTTGTAAAAGTTTATCTTGAAATCCATTTATTAATCAATTTCGGAAAAACTTTTATTTTCGTTCTTAGAAAATTCTCGTTTAAAACAATTTAAGCAAAATAATAAGTAAACCAACCATAAAGCAAATAATAAAATAGTTCGAGGCCTTATTACAACTTAAACCAAAATAATAAAATAACGGAATAGAAATTTAAAATTCAAAACACTATTTCAAGAATGGCCTCCACCGAGTCATCCATGGCCCAAGTCCACCTCACGGAGCATTACCTATGTGGTTAAGAGAAAGGGGTGAGTTACAAGAACTCAGTATAATCCCTTACCATCATCCACCGGGTCTGAACACACATAGCAATATTTTGGGCCTAAGCCCAATTACAATTATAACATGTATATAATATGCATGTGATATGCAATTCCCAAACCAAGCCTAATTTCCATCCGCTACACACCCCCGTACCAACCATCACACCTGTGGGGATCAAGTCAACCCACCCCGCCAACACACCACCATCGTAGGCATTAAGCCATTTTATATTTGTGGCAAAGCCACCGAACTAGAGGCAATAAGCCATTTGATTATTTGTGGCGAGCCACCAACTAGAGGCAATAAGCCATATTTGTGGCGAGCCACCGAACTAGAGGCAATAAGCCATTTGATTATTTGTGGCGAGCCACCGAACTAGATTTTGGCAACAGCCTTTCTTCTCTTCATCATTTTCCCAACCCATGCAAACATGTATGCATAACAATTTATATCCATATGATAATTTTAGCAAAAGGCCCAATTTACAAGAGAATCAATATTTCAAGTTTTTAATTAAGGCCCATAACACAAAATAACATTTAGCCCATTTAGCACTTTAGCAACTTAGGCCCAATTAACGATCTAGCATATTTTCGCCCGCTTAACGATCTAGCGAGATTTCGCCCATTTATTGATCTAGCGATTTTTCTATTTTTCGTGGTTTTCGCCCATTTAACTATTTTTCGTGGTTTTCGCCCATTTAACAATCTAGCAAAATTTTGGCCCATTTAACGATCTAGCAAAATTTGGCCCATTAATCGATCTAGAAAATTTGGCCCATTATTCACATGAGGCCCATATAGCAACATATTTCAATTTGACCCATAAAGGGTATTTTCGTAATTTAGTCCATAGGACATTTTCATAATTCGCCCATTAGGGCATTTTCGTAACTTGACCCGTAAGGGAATTTTCATAATTCGCAATCGTACCCACAAAGGGTAATTCAGAATTTACCCTCTAAGGGTATAATGGTAATTTCGCAACCTAAGCTTAATTACTAATTTGGGGCATAAAAACGAAACTGTCCAACTGCATCACACTGACTAAATTGGCCATAACTCGAGTTAGAAAACTCAAAATCTAAATCCGTAAATTTTCCTTGAAACTAGACTCATATATCTTTCTACTATAAGTTTTCCAGAATTTTTACCTTAACCATTTAGTACAGTTTATTCCTTAAAATTTCCCTTGTTTCACTGTCCAATGATTCTGACCTCTCTTACCTTAATCTCAAATATCTTACTGTACAATTTTCATCTACTGCTCCCACTTATTTCTTTTGAAAATAGATTCACTAAGGAATCCATACATATCAATTATAACTCTTAATTCACTTTGTACAATTTTATATGATTTTTCCAAAACAGAACAGAATACCCCGAAGTCATTCAAAACCAGTCTCACTAAAATTAACATATCTCAGAATCTAATATTCCTTTTCCTTCTCCGTTTCTTCCATATTAAAATTAACACAGTAAGCTTTAATCTGATATCTTATTCACTTTGTAATTCCTTTTATCCAATTTTTCATGATTTTTCAAATACAAGACACTGTTTCTGACCGAAACTGTTTTATTACAAAATACGATTACCACTACGAATATACGCACTCTCGAGTGATCACGAATGCCGGTTATCGGTTTTATTCGGTATTTCTACCGAATCACAGAATATTTCATGTAAACTTTCAAAGAGATGTGAGACTTACTCACCATTTCAAACATATATTCGGAAGGGTACGGATTACACACCTTATTCGGAATCCGTAACACGAAATTCTCCGCGGCACCTAAAGATACAATCGATCAACAATTAATCCAAAACTCAATTTACCTCTTCAACCAATATTTCGATTGATTAAAAATCCATATCACTTACCAACAATCCAAGTCTCTTATTACGAGGGATAGGTGTTCGATTGGCCCTCCGATAAAGTACTTCGAGTCCTTATAAGTGATTAACACAAAAACAATGTTAGCCACACCTTATTCGGCTTGAGGAAGAATCACCACAATACACCCCCTTCACCTATATACGCCTTGGAAGAAAAAGAAAATGAAATGAAAAGAGGAAAATACGATCACTTACCGATTTGATTAAGAAGAGATTGGATGGAAGAAGAGTGCCTTGTAATTTCGAAATCAAAAGGGAATAAACAATAGATGAAAATCTTGATCAAACAAAAGAGCAAGAAAATGCACAATTGTGCTAGGGAATTCGCCAAAGTAAAAAGAAAGAAGAAACTATGGTCACCAAGGCTTGTAATTTCGCACAAAGCAAAGGAAAAGAAAAGAATTTGAGAGGAAAAACAATGCACTATTGTGCTACTATGATTTGGCAAGGAGGGTTGCAAAATTGAGAGAAATGGCACAAAGTTGTCAAAAGGATTTTGGCCAAAACAAAGCTAAGACTTTACCAAATGCCAAATAAAATTTCAGCCACCTAATTACTCCAAAAACCATCCACATGCATCCCCCTTAGGATAAGATTTGGCCACTCATACTTTCCAAAACACCTCCCCGATATTAGCCTCTTGTCCCCTTTCTTTCCTATTCCTCTTGATTCCTTTCCCAAACTTTAACCTTGCCATATTCTTTTAGCCACCTTACCAAAATAATAAAGTCCACACTTACCAAAAATACTTCTTGGCCGACACATAAGGAAGGAAAGCAAAATAATAGTCAAATTTGCAAACAATGGGATTTGAACCTCTTCCTCAAGGTACATCACTTAATGCCATAACCTCTTTACCATAAGCTCCTTTATGCTAACAAATTACTCATCTAATTCCATAAGCCTTGAAGCCACTTACTATCTCTCCTTAATAGGCTAAATCACAAAATTTTACTAAGGCCCAACTCGAACCCTAACTTCATAGAAGCCTCGTAACCTTCCAAATTCACTTAACTAATAAGTCCAATTTGCAATATTGTCATTCTCTTGTTCTCAAAATTTTAAACATTCCTACGCCATTGGGCCCAATCCTACTAGGCCCAATTTTAGGATGTTACAATTCTACCCTCCTTAAAGAAATTTCGTCCTCGAAATTTCCAATCAACTACTAAACGTACGCTCAGATCACATCACTAAGCTTTCATTGCAAGACTCTGCTCTTAAAAACCACAATGTACTTTTAACTTAATCTTAAATCCTTTTACACAACCAAACATCTAACCACAAGAGCAAACCGTTATATACCACTTATACCAAAAATTTTCTTACATTCTATCATCACTTCCAACCATAATCGACTTGATGGTGATGTAACAATCTCGAGCCTTATGCTCCTTAGACTCGCATCTCCAAAGATGCTCCTAACCTCCTCCAAAGATTCTCCGGATGATGCCTTCTGCAATAATCGCAAGTCGGAAAGTTTGGACGTGCCTTGACACGCTTCACAGAACGAGACTGTGACCCTAAAGAACCACGATCTCTTTTCTTCTTATAATCCACGCACTCAACTCAAAGTGCCTCACTGATTCCTTTAACCTCCTCCAATACTTTCTTAACTATCTGAGTCAGCTCATCAACCTTAAATCGGACACGAGATCCCGTCTCAGCCACTGGCGATGCCAACGTCTCCCTTTCGGGCACATGCCTTGGTGCCAAAGATCTAGCCCTAGCACCTCAGCCTCTACCACGTCCACGTCTACCGCGTCCGCGTCTTCTAGCGCTCATGTTCACTAAGTCGATATAATCTGATTAAGAGTTTTATGAATCATTATGCTATTTCAGTGTTTATTAAACAATATTTTATGGAGTATAAGAGTAGAAGTTGTTTTCGCAAAACGCATCCTAAAGTCTCAATCTCTATAGTTTCAATATCTAAAACTAAAAGTTCTAGAGTGTTCCTATAGTCATATCACAATAATCATAAAACGAAAACAAATACTTACTTGACTTGGTGCCGGATACCCGTGGTGCCATACTTCCTTTCAAACGTGTATTATAATTTAAAATTCAAAACAATTTCGGAAACATTTATGAACCCAAACCACAGTCGAGTTTTCAAACTGGGCTCTGATACCATAAAATGTAACACCCCAAACCCGGCCTAGAAGTTAGGCCCGAATCTGGCGTGCCACATGGAAGTGTTTTTCAAAACCATCTTTGCAATTGTTAACAACTTGTTTGAGAATCACACCTCTTTGTTAAAACCCAATACAACTAAAGCAATTACATCTCGTGAAAACATAATTATCTTTAATAAACCTTTTCGGTTGCGAAAGCATATTTGAAATAAACGATTTGCAAAAACTAGAGTTGTAACAACATTTTTGAAAACATTTCGGAAACGTAGATAAAATACAAGTAATTTGATAAATCACAAATCAAGGAATTAAACTTTAAATCCGTGACTTTTGAAAATGTCGTTAATAAATTGAAAGAAAATTCGAGTTAAATCATATTTGTAAAAGTTTATCTTGAAATCCATTTATTAATCAATTTCAGAAAAACTTTTATTTTCGTTCTTAGAAAAATTCTCGTTTAAAACAATTTAAGCAAAATAATAAGTAAACCAACCATAAAGCAAATAATAAAATAGTTCAGAGGCCTTATTACAACTTAAACCAAAATAATAAAATAACGGGAATAGAAATTTAAAATTCAAAACACTATTTCTGAAGAATGGCCTCCACCGAGTCATCCATGGCCCAAGTCCACCTCACGGAGCATTACCTACAGGGTTAAGAGAAAGGGGGGTGAGTTACAAGAACTCAGTGTATAATCCCCTTACCATCATCCACTGGGTGAAACACATAGCAATATTTTGGGCCTAAGCCCAATTACAATTATAACATGTATATAATATGCATGTGATATGCAATTCCCAAACCAAGCCTAATTTCCATCCGCTACACACCCCTACCAACCATCACACCTGGGATCAAGTCAACCCACCCCGCCAACACACCAAATAGTGGGCATTAAGCCATTTTATATTTGTGGCAAAGCCACCGAACTAGAGGCAATAAGCCATTTGATTATTTGTGGCGAGCCACCGAACTAGAGGCAATAAGCCATATTTGTGGCGAGCCACCGAACTAGAGGCAATAAGCCATTTGATTATTTGTGGCGAGAGCCACCGAACTAGATTTTGGCAAGGCCTTTCTTCTCTTCATCATTTTCCCAACCCATGCAAACATGTATGCATAACAATTTATATCCATATGATAATTTTAGCAAAAGGCCCAATTTACAAGAGAATCAATATTTCAAGTTTTTAATTAAGGCCCATAACACAAAATAACATTTAGCCCATTTAGCACTTTAGCAACTTAGGCCCAATTAACGATCTAGCATATTTTCGCCCGCTTAACGATCTAGCGTAGATTTCGCCCATTTATTGATCTAGCGAGATTTCGCCCATTTAACTATTTTTCGTGGTTTTCGCCCATTTAACGATCTAGCGATTTAACTATTTATCGTATTTAACAATCTAGCAAAATTTTGGCCCATTTAACGATCTAGCAAAATTTGGCCCATTAATCGATCTAGAAAATTTGGCCCATTATTCACATGAGGCCCATATAGCAACATATTTCAATTTGACCCATAAAGGGTATTTTCGTAATTTAGTCCATAGGGACATTTTCATAATTCGCCCATTAGGGCATTTTCGTAACTTGACCCGTAAGGGCATTTTCATAATTCGTGTCGTACCCACAAAGGGTAATTCAGTAATTTACCCTCTAAGGGTATAATGGTAATTTCGCAACCTAAGCTTAATTACTAATTTGGGGCATAAAAACGAAACTGTCCAACTGCATCACACTGACTAAATTGGCCATAACTCGAGTTAGAAAACTCAAAATCTAAATCCGTAAATTTTCCTTGAAACTAGACTCGTATATCTTTCTACTATAAGTTTTCCAGAATTTTTACCTTAACCATTTAGTACAGTTTATTCCTTAAAATTTCCCTTGTTTCACTGTCCAATGATTCTGACCTCTCTTACCTTAATCTCAAATATCTTACTGTACGATTTTCATCTACTGCTCCCACTTATTTCTTTTGAAAATAGATTCACTAAGGAATCCATACATATCAATTATAACTCTTAATTCACTTTGTACAATTTTATATGATTTTTCCAAAACAGAACAGAATACCCCGAAGTCATTCAAAACCAGTCTCACTAAAATTAACATATCTCAGAATCTAATATTCCTTTTCCTTCTCCGTTTCTTCCATATTAAAATTAACACAGTAAGCTTTAATCTGATATCTTATTCACTTTGTAATTCCTTTTATCCAATTTTTCATGATTTTTCAAATACAAGACACTGTTTCTGACCGAAACTGTTTTATTACAAAATACGATTACCACTACGAATATACGCACTCTCGAGTGATCACGAATGCCGGTTATCGGTTTTATTCGGTATTTCTACCGAATCACAGAATATTTCATGTAAACTTTCAAAGAGATGTGAGACTTACTCACCATTTCAAACATATATTCGGAAGGGTACGGGATTACACACCTTATTCGGAATCCGTAACACGAAATTCTCCGCGACACCTAAAGATACAATCGATCAACAATTAATCCCAAAACTGAATTTACCACTTCAACCAATTATTTTGATTGATTAACAATCTATCACTTACCAACAATCCGAGTCTCTTATTACGAGGGATAGGTGTTCGATTGGCCCTCCGATAAAGTACTTCGAGTCCTTAAAAGTGATTAACACAAAAACAATGTTAGCCACACCTTATTCGCTTGAGGAGGAATCACCACAATACACCCCCTTCACCTATATACGGCTTGGAAGAAAAAGAAAATGAAATGAAAAGAGGAAAATACGATTACTTACCGATTTGATTAAGAAGAGATTGGATGGAAGAAGAGTGCCTTGTAATTTCGAAATCAAAGGGAATAAACAATAGATGAAAATCTTGATCAAACAAAAGAGCAAGAAAATGCACAATTGTGCTAGGGAATTCGCCAAAGTAAAAAGAAAGAAGAAACTATGGTCACCAAGGCTTGTAATTTCGCACAAAGCAAAGGAAAAGAAAAGAATTTGAGAGGAAAAACAATGCACTATTGTGCTACTATGATTTGGCAAGGAGGGTTGCAAAATTGAGAGAAATGGCACAAAGTTGTCAAAAGGATTTTGGCCAAAACAAAGCTAAGACTTTACCAAATGCCAAATAAAATTTCAGCCACCTAATTACTCCAAAAACCATCCACATGCATCCCCCTTAGGATAAGATTTGGCCACTCATACTTTCCAAAACACCTCCCCCGATATTAGCCTCTTGTCCCCCTTTCTTTCCTATTCCTCTTGATTCCTTTCCCAAACTTTAACCTTGCCATATTCTTTTAGCCACCTTACCAAAATAATAAAGTCCACACTTACCAAAAATACTTCTTGGCCGACACATAAGGAAGGAAAGCAAAAATAATAGTCAAATTTGCAAACAATGGGATTTGAACCTCTTCCTCAAGGTACATCACTTAATGCCATAACCTCTTTACCATAAGCTCCTTTATGCTAACAAATTACTCATCTAATTCCATAAGCCTTGAAGCCACTTACTATCTCTCCTTAATAGGCTAAATCACAAAATTTTACTAAGGCCCAACTCGAACCCGAAACTTCATAGAAGCCTCGTAACCTTCCAAATTCACTTAACTAATAAGTCCAATTTGCAATATTGTCATTCTCTTGTTCTCAAAATTTTAAACATTCCTACACCATTGGGCCCAATCCTACTAGGCCCAATTTTAGGATGTTACAATTCTACCCTCCTTAAAGAAATTTCGTCCTCGAAATTTCCAATCAACTACTAAACGACGCTCAGATCACATCACTAAGCTTTCATTGCAAGACTCGCTCTTAAAAACCACAATGTACTTTTAACTTAATCTTAAATCCCTTTTTACACAACCAAACATCTAACCACAATAGCAAACCGTTATATACCACTTATACCAAAAATTTTCTTACATTCTATCATCACTTCCAACCATAACTGACTTGATGGTGATGTAACAATCCTGAGCCTTATGCTCCTTAGACTCGCATCTCCAGCATGCTCCTAACCTCCTCCAGCATTCTCCCGGATGACGCCTTCTGCAATAATCGCAAGTCGGAAAGTTTGGACGTGCCTTGACACGCTTCACAGAACGAGACTGTGACCCTAAAGAACCACGATCTCTTTTCTTCTTATAATCCACGCACTCAACTCAAAGTGCCTCACTGATTCCTTTAACCTCCTCCAATACTTTCTTAACTATCTGAGTCAGCTCATCAACCTTAAATCGGACACGAGATCCCGTCTCAGCCACTGGCGATGCCAACGTCTCCCTTTCGGGCACATGCCTTGGTGCCAAAGATCTAGCCCTAGCACCTCAGCCTCTACCACGTCCACGTCTACCGCGTCCGCGTCTTCTAGCGCTCATGTTCACTAAGTCGATATAATCTGATTAAGAGTTTTATGAATCATTATGCTATTTCAGTGTTTATTAAACAATATTTTATGGAGTATAAGAGTAGAAGTTGTTTTCGCAAAACGCATCCTAAAGTCTCAATCTCTATAGTTTCAATATCTAAAACTAAAAGTTCTAGAGTGTTCCTATAGTCATATCACAATAATCATAAAACGAAAACAAATACTTACTTGACTTGGTGCCGGATACCCGTGGTGCCATACTTCCTTTCAAACGTGTATTATAATTTAAAATTCAAAACAATTTTGGAAACGTTTATGAACCCAAACCACAACCGAGTTTTCAAACTGGGCTCTGATACCATAAAATGTAACACCCTAAACCCAGCCTAGAAGTTAGGCCCGAATCTGGCGTGCCACATGGAAGTGTTTTTCAAAACCATCTTTGCAATTGTTAACAACTTGTTTGAGAATCACGACCTCTTTGTTAAAACCCAATACAACTAAAGCAATTACGCTCACGTGAAAACATAATTATCTTTAATAAACCTTTTCGTTATGAAAGCATATTTGAAATAAACGATTTGCAAAAACTAGAGTTGTAACAACATCTTTGAAAACATTTCGAAACGTAGATAAAATACAAGTAATTTGATAAATCACAAATCAAGGAATTAAACTTTAAATCCGTGACTTTTGAAAATGTCGTTAATAAATTGAAAGAAAATTGAGTTAAATCATATTTGTAAAAGTTTATCTTGAAATCCATTTATTAATCAATTTCGAAAAACTTTTATTTTCGTTCTTAGAAAATTCTCGTTTAAAACAATTTAAGCAAAATAATAAGTAAACCAACCATAAAGCAAATAATAAAATAGTTCGAGGCCTTATTACAACTTAAACCAAAATAATAAAATAACGGAATAGAAATTTAAAATTCAAAACACTATTTCAAGAATGGCCTCCACCGAGTCATCCATGGCCCAAGTCCACCTCACGGAGCATTACCTCTGTGGTTAAGAGAAAGGGGTGAGTTACAAGAACTCAGTGTATAATCCCCTTACCATCATCCACTGGGTCGGAACACACATAGCAATATTTTGGGCCTAAGCCCAATTACAATTATAACATGTATATAATATGCATGTGATATGCAATTCCCAAACCAAGCCTAATTTCCATCCGCTACACACCCCTACATCAACCATCACACCTGTGGGGATCAAGTCAACCCACCCCGCCAACACACCAGTCGTAGGCATTAAGCCATTTTATATTTGTGGCAAAGCCACCGAACTAGAGGCAATAAGCCATTTGATTATTTGTGGCAGAGCCACCGAACTAGAGGCAATAAGCCATATTTGTGGCAGAGCCACCGAACTAGAGGCAATAAGCCATTTGATTATTTGTGGCAGAGCCACCGAACTAGAGGCAATAAGCCATTTGATTATTTGTGGCAGAGCCACCGAACTAGATTTTGGCAACAGGCCTTTCTTCTCTTCATCATTTTCCCAACCCATGCAAACATGTATGCATAACAATTTATATCCATATGATAATTTTAGCAAAAGGCCCAATTTACAAGAGAATCAATATTTCAAGTTTTTAATTAAGGCCCATAACACAAAATAACATTTAGCCCATTTAGCACTTTAGCAACTTAGGCCCAATTAACGATCTAGCATATTTTCGGCCCATTTAACGATCTAGCAGAGATTTCGGCCCATTTATTGATCTAGCATTTATTTAACTATTTTTCGTGGTTTTCGCCCATTTAACGATCTAGCATTTAACTATTTATCAGGGTTTTCGGCCCATTTAACAATCTAGCAAAATTTTGGCCCATTTAACGATCTAGCAAAATTTGGCCCATTAATCGATCTAGAAAATTTGGCCCATTATTCACATGAGGCCCATATAGCAACATATTTCAATTTGACCCATAAAGGGTATTTTCGTAATTTAGTCCATAGGGACATTTTCATAATTCGGCCCATTAGGGGCATTTTCGTAACTTGACCCGTAAGGGCATTTTCATAATTCGTGTCGTACCCACAAAGGGTAATTCAGAATTTACCCTCTAAGGGTATAATGGTAATTTCACAACCTAAGCTTAATTACTAATTTGGGGCATAAAACGAAACTGTCCAACTGCATCACACTGACTAAATTGGGCATAACTCGAGTTAGAAAACTCAAAATCTAAATCCGTAAATTTTCCTTGAAACTAGACTCGTATATCTTTCTACTATAAGTTTTCCAGAATTTTTACCTTAACCATTTAGTACAGTTTATTCCTTAAAATTTCCCTTGTTTCACTGTCCAATGATTCTGACCTCTCTTACCTTAATCTCAAATATCTTACTGTACGATTTTCATCTACTGCTCCCACTTATTTCTTTTGAAAATAGATTCACTAAGGAATCCATACATATCAATTATAACTCTTAATTCACTTTGTACAATTTTATATGATTTTTCCAAAACAGAACAGAATACCCCGAAGTCATTCAAAACCAGTCTCACTAAAATTAACATATCTCAGAATCTAATATTCCTTTTCCTTCTCCGTTTCTTCCATATTAAAATAGACACAGTAAGCTTTAATCTGATATCTTATTAACTTTGTAATTCCTTTTATCCAATTTTTCATGATTTTTCAAATACAAGACACTGTTTCTGACCGAAACTGTTTTATTACAAAATACGATTACCACTACGAATATACGCACTCTCGAGTGATCACGAATGCCGGTTATCGGTTTTATTCGGTATTTCTACCGAATCACAGAATATTTCATGTAAACTTTCAAAGAGATGTGAGACTTACTCACCATTTCAAACATATATTCGGAAGGGTACGGGATTACACACCTTATTCGGAATCCATAACACGAAATTCTCCGCGGCACCTAAAGATACAATCGATCAACAATTAATCCCAAAACTGAATTTACCACTTCAACCAATTATTTTGATTGATTAACAATCTATCACTTACCAACAATCCGAGTCTCTTATTACGAGGGATAGGTGTTCGATTGGCCCTCCGATAAAGTACTTCGAGTCCTTAAAAGTGATTAACACAAAAACAATGTTAGCCACACCTTATTCGGCTTGAGGAGGAATCACCACAATACACCCCCTTCACCTATATACGGCTTGGAAGAAAAAGAAAATGAAATGAAAAGAGGAAAATACGATTACTTACCGATTTGATTAAGAAGAGATTGGATGGAAGAAGAGTGCCTTGTAATTTGAAATCAAAAGGGGAATAAACAATAGATGAAAATCTTGATCAAACAAAAGAGCAAGAAAATGCACAATTGTGCTAGGGAATTCGCCAAAGTAAAAAGAAAGAAGAAACTATGGTCACCAAGGCTTGTAATTTCGCACAAAGCAAAGGAAAAGAAAAGAATTTGAGAGGAAAAACAATGCACTATTGTGCTACTATGATTTGGCAAGGAGGGTTGCAAAATTGAGAGAAATGGCACAAAGTTGTCAAAAGGATTTTTGGCCAAAACAAAGCTAAGACTTTACCAAATGCCAAATAAAATTTCAGCCACCTAATTACTCCAAAAACCATCCACATGCATCCCCCTTAGGATAAGATTTGGCCACTCATACTTTCCAAAACACCTCCCCGATATTAGCCTCTTGTCCCCTTTCTTTCCTATTCCTCTTGATTCCTTTCCCAAACTTTAACCTTGCCATATTCTTTTAGCCACCTTACCAAAATAATAAAGTCCACACTTACCAAAAATACTTCTTGGCCGACACATAAGGAAGGAAAGCAAAATAATAGTCAAATTTGCAAACAATGGGATTTGAACCTCTTCCTCAAGGTACATCACTTAATGCCATAACCTCTTTACCATAAGCTCCTTTATGCTAACAAATTACTCATCTAATTCCATAAGCCTTGAAGCCACTTACTATCTCTCCTTAATAGGCTAAATCACAAAATTTTACTAAGGCCCAACTCAAACCCGGAACTTCATAGAAGCCTCGTAACCTTCCAAATTCACTTAACTAATAAGTCCAATTTGCAATATTGTCATTCTCTTGTTCTCAAAATTTTAAACATTCCTACGCCATTGGGCCCAATCCTACTAGGCCCAATTTTAGGATGTTACATAACCCACTTACTTGACTAAAGGCCTACCCTCACAATTGACCCCTAGTGAACCCCTTTGATCCTAACAACCCTTTTTTATTGACTCAACCCATTAATATTAACCCGAAAACCCATCTTGTATTGTTATCACCATTCCTTTTGACCACCCTCCTATCGAGACTTGTTTTGATCAGTTGCCTAATTATATTATTTCAGTTGTTAAAGTTTTATCTTACGTTGTTTTGGTATTTAAAAAAAATCAAAGTTTATTCACTATTAGTTTTGTGATTAAGTGAGCCTATACGTTTAATTTCAACATATTGAAAAAGAAGCTCCTATTATTAGTAGTACAAGTTTTCAATTAATGTAATTATGCATTAGTTCATTTTTCTAGTTAGGTAATTTGTCAATTCAATCTCGATTCTAACCCTTCTAATTCAGCCTTTATCCACACCTTTAACCCAAGCCCCGTTACAACCTTTAAAAGACCTTCTGATTTGTGTATCATCTCATTTTACAGTGGTGGAGATTTGATTTTCAAGCAAGCCTATGGTAATAACTTTTCATGTTCGACTTTTGAGAGCTTAATTTTGAACCTTAAACACTTTGAGTGATTTGAGTGAATCTTAAGTGAGGATGTCAACCCTTGTCGATTATGAATTAAAGGTAATTATTCGGATAAAGGGAAAACACCTATGTTTTCGTGCTATAAAATCATGAATTTGATTGGTTAAATCTTCAGGACTCTTTTAGTTAAATTATCCATGTACAAATTATCTATGAATTATGATGAAACATTATCGATGAATATTATGAATTGAGGAAGTTCGTTTTAAGTGTGAGTTGAGAATTTTGCTTGAGGACAAGCAAAAGCTTAAGTGTGGAGGTATTTGATAAACCATAATATGAACATATTTTAATCCCACATTTAGCATGTTTTTGGATGATTTATCCCTTTAATTATGGAAATAGGTGCTTCTAATCCTTTGTTTTCATGTTTTATACTTTGTAGAGTACTGGAGGATGAAAAGAACTAGAAACGGGCTGAAAATAGAGAAAATGGGCCAAAGTACGAAATCCACATGGCCTGGGCCCAAGACCACACCGTGCCCCGTAAGAAGAGTCAACCACGTCCTAGACCCCAAAAAACATGGCCTTGCCTCATCACAGACCCGAACACGGCCTGGCCACGATTTACACGGGCGTGTGCCATGGGCATGGCTCTGTCATAGATAAGAAGAATTCTATTCGGATTAGGGTACTTAGAGGCAAAGAAACATATTCCAAAAGCGTATATAAATACCCTAGAGGCAAACCTTTAGGGGGCGTTTAGCTAGGCCAAAGACCCAAGCCAGAGTAGTTAAATTCAGGGATTTACTCGAAGGAAGCCAGTTGATTCATCTCAAGAAGCTGCATTCATACTCAAGACTGAGGATCTCTCCTTCAATTCTTTTGGGAGGTTTTAGGGTTTTCTTATGTTTTGTTTTATCTTTTCTTCTGAGATGTTTTCTTTTACAATTATGAACTAAACCCTCAGATACTTGAGGGGGATGAAACCTAAGACGGATCTTGTTATTGTTATTTGAGCTGTATGATAAATACTTAATTTGTTCTTAACTATGTGTTCTTAATTCTTATTTTGGTATTTTTGGGATATTGATTCAAGTGTGATGTGCTTAGGCAGAGGAGGAAGAGACCCTATTTAAGAGTAGATCTAGCATAGTTAAGTGGAGTTGCTCGCGTACCTAGAGATAGGGTGACAAAAATCTACCGGATTAGGGTCAAACCTAATATGGGAGTCCATAGATCGAGTTAATGCAATTCTAGGGGTTTTAATTAGAAAGAGATTTCAATTAATCAACCCAGGGTTAAACTTAGTAGCCTTGAGAGAGGTATTAATATAAATTAGGGAATCCTACGGATAAAGTCAAGTGAATAAATCATCCGGTTCAGAGTTAGATAATAAGTGAAGTTTAGATGGAATTTTCCTCAGGTATTATCTAAATCAATCAGTTTTCCCTCAAGTCCTTCCTCAATTTCTTCTTTGTCTTAGCACCTTTAGCTTAGTTGGTGAGTTAATTTTAGATTAGATAAAAAATTCCCTTAATTCGTAGGCTAAATAATAGAAAGAGAGTTAATATTAGTACTTTGGGTTTTACAATCCGGTCTTGCCACTAGCTATACTACTGTTCGATAGGTGCATTTGCCTCCATCGTTGTATTAGTTAGTTTCTAGGTTCGATCATTCTTTTTATGAATTTTTAAGACTTGACAGACACAATCAACCTTCCTCTAGTTATTGATTCGTGGGCATCTATTAACTAATGAGGAATGAGCGAGGCAAGGTATGGCTATGTTCTCCCATTGCGAACGTTGTGGATGTGTTGTGGAATCTACGATCCATGTTGTAAGAGGTTGCAACTTTGTTCATTTAGTCTGGAAAGTTGTGTTACCAATTCACACATAGAATTCCTTCTTTAATTTACTGCTCGAATGATGGCTTACATGCAATGTCAAGAATGAACGTAGGTTGTCATCCTTCATTAGAGAGTAGGCTAAATTTTTCTCAATAACAAGCTGGTTTCTGTGGAAGAGTTGCAATGATTTTGCTTTTAATTAATCGAGTAGCAGTAGTCGAGATTTAATTGCCTCGGTTGTATCCTGGACAAAATCGTTGTTTGTTAATGGACATATGGAGCATTGAGATGTAATTCCATGACTCAGAAGCCTTGGCAACCCCCCAGCTCTTGGATGGATCAAAATCAATGTTGATGGGTCGATTTCAGTGAATCGGCTGTATGCGGCTGTAGGTGGAGTCTTTAGAGGATCAGAAGGAGAATGATTGGTGAGATTTGAAATGAGGACAGGAATGATGGACATTTTCCAAGTAGAATATTGGGTTGTCCTTGAAGGTTTAAAGCTAGCATGGGCACGAGGATTTTTACAGGTGAAACTAAAAAGTAATAATGCATTTCTAATTGATATCATCCGGAGCAAGTTCGCAACGACTAGAAATATTGCAGAAGTTATTATTCATACCTGGTGCAAAAAGGATTGGCAAGTGAGATTTTGATGCATATTGAGAGAGCAACATGGTTTCTGACTATATTGCAAAAGAGGCTGATAGTGATGCTGGTCGATTAATTATTCTCGAAGAGCCTCCATTGTTTGTGAGATACATCATGGAAGAAGACAAGTAATGACCAATAGTGTTTGCATGAGGATAATAATTCCTTTGATATTTTAGTCTTGTACTAATTTTTTTAAAATTTTATTTAACTAATATAAATATATAAAAATAAGACAATGAACAATGATATGCACGATGAGAAAGCTACTGATGAATACTACTAATCCTCACCCTTTTTTTTCCCCTCAAACTCAAACCATACCTCATCGTTTTTATAGGATCATGGTTAGGAATATATAGTTAAAAATCATAAAAAGAATATATACTTTTTTTAAATAATTTTTAGATCTTAAAAGGCCTTAGTTGTTATTTTTAATTTGTTACTAAAGTGTTTTTGGACCCTTTAGTTTTAATAGTTTAAAAATTTCTAACTTACTTCTAATATAAGAGTAGAAGTCAAATTGAATAAATGTGTAAAGGTTGAGAGGTAATATACATCAAAACAAATATTTAAAAGAAAATCAATTAAACCCTTTTAAAATTTAAAAGTTATTAAAAATCACAAAAATTATAAATAAAATTTATAAGAAAAGTTATAAAAAATTTAAATTCTAAAATCTTTATTAAAAGATAGCAATATCAAACTATTAATGTCGAAACCTTTTTTATATTTTAAAAAAATGGGGATCGACTTTAAAAAAGAAAATGGAGCCGCCACCAATCCCTTTTTGCTTAGGTGTGATCGGATCACTTTATAAAATATTTTATTTCAAAACATTGATTTTGGCCTACGAAATTCAAGAAAATGGGTTTGGGAGTCGGTTACGTACGAGGAATGATTAGCACCCTCGTAACGCCCAAAGTTGGTACAGGATTGATTAGTTATTGTCCTAATGTCAAAAACTCGAAAAGATTTTAAAATACAATTCCTTTTAAAGAATGTTTGTATAACCCGTTTTGGAATATAACGATTCCTTTGCTCCATAAGGATAAAATATCACATCCAGTACATTAGGGTGCGACATTTTAATCCCCGAAACTAAGATCGTCCACTAATTTCCCAAAACACGAAATTAAAAGGATATTTAGTTATTTGGATGTATGAAAGACCGAAACCCAGCACGTTAGGACACAATTTCTCGAACTTCCAAACACGAAATATTGCCTTGTTTTCTGAAATCCTTATCCCGAGATAACAAAACGTCATATCCAGTGAGTTAGGACACGACAATTTTGAATTCTCGAGAATGAGTTTTTATTTAATTGTTAAAAGGAAAGTAATTGGTTCTTTGGACTCGAATAGGAAAATCGAAACCCAGTAAGTCAGGGTACGATTTTTTTCGAACCCTAGAATGCGGAGTGTTTGCTTATTTTGAAAATCGGATAAAATGTAATGCCTTGTAATAAAATGGCAAATAAATTTAAAATAAAGTGTAAAATGATTTACAATGCTAGCTTACATAACAACATGATGATGATAAAATATAATAACAATAATAAAGATAGAAATAAAATACAATAAAACAAAAGCAAGACAAACAAATGAAATAGAATAAAAGAGAATGATAACAAAAATGGAAGCTATATACAAAAATAAAAATTAAATAAAATAAGAAACATAGAATAATAATAGTAACGAAAATGCAACAACAATAATAAAACATATTAATAAACGAATAATAGAAAAAACAATATAAAAATTAGTAGTAGTAGTAGTAGTAGTAATAATAATAATAATAATAATAATAATAATGTTGATAATAACAATAAATATAATAATAATATTGATAAAATTAATTATAAATAAAATAATAATAAGAAAAATAGTAGTGGTAATATAATAATAATACCAAATTAGTGATAATAATAGTAATAATATTAATATTAAAAGTAAATGAAAATAATAATAAAAGTAATAGTAGAAATAAAATAATATTAATAATAAAATAATAGTAAATATTGGGATTGATAGTGATTAAAAATAATAGTAGTAGAAAATAATACTAACAATACTCATAGTAATAATAATAATAATAATAATAATAATAATAATAATAATATATGAAAATAATGAATATGGTAATAATAAAATAATAATAATTTCTATATAGAAACAATAATAAAAAATAATGTTAAGACCATGGCAAAATAACAAAAATAATAAAAGAAAATAAAGTAAGGACCAAATTAAACTTAAAACTGAAGCTTTGGGGTGAATTTTAAAAAGAAATAAGTGAATTAGGGCCTCTTAGCAATGCGCTCAAAAAGGGGAGGACCAAATGGGAAATATTCCCGCCCTCCAAATGGCACCATGCATTGTAGAACTAAAATGAACAAGTGAAGATACATGGCCAAATTAAAAAATAAAAAGGACTTAATTATAAAACCATAAAAAAGCGAAAAGGCTAAAAATGTAATTAGCCCTTCCGTAGAAAACACATGGATCCTGAAACCGGATTGGGTCTACGTGCGGGTTGTGGCCTAAAATGGCGTCGTTTTGGCACTTAAGGGCCTGGTGCAAAACAGCACCGTTTTAACACCCTATAAAAGCCACCTTTTTTTAAAAAAAAAATTCATTTCTCCCCTCTTTTCAGAAAAACAAATTGCTCACTTCTCTCTGCCTCTCTCGAGTCTGATTTTCGGTGAGGAATCTGGCCGATCGTCACTACCGCCGTACACGGTGGTCGGCGTTATAAAAAGGTAATTTTTTCTCTTTTTTTTATAAAAAATATTATATATTTAAAAAAGAAAACCATTTGAAGAGAAAACAAAATAAGGAACCGATTCAAAAAATAAAAAAATAAAAAAATAAACGAATAACCTCTCTTTTTGTCGATTCTTTTTGACTTTTTATTGAGATTGTCTTCCCCCTTTTACAATGTTTTTACACCCGTTTATATAGCTAAATAAAATCGAAAATCATTATAGTTCGGATTTCTTGCTATATTTTTTGAGGTTTGTTTTTCCTTTTCTTCTTGCAGGTAACCGATGAAATCTACGGCGACGGGGCGCTATCCGTGCACTGGTCGCGGTGCGAGAAAGGGTCTTGTTGAGAGCTACGGTGCAAGACCCTTGCTAGGGTTTCCAGCAGCTGAAAATATTTTGGGCTAATTGGGCTCCTTTATTTTTGGGCCACTAGGCCTAGGTGTAACTGGGTTAGGGTTATTTGGGTGTTAATGATTTGGGTTGTAATGTATTTGGGCTATGTAAATGGACAGTGGACATTTTATTTGTTTTAAAATTGTTTTATTTTCTATTTTTGAGTTTTGTATGGGCTCGGGCAAATTGGGTCGATTACAGCTGCCCCTCTTTGCTCATTGTCGTGTAACGAGAATAGAGCAAAGACGATAAAAGGACCCATTTTGCCCGGTCTTGTCAAATGGCTGTATCTTTAGGGAGATAGGCTAGTATCTTCAATCTACTTCACTGCAACTTCAGGAAGACAAGATTTACTATCTTTAGTCTGCTCTGCTACAACTTCAGGGATGCCAGGTTGATATCTTTGATCCACTTCCTGCAACTTCAGGAAGATAAGATCTGCTATCTTCAGTCTACTCCACTGCAACTTGAAGGAGGTCAGACTAGTATTTTCAATCTACTTCACTGTAATCTCAGGAAAGTAAGATCTATTTTTTTTTAGTTTGCTCCACTGCGACTTCAGGGAGACAGGGTTCACGTCTTCGATCTTGTTCCTACAACTTTAGAAAGGTAAGATCTGTTGTCTTCAGTCTACTCCACTGCAACTTCAGGGAGACAAGACTAATGTCTTTGATCTGCTTCACTACAATTTCAGGAATGCTAGATCTGCTATTTTAATCTGCTCCACTGCAAACTCAGGGATGCCAAACTAGTATCTTCGATCCACTTCCTGCAATCTTCAAGAAGATAAGATCTACTACCTTTAGCCTGCTCCACTGCAACTTCAGGGAGGTCAAACTAGTATCTTCGATATTCTTCCTGCAACTTCAGGAAGATAAGATCTGCTACCTTCAGTCTACTCCACTGTAACTTCAGGGAGGTCAGACTAGTATCTTTGATCTGCTTCCTGCAACTTCAGGAAGATAAGATCTGCTACCTTCAATCTGCTCCACTGCAACTTCAGGGAGGTCAGACTAGTATCTTCGATCTGCTTCCTACAACTTCAAGAAGGCGAGATCTAATGTCTTCGATTTTCTTCTTGCAACTTCAGGAATGCCAGATTTGCTATCTTCAATCTGCTCCACTGCAAACTCAAAGAGACAAGATTTGATGTCTTCGATCTGCTTCTTGCAACTTCAGGAATGCCATATCTGCTGTCTTTGATCTGCTCCACTACAAACTCAGGGAGACAAGATCTGATGTCTTCGATCTGCTTCCTGCAACTTCAAGAATGCTAGATTTGCTATCTTCAATCTGCTCCACTGCAAACTCAGGGAGACAAGATCTGATGTCTTCGATCTGCTTCCTGCAACTTCAGGAATGGCAAATCTACTATTTTAATCAGCTCCACTAAAAACTCAGGGAGGCAAGATCTGAAAGTGTCAATTTACCCTACTATATTGTCTTATAGAGGACATAACCTGTAGAATGGGTATATGCTTATGCCTGATAATTAGGATGCTCTGATCAAAATGAGTCAAATGCTCTTATTTAGACATGCTATGATATATGAATGCAAAAATGTTATGAGAATGATTCCTATTTCAGGTGTCTCAGGTGTCATCCCTCATTTATTCGTCATGGTTTCATCTTCGTTCCTCATGAAGCATCAATCATATTCTACTCAAATAATTTGCCCCATGGTAATTCTGAGTCAACTCCACTTGAACCTTGGGACATAAAGTTTGTACCTCCTACTGCAACTTCAGGGGAATAACATTTGGTTTCTTCTATCCATCTTGTTACCACTCAGAGGTATGGAATTTGTATCATCTTCAATCAATTTGATCTGTTACACCATTCCCTGGGTGTAATGACCAGATGTATGTGCTTGAATTTTACATGAATGCAGGGTAGCATTTTTCTTTTCCCGAGAATGATCCCTTTTACACTTGGTTTACATTGCTCGTCATTTGTTGAGATGGTATCACAGATGAAATGTCTCATACAAAAAAAATCTGAAGAGATAATCATCTTTCAAAATTTCCAACCCTTAGGCTTGGTGAGTTCTAAACAATAGTCCTGTTTCAAATTCTCATATTATTTAGGAGCTTCTAGTGTAATATGCGAAACTCCTTTTATGAAAGTATTATTAGTCCATTAATCTTTATTTCAATATAAAATGCTTGAAAAAGATCACCACAATGGACGAGAAAGAAATTAATCAGGAGCATATCTCGAAACAAATAAGTTAATCAAAGATAACCAAGGCAATAAAAAAAATTGATTGGGGTGTATCTTGAAAAGAATAAATTAATCAAAGATAGCAAATTAAAAATGGGTAAGATAGAAGCTAGGTGCCTTAGATATTACAGCCTGAACTTCTTTGTGCAAACTTCGGAGGACCATTTTGAGCTCAATACGTGTTTAGAAGACCCGGAGTACTTTGTCAATGCTCCAAGACGTAGCATACTTCCTTATTGTTAATTCAAGCATAGCAAGACTACCACATGCTCTGTCATCGATCAAAAATTTGAGTCGCCCTTTTCAGGTTTTCGGCTCAAAACCCTTTTGGTCTCAAAGCGCCCTTTATGGGTTTTCGCCTTGGCCTCTCCTCTTTTTTTTTTTTTTTTTGAATATTTGATGTTAAGGCACCCTTTGAGGGTTTTCACCTTGGCCTTTCCCTTTTCAGGTAAAATATTTCTTGACTGAACCTGAATTTTCCGAATTGGGCAAGTCTTTGGAATCCATCTAGGTCAATATCAATGCTCCTCTAGAACAGGCCTTCTCTACAACATAAGGTCCTTCCCAGTTTGGCATCTGCTTTTCTCTGAAATCCTTTTATAAAAGAAAGATCAGGTTCTCCTCGTGAAATTCTCTAGGATAAACATCTTTGACGTAAGCTTCCATCATCTGACCGTAATGGATAACTTTTAACCTTTTCTTTAATTAGGTTCAATTGGAAAAAAAAATGCTTCCATTCCATAAAACAATGGGTAAGATGTTACCCCAACGAAGGTTCTGACCAACGTTCGATAATATAGAGGGTAAATGGTAACTTCTTTATGTCAATCTTTACAAGTCCCGGTCATCTTTTCTACAATCCTTATTTTTTTTTTTTTTCCTTTTTGGCTGCCTTTGTTGCTCTATGATACGGCGTCCGATCTTTGAACAGACTACAAACTTTTGACTTTGTCCTTTTTGGCATTCTTTGTCAGCACCTGATCTTTTTTGTAAGAATTTGATGACTATTGACTTTGTAACATTGGCATATAAAGATACTTCCACCCTCTTAGTGAAGTAAACAATGACCGATGAATCGATATTGGCTAAAAGCTTTTAACGAGATTGGCCCCATCACATCCATGCCTTACATATGGAAAATTTGTGAAGAAATGGAGAAGGCACATGAATCTTGTCTCTTTAAATACGGCATAGTTGATACCATCCCCTTCTATGTAGATTAACAGTACCCAAACCTCATGCTTAGCTTGACTATTGTAAAACCATTAGCATGTGTCCTTCTGATATCCTTATGGACCTCTTTTAAGATTTCAGTGCACCCGTGTCTCAGTAGTCCAAGCATGTCCTGATATGATCGTACAAAAACATCTTTGAATTCTTGAAAATAACTCAATGATGTCTTGCCTTATTTCTGTGGTGAGCTGGGCTTCGATCTTCACCCCTTTCCTAAGCTCGTAATGTACACTAACCCTATGTAAGGTAGGATCTATTTTTCATCATGTTCTACCATCCTTAACAAATCAGAAGATAGGTCACAATCTCTATCATTTTCAAAATCCTGAGATCCCTCTGAACACATATCTTACTCTAAAGGAAATTCTGAGCCAATAGCAGCCTTGCTCACATCGTTGATATCTTAAGACCTATTGTAGGTTTGAAGAAAGATTCTAAAGAATAAATGATTCAAAAAAATGATTATTTGTATGGTCATGAATGAAGAATGAAAGGATACTTGAAAGAAAGTCCAAACAAAAGAAAAAACTAAGAACAATTATTTGTACAGTATGAAAAAATATTTGCTCAAAATGATGCATTTTATTGAAATAACAATTTCAGAGACAAGCCTATTTCACAATAAGGTTCTTATTGCCTCTAGGCTTAAGGCAACAAGTGTGTTTTGAATATTACTCTAGCTTAGCTTTAAAAACACAGGGATCTCTTCCACGGTCCCATTATTCAAAACACTCCCAAGTATGCAAGGGCTTGGAAATCTCGTTCCTTGGTTCCCTCTTCACTTTTGATTTCTTCAAGGAGTCACCACTTTCCTGTCTCCTCCTTCAATTATCGCATTTACTGCCTCGTCAAAGTGATCAAGTTTTGATGAATCGTCGAACTTCACAATTCCCATTTTAATTAACCTTTCGACCAACTTTTTAAATGTAGTGCAGTTTTTAATTGAGTGACCCATTGTTCCCGCGTGGTACTCGCATTGGGCATTCCCATTATACAATTTTGGGAATAGAGGTTGCACGGGTTTTGAGTAGGACGAAGACACCACATACACATCAAAAAGATTCTGATACAACTCCTTATATGTCATCGGGATGAGTGTGAACTAGAGCTTTTCTGTATTTGGTCTCGAATTGGATTCCCGCCTTGAAGAGCCTTGATAGCTAGTGGTTACAACCTTCGGCTGGCCTACGGTGACTGATTTGGGATGTATGCTCAGGATACTCACTTCATTTTCCTTGTTTCTCGGGGCTGATCTTTTGACACTTTCTCCCGTGTCTATCCTCCCACTCCTTACCACATTTTCAATCATCTCGCCAGACATTACTATATCTAAAAGCTTATGGTGGTGCTTTCCAACATATGGTTAATGAATGGGGATTTTAGAGTATTGATAAAAAGCATTGTGGTCTCCTTTTCTAAAAGCGACGGCTGAACTTGTATGGCAGCTTCCCTCCATCTTTATGCATATTGCCTGAAAGTTTCATTTGATTTTTTCTCCATATTCTGTAAGGTAATTTTGTCAGGGGTCATGTCTTTCACATGACTGTATTGCTTCATAAATGCTTGCGCTAGGTCTCTCCACGAATTGATCCTAGCACGAATCAGTTGATTATACCACTTGGATGTTGCCCCCACTAAACTATCTTAGAAGCAGTAGATCAGAAATTGGTCATTATTAACATACCCAGTCATCCGTCTACAGAACATGGTGATATGAGTTTCAGGGCAGCTAGTCCCGTTGTACTTCTCGAATTTTGACATTTTAAACTTGTGAGGAAGCACCAAATCTGGAACCAAAATCAAGTCTTTAGCATCAATTCCATTGTGATTATTAGCATTTTACAAGGCCTTGAATTTTTCTTCCAACCATTTACAACGGTCCTCTAACTACCTTGGCGATTCAGTTCTTACCCCTTCTCTCTTTGCTATATCCAAATCAAGGATAACAGGATTAGCTGGGTTATCTCTTGGGTTAGATCCTGAGCCAAATTGGAAATTCATAGGCATTCTGTTGTCAATTTTCCCTTGTTGAGGCCTAATTGTGATAGATGGCCTTCGAGGATACTCATCAGGTTATGTTTGTGCATGCAGTGGGGTGAAATCCGGAAGAAAGTCCTCATTATCTTCTCCAGCAATAGTCATGGGACCTTTTCCTTTGTCCATTGCTCCATTCAATAGCTGAGCCATTTGAGCCATCATATTTCTTTGGGCTTCCAGATTTGGCCTTTCATCTCTTGTTGGACCTTTGCTAATTGCTCCTGCATTTGATCTTGCATGTCCCTCTGGAACTGTTCAAGTATTTGATCCATATAGTTTTTTGTCTTAGAGCGAGTATCGTAACAATGTTTAGTTTCCAAATTTTTCTTCTTCTTTCTCTCTTTCTCTATCTCTCTCTTTTTCTGAAATAACTTCAACTAATTAGGGTCCATTTTGTAAAAGTCTAATGCAAATGATGCAATGCAATGCAAATGCATGGAATGAATGCAAAAGAAAGACAGGCATTGATTCTGAATTTAGTTACATTAGAAATACTTTTCTAGAAAACAAATTTCTTTACATAAATTAGATTATATATACGACCTTACCTTCATATTCCAAGCAAAAACAATAATCCCCTTCTTCGCAAAGGTCAAATCTTGCAAACTTCTAATAGATGCCTCCACCAGCTCCTTTTTGCTTGGGCCACGACTCATTACTCACTTCTCCTTGCCATGCTTGTTAGCCTCTTCAAGAAAGCCAAGATGTGGTTATTCTCAAATAGTCTTTTGTCAGCTTGAATCTTTGGGCAAATGAAGTCTTGTATTTCTTCACGGACTATCAGTCTTCTCTCGTTGTGTTTTCTTGGACCATATTTGGGTGGCCGTATTATAATCCACTTTATCAAGAAATCTATTTTCTCATGACAAACTCTTCTATTTAGCAATCAAATTTGAATCAACACCTCTTTTCTATGATGTGAATGCAATGCAATCAAAACAAAAGAGAACATGTTAGCAAAAGAGAAATAAATAACAAAATATGGTACCTATTTGGGAGACCCCTAGGGTTCAATATAGCTCTATCTAGGGTTGGCTCTTAAGGATCACTATATGTAGCTTAGTTCTAAAGGGAGGGTACCTGAACTAGCGAATTTCTCAATCCTCACCCATTATAGGCTCATATGGATCGAGTTTAGTTCAGGGGAATACATTTCCCTATGGCCATGCTGAGGTTAAAACCTCACAAAGACATAGGTATGGATGTATCCCGAAAGCAATCCACTAGCCCATGGGAGGTGAAAACCTCATGAAGGCATAGTTTCTCACTCCCATTTAAAAGGAATGACCATAACGGTCGTGCAATATGATGCGGGAATATCCCACAAGACTTAAACCACAACAAACATATGACACGGTACAAACTCATGCAGTGAAAGAATCAAAATCAAATTTTGATTTTCGATAAAAAGACAAAAAATAATTAATTCGACAAAACACAGCAAGTCAGTATCATATCAAAAATAAAATTCAAGGCAAACGACAAATAATCAAGCACCTACTTGGGTGATTGCTATGGTTCGGCGTAGTTCTACCTAGGGTAAGCTCTTAGGGCTTTCTACATGCGGTTTGGTTCTAAAGCAGAGGTACCTGAATCGGTAGATTCTCGATCCTCACCCATTATAGGCTCATACGGACCGAGTTCGCCTTCGGGAATACATTTCCCTATGGCATCGGAGATGAAAATCTCACGAAGACATAGGTACGGATGTATCTCGAAAGCGATCCACTATCCTGCATGGAGGTGAAAACCTCATGAAGGAGTAGCTTCTCACTCTCACTTAAAAGGTGTGACAACAACTGTCATGCAATATGATGCAAGAGTACCCTAGACACTCAAATCATAACCAACTAAATGACCCAAACAAATGCAATAAAATAATCGTAATTTTCAAATTTGATTTTCAACTTTCGTCAAAAGGACAAAAATTAATCAATTTACGACTTGGCTCTCTTAGGTCCCCAGTGGAGTCGCCAAGCTGTCAAAACCATTTTTATATTTTTTAAAAAATGGGGATCGACTTTAAAAATGAAAATGGAGTCGCCACCAATCCATTTTTGCTTAGGTGTGATCGGATCACCTTATAAAATATTTTATTTCAAAATATTAATTTTGGCCTACGAAATTCAAGAAAGCGGGTTCGGGAGTCGGTTACGTACGAGGAAGGATTAGCACCCTCGTAACGCTCAAAGTTGGTACCAAATTGATTAGTTATTGTCCTAATGTTGAAAATTCAAAAGATTTTA
Source organism: Gossypium rotundifolium (assembly GCA_025506655.1). Taxonomy (NCBI): domain Eukaryota; kingdom Viridiplantae; phylum Streptophyta; class Magnoliopsida; order Malvales; family Malvaceae; genus Gossypium; species Gossypium rotundifolium. The sequence goes on along the minus strand of CP106733.1, from coordinate 152,614,027 downwards.
AAATACAATTCCTTTTAAAGAAAGTTTGTATAACCCATTTTGGAATATTAAGATTCCTTTGTTCCATAAGGATAAAATATCACATCCAGTATGTTAGGGTGCGACATTTTAACCCCCGAAACTAAGATCGTCCCTTAATTTCCCAAAACACGAAATTATAAGGATATTTAGTTATTTGGACGTATGAAAGACCGAAACCCAGCACGTTAGGGCACAATTTCTCGAACTTCCATACAAGAAACATTGCCTTGTTTTCTAAAATCCTTATCTCGAGATAACAAAACATCATATCCAGTGAGTTAGGACACGGCAATTTGAATTCTCGAGAATGAGTTTTTATTTAACTGTTAAAAGGAAAGTAATAGGTTCTTTGGACTCGAAGAGGAAAATTGAAACCTAGTAAGTCAGGGTACGATTTCTTTCTAACCATAGAACGCGGAGTGTTTGCTTATTTTGAAAATCAGATAAAATGTAATGCCTTGTAATAAAATGGCAAATAAATTTAAAATAAAGTGTAAAACGATTTACAATGCTAGCTTACATAACAACATAATGATGATAAAATATAATAACAATAATAACAATAGAAATAAAATACAATAAGACAAAAGCAAGACAAACAAATGAAATAGAATAAAAGAGAATGGTAACAAAAATGGAAGCTATATACAATAATAATAAAAAATAAAAAAACCATAGAATAATAATAGTAATTAAAATGCAACAATAATAATAAAACATATTAATAAACAAATAATAGAATAAATATATAAAAAATTAGTAATAATAATAATAATAGTAATAATGTTGATAATAACAATAAATATAATAATAATCTTGATAAAATTAGTTATAAATAAAATAATAATAAGAAAAATAGTAGTGGTAATATAATAATAATACTAAATTAATGATAATAATAGTAATAATAATACTATTAATAGTAAATGAAAATAATAATAAAAGTAATAGTAGAAATAAAATAATATTAATAATAAAATAATAGTAAATATTGGTATTGATAGTGATTAAAAATAATGGTAGTAGAAAATAATACTAACAATCTTGATAGTAAAAATAATAATAATATTAATAATAAAAAATAATAACAATAATAATAAATATGAAAATAATGAATATGGTAATAATAAAATAATAATAATAATTTTTATATAGAAACAATAATAAAAAATAATGTTAAAACCATGGAAAAATAACAAAAATAATAAAAGAAAATAAAGTAAGGACCAAATTAAACTTAAAACTGAAGCTTTGGGGCGGATTTTAAAAGAAATAAGTGAATTAGGGCCCCTTACCAACGCGCGCAAAAAGGGGAGGACCAAATGGGAAATATTCCTGCCCTCCTAAATGGCACCGTGCGTTGTAGGACTAAAATGAACAAGTAAGTAAAGATACAGTGGCCAAATTAAAAAATTAAAAGGACTTAATTATAAAACCATAAAAAAGCGAAAGGGCTAAAAACGTAATTAGCCCTTCCGTAGAAAACACGCGGATCCTGAAACCAGATCGGGTCGATGCGTGAGTTGTGGCCTAAAACGGCGTCGTTTTTGGCACTTAAGGGCCTAGTGCAAAACGACATCGTTTTAACACCCTATAAAAGCCACCTTTTTTTTAAAAAAAAATTCATTTCTCCCCTCTTTTCAGAAAAAACAAATTGTTGACTTCTCTCTCCCTCTCTCTAGTCTTATTTTCGACGAGGAATTTGGCCGATCGTCACCACCACCGTCTATCGCCGACGACGCCGTACACGGTGGCCGGCGTTAAAAAAAGGTGATTTTTTTCTCTTTTTATAAAACTCTTATATATTAAAAAAGAAAACCCTTTGAAGAGAAAAAAAAAAAGGAACCGGTTCAAAAAATAAAAAAATAAAAAAATAAACGAACAACCTCTCTTTTTGTCGATTCTTTCTGAATTTTTATTGATATTGTCTTCCCCCTTTTACAATGTTTTTACACCCGTTTATATGGCCAAATAAAATTGAAAATCATTACAGTTCGGATTTCTTGCTATATTTGTTGCGGTTTGTTTTTCCTTTTCTTCTTGCAGGTAACCAAAAAATCTACGGCGACGGGGCGCTATCCGTTTGCTGATCGCGGCGCAAGGAAGGGCCGTGTTGAGAGCTGCAGCTCAAGACCCCTGCTAGGGTTTCCAGTAGCTGAAAATATTTTGGGCTAATTGGGCTCCTTTAATTTTGGGCCACTAGGCCTAGGTGTAACTGGGTTAGGGTTATTTGGGTGTTAATGATTTAGGATGTAATGTATTTAGACTATGTAAATGGATAGTGGACATTTTATTTGGTTTAAAATTGTTTTATTTTCTAGTTTTGAGTTTTGTATGGGCCCGGGCAAATTGGGTCGATTACAATTAAATTATATTTTTTTTAAAAAATAGAATTAAATTTTAAAAATCTTATAGCAATTAGGGCAAGGATTAATTTTTTTTTTAAATTAAATGAACTAAAATGAAACCAATTCCCATCACTAGAATATATAAGAATTCATAGGTGCAACTAACCATATATCCATCCCTCCAAAATTTAGAAGGAGGTTTTTCTGTTATTGTTGCTCTAGTTCTTGAAGATAAGGGTTTGTGGTGAGATAATTGTAGAAGAAAACAATGGGATTGACATCGAAGAAGATAAAGTTGAGAACCTCTTACGGGGAGATTTTTGAGGTGGAGGAAGCGGTTGCACTCCAGTCTCCGACGATCAAAAACTTGTACGAAAATAATTGCCCAGGCAACGTCATCCATGTCCCTGGCGTCACCAGAAACATCTTATCCAAGGTTATCGACTATGGTAAGAAGCACTTAGATGCCGCCACTGGCAAGGAAAACATCTCCGTTGATGAACCCAAGGCATGGGATGATGATTTTGTCAAGGTTGACCAAAAAACCCTCTTCGACCTCATTCTGGTTAGTTTCTTTCTTTTCCAATTTACTATACTTCAGTTCTTGAATCTTGGTTGTTTTCTAATATCATGAGAATGGAATTTGCTTCCAGGCGGCCAACTATTTGAATATAGAGAGCTTGTTGGGATTGACATGCCTAACTGTTGCCAACATGAGAAAGGGGAAGACAGCCGAGGAGATGCTGACTACCTTCAACACCAAGAACGATTTAGACCCCTGAGGAAGAAGAGGTGGTTAGGATGGCGACATGCTTAGGCTATGAAGCATTACCAGTGATAGGTTCTTAAGTTTGGAAAAGTTACAACACTGCCCCTTTTTCTTGACATCTGCTTTACATTCTGCTTCTTGAGGATTTAATATGTGAATGCCTCTTGTCCATGATTTTCTTTAGTCTTTACTTCAAACTTGGTTGAATGTGTTGATCGATTTCTTGCTTTGCGCTTTATGGTATCTACTCTACTTAAACAAACATCTCTTACACCATCCTTGATAACAATCAATGTTTACTTGATTCATGTCTTCTTTTTAAGGGGTGAGTTTCATTTGATAAAGTTGGAACCATGATTTAGATTTCTAGGTTGCTTTTAGAAAAGTTGGCCAATGACACGATGAACAAGTGCGTTACAGATGCAAAGTCATGAATACGTGTAGTTACGGAAAATCAATTTGTTATGATGAGTTCATTTTCATGGCTACAAAACAAGAAAAATTTCCATGTATGATCGTCTTACATCCCATATAAGTAGCCACAAATTCCTAGTTTCAGCACCAATCTTTAGGTGATTCGCCTCTTCATCTGACCATCACTTGTTTACTCCAACAACCTCTCTTGCCAACAACATACCATTACAAAAGCAACTTGATTGGTGCTCGTCCAATAATCTTGTCATAAGTATGTTATGCTCATAGGGTATCTTAATCTCTTTGAGATAATATCAATTCTTCCAAATATGATCTTATTTTATCTCAGGGTAACCATTACATCTTCTTTCATGAAATTATTAAATAATAATCAAGTCATTCATCATAAAGACAAATGACCTGTAACACCCCAAACCCGGCCCAAACATTACAACCGAATTTGGTATGTTACAGAGAAAACATTTTGAAAACCCTTGTTTAGCCGATTTAATTTAAGGTAAAAGATATTGTCTTGTTTAAAGAAAAACAGTTGAGATGTATAAAGAAAACAATACTTATTTCGTTTAAAAATATATTAGGTCAGATTGTTACCAATTTCAGATGTACCCGATGGCACAGAAAACATTTTTACGTTTGATTTTAAGAAAATTTGTGTAATCATTTTAAAGTCATTAAGTGGTTTCAACAAATTATCCAACCATGTAAAATAATACAAAAAAAAATAATCTTAGGAGGCCTTATTACAACTGAAAAAATAAAACCGAAATAAAATAAAACAATTCAAAATCCATTTAATCCATATTTTCTCTGCATGGCCACCTCGAGTCCATCTGGCTCCACATCCGCGATCTACGAGTAACCTGAAAAATATTAAAGGAAAAGGTGAGTCACCAAGACTCACTGTGTAAACCTTTTTCCCGGTTTAATGCAACGTCATACACACAAATTACAATCAAGTTTAACATGCACCCAACCTGACCATCCAAAACACCTTTTTCTACCCCGTGTGGTACCAAACCACTGGTGGTGCCAAACCACTGGTGACTTAAAGTCACGATATCCATCAATATTGTGGTGCCAAACCACTAGTGACTTGAAGTCACAAATAACAAGTTATGGGGCCAACCCACGTGTGATACCAAATCACTGGCGTCAATCCCATAATATCATCTGTGGGGCCAACCCACTGTGGTGCTAAGCCACGGGGACGAGATGCTATGAGGTGCCAAACCTCTGGTGACAAAAGTCACGAAATGTGGTACCAAACCACCGTGTCCGTCGACATGAATATCACTTCCCCTCCACTCATTTTACCCACATATGCACTTAACAAAGATCATGCCAAACATGTTTACTTAATAACATATACTGAATTTATCATTGGCCACATATTTATATGCCACATATACCAAATATGTCATGCTTCCCAAAAGCATCATAAAGTAAACTCATAACAACAAGGACTTACCTGTTTCCTTGCTTATACCACGATAGTATTAAATCCAAATCTACATCAATTAAGATTAGCATACACAATGCATTTAACACAGTTACGAGTTATGAAGTGTGTATGTACACACCTGTTACTATCGGTAGCCCTAAATCCTGAAGATCCGATCTACGTCGCTAGATCTTGCCCCTACATTCGGCCAATTATCACTGTTAGCACCAAAGGCCTATTCGGCCAAACTAAATTCATACCAAGGCTCTTTTGTGGACTTACCTTGAACGGATTTGATTTCCAAACAAATCCCGAAACCTTAATTAGTCCCTAAATCCATGGCACACATTAGTTTCGGCATTTAACAATAGACTTTTAACGAAAGGGCCCTTGGCCGAATGTGCTTATCAACTCACCTTACTTACCTTAAATCCCGGAAGACCTCTCAAATCTCTTTAATGTTGGCTTCTAAAAAAGGGTTACAAATCCAAGTCCCTGAATAGATTTGATCATACAAGAACACATGATTAAGCCTCATGGTTTCGGCTAGCCATACAAGAACAAAGATTGAACACAAAGAGAGTCCCTTACCACACCATGAAAAATCAGCAGCACCTTATTGGGGATGTGAGATTCGACCTAAGCACAATTGGAAGGGTTGGAATTTTTAGTGAAGGAGGAGGGTAGTTTCGGCTAATGGAGGAAGAAAAAGAAAAAGAAAGATGTAGGGGAAGTGGTGGTTTCAGCTTAGTAGAAGAAAAGAAGAAGAAAGCTTTTGAAGAATTTGGCAAGATAGGCTAGGGAGAATTCGGCTTGTAAAAGAAGATAAGAGATAGATGGGAGATTGAGGGAGATTCGGCAGTAGCACTTTAGAGAAGAAAAAGAAGAAATTTGCTGAATGGTTTTTGGCACTCCTTTGTTTAGCATTAAACCAAAAATAGATGGCCCTAAAGAGTCCTTATTTCGGCCAACACCCTCCCTTTATGATTAATTTCCATCCTTTAATTAAAGATAATGCAAGATTTATCCTACTTTAATCTCCTATCCTCTCTTCATACAATTTAAAAGAAAACAAACTTCTAATACATTCCCTTCTAGCCGAAATTAATGTGCAAAAATTAAGCCTAATCTCATCACTTAAAGAGTCCAAATTTATGCCAACACTTACTCTCTTTCACGCCAGCAGCAAAAAGGAAAAATAAAAATACATTTGCTACCTCATAGGTTCGAACCTGGAACCTCATGCTGCAACCTTCCCTTAAACGCCCCTAGCCACTTCTCTCTTTAGACTTTCATGTCAAATAACCTCCTTATTTATTTATAAGACCTCCCTAGGCCGATCACTCCAAAAATAAAAAAAAAATCCATTCCAGCAGCTCGAACCTGCGCCCATCAACCTCTAAGCCTTTAAGTGGCACACGGTAGCCACTTAGCCAACCCAACTTCCATGTCCAAATCCAACACCAAAAATCTTTTAAGGCCTCCCAACCTACCATTTCTTTTAACGTCCCAAAAGCCCAAAATAAAAAAACATTCCCCCTTGTATCTCCCAAGAATCGAACCCAAGACCTCCCTTGCAACCCTTAGACGCACCAAGCCAATTGTACCAAGCCCATTCTTTGTCATATTTCGCCCAAAATTTTATTTAAGCCCTATGTGACCTAGCTCCCTCCTTTTAGATACTTAAAAAGAAATTTTTAATACTAAGTTAGGCCTAGCTCGGGTTTAATTCTAGACCTTAGAACATGCCAAATAAATCATAGTATTTATTTCTTCAAGCACACACACACATGGGAACAAATAATTAAATTTTCAAACAACCCCTAATTCAGGATGTTACAGTTCTACCCCTTAAAAGAATTTGACCTCGAAATTACCTGAATTAGAAGAGTTGGGGGTATTTACGCCGCATCACATCCTCGGGTTCCCACGTGGCCTCCTCCGTACCATGATTCCGCCATAACACCTTTACCAAAGGCACTGACTTCCTACGTAGAACTTTGACATCACGATCCAAGATTTGTCTTGACTCTTCCTCGAAAGACATGTCCGGGTTTACTTCAATTTCCTCAACCGCTGGCGTGTGAGGGATCGATCAATAAGCGCCTCGGATCGAGACATGGAAGACATCATGGATCTATCTCAACTCTGCCGGCAACTCGAGCTGATAAGCTACTGGTCCCACTCGCTTCACTACTGTATATGGCCAAATGAACCTCGGGCTTAGCTTTCCTTTTCGCCCAAATCTCAATACCTTTTTCCAAGGTGACACCTTCAGAAAAACTTTATCTCCTACTGCATATTCCATCTCCTTGCGCTTAAGATTAGCATAAGACTTCTACCTATCTGACGCTTCCTTAAGACGAGCCCGAATCACCTTAACTTTATCTTTAGTTTCTGTTACCAACTCTGGCCCCAAAACTTGTCGTTCACCCAACTCCGTCCAACACGAAGGAGTACGGCATTTCCGTCCATATAGTGCTTCATATGGTGCCATCTGGATACTCGCTTGATAACTATTGTTATAAGCGAATTCTGCTAGTGGTAGGTACTCTTCCCAACTACCACTGAAATCCAGAGCACAACCTCTTAGCATATCTTCTAAAATCTGTATGACCTTTTCGACTGCCCGTCAGACTGTGGATGGAAAGTTGTACTAAAATCCAATCGTGTACCCAAAGCCTGATGCAATGCTTTCCAGAACCTTGACATAAATCTGGGATCCCTATCTGAGATGATCGATACTTGCACTCCATGCAACCTCACTATTTTCGACACATACAGCTTAGCTAGCTTCTGAAGTGAGTAATCCACCCTTACCGATATGAAGTGAGCTAATTTAGTCAGACGGTCCACAATCACCCAAACTGCGTCCTTCTTGCTGGGCGTGAGGGGTAGCCCACTGACAAAATCCATAGTGATCCTCTCCTATTTCCACTGAGGGATCTTCACTGGTTGAAGTAAACCCGATGGCAACTGATGTTTAGCCTTAACCTGCTGACATGTCAGACACTTCCCCACAAATTCAGTCACCTTGCGCTTCAACCCAGGCCACAAAAACTGTCTTCGCAAATCCCCATACATCTTGCTACCTCCCGGATGCATAGCGTATGGGCTGCTATGTGCATCCCGAAGAATTTTCTGCCTCAATTCCACATCTTTCGGCATACAAGCTCACCCTTGAAAGCATAATACTCCATCACCAGACAAACTATACCCTTCCAAACCACCATCTTGAACTTGCAATCTCCGCGCATTCAAACTTTCGTCTACCAGCTATTTTTCCTTAATCTCCTCGATCCAAGTCAGCTTAACTTGTAGTTCTGCCAAAAGACTTCCATCATCGTATAGACTGAGGTGAGCAAACATTGCCCTTAAGTCCGTCACAACTTTCCAACTCAAAGCGTCAACTACCAAGTTAGCCTTGCCCGGACGGTATTCAATTGAACAGTCGTAGTCCTTTAACAGTTCAATCCATCGGCACTGCCTCAAATTCAAATCCTTCTGAGTCAAAAGATACCTCAGACTTTTGTGATCTGTGTAGACTATCGACTTTTCCCCATACAAGTAATGCCTCTATATTTTCAAAGCGAAGACTACTGCCGCTAATTCCAAGTCGTGAGTCGGATAGTTAACCTCTTGCGGTCTTAGCTGATGGGATGCATAGGCCACTACCTTCCCTTCCTGCATCAATACACATCCCAACCCGTATGGGACGCATCACAAGAAACTATAAACAACTTTCACGCCTCAGTCAGTGCGAACTGGAGCTTAGTCGAATCTTCCTTAGCTTATCAAAACTTTCCTGCTGTTTTTCCGACCATACAAATGGAACTCCTTTTCTTAATAACTTAGTTAGTGGTGCTACGATTAAAGAGAACCCTTCCACAAATCTTGATAGTACCGCCGGACCGAAAACTTCAAATTTCGCCATCGACTTAGGCGTTTCCACTCCAACACCGCTTCAACCTTGCGAGGTCCACTCTAATCCTTCCACGACACCACGTGACCTAAGAAAGCCACCTCCCTAAGCCAAAATTTGCATTTCTTGAATTTGGCATATAAGCGCTTCTCCTCGGTGACTTGTAGAACTATACGTAAATGCATGTCATGCTCCTCCTCCGTCTTTGAATAAACCAATATGTCGCCTATAAACACTACAACAAATTGATCCAAGTCTTCTTTGAAACACCCTATTCATTAAGTCCATGAATCTTTGTTGGTGCATTGGTCAACCCAAATGGCATCACCAAAACTCGTAATGCCCATGCCCAACATCACCTCATTCACCTTAAGTTGATGATAACCCAACCTAAGGTCTATCTTCGAGAAAACCGATGCACCCTTCAGTTGGTCAAACAAGTCATCAATCCGAGGCAACAGATACTTGTTTTTTATTGTTAACTTGTTTAGCTGACGGTAGTCGATACACATCTGCATTGACTCGTCTTTCTTCTTGACAAACAGCACAAGTGCTCCCCACGGAGATATACTTGGTCGAATAAACCCTCGGTCCAAGAGCTCCTAAATTTGAGCCTTCAGCTCCACCAATTCCTTCGGTGCCATTTGGTAGGGTGCTATAGACACAAGCGCCGTTCCGAGTAATAGGTCTATACTGAATTTAACTTTTCGATCAGGAGGCAGACCCGGAAGTTCTTCCGCAAACACATCAGTGAATTCCCTACCGTTCGGACCTTCTCAATTGCTGACTCCTTAGCCTCCAAGGCACATATTCGAACCAAAAATGCCTCACACCCTTTTCTGACCATCTTTTCCGCCTTTAACACAGACACCACGTTGGATAGGTAATCTCTTCTATTACCTATCATGACCACTTCATCACCCTCAGCCATCTTTAGAACCATGCGCTTAGCAGCGCAATCCAGCTTTGCCTGATACTTAACCAACCAGTCCATTCCAAGAATCAAATCGAACTCCCCAAATGGCAGTTCCATCAGATCAGCCACAAACACTACCCCTTGGAGTTCTAAGGGTACATCCCTATATAGCTTGTTTACAACTACAGAGTGACTTAGAGGGTTAATTACTGTCATCTCCCTAGAAGCAGTCTCAAAGTCTAGGTTCATAGTCTCTACCACACTACTAGCAACGTATGAATGCGTCGAACCCACATCAATTAATGCAACATATGGAAGACCAAAAATTAGGAACGTACCGATTATGACGTCCGGTGCGTCACCCTCCTCTCGATGCCTCGCTGCATAGACTAAACCAGGTTACCTTGCTTCTGTGTTGCCTACCCCTCTTCCCAGAATTTTGTGACCTCGATTAGAACCATTGCTTCCTCTACCATTACCACGACTCCTCTGTGGTGGTCCTACATTTCTAACCTGAGCACGATTCTGACCCTCTGGCTGGTTTTTAGCTAACTTCTGAGGATAATCCCTTACACGGTGATCCAAAGATCCACATTCAAAGCATCCCCTTTCACCGGTCCAACAACCTCCCCAATGTGATTTCCCACAGCGATTACACTGAGCTGGTCTCTGATTAGTAGTCATGGGCTTTCCTGCCTGATTCGGCCCACTCTGCCTAGCCCTTTTCTGTGCATTACTACCTAATCCAGACGACCTAAATCCTCTTTTTGCTTGTTTCTATCGTAGTTCTGTCTTACGGACTCCTTGACCCCTTCGGCTACTTTAGCTTTTTCTACCAAAATAGCAAACTCACGCTCCTGCTGTGGAGCAATCAGCAACCTTAACTCATCCCTAAGTCCATCTTCAAAGTAGACACACCGTTCATGCTCTGTTGACACAATTCCCCGAGCATAGCGGCTCAGCCTCAAGAATTCTACTTCATACTCTGACATAGTCTTATTTCCTTGTACCAACCCCAGAAAGGCTTTCCTCTGTGCATCAATGTAGCTAGTGCCCACATACTTCTTCTGATAAGCAGCTTTGAAATACTCCCAAGTAAGGTCATCTGCCGTGGCACCATCCCGAACCGTGAGCCACCACTGATATGACTCATCCTTCAGAAGCGACACCGCTCCCTTCAGCTTCTCCTCATTTGTCAGATCGAGATCATCCATGATCCTCTCAGTCGATTCTAACCAATATTCTGCCGCACTAGGTGCCACTCCCGATACACCCCGGAATACCTCAGCTCCGTTGGATCGGAGTCACTCGGGTACAGATTTTCGAGCTCCCATACCTCCACTTGCCCCAGCCACCATCTCAAGGACTCACAACACAGCTTGCGACACTGCCTCACCTCCCGTCTAATCCTGCTCCTCATCACCAAAAGTCGGGGGTAGTGGTGGCGGTGGTACCTCATTCTCAGACCCCTGACCCGACCTCACGGGTTCTGACACGGTCATCCTGCCCCTACCACGTCCACGACGGCCACGTCCTCTAGAGCTCATTCTAACTATTGCGCCTTAATCTGATTAAGAAATTTTATGGATTAGTAACTGTTTCACTTGGTTACCCGCGAAGAAATTTTATGAAGAGAGTTTAATAGAGATTCTTTCGCTCAATCAAAGTTTTAAGTCTTCTAACCTAGTTCACACAAAAAGCACATCCATTCCCTAATACCTTTCATACACACTCACTCTTCCGGGCATTTCTGTCCGTTTCTATCCCAGGGGTATTTTCATCATTTTCCTATAGGGGTATTTTCGTAATAAACTAGAAAATATTTAAAACTTTACTAAATCAGGACATTTTGAAATTTCCCAAAATTGGGGGGTATTTCTGAAGATTTGTCAAATTAAAGGTATGGCAGAATTTTAGAATCCAGGGGTATTTTGGTAATTTTGTCAATCAGGGGTAATTTTGTAAATTTACAAAGTCAGGGTATTATTTTGAAATACAGAATTTTGGATACTTTGCAAAGTAAGAGAATTTTATTGAAATCGGGGTAGTACAGTAATTTTAGAAACCAAAGGCATTTTCGTAATTTTGCCACTAGGGGTATTTTGGTAATTTTGGTAAACTAAAAATATTTTGACAATTTTCCAGGATTAAATTTTTGTTACTATTTAAAGGAGTATTGTAATGATTTTTAAAACTTAGAGTTTTCATTAAAACATGGCTAATCCCCTTCGAGTTTTACTCAGTATGTTTAGCCTATGACCGAGTCCTCTTGGTTAGGGTGAACCGAAGCTACGCACCAGGTAGGATTCCTGCGAAGAGGAGGTGAGTCATGAGGACTGCTTAAGTACCAAGCTCTTCCGGATCCATTCCTATTCATGCGCACCAGGGTTACCACACCTTAACTCGGCGACTTGGTCGTAGGTTTGTTTATTTAGGCATTTAAAGTCTTATGTCTTTTGTTGGGGTAGACTAGTCCTAAAGTTTAAAGCACTTATCATACTATCTCGTTCCATACCTACCCTTCTACAGATAATAATTCACAAAGAAGTCAGAAGTACTTACCTGGCGGATTGGTGCCGGAGACTCGGTGCCATGCTGTTCGAAACCAAGAATATTTCAAAAAGGCCTACCAAAAACATTTTGGGCCTTGGGCCCCCACAGCCGAGCTTTAAACCGAGCTCTGATACCAATTTTGTAACACCCCAAACCCAGCCCAAACATTACGACCGAATTTGGTATGTTACAGAGAAAACATTTTGAAAACCCTTGTTTAGCCGATTTAATTTAAGGTAAAAGATATTATCTTGTTTAAAGAAAAACAGTTGAGATGTATAAAGAAAACAATACTTAGTTCGTTTAAAAATATATTAGGTCAGATTGTTACCGATTTCAGATGTACCCGATGACACAGAAAACATTTTTACGTTTGATTTTAAGAAAATTTGTGTAATCATTTTAAAGTCATTAAGTGGTTTCAACAAATTATCCAACCATGTAAAATAATACAAAAAAATAATCTTAAGAGGCCTTATTACAACTGAACAAATAAAACTGAAATAAAATAAAACAATTCAAAATCCATTTAATCCATATTTTCTCTGCATGGCCACCTCGAGTCCATCCGGCTCCACATCCGCGATCTATGAGTCACCTAAAAAATATTAAAGGAAAAGGTGAGTCACCAAGACTCAGTGTGTAACCCTTTTTCCCGGTTTAATGCAACATCATACACACAAATTACAATCAAGTTTAACATGCACCAAACCTGACCATCCAAAACACCTTTTTCTACCCCGTGTGGTACCAAACCACTGGTGATGCCAAACCACTGGTGACTTAAAGTCACGATATCCACCAATATTGTAGTGCCAAACCGCTGGTGACTTGAAGTCACAAATAACAAGTTGTGGGGCCAACCCACGTGTGATACCAAATCACTGGCGTCAATCCCATAATATCATCTGTGGGGCCAACCCACTGTGGTGCTAAGCCACGGGGACGAGACGCTATGATGTGCCAAACCTCTGGTGACAAAAGTCACGAAATGTGGTACCAAACCACTGGTGTCCGTCGACACGAATATCACTTCCCCCTCCACTCATTTTACCCACATATGCACTTAACAAAGATCATGCCAAACATGTTTACTTACTAACATATACTGAATTTATCATTGGCCACATATTTATATGCCACATATACCAAATATGTCATGCTTCCCAAAAGCATCATAAAGTAAACTCATAACAACAAGGACTTACCTGTTTCCTTGCTTATACCACGATGGTATTAAATCCAAATCTACATCAATTAAGATTAGCATACACAATGCATTTAACACAGTTATGAGTTATGAAGTGTGTATGTACACACCTGTTACTATCGGTAGCCCTAAATCCCAAAGATCCGATCTATGTCGCTAGATCTTGCCCCTACATTCGGCCAATTATCACTGTTAGCACCAAAGGCCTATTCGGCCAAACCAAATTCATACCAAGGCTCTTTTGTGGACTTACCTTGAATGGATTTGATTTCCAAACAAATCTCGAAACCTTAATTAGTCCCTAAATCCATGGCACACATTAGTTTCGGCATTTAACAATAGACTTTTAACGAAAGGGCCCTTGGCCGAATGTGCTTATCAACTCACCTTACTTACCTTAAATCCCGGAAGACCTCTCAAATCTCCTTAATGTTGGCTTCTAAAAAGGGTTACAAATCCAAGTCCCTGAATAGATTTGATCATACAAGAACACATGATTAAGCCTCATGGTTTCAGCTAGCCATACAAGAACAAAGATTACACCATGTGTACACCATCTGATGTCACTTTGGAATCTTTTGACTTTAGAATAAAACATGTAAATTTGTTAACTTTTGAAAACCATGTCCATTTAAAATTATAAGTAAAACTTTGTTATTATAAAATGTCCAAATTAAAACTTTTATGTATATACTTTAAATAAATAGGTGGCCAAAAATAAAATCATCTTCACATAGTAATTTAATTAAATTAAGCCCATAATAAAATAATACCAAAAATAATAACAAGGCCCTTATTACAACCCAATATTTAAACAAAATACTTAATTTCAAAAATACGTAAAATAATCAAAATCTCTTTTCGCATGGCCACCTCGTATCCACTCCAACGGTCCAAGCTCATGAATCACAGAAATGGTTAAGAAAAATTGGGTGAGTCCACAGACTCGATGCATAATCATTACACATGTTTCCACACGTATGGGCTTGACCCATATCCACACGATCCATGCAACCACCATGCCAAATGTATCCCATTAACCTAAGTCCGTCCATTACACCAACCTTAGCGGACTCACACCCAAGTAGTGGCTAATCCACCGATCTGGCAAGGTGATCCCACATATCCTACCTCGGTGAACCTGTTTGTACAAGGTCAGTGGTGAACCACCGATCACATCGTGATCCTCAAATCCTACCTTGGCGGACTTCTTTGCTCAAAGCCGTGGCGAAACCACCAATCACATAAGTGATCCCAACATTAATCCGTCTCGGTGATGCACTCGACTATCAACCGCCGAGATGGGCACCTAGCCAACATCTCCCTTGATGAAGCACACAGCTAATCATCAAGCGCTAATGTAGCACGAGGCTAACATCAGACCACGTACATAATATGTACACCCCGTCCTTCCTTGATCAAAACCAATCTCCATGCAAATATGCAAATATATCATGTCAAATCATCATATCGAATGAGTATACCTCACATGCTCATTATTATATCACACGAGCACCATAAATAATTTAATATCACAATTTACTAACACATTAACCGATTACCCCACACATGGGTATCCATCACTTTAGCCTTTATTGTCGGCTATCACACATCATACTCAAGTATACACATTAATAAACAATTAATCAAGAAAGCGGTCGATGATTACGCTTTTGATTATACCAGATTGACTAAACCTCGAAATCACCGTGGCTCCTAAAAGTCTCAAGTCTCCAAATCTCGGTGATCACTCTGCAAATCTTGACTATCGCCTCCTAAAAGGTTACGCCTTCCTACAATCGGCCAAAACTAAACAACATAATCATTCTAATCAACCTCTAAGGGTATAATCGTAATTTTACCTACCAAGGGCATTTTCGTAATTTACCCACCAAGGGTATTTTCGTAATTTATAAGCGTAATGGCCTTTCGAAGGCCTAATGTCGCCACTAGCGACTCAACTACCATTCCGATCGTCTTGGGATGATTGGGCCTAAAACTCGATTTATTGTCATCCCGCCCCCATCTCGTATGGCCCACCTAGCACAAATCTAGCCACGTATATAAGTTCCACCTAGTCTAGTTCAACATATACTAACCAATCATACAATTTACTCATATGGGCCTATGGGCCCATTGGGCCCACTTTGGCCCATCGAGGCCCAAGCAGCCCCAACCCACGAGAATACTACTGATGGCCTCAACTATCGCATCGAAGCCCCACACGTGCGCTCGCACTCTCGTGTGGCTACTAATGCCGTGTAACCGGCATTTCGGCATTTTGCCACTCTACAACTAGAGTAGAGAGAGTTACACACCTGATAGGGACTCTGGGGTTAATCCGCGCTCCGATCACTCTTGTGCCCAAATGCCCTCCAAGATGTGTTTACTCTCCTTCTAGGATGCTCCTTATATAGCTAGCTCTTCACCTTCATTCTTTATGTCTTTCCGATGTGGGATCCCTTCGTCGGTAGAGTTTAAATTCAACTGAAACTCTTGCCGTCAATCATAAAATAAATACTCCTTGCTTCTCATGAGATTGAACCTAGGCTCCTTGCAACATAATCCACGCCGCTAACCACTTGGGCACAAGCTCCTCTTGTGTCTTAAACCATGCAACTAAATATAAACTATGGGCCAAATTCTAAGGTCCAAGCAAAAAAAACTAAAATGCAAAAGCCAAGACTTGAACCTTGGACCTCCTTCCTTCCTTGTGGCATCACTCCCTTGTCTCTATGTGGCGTCACTTTGCCACTACACCACACACTCTACTTGTGTCATTTTCCTCCATATTTTATTCTTAAGGCCTATCGCCAACTTCCGTGGTTTTTTCACCTAAAACCAAAATTTCCCCAAAGCCAATATTTGATCCGGGACTTCATAGAAGCCTCTAACCTTCAAAATCACTTATCCAATAGGTCTAACTTGCATTTAAGTCGATCTCTTATTCTCCAAAAATTTAAACGCTACTACGCCTAAGGCCCATTGGGCTCAACTCTCCTAGGCCCAATTTTGGGATGTTACAAATCTACCTCCTTAAGGAAATTTCGTCCTCGAAATTTCCAACTAACTCGATTGCATATCCCAACCTACCACACTACGCTCTTCTTTGCGCACTCGATTTTAATAAAACTAACCACATTCTCTAGGCACGGTTTCTAAGTCCACATTCAAAGTTCTGAATCTTCGTCATCCCGCCTCTACCACGTCCACAGTATTGCGACCACGCCCCTAGAACTCATATCTAGCGTTACGACTTAATGCTTTAGAAAGTTTTATGCATTAGAAATTTTGTTCCTCTATTTATCCACGAGCAAATTTTATGAATAGAAGTTCGAAGTGGTTCTTTCGATCACACAAAGTTTCATCTCAAGTTCTCTATTCTAATTCAAACATTCACATTCTTCACTAAAACACATCCATTCAAGGGTATCTACCACACACATTCACTATTCGGACATTTACTGCTTTCTACCCTAGGGTATTTAGTCATTTATCCTCTGAGGGTATTTTTGTAATAAATCGGGGTCAATTGGAAAAATCTTTACAAATCGAGGCATTTCAAAATTGTTAGAACTTAAAGGTATTTTGAAAATTTCCAAATTAAGGATGTCATTGAAATTTCAAAAATTGGGGGTTATTTTGGTAATTACGTAAGTCGAGGGTATTCTTGTAAACTTCAATCTGGATATCTCAATATTTTACAAAATAGGATTTTCCGATATTTTGTAAAATAGGAATATTTTAGTAAAAGTCGAGGATCATATGAAAATTTAGAAACCAAGGGCATGTTGGAAATTTTATCAACCGAGGGTATTATCGTAAATTTCCCCAAACCAGAGTATCTTAATATGTAAACTCGAGATTTTGGTATTTTTGTAAAGTAAAACCATTTTAACAAATGTTGAGGGTAGTACGGTAATTTTACAATCTGAGGCATTTTGTAATTTTGCCACTAGGGGCATTTTGGTAATTTTGTAAATCGAGAAAACATCTTTTAAAATCGATTTTGGGTTTACAAACCAAAGGGTAAATTTGAAAATTTTAAAAACCAAGGGTTTTAAAACAATAAGGCAAATCCTTTGGGTTTTAATAATTGGTTTAGCCTATGAATAAGTCCTCTTGGTTAAGGTGAACCGTAGCTACGCACTGTAGGATTCGAGTAAAGAGGAGGTGAGTCGCTAGGGTAGCTTAAATACCAAGCTCTTCTTGAATACCACTCCTAGACATGCGTCTGTGGTTGCCACACCTTAACTCCTGACTAACTTCACTGTGTTTGTTTAGAAATCTTTAAGTCTTATGCATATGTTTGAGTAAACTAATCCTAGTGGTCCAATAGCCTTAATATTCTAGTCTCTGAGCCCAAACAATCCCAAAACAATTCATATCAACAAGTCACTTCAAAAGTCCAAGTACTTACGGGTGGACTTGGGCGAATCAGTGCCATGCCGAATAACTCGAAAAGATTTTATGAAAGCCCGCATCTTTGAAAAGCCAATTTTTGAAAGCATTTTTGGGCCCAAAACCTCAAAGCCGAGTTTTGAATCGGACTCGATACCAATATGTAACACCCCAACCCGGCCCACAAGCCCCGACCGGATCGGTATGTCACCTTGGAAGAACGGTTGAAAATCTTTTGACTTTAGAATAAAACATGTAAATTTGTTAACTTTTGAAAACCATGTCCATTTAAAATTATAAGTAAAACTTTGTTATTATAAAATGTCCAAATTAAAACTTTTATGTATATACTTTAAATAAATAGGTGGCCAAAAATAAAATCATCTTCACATAGTAATTTAATTAAATTAAGCCCATAATAAAATAATACCAAAAATAATAACAAGGCCCTTATTACAACCCAATATTTAAACAAAATACTTAATTTCAAAAAATACGTAAAATAATCAAAATCTCTTTTCTGCATGGCCACCTCGTATCCACTCCAACCCGGTCCAAGCTCATGAATCACCTGAAATGGTTAAGAAAAATTGGGTGAGTCCACAGACTCAGTGCATAATCATTACACATGTTTCCACACGTATGGGCTTGACCCATATCCACACAAATCCATGCAACCAGGTCATGCCAAATGTATCCCACCCCAACCTAAGTCCGTCCATTACACCAACCTTAGCAGACTCCACCAAGGTCGTGGCTAATCCACCGATCACAACCGAGTGATCCCACATATCCTACCTCAGTGAACTGCTGCACAAGGCCGTGGTGAGCCACCGATCACATCGTGATCCTCAAATCCTACCTTGGCAGACTTCTTGCTCAAGGCGGTGGCGAGCCACCAATCACATAAGTGATCCCAACATTAATCCGTCTACGGTGATGCACTCGACTATCAACCGCCGAGATGGGCACCTAGCCAACATCTCCTTGATGAAGCACACGACTAATCATCAAGCGCTAATGTAGCACGAGGCTAACATCGGACCACGTACATAATATGTACACCCGTCCTTCCTTGATCAAAACCAATCTCCATGCAAATATGCAAATATATCATGTCAAATCATCATATCGAATGAGTATACCTCACATGCTCATTATTATATCACAGTGCACCATAAATAATTTAATATCACAATTTACTAACTCATTAACCGATTACCCCACACATGGGTATCCATCACTTTAGCCTTTATTGTCGGCTATCACACATCATACTCAAGTATACACATTAATAAACAATTAACCAAGAAAGCAAGTCGATGATTACGCTTTTGATTAGCATGATTGACTAAACCTCGAAATCACACGTGGCTCCTAAAAGTCTCAAGTCTCCAAATCTCGGTAGATCACTCTCGCAAATGCCGACTATCGCCTCCTAAAAGGTTCGCCTTCCTACAATCGGCCAAAACTAAACAACATAATCATTCTAATCAACCTCTAAGGGTATAATCGTAATTTTACCTACCAAGGGCATTTTAGTAATTTACCCACCAAGGGTATTTTCGTAATTTATAAGCGTAATGGCCTTTACGAAGGCCTAATGTCGCCACTAGCGACTCACTACCATTTCCTTCGTCAGACGGATGATTGGGCCTAAAACTCGATTTCGGCCCATCCGGGCCCCCATGCTCGTATGGCCCACCTAGCACAAATCTAGCCACGTATATAAGTTCCACCTAGTCTAGTTCAACATATACTAACCAATCATACAATTTACTCATATGGGCCTATGGGCCCATTGGGCCCACTTTGGCCCATCGAGGCCCAAGCATTTCACCCACGAGAATACTACTCGATGGCCTCAACTATCGCATCGAAGCCCCACACGCTTTCGCACTCTCGTGTGGCTACTAATGCTTAGTGTAACCCAAGCATTTCGGCATTGCCACTCTACAACTAGAGTAGAGAGTTACACACCGATAGGGACTCAGGGGTTAATCCGCGCTCCGATCACTCTTGTGGCCTTGTTGGGAATGTGAGATTCACTTCATAAAGCCTAAGCACAATTGGAAGGGTTGGAATTTTTAGTGAAGGCCCAGGGCTCAGGGCCCAGGTGTTACACCATGAATGGAGGAAGAAACAATTGGAAAATTTTAGTGAAGGAGGAAGATGTAGGGGAAGTGGTGGTTTGCTTTTAGTAGAAGAAAAGAAGAAGAAAGCTTTTGAAGAATTTGGCAAGATAGTCTAGGGAAAATTCGGCTTGTAAAAGAAGAGAAGAGATAGATGGGAGATTGAGGGAGATTCGGTAGCAGCACTTTAGAGAAGAAAAAGAAGAAATTTGCTGAATGGTTTTCGGCACTCCTTTGTTTAGCATTAAACCGAAAATAGATGGCCCTAGAGAGTCCCTATTTCAGCCAACACCCTCCCTTTATGATTAATTTCCATCCTTTAATTAAAGATAATGCAAGATTTATCCTACTTTAATCTCCTATCCTCTCTTTATACAATTTAAAAGAAAACAAACTTTTAATACATTCCCTTTCAGCCGAAATTAATGTGTAAAAATTAAGCCTAATCTCATCACTTAAAGAGTCCAAATTTATGCCAACACTTACTCTCCTTCACGCCAGCAGCAAAAAGGAAAAATAAAAATACATTTGCTGCCTCATAGGTTCGAACCTGGAACCTCATGCTACAGCCTTCCCTTAAACGCCCCTAGCCACTTCTCCCTTTAGACTTTCATGTCAAATAACCTCCTTATTTATTTATAAGACCTCCCTAGGCCGATCACTCCAAAAATAAAAAACAAAAATCCATTCCAGCAGCTCGAACCTACGCCCATCAACCTCCAAGCCTTTAAGTGGCACGCGATAGCCACTTAGCCAACCTAACTTCCATGTCCAAATCCAACACCAAAAATCTTTTAAGGCCTCCCAACCTGCCCTTTCTTTTAACGTCCCAAAAGCCCAAAATAAAAAACATTCCCCCCTTGTATCTCCCAAGAATCGAACCCAAGACCTCCCTTGTAACCCTTAGATGCACCAAGCCAATTGTACCAAGCCCATTCTTTGTCATATTTCGCCCAAAATTTTATTTAAGCCCTATGTCACCTAGCTCCCTCCTTTTAGATACTTAAGAAGAAATTTTTAATACTAAGTTAGGCCTAGCTCGGGTTTAATTCTAGACCTTAGAACATGCTAAATAAATCATAGTATTTATTTCTTCAAGCACACACACACATGGGAATAAATAATTAAATTTTCAAACAACCCCTAATTCAGGATGTTACATGACCCGTAACCACATTTAATTTTCATCAATCATATAGTGCCTATGAGAGAATATCATTTACCTATGTCTCAGGCTATGAATTCCATTATTATGAATGACGTTACATATTGTAAAAGCCATACACCCAATGCACCAGCTTTCGGTTTCTTATCTATTTGAACTTAAGCTTTTATTTACATCAAAGTGTACAAGTCACACATACATAGTCCGTCATCCACTCAGATTTAGGTATGTCACACTATGAACATTACAAGTGAATAAACTCATAAATAAATTCAATATTTATTCTTCTTGGGTCCATTCTAACGTACTGTCAATCCAATTAGTCACATCTATGTCTCTATTTCTAAAAGTCATCCGCTCTGATGCTCAAGACAAAACATCTCCTCAATTGGACTTGATAGACTACATATTAATCTTTCAATCAATTTGCTCATTTTCGATTAGAATAAGCACATGTTTATATTCATCTACTAATATAAGTTGTATTTCTGTTTACAATCCAACCATGTAGTACCACTTAATATCAGTTAAACGTTAGATAATCAATAAGCAACAATTGCTTCCATTTTGCTTTTCGTACAAAACACATATAAGGAAAAATTTACAAAGTATATGAATGAATTTGTTTTATTAACCAATATGTTTGAAAAAATTGCAATTTTACAAATGAATATACTACACTTGGGGCACCAAATTCAACATAAACACCAAGATGCACCAAAGTACAAAACCCAAAGGTGATATATAGCGCACATACATGTGAAACCACCACCACACCAAAGAGATAGCATCGAAGTGCTAAACTTGAAGGCTTCAGAACTCCATAATTAGGACTCTAAATGCACTATAAAATCTAATTGGCTTCCAACTATATCCTAACATTTTACTAAGACTACTTGAGCATATTATAAACATATTTACGTATATCTACCATTGTCCAAAATTTTCACTTTTACACATTGTGTATCATATTTTTCATTGTATACAACACACATAAAAATTCATATAATTGAAGCATCACATATTTTCTACATTTCTTATTTGGTGGTCATTAGACGTCATACAATACACATTTCTTTAGGCCTTACACCTATTCCCATTTTCATGTAATAGCCTCAAATCGAGGGAAGTCACAATTTCAATTATTTTGTGTCCCTTACATCGAAAATATAATGTTTTAACTTTGTGTCGACTTTATCAACAATTTGCATGAACTAATTGGTTACTTGATGTGAGCACGGCCGGGAGCTTTCCTAACTCGAGCACGGACTACATGAGGCCGTTCCATAATCCTTTGAAACTAGCTCACAACAGTGACTCAAGGACTCCTCAAACCTTTACGCAAGCTGACCTTAGCTCAATTTCAGCTTTCCGGGCTCCTTCTAGCTCAAATCAGTTCACTTGAGCTTAATTCAGCTCGTTTGAGCTCGTTTTAAGTTTACTTCAGCTTGCGTTTAATATGCTAGAATAAGGTAGTTAATTTGCTTTAATTAAATTAGTTAATTAGTTAAGTCATTTAATTTTTCATAATCTGTAAAAAATAATTAAATTAAGTGTTTAATTATTTTCTTAATTAATTGTGTGTTTAAAATGTCTTAATCTATTACAAAGATTAAATTTGTTGGCCGAATTTAATGTGCAGGTTTTATTTGTTTTGCTGCTGAATTTAATGTGTCCAAAAGGAAATTAATTTTCTGATTTATTTGTAGGAACACTACCATTGGACGGCATAGGTGCATGGATGGAGTTAATTTAGTGAGCTGATTTTTTGGTGTTTTCCAAGTACTATTCAGCCAAGTTTTTCAATTCTCCAAGAAGGCCAATTGGCTGCCCAAGGCAAATCTAATGCCTTTCACACCAGCCGAATATTCTTTTCACACCAAAGGCTATTTGGTTTTGGTTGTTCACACTCATATGACCATTCAAATCAGATTGTTCACACATCATGACCCATGGAGTGCCCAAAGTAGCTCATTAACTTGGGAGAACATTCAGCTGAGCCAAGTAGCACCATTAAGGAAGATTTAAGCACATGGTCGAACCTAGACATGGCCATTAGCCTCGCATGCATTCATCTTCTTTCAAGTGACTTTACTTATTCATGAAGCTGACCATTGAAGCTCCATTCAACTGAATATGGACTTAGAGAATTAATATTTTGTTCTAGCTTATTCTAGATTATTCTAGCTGATTTTTCTTAGCCATTAAGTTAGTCCATTCGGCTATCCAAGCTAGGATATAAATACTTAGTCATTTTCAATTGCAATGGACTTTTTGGCATTTTGATTATATGAACATAGTGTTCTTGAGTGAGGCATCCTCCTCTTAAATTTTGTACGAGTCTCGTGACTTATTTGGCTTTACTAGTGGCGTCTATTGAACTTGTTCTTTGAACTTATCACCTTTACTGGTCTGGCGTTCTCCTATCTAAATACCTTTCCATCCATCCACCTTAACCATATAAGAATCAGGGTGACACTATTATATAGTGTTGAATCATTCTTAGTGTTAAGTTCGTATTTCCATCTCCATCTTTTATTTTCGAATATCACCTTTCTTTATGTCTTTGTTAAACCGAGCCTAATTTAATCTTATAAATATATCTTTCCTTTCAAACCACTTTGTTAAGCTTCCGCCTACCTTAATCAAAATTACCCTTTTCAACATAACGAACAATCTCCTCGTCGACGATTAGGCAAACAAGTGACTCGACTCTTCAACACCGAGCCGAATCACATCATTACTCTCATTCTTGACCATAATTACATTTTTTTTTTTTACATTTTTACATTAAAAACATAATTTCTACATATCAAACACACTCATTTATACTTCCATGGCAACCAAAGTTTCATAATCACTTTATTGATTCATATGTCATCCCACATTCAAACATTTAGCACAACCTAATAACAACCAATTGATCGTGTCTGTTGAGTCTTAAAAATTTATAAAAAGAATGATCGTACCTGGAAACTAACTAAGACAACGATGGATGCAAGTGCACCTATCGAACAATAGTATAGCTAGTGGCAAGACCGGATTGTCAAACCCAAAGGAACCAAAAGTACTAATATTAACTCTCTTTCTATTATTTAGCCTGCGAATTAAGTGGATTTTTATCTAATCTAAAATTAACTATTCAACTAAACTAAAGATGCTAAGACAAAAAAGAAATTGGGGAAAGACTTGAGAGAAAACCAATTGACTTGGACAATACCTGAGGAAGAATCTACCTAGACTTCACTTGTTATCTAACTCTGAACTGGATGATTTATTCATTTGACATGATCCGTAGGATTCCCTAAGTTATATTAATCCCTCTCTTCAAGGCTATTAACATCTAATACTAGGTTGATTAATTGAAATCTCTTTCTAATTAAAACCTCTAGGATTGCATTTATTCGATCTATGGACTCCCATATTAGGTTTGACCCTAATTCAAAAAATTTTCATCACCCTAGCTCTAGGCGCAAGCAACTCCCCCTAACTATGCTAAGTCTACTCTTAGACATGGTCTCTTCCTCCTTTACCTAAGCACATCACACTTGATTTAATATCCCGAAAATACCAAAACAAATATTAAGAAAACATAGTTAAGAACAAATCAAATATTTATCATTCAGTTCAAATAACAATAACAAGATCCGTCTTAGATTTCATCCCCCTCAACTTTCTGAGGGTTTAGTTCATAATTGTAAAAGAAAACATATCAGAAGAAAAGATAAAACAAAACATAAGAAATCCCTAAAACACCTTGAAGGAATTGAAGGAGAGTTCCTCCATCTTGAGTATGATTTTGCTTCTTGAAATGAATCAACTGGCTTTCTTTGAGTAAATCCCTGAATTTAACTACTCTAGCTTGGCTCTTTGGCCTAGCTGAACGTGCCCTTAAAGGTTGGCCTCTAGGGCCTTTATATAGGCTTTTGGAATATGTTTCTTTGCCTCTAAGTACCCTAATCTGAATAGAATTCATCTTTCTGCGGTAGAGACATGCCTATAGCACAGCCTGTATAAGTCGTGGCCAGGCCGTGGTCATGTCCTGTTGATGAGGCACGGCTATGTTTTTTGGGGTCCAGGCTGTGGTCGACTTTTCTCACGAGGCACGGCCGTGTGGTTTTGGGCCCAGGCCATGTGGATTTCATTCTTTGGCTCATTTTCTCTGTTTTTGGCTCGTAATTTGTTCTTTTCATCCTCCGGTGCTCTACTAAGTATAAAACATGAAAACAAAGGATTAGAAGCACCTATTTCCATAATTAAAGGAAAAATCATCCAAAAGTATTCTAAATGTGGGATTAAAATATGTTACTATTTCGGTTTATCAAATACCCCCACACTTAAGCTTTTGCTTGTCCTCAAGCAAAATTCTCAACTCACAATTAAAATAAGCTTCCTCAATTCATAATATTCATTGACAAAGCCTCATCATAATTCATAGATAATTTATACATGGATAATTCAACTCAAAGAGTCCTATAGATTCAAACAATCAAAGTCATGAGTTTTTAGCATGAAAACATAAGTGTTTCCCCTTACCTAAATAATCACCTTTAATTCAAAATCAACAAAGTTGACATCCTCACTAAAGATTCACTCAAATCACTCAAGGTGTTTAAGATTCAAAAATTAAGCACTCAAAAGTTGAACATGAAAAGCTATTACCATAAGCTTGCTTGAAAATCAAATCTCCACCACTGTAAAATGAGATGATACACAAATCAAAAGGTCTTTAAAAGGGTTGTAACGGGGCTTGGTTAAAGGTGTGGATAAAGGCTGAATTAGAAGGGTTAGAATCGAGATTGAATTGACAATCACCTAACTAGAAAAATGACTAATAACCTGAATAATTACATCAATTGAAAACTTTGTAATACTAATAATACGAGCTTCTTTTTCAAGGTGTTGAAATTAAACGTATAGGCTCGCTTAATCACATAACTAATAATGAATATACTTTCATTTTTAATTGATTTTTTATTTTTGATGATTTTTTTAAGAACAAATCAACTTTAACAACCGAAAAAAATCTAATTAGGCAACTAATCAAAACAAATCTCGATAGAAGGGTAATTAAAAGGAATGGTGATAATAAATACGAGATGGGTTTCGGTTTAATATTATTGGGTTGAGTCAATAAAAAGGGTTTTTAGGATCAAAGGGGTTCACTAGGGGTCAATTATGAGGGTAGCTTTTAGTGGAGTGAGTGGGTTGAACCCTAGGTGCCTTAATCATCTCTGTATATCAAATCAATAGTGTGGTCTTGACATGTATAATCAAAGCAAGTTCTAGAATAACAAATCAATGTTGACACACTCATAATCAATAAAGTGAACACGAAAAGAATGTATGCTTTAAAGGCTCAAAATCTCACAAAAATTATGGGTATTTTGATGTCAACCTCATAAATTTCAAACTTCAAGGTAACAACTTAGATTCAGGTAGACAACCTAACAGAATTTTAATTTTTGAAAATAGACTCATCATGCTTGATTCTCTAGTATCTTAAAGTTTAAATCATTGCATAATTATCAATGACTTAATCTAAAACATATTAATGAAAATCATGAATCAACAAGAATTTCATTCTAATTAGTGATATGAGAAAATTACTTTAAAACAAAATCTCATTCAGGGATTTGAGAATAATGCAAAAAGTTAGACACTTTTTCTAATAAACTTTCACCCCCCACACTTAAGATGTGCATTGCCCTTAATGTACAAAGATAGATAACAATCATATAATAAGAAAATCAAAAGAGAGGGAGATAGGTGAAACTTCCTAAATTTTTGGATGGATTCCTTGAGTTGGAAGTGTGGAAACTTGATTCAGAGGTAAGTTGGAGGGAGCACCTCTAGTTCCTGTGCTAGATGAAGAAATTGGGTAACTCGTGAAGAATTAGCTAGGAACTAGTATTAATAATTTAAATTATACTAATTATATAATTAAAGTAAATAAAGATAACAAGAAAGAAAATATGAATTAAAATAAAACTAAAAGGGAAGATGAAAGGACTAGAAAGTCTTTAATGGTAGATGGTTCGCGAGGTGGGTGTAGTGTCTAAGGCCATGGTGTTGTGATTCCCTAGCAGCCTTTAGAACCTAAAACCAAGAAACTAAAACAAAATAAAATAAATTAAGCATATGAAAAATAAGGAAAAGGAAAATAAAGGTGATTAGAAGAGTAAAATAAAATTTAAAAGGCCTCAAAGACCCTTGGCTTGTCGAGTTAGTGAAGCGGCTGGCATGAGCTTATGTTGATTTGTCTCGCACAGAGAGATGGGACTTGGATCTTTCCGTTTCTTTGACATTTTTGAAGAGTAGGTTGAAACTTTTTATGGAGTAAAGAAAAGAGAAAGTGAAGATGAAGGGAAGTGGAGAGTGTATAGGGGAATGGGTGAGAAGGAGAGAGGGGTGTTTTAAATAGAAAATTTTAGCTCTAGTACATCCCCACGCCCGTGTATCGTGGCTGTGTTATGTCGCACGGCCATGTCTTAGGGCCATGTAGTGGTTCAATCGCTTCTCCCACGCCTGATATTTAGGTTACCACGCCCGTGTTAGTTCAACAGTGTCGGCCACGGCTATGTCGCACGATCGTGGTGTTAGGTGAGTCCGTGATTCAAAGATATTTTTGTAACACCCTGAATTTGGGCCTAGTAGGATTAGGCCCATTGGGCCTTGGCCATGGGAGCATTTTATGTAACATCCTAAATAATTGAGTATCATTATGTTGTTAAATGATAGTTCGAGTTACTTGGAGTTAGAATAAATATTATTATTTAAGTGTACTTTAGAGTAAAGAATTTTAAATGACCTTAAGACTTAAATTAATTAAAGTGTTAAAAGATGGCATAAATAAGTTAATAGCATAGTGGTGATGGCGCCATGACTTAGACATGAGGGAGGAGGTTCGAATCTTCTAGCTTGCAACTTGAAAAATTTTATTTTTTTGCTTCCATCTATCAAGTGTCGGCCAAGAAGCAAACATGGGAAGTTTGACTTCTTTATTTTTGGTATGATGGCTAAAAGATTAAGGAAATATCTAAGATGAGGAAAGAAATCATTAGGATAAGGAAAGTAAGGGGAACAAATGGCTTGAAAGGGGGAGTGTGCTATGGAAAGAAAGGGTGGCAAAAGGTTGGCCTTTGATAGCCAAGTATGTGGACGGTTTTTGGGCAAAGGGATGGCCGAATTTTTGAAGACATTTAGTTGAATTAGGGGGGCTAGTTAGGCATATTCTCTTCTTTGGTCATTTGTAAAATTTTTTTTTCTTTTCAAAACTTGCTTCTCTCATATTTCCTTCCCTTAGCCGAATGCCTATTGAAGAAGGTAAACAAATTTTGTTTTGGTTCTCTTTTCTTTTGGTCATTCGGGTTTGACCATTTAGGTCTCAATTCTCTAAAATTTCCCTAGTGCGAAACCATCATCACATAGAAAACTAATTTTCTTCTTTTCCTTCACCTTTGCCGATTGCACATAAGTCTCCAATTTCAATTCTTTGTTCATCTTTCGTTCTTGAAAAGAATCCAAACATAAACACCATATATTCTTCTACCCTTTTTCATCTCTTTCTCTTAACAAAAAGGAAATTCTCAAACAAACTTTTCCCTTTTATTTTATCCATGGCCGAATGTTAACCCAATTTTTATCAAAAATTTCTTTTATTTTCTTTGATCATACCGAATTATTCTTACTCAATTTCTATTTCAATCGTGGATATTAGGAAACTTTGGAAGGTAGAAACTCAAGGAGATCTTTAGAATTTTGGAACTTTGGAATCAATCTCAAGAATCAAGGTAAGGAGTTTTCCCTTAAGGATTTATATTTATTATATTAGTATAGTATTAATCGATTTCATTTTAGGGATGCTATCACTCGATCGTTTCTCGAGGAACGAAGACAAATAGTGGTAAGTCAAATCTCAAACCCTACCAAACGTTAACCATATTTCAATATTGGTAGTCGGACTAATGATCGTATATCTTTAGATACTTTCAAGATAGGCGTAAGAGGCGATCTATAGCCTTCAAAGAGGCGGTTCATAAATCCCCTATTTATAAACGAAGGGCTATTTTGGGAATTTGAGATTTTCCACTGGGTTGCGGACCATCAACCGAGGGAAATTAATTATTTGAAGTAGTTCGTACTCCCGAGCCTTTGTACGTTAGTGGATTCTCAGCGAGCAACTAATCGATAAACGAGGAGAAACCGAAAATAGAAGTGATTCAAAATCAAAGGGTAAGGATTTGGATCGAATCCCGATAGAATATTTTTTGATAAATGATAGTGTTCTAATAGATCGTATTATGTTTAGGTGTTGAAGAGCGGGAAGGTTTAGTACTCACGATATCAAGGTGTGTAACTTCACATTTTTCTCGGGTTGGATGTCATTCATGGTATTAAGTAAAATCGTAAAAACGACTAAATCGGTATAATACATATTAATTGGTATCTCGGTGAAAATACATGAAAACGATTAAAATTGTGAAAATTACGAAAATGCCCTCGTGAAGTTAGTTGTTAATATGTAAATTTTATGTCTCGTAAAAATGGGCCGAAAAATATGCTAGTTAGTAAAATGGGCCGAAATCTCTGCTAGATCGATAAATGGGCCAAAATCTCTGCTAGATCGATAAATGGACCGAAATCTCTGCTAGATCGATAAATGGGCCTAAATCTCTACTAGATCGATAAATGGGCCGAAAAGCCTGATAAATTGTTAAATGGGCCGAAAAGCCTAATAAATGGTTAAATGGGCCGAAAAGCCTGATAAATTGTTAAATGGGTCGAAAAGCCTAATAAATTGTTAAATGGGCCAAACCCTTAGTTAGATCATAAATTGGGTTTAAGATGCTAGATTGCTATATGGGCTAAATGCTATTTCGAAATTTTGGGCCTTAACAAAAACTAGAAATATTGACTCTTATGTTATTTAAATCTTTTGATAAAATCATCATATGAACATAGACAAATTTTTGCATACATGTTGCATGGGTTGAGATTAATAATGAAGAGAAGAAAGGCTTGTTGCCAAAATCTAGTTCGGTGGCTCTGCCACAAATCTAGTTCGGTGGCTCTGCCACAAAATAATTAATGGCTCAATGCCTCTAGTTCGGTGGCTTTGTCACAATCTAGTTCGGTGGCTCTGCCACAAATATAAAATGGCTTAATGCCTGCGATTGGTGTGATGGCGGGGTGGGTTGACTTGATCCCCACAGGTGTGATGGTTGGTACGGGGGTGTGTAGCGGATGGAAATTAGGTTTGGGGTTGGGAACTTCATTTTTTTTTGCATACATGTTATTATTTATATTGTTAATCTTGCTAATGGGCTCAAGCCCAAAACTATGATTTGATGATTTGGCCCAATAAATAAGTAAGTGAGTTATACACTGAGTTCTAAGTAACTCACTCCCTCAAATTTTTCATTTCAGGTAATGGAAATTGACGTGGACTTGGGCCGAGGATGACTTCGTGGAGGCCATACTACAAATAAGGGTTAATTAAACTTTGAACTTTTATTAAAGACTTTCTATAATTTACTATTATGGGTTTGATGTAATAAGGCCTCTATAAAT
The DNA here is from genome assembly GCA_025506655.1 of Gossypium rotundifolium. Lineage (NCBI taxonomy): Eukaryota > Viridiplantae > Streptophyta > Magnoliopsida > Malvales > Malvaceae > Gossypium > Gossypium rotundifolium. The sequence continues at coordinate 152,583,141 of CP106733.1, read as the reverse complement.
ATTTTATGGATTTTATGTGTGGATGGATTTAAATTATGTTTTTGGACTATTAATATGGGCTTATAATTATTTTGTTTTCTTAAAATAATTTGGGTTTTGAAATATATGAAATTCCTTTATCTAAATATTTAAAATTGTAAATATTTGAAACTCTTATCAAATTACTTTAAAGATTTTAACAATTTAGTATTAATGATATTTTCAACTAATGTTTTTCTCATATTCATCAAATTTAAAATACTCTTTTGGTTTTTTTTATTAAACCTTATAAATAAAACGATGATTTTGAAATTTCTGATTTACCTTAAATTATTAAGATAGTTCGATCTATGTAACAAACCAAATCTCGTCTTTACGCATAGACCGGGTTTGGGGTGTTACATCTAATGGTATCAGAGCCAGTTTCAAAAACTCGGCTGTGGTTGGGTTCACAAATAATTTTTGCATGAAATCATTCAATTATGTTTTAAAGATCAGTATGGCACCACAAGCATCCGGCACCAAGTCAAGTAAGTATTCATTGTTAAATGATTATTATGATGATGATATGATCATAGGAACACTCTAGAACTTCTAGTTTTAGATGTTAAAGTTCATAGAGATTGAGACTATAGGATATGTTGCGAAAAACAACTTTATCTCTCAAATCTCATAAAACATCGTTAATAAACATCGAAACAAATTTTACGATTCATAAAACTTGTAATCGATTAAATCGAATTAGTCATCATGAACACTAGAGGGCGTGGTCGTGGGCGCCAGTAGACGTGGCCGTGGAAGAGGACGAGGTGTTAGAGGTGCAAGCTGAAGCACCAAATCATATGCTGGAAATGGATGCACTGCATCATTTGAGAGTGAGACAGATCACGCGATCATATGGAAGAAGATAATGCCTTAACACAAGCAATGTCATGAGTCCTAGAAAGGGTTCTTTGGAACTAGAATTGGGCCAACAACTCGTGGGTCAATTTGAACGACAAGTCAAATAATCCAGAAGTTTTTAGAGGAGTTTTCAGTGTAGCCCTGAATGTGGCTGAATATTAGATCGAAGCTATGGAGCGGATTATGGATGATATGGAATGCACTGTTGAGCAGAAACTGAAAGGAGTGTGTCCTTGTTAAGAGACGAGGCGTGTCGGTGGTGGCTTCTTTGTTCGAGAAGGCACCGAAGTCGCATCGATTACTTGGGAATTCTTTAAAGTTGCCTTCCAAGGAAATATGTTGGAACAAGTTATGTAGACGCCCGAAGGAAGGAATTTCTGAATCTTGTCCAAGGGAGTAAGACAGTGGCAGCGTATGAGGCTGAGTTTCTACGCTTGAGTCGATATGCTCGGACAATAGTGTCAACAGATCACGAACGTTATGTGCGTTTTGAGGATGGGCTAAATGATGAGTTGAGGGTTTTGATTGCCCCACAACAAGTTAAAACTTTTGCCACGCTTGTGGAGAAGGCCAAGATAGCTGAAGAGGCTAAGAACTCAGAACGTCAGAATCGAGAAAGATTTAAAAACAAGAGAGAGACACAGTAGTCAGGTTCTTTAAAGAGATTTTAGAAGAGGCCTCGGAATGATGAATCAGCTCAAGGTAGAGCACCTGTAACTAATAATCGAGGTCGAGATTGTACTGAATGTGGAAAAAGGCATTCTGGAGAGTGGTGGAGGAAAACTGGCGCTTGTTACAAATGCGGTTCAATGGATCACCAGTATAGAAACTACCCTCGATGTATGGATACGACTCAGGAAGTTCGTAATAATGATGCACAATCGACCAGACGTACTCAGCAGCCACCTAGAGGTCGTGGGCCAAGTCGTGGTGGTAATGGGGCTGGACGTGGTCAAGATGCACCGGGTCGAGGCAATGGTCCTAGAGGAAACACGGATGCAAGACAGCCAGGACTGGTCTATGCAGTTAGACGCCGCGAGGATGGTAATGCACCTGATGTAATAACTGGTACGTTCTTCATATTCGATGTACCTGTTACTGCCTTAATAGATATTGGTTCTACCCACTCGTATGTTGCTAGTGTCATATCTGGAAACCTAAATCTAAAATCTAAAATTACCGATAGTGAGATGACAGTAATTAGTCCTTTAGGACAGTCGGTAATAGTAAATAAACTATTTAGAGACGTACCCTTAAAAATTCAAGGGGAGGTGTTCTTGGCAAATTTGATGGAATTGCCTTTCGGCGAGTTCGACCTCATTTTGGGCATGGATTGGTTGGTTAAACATCGGGCGCATTTGGATTGTGCTGAAAAACGGATGACAATAAGAACCTCGGATGATAAGGAAGTCATAATGATTGGTGAACGAAAGAACTACTTGGCGAATGTGGTATCGGCGTTGAAGGCAGAAAAGTTGGTGTGAAAAGGGTATAGAGCATTCCTAGCCTTTATTTGTGCTTTGGATACCAAAGAGTTATCTATGGATGATGTGAGAACGGTGAAGGAATTTCCAGATGTATTTCCCGAAGAGCTTCCTGGTATACCTCCAGATTGAGAAGTAGAATTTGGCATTGAGCTTTTGCCCGGAGAGGCTCCAGTGTCCATTGCTCCTTATAGAATGGCACCGAAGGAGTTGGCAGAGCTTAAAGCTCAAATTCAAGAATTGCTGGATCGGGGATTTATTCGACCGAGTGTGTCTCTGTGGGGAGCACCAGTTTTGTTCGTCAAGAAGAAAGATGGATCAATGCGTATGTGCATTGATTACAGACAATTGAATAAATTGAGGATCAAGAATAGGTATCCTTTACCGAGAATTGATGACCTGTTTGATCAATTGAAGGAGCTTGATTTTCTCAAAATTGATTTGAGATCGAGCTATCACCAACTTAAGGTGAAAGAAGTAGATATTTTTAAGACGGCATTTAGAACTCGTTATAGACATTATGAGTTTGTAGTGATGCTGTTTGGATTAACCAATACACCAGCCGCATTTATGGACATGATGAATCGAGTCTTTTAACCATATTTAGACCGGTTTGTGGTAGTGTTCATAGATGACATTTTGGTTTATTCAAGGAATGATAAGGAGCATGACACGCATTTGCGCATTGTATTACAGCTACTTCGAGATAAACAACTTTATGCCAAATTCAGTAAATGCGAATTTTGGCTAAAGGAAGTCACTTTCTTGGGTCATGTGGTATCAGCTGAAGGAATAAGGATGGATCCTCGGAAGATTGAGGCTATTTTGGGTTGGAAACCACCAACATCGGTAGCTGAAATTCAGAGCTTCTTGGGTCTGGCTGGTTATTATAGACGTTTTGTTAAGGGGTTTTCGTTGATTGCTGCACCCCTAACTAAACTATTACGGAAAGGAGTTCCATATAATTGGACTGAAAAACAACAAGAGAGTTTCGAGAAATTGAAGAAGATTCTGACGGAAGCTCCGGTTTTAATTCAGCCGGAGGCTGGAAAGGAATTCACTGTTTATTGTGATGCGTCTCACACAGGTCTGGGTTGTGTGCTGATGCAAAATGGAAAGGTGGTGGCCTATGCTTCTCGTCAATTGATACCGCACGAAGTAAACTACCCTACTCATGATTTGGAGTTAGCTGCAGTGGTTTTTGCTTTAAAAATTTGGAGGCACTATCTCTACGGTGAGAAGTCTATTATTTACACAGATCACAAGAGTCTTAAGTACCTCCTTACCCAAAAGGAGTTGAATTTGAGACAAAGAAGATGGGTAGAATTATTAAAGGATTATGATTTCTCAATCGAATATCATCCTCGAAAGGCTAACGTGGTTCTTGCCGACGATTAAGTCGTAAGGCAGTATCTAATTTGAGAGCATTGTTTGCTCATTTGAGTTTGTATGAGGATGGTAGTCTGTTAGCAGAACTTCAGGTGGAGCCTCTATGGTTAGAACAAATCAGGGAAAAGCAGACATTAGATAAAAAGTTGGGACTTTTATTCCAGTAGGTTGAAAGAGGTGAAATCGAGGATTTTGGTATAAACACGGATGGAGTGCTGTGTTTTCGTGGAAGGGTTTATATGCCTAATGACTCAGAATTGAGACAGATGATTCTACGGGAGGCACGTAGTAGCCCTTATGCTATGCACCCCGGAGGAAATAAGATGTATCAAGATCTCTGTGAACAGTATTGGTGGCCAGGGTTAAAGCGGGAGATTTCTGAGTTTGTAGGAAAATATTTGACTTGTCAGCAAGTGAAGGCGGAGCATCAATTACCGTCAGGATTGTTACAACCGGTAAAGATTCTTCTTTGGAAATGGGAGCGGATAACTATGGATTTTGTTAGTGGGTTACCTTTAACACCTACTAAGAAAAATTTCGTATGGGTAATAGTTGATCGTTTGACTAAGACCGCTCATTTTCTTCCGGTTTATACGGATTATTCGTTACGTAAATTGGCTAAGTCAGATGTATCCGAAATCGTGAGGTTGCATGAGGTACCAAAGTTCATTATATCGACATGGATCCTAGATTTACGTCACGATTTTGGAAAGCTCTGCATGAAGCCTTGGGGCCAAAGTTGAATTTCAGTACGGCTTTTCATCCTCAGTCTGATGGACAGTCAGAAAGAGTAATTCAGATATTGGAAGACATGTTAAGGGATGTGATCGACTTCAGAGGTAGTTGGGAGGATTTTCTACCATTGGCAGAATTCACGTATAATAATAGCTATCAGTCTAGCATTCAGATGGCACCCTATGAGGCATTGTATGGTCGTAGGTGCCGTACTCCTACCTGTTGGAATGAATTGGGCGAATGACAGATGTTGGGTCCTGATTTGATTTCTGAAATAGAGGAAAAGGTAAAAGTTATTCGAACACGGTTAAAGGAAGCTTGGATGAGATGAAAATCAGATGTTGATTTGAAGCGAAAGGATATCGAGTTTGTTGTAGGAGAGCAATCTTCTTGAAGGTCTCACCTTGGAAGAAGATTTTCAGATTTGGAAAGAAGGGCAAGCTGAGCCCTAGGTTCATCGGGCCATATCGTGTGATGAAGCGTGTTGGCCCAGTGGCTTATCAAATTGAATTACCTCCGGAGTTGGGTCAAATTCATAATGTTTTCCATGTTTCCATGCTGAGACGCTATAGATCGAATCCATCTCATACAGTACCGGTTGAGGAAGTGGAATTAAATGCAGACTTGTCTTTTGAAGAAGAACCAGTGGAAATTTTAGACCGAGATGTTAAGGTGCTAAGAAAGAAGACTGTGCCATTGGTTAAAGTTTTATGGCGGAATCATGGAGCGGAGGAAGCTACGTGGGAACCTGAGGAAGTTATTCAAGTAATATCCTCACCTCTTTCAATCAGGTAAATTTTGAGGACGAAATTTTCTTTAAGGGGGTAGAATTGTAACATCCTAAATAATTGAGTATCATTATGTTGTTAAATGATAGTTCGGGTTACTTGGAGTTAGAATAAATATTATTATTTAAGTGTACTTTAGAATAAAGAATTTTAAATGACCTTAAGACTTAAATTAATTATAGTGTTAAAAGATGGCATAAATGAGTTAATAGCATAGTGGTGATGGCGCCATGACTTAGACATGAGGGAGGAGGTTCGAATCTTCTAGCTTGCAACTTGAAAAATTTTATTTTTTTGCTTCCATCTATCAAGTGTCGGCCAAGAAGCAAACATGGGAAGTTTGACTTCTTTATTTTTGGTATGATGGCTAAAAGATTAAGGAAATATCTAAGATGAGGAAAGAAATCATTAGGATAAGGAAAGTAAGGGAACAAATGGCTTGAAAGGGGAGTGTGCTATGGAAAGAAAGGGTGGCAAAAGGTTGGCCTTTGATAGCCAAGTATGTGGACGGTTTTTGGGCAAAAGGGTGGTCAATTTTTGAAGACATTTAGTTGAATGGGGGGCTAGTTAGGCATATTCTCTTCTTTGGTCATTTGTAAAATTTTCTTTTCTTTTCAAAACTTGCTTCTCTCATATTTCCTTCCCTTAGCGAATGCCTATTGAAGAAGGTAAACAAATTTTGTTTTGGTTCTCTTTTCTTTTGGTCATTCGGGTTTGACCATTTAGGTCTCAATATTCTAAAAATCTCCCCTAGTGCCGAAACCATCATCACATAGAAAACTAATTTTCTTCTTTTTCCTTCACCTTTCCGATTGCACATAAGTCTCCAATTTCAATTCTTTGTTCATCTTTCGTTCTTGAAAAGAATCCAAACATAAACACCATAAATTCTTCTACCCTTTTTCATCTCTTTCTCTTAACAAAAAGGAAATTCTCAAACAAACTTTTCCCTTTTATTTTATCCATGGTCGAATGTTAACCCAATCTTTATCGAAAATTTCTTTTATTTTCTTTGATCATACCGAATTATTCTTACTCAATTTCTATTTCAATCGTGGATATTAGGAAACTTTGGAAGGTAGAAACTCAAGGAGATCTTTAGAATTTTGGAACTTTGGAATCAATCTCAAGAATCAAGGTAAGGAGTTTTCCCTTAAGGATTTATATTTATTATATTCGTATAGTATTAATCGATTTTGTTTTAGGGACGCTATCACTCGATCGTTTCTCGAGGAACGAAGACAAATAGTGGTAAGTCAAATCTCAAACCATACCAAACGTTAACCATATTTCAATATTGGTAGTCGGACTAATGATCGTATATCTTTAGATACTTTCAAGATAGGGCAGAAGAGGGCAGTCTATAGCCTTCAAAAGAGGGGCGGTTCCGCAAATCCCCCTATTTATAAACGAAGGGCTATTTCGGGAATTTGGGATTTTCCACCGGGTTGCGGACCATCAACCGAGGGAAATCAATTATTTGAAGTAGTTCGTACTCCCGAGCCTTTGTACGTTAGTGGATTCTCAGCGAGCAACGAATTGATAAACGAGGAGAAACCGAAAATAGAAGTGATTCAAAATCAAAAGGGTAAGGATTTGGATCGAATCCCAATAGAATATTTTTTGATAAATGATAGTGTTCTAATAGATCGTATTATGTTTAGGTGTTGAAGAGCGAGAAGGTTTAGTACTCACGATATCAAGGTGTGTAACTTCACACTTTTCTCGGGTTGGATGTCATTCGTGGTATTGAGTAAAATTGTAAAAACGACTAAATCGGTATAATACGTATTAATTGGTATCTCGGTGAAAATACATGAAAACGATTAAAATTATGAAAATTACAAAAATTCCCTCGTGAAGTTAGTTGTTAATATGTAAATTTTATGTCTCGTAAAAATGGGCCGAAAAATATACTAGTTAGTAAAATGGGCCGAAATCTCTGCTAGATCGATAAATGGGCCAAAATCTTTGCTAGATCGATAAATGGGCCGATATCTCTGCTAGATCGATAAATGGGCCGAAATCTCTGCTAGATCGATAAATGGGTCGAAATCTCTGCTAGATCGATAAATGGGCCTAAATCTCTGCTAGATCGATAAATGGGCCGAAAAGCCTGATAAATTGTTAAATGGGCTGAAAAGCCTGATAAATTGTTAAATGGGCCGAAAAGCCTGATAAATTGTTAAATGGGCCGAAAAGCCTAATAAATTGTTAAATGGGCCGAACCCTTAGTTAGATCGTAAATTGGGTTTAAGGTGCTAGATTGCTAAATGGGCTAAATGCTATTTCAAAATTTTGGGCCTTAACAAAAACTAGAAATATTGACTCTTATGTTATTTAAATCTTTTGATAAAATCATCATATGAACATAGACAAATTTTTGCATACATGTTGCATGGGTTGGGATTAATAATGAAGAGAAGAAAGGCATGTTGCCAAAATCTAGCTCGGTGGCTCTGCCACAAAATAATTAAATGGCTATTTGCCTCTAGTTCGGTGGCTCTGCCATAAAATAATTAATGGCTCAATGCCACTAGTTCGGTGACTTTGTCACAATCTAGTTCGGTGGCTCTGCCACAAATATAAAATGGCTTAATGCCTGCGATTGGTGTGATGGCGGGGTAGGTTGACTTGATCCCCACGGGTGTGATGGTTGGTACGGGGGTGTGTAGCGGATGGAAATTAGGTTTGGGGTTGGGAACTTCATTTTTTTGCATACATGTTATTATTTATATTGTTAATCCGCTAATGGGCTCAAGCCCAAAACTATGATTTGATGATTTGGCCCAATGAATAAGTAAGTGAGTTATACACTGAGTTCTAAGTAACTCACTCCCTCAAATTTTTCATTTCAGGTAATGGAAATTGACGTGGACTTGGGCCGAGGATGACTTCGTAGAGGCCATACTACAAATAAGGGTTAATTAAACTTTGAACTTTTATTAAAGACTTTCTATAATTTACACTTATGGGTTTGATGTATTAAGGCCTCTATAAATATTTTATGGATTTTATGTGTGGATGGATTTAAATTATTTTTGGACTATTAATATGGGCTTATAATTATTTTGTTTTCTTAAAATAATTTGGGTTTTCAAATATATGAAATTCCTTTATCTAAATATTTAAAATTGTAAATATTTGAAACTCTTATCAAATTACTTTAAAGATTTTAACAATTTAGTATTAATGATATTTTCAACTAATGTTTTCTCATATTCATCAAATTTAAAATACTCTTTTGGTTTTTTTTATTAAACCTTATAAATAAAACGATGATTTTGAAATTTCGATTTACCTTAAATTATTAAGATAGTTTGATCTATGTAACAAACCAAATCTCGTCTTTACGCATAGACCGGGTTTGGGGTGTTACATTTTAAAATTTTGGGGTTATGAGAATGGCATTATTTCAACTTGGACCTATTAGGAAGGTGACATTGGAAGGTTAGGGGGCTTCTATGAGGTCCCGGGATCAAACTTGGGCTTTAGGAAAATTTTGGTTTTAGGTGAATAAAACTCTGAGAGTTAGTAAGTAGGCTTTAAGAGTAAAATGTGGAGAAAAATGACACAAGAGGCACTTGTGCTATAGTGGCTAAGTGACGCCACATAAGAGACAAGGAGGTGACGCCACAAGGAAGTAAGGGGTCCAAGGTTCAAGCCTTGGCGCTAGCATTTCATTTTGATTTATTTTTAAGTGAACTTGGACTTTAGCCCATAGATTTATATTTAGTTGCGCATGATGTTAGACACAAGAAAGTGAGTGGTCTAGTGGCAAGGCGTCATTAAGGGTGCAAGGGAGCCTCGGTTTGAATCTCATGACAAGCAGGGGAGTATTTATTTTGCGGATTGGACGACCAAAGTTTGAGTTGGATTTAAACTCTGCTGACGGAGGGATCACACATCGAAAAGATAGCAAGAGGGAAGGTGAAAACCTAGCTCTGATACCACAAAATGCGACACTCAAACCCGACCTAACTTCTAGGTCGGGTTTGGTGTGTTACATTTTTCTTGTCTTGTCTCGTACTATCTCTGCCATGTCAGTACGGAGATCTGTAGCTTCCATACCACGGCCACGGCCACGGCCGTGTGTAAGACCGTGTGATGTGACAATCTACACTTCATTAACTTGGTTAGTCTATAGTTTAGGTGCTAAAAGAAAAGAATTGAAAATAACTGGGTTAGTGCTCGGGTTGCCTCCCGAGAAGCGCTTGTTTAAAGTCTTAAGCTAGACTTACCCTTCACTCGTATTTGCACGGAGGTTTAAGGAGTGAGAAATCATTTTTCATGCTATCATCATATAATTTGAGTCGAGTAGATTTTACTTTAAAAGTACCGAAAGTAGAATTACTTACCTCGACTGTTCCGTAAGGGAAAACATTAAGTACTATAAAAGGGATTTCTTCGGTTATCTTCAGGTTTGATATGGCGATTCGTGGGTCTGTTCTATCTAATAGTACCTGATCTCCTATTTTGAAGTTATTAGATGTTCCTTTAAGTTCTTCTGGGGTTTTTCGGTTTCACTTTGTGTGGGTTTAACTCCTCCTTGAGGTGTATCTCCGCTTCTCTAGCTCATCAGTCTGAAGCCGTTGTTCCTCATGAGATATTTCCTTGATGGCATGAGCTATAGGATCTTTCTCACTCGATGTCCCAGCTGAGTCGAGAGCTTGAAGATTGATTGATTCGTCACCTACACGAAGTATAAGTTCACCTGTGCTAACATCAATTTTAGATCTGGCAGTTGCTAGAAAAGGTCTTCCTAAAATTAAGGGTATACTATTGTCTTTGTAACATCCTAAATTTTTGGGCCTATGCGTTTAATGGGTGAATATGTGGAATGAGTTAATTTAAGTGTTAGGGGCCCAAATTTTAAGTTTTAAAGAGCTCAAATCTTCTAATTTAAGTTAGTTAAATTTGACATTAGGGATTAGGGAAGTGGAGGGCACAAGGCTATTTTTTTGGGATTTTTATTATATTTATTCTATGTGGATAATAAGCAGATAAAGGCTATTATTTAGGGATTTAGTCTTTAAGGATAATAAGCAGATAAAGACTATTTTTGAGGAGATAATAGATTAATATAAGGGAAAAGGGATAGGAGCTATCATGTGTGGCAGTGTTGGCTGAAAATCAATCTCTGCTAAAGGGAGGAATCGATTTTCTATACAAAAAAGGGTGTCTTGAATTTTGGAAGCCTTTCTTTTATTTTCTTTTCTCATCTTCTTCCTCTCAAAAGCCGAAAACCACCATTTTCTTCACCCTTTCTTCCTCTCTAAAATTTCCTGGTTGGCCGAATCTTTTAACCTCTATTGTCATTTTTCTTCTAATCCCTAAAAGCCAAAATCACATCTCTATTATTCTATTCTTCTCCTTAATATTCATTGGCCAAATCTCTCTTAGCCATCTCTTCAATTCTTAAATCTTCTGAAAACCGAAATTCTTAGATCTCACCTCCTGAAGTTGCCAAATTTTCTTCAGTAAAGTCTGCTTATGCCGAATCTGAAGAAAACAATAGGTATGTGTCAATTTTGAGTTTTAAATATTTCTTTGGCTTTTCAAAGTCCCTAGTGAATGGCTATTTAGTGACTAATCAAGGGTTTTTCTTATTTTCACAATTCGGGATTCGGAGGAGTCCAACGCTTAGAAAAGAGTCCAAGTCGCTTAGATCTCTAAGTCAGAGATCGAGAACACTAGCCATGGCCGAATATAGGAGAGGCCCTATTTTCACATCTTTCCGGCTTTTTGAGCAAAGTTGTAGATTGGGATAACAAGGATATCGACTAAGAATATTGGATTTCACGATATCAGGTGTGTAACACTTTCCCACCATCTAGATCTGTTTGATTAATATATGATTATAAGTCTTATATGTTTCGATAAATGCAGAAATCCGGGCATAATATAGGAAACCCAAAGAGGGTAAAAACAAATCATCAGGTTAGTGAATGTTCTGATTAAACGATATAAGTATATTGATTTTATGTGATTGCATGGGTTGGGTTTGATGAAAGGAGGAAGTTATATGTATATGTATATGTGTAACAGTTTTTACCGTGAATTACTGTAGCAGCTAATGCCATGATTTGTTATACGGGCTTCGGCCAATATATGTTGATGAGCAGCATGACTGCCATCTTGGAGTGTAGCGGTGTGGGTTGATTGTAGAAATCCCCAATGGTGTGTTGGTTGGTACGGGGGCGTGTAGCAGATGGAAACCTAGGCAAATGGGTTGGGCTTTGCATATTACTTGTTATCCATGTAAATGAAATTGTTGTTATGTTTTATGAGGCCTAAATCTAGTGGTGCATGAGGGTTGCACACTGAGTCTCGCGACTCACCCAAATTAAACTAACCTTTCAGGTGACAATTAGTGCAACGAATCGGGCCAGAGTGAAGCACAAGGTGGCCATGCAAAAGAACATTTGGATCCAGCAAAAAGACTCTAGTTATTATTTTCTATTCTTATTTAATGGATTTTAAATCTCGTTGTAATAAGGCCATGGGCCACTAGTTTATATCTTGTTTTATTATGGGATAAATTATTTTTAGTTATTCAAACATTTATTTTAATTAAATTAAGGCATGTAATTAAGTTTAGGTTTTATTCATAAAGGCATATTTTATATAAATTACATTTGGGCTTTCTGACAACACGATTTGTTTTACAAAAATTTCCTTAGTGACATACCAGATCCGGTCGTGGTGTTTGGGCCGGGTTTGGGGTGTTACAAATTGGTATCAGAGCCCGATTCAAAACTTGACTTTATGTTTTGGGCTCAAAACGTTTTCTAAAAATGGTTTTTTTTTTGAAACATACATGTTTAAAATGGTGCAGGTTTGTTTTCTCGGCATGGCACTGCGTCTCATTGAAATCCGCTGTAAGTATTCAGAACTCCTTGTGTGATATATATATATATATATATATGAATATGGGCTTGATGGGTTTTATGGGACGTAGGTTAGATTAGTTAGACTTTGATGGACTATAGGCTTAGCTTAAACAACTTCTTAAATTCCATAAGACTTAATTTACCGAAACAAATCCTGTGAAATAGTCGCCGAGTTAGGGTGTGGCAATAGGCATACACATGTCTAGGAGTGGATACAGGAAGAGCTTGGTATTTAAGCAGTCCGAGTGACTCACCTCCTCTTCATAGGAATCTCACCTGGTGCATAGTGATTGTTCACTTTAGCCATGACAGGGTGTGGCAATAGGCATATGCATGTCTAGGAGTGGATTCAGGGAAAGCTTGGTATTTAAGCAGTCCTAGTGACTCACCTCCTTTCCACTAGAATCCTACCTGGTGCATAATGACTATTCACCCTAGTTACGAGTACGTGTTGATAGGCCAAAACTTATAATTAAAAACCGAAAGGGACCAACCACCTATTTTTCTCACAAAATTATTAGAATATCCTTATTTTGGAAAAAAAATTACCTATGATTTGCGAATATACCCCGATTTACAAAGTCAACAGAATCTTTCCATAGAAAACAAAAATAACAACAACAAAATATCCTTGAATTGTAACATTACCAAATTACCCTTGAGTTGTAAATGACCAAAACACCCCTGATTTGCAAAATGATCAAATAACCCCAGATTTGCAAAATTATCGAAATACCCCAAATTTGTAAAATTACTGAAATACCCCCAGATTTCAAAATTATCGAAATACCCCTAGATTTCAAAATTACCAAAATACCCTCGGATTGCAAAATTACCAAAATACCTTTATTTTGAAACATCACCAAGATACACTATTTTGAAAAAAATTATGAAAATACCCCTGTAGGTAAATTTACGAAAATACCACTGGGTAGTGAAACGATGAAAATACCCTTAGGTCGTGAATGTAAGTTTATAAGGCTATTTTTATGATTGATGTATGCTGAATGTTGATTGAAGGTGAACTCTAGGACTATGAAGTATCGACTTGAGAACTAAACCCATAGATAGAATTCGAATTCGAAAGAACTACTATTGAAATGATTTTACATAAGATTGTTCGCGGTTAATAAGTGGGAAGAATTAATTATTCATAAAATTCTTAATCGATAAACGTCGTAGAAAGAATGAGTACAAGGGGACGAAGACGCTTGAGATGCGAATAATGGTGTGTACCCTACCATAGTATACTAAGTGTTTATTTTGGCTTTAGAATTGGAGTCTTAACGAAAGCATAGTGGTGAGACTTAGGTAGTATGATTTCTAGTTAGTTGGAAATTTCGAGGACGAAATTTCTTTAAGGAGGGTAGAAGCAGAACATCCTAAATTTTTGGGCCTATCGTTTTATGGGTGAATATGTGGAATGAGTTAATTTAAGTGTTAGGGGCCCAAATTTTAAGTTTTAAGGAGCCCAAATCTTCTAATTTAAGTTAGTTAAATTTGGCATTAGGGATTAGGGAAGTGGACAAGACAAGGCTATTTTTTGGGGAATTTTATTATATTTATTCTATGTGGATAATAAGCAATAAAGGCTATTATTTAAGGATTTAATCTTTAAGGATAATAAGCAGATAAAGACTATTTTTGAGGAGATAATAGATTAAAATAAGGGAAAAGGGATAGGAGCTATCATGTGTGGCAGTGTTGGCTGAAAATCAATCTCTGATAAAGGGAGGAATCGATTTTCTATATAAAGAGGGGGTGTGCCGAAATTTTGGAAGCCTTTCTTTTATTTTATTTTCTCATCTTCTTCCTCTCAAAAGCCAAAAACCACCATTTTCTTCATCCTTTCTTTCTCTCTAAAATTTCTTGGTTGGCTGAATCTTTTAACCTCTATTGTTATTTTTCTTCTAATCCGTAAAAGCCGAAATCACATCTCTATTATTCTATTCTTCTCCTTAATATTCATTGGCCAAATCTCTCTTAGCCATCTCTTCAGTTCTTAAATATTCTAAAAACCAAAATTCTTAGATCTCACCTCTTGAAGTTGCTGAATTTTCTTCAGTAAAGTCTACTTGTGCCGAATCTAAAGAAAATAATAGGTATGTGTCGATTTTGAGTTTCCAATATTTCTCTGGCTTTTCAAAGTCCCTAGCTGAATGGCTATTTAGTGACTAATCAAGGGTTTTTCTTATTTTCGCAATTCGGGATCCAAGAGGAGTCCAACGCTTAGATCTCTAAGTCAAAGATCAAGAACACTCAAGTCGTGTTATTTTCGTGATTTCAAGGTAAGGAGATTGGTTTATTTATAAATATATAAAATCGGGTAGAACACTAACCATGGCTGAATATAGGAGAGGCCCTATTTTCACATCTTTCCAACTTTTTGAGCAAAGTTGTAGATCGGGATAACAAGGATATCGACTAAGAATATTGGATTTCGCGATATCAGGTGTGTAACACTTTCCCACCATCTATATCTGTTTGATTAATATATGATTATAAGTCTTATATGTTTTGATAAATGCCGAAATTCGGGCATAATATAGGAAACCCAAAGAGGGTAAAAACAAATCATCAGGTTAATGAATGTTCTGATTAAACGATATAAGTATATTGATTTTATGTGATTGCATGAGTTGAGTTTGATGAAAGGAGGAAGTTATATGTATATGTCTATGTGTAACGATTTTTACCGTGAATTACTGTAACGGCTAATGCCGTGATTTATTATACGGGCTTCGGCCAATATATATTGATGAGCAGCATGATTGCCATCTTGGAGTGTAGCGGTGTGGGTTGACTGTAGAAATCCCCAATGGTGTGTTGGTTGGTACGGGGGCGTGTAGCGGATGGAAACCTAGGCAAATGGGTTGGGCTTTGCATATGACTTGTTATCCATATAAATGAAATTGTTGTGATGTTTTATGAGGCCCAAATCTAGTGGTGCATGAGGGTTGCACACTGAGTCTCGCGACTCACCCAAATTAAACTAACCTTTCAGGTGACAATTAGTGCAACGGACCGGGCCCGAGTGAAGCGCAAGGTGGCCATGCAAAAGAACATTTGGATCCAGCAAAAAGACTCTAGTTATTATTTTATATTCTTATTTAATGGATTTTAAATCTCGTTGTAGTAAGGCCATGGGCCACTAGTTTATATCTTGTTTTATTATGGGATAAATTATTTTTAGTTATTCAAACATTTATTTTAATTAAACTAAGGCATGTAATTAAGTTTGGGTTTTATTCATAAAGGCATATTTTATATAAATTACATTTGGGCTTTCTGACAACATGCTTTGTTTTACAAAAATTTCCTTAGTGACATACTAGATCCAGTCGTGGTGTTTAGGCCGGGTTTGGGGTGTTACAGTCTTCATCCATATCTAAAACAACGAAGTCTACAGGGAATATGAATTTGTCAACTTTAACTAGTACATCTTCAATTATACCCTTAGCGGTGCGAATAGTTTTATCAGCTAGTTGAATACTCATCCTAGTTTGCTTGGGATTCCCTAGACCTAGCTGTTTAAACATTTTAGATGACATAACATTGATGCTTGCCCCCAAATCAGCTAAAGCATTATCAACAAATAAACTACCGATTAAACATGGAATTGTAAAACTCCCTGGATCTTTTAATTTTCGTGGTAATATGTTTTGTAACATTGCTGAGAATACTGCGTTTAGTTCCACATGTGACTTCTTATCTAACTTTCGCTTTTTTGTTAAGAGCTCTTTTAAAAATTTCCTTGAATTTGGCATCTGCAAAAGAGCTTCAAGAAGTGGTAAGTTAATATGTAATTTCTTTAAGAGTTTAAGGAACTTACCGAACTATTCTTCTGTGTTGTCTTCTTTTATCATATTGGGGTAAGGTATACGAGGTTTGTATTCTTTAATTATTGATTTTGGGTTTTCCTGGCTTACCTCAATCTTACATTCACTTACCACAGGTTCTTACCTTGACTCAGGTTCAGATTTGATTAACTTTTCACTGTCATGAGATGTTATGGTTTGAATTTGCTCCTCGGGATTAGTCTTAGTGTTACTTGGCAAGCTACCTAGTGGTCGTTCTAAGATCAGCTTTGCGAGTTACCCTAACTGGTTCTCGATTCCTTTAATCGATGCTTGTTGATTTTTAAGTGTTATCTTGATGTTTTGAAATCGAGTTTCAGACATCGCTATGAATTTTGTCAGCATCTCTTCAAGGTTCGACTTCTTTTCCTGTGGGTAGGGATGTTGTTGGAAGTTTGGAGGGGGTGGTTGTTGTCTCTGATTACCTTGACCACCCCACGAGAAATTGTAGTGGTTCCTCCAACCTGGATTATAAGTATTACTATAGGGGTTATTTTGAGGTCAAAAATTATTACCCATATAGTTTAATTATTCACTTTCCATGCCTGGATTATAGGGTAGGTACTCAGGATTCTCCACGCCTCCTGGATTTGAATACATTGCATAACTAGATGTACCTGCAAAGAACCACATAAATCATTAATCTTTTTATTTATCAGCTCTACCTGACTTGCTAGCATGGTGACTGCGTCGAGATTGAAAACTCCAGCTGCTTTAGTTGGCTTTGTCCTTGTAACTTGCCACTGGTAGTTATTTAGTGACATCTCCTCTATAAAATCGTAAACTTCTTCAGGAGTTTTGTTATTAAGGGTTCCGCCGGTTGTTGAGTCAATTAACTGTCGGGTTGAGGGGTTCACACCATTGTAAAAAGTTTGAACTTGTAACCACAAGGGTAAACCATGGTGTAGGCACCTTCTCAACAAATCTTTGTATCTCTCCCATGCATTGTATAATGTTTCTAAATTCATCTGAAAAAAAGAATAGATGTCATTCCTTAATTTGGCTATTTTGGCCGGTGGAAAATATTTTAATAAAAAATTTGTGGTCATTTGGTCCCATGTAGTGATTGATCCTCGTGGAAGAGAATGTAACCACTGTTTGGTTTTATTTCTCAAAGAAAAGGGAAATAACCGAAGATGAATGGCATCATCAGAAACACCATTTATTTTGAAGGTATCACAAAATTCTAGGAAATTAGCTAAATGAGTATTTGGGTCTTCATGCTGCAAACCATTAAATTGAACAAATTGTTGAATCATTTATATAGTGTTAGGGTTTAATTCAAAATTATTAGCGGCTAGAGCAGGCCTAACAATACTCGATTCAGCTCCTGTTAAATTAGGTTTAGCATAATCATACATAGTTTGAGGAGCATGATGGTCGGCCATATCTTGATGTGGCGGATTGTTCTCAGCCATCCTTTAGGTGGTATTGGTTTCGTCCTCTTGCTCTCCTTGTATGTAATTTAAGCCCCGCCTTACTTCTCTACGATTTCTGCGTATGGTTCCTTCGATATCACTTTTGTAAAGTAGTGGTCCTGTCAGGTTCCTTCTAGTCATAAACTAGAGGTACCTGCTAGAAAAGAAGAGAAAAAGAAAAATAAAATTTAATTACAAAAATAATAAAATATAATATGGCTAAAGTAATAAAAATTGAACATTCTTAATATTTTAGTTCCCCGGCAACAGCGCCAAAAACCTGATCGTGTCTGTCAAGTCTTAAAAATTTATAAAAAGAATGATCGAACCTGAAAACTAACTAAGATAACGATGGAGGCAAGTGCACCTATTGAACAGTAGTATAGCTAGCGGCAAGACTAGATTGTCAAACCCAAAGGAACCAAAAGTACTAATATTAACTCTCTTTATATTATTTAGCCTGCGAATTAAGTGGATTTTTATCTAATCTAAAATTAACTATTCAACTAAACTAAATATGATAAGACAAAGAAGAAATTGGGGAAAATACTTGAGAGAAAACTGATTGACTTGGACAATACCTGAGGAAGAATCCACCTAGACTTCACTTGTTATATAACTCTAAACCAGACGATTTATTCATTTGACCTGATCCGTAGGATTCCCTAAGTTATATTAATCCCTCTCTTCAAGGCTATTAACATCTAATCCTAGGTTGATTAATTGAAATCTCTTTCTAATTATAACCCCTAGAATTGCATTAATTCGACCTATGGACTCCTATTTTAGGTTTGACCCTAATTCGGTAGATTTTTGTCACCCTATCTCTAGGCGCACAAGCAACTTCGCTTAACTATGCTAGATCTACTCTTAAATAGGGTCTCTTCCTCCTCTGCCTAAGCACATCACACTTAATTTAATATCCCGAAAATACCAAAACAAGGATTAAGAACACATAGTTAAGAACAAATCAAATATTTATCATTCAGTTCAGATAACAATAACAAGATCCGTCTTAGATTTCATCCCCCTTAAGTTTCTGAGGGTTTAGTTCATAATTGTAAAAGAAAACATCTCAGAAGAAAAGATAAAACGAAACATAAAAAATCCCTAAAACCCCCTGAATGAATTGAAGGAGAGTTCCTCCGTCTTGAGTATGATTTTGGTTTCTTGAGATGAATCAACTGGCTTTCTTCGAGCAAATCCCTCATCTAACTCCTCTGGCTTGGCTCTTTGGCCTAGCTAAACGCGCCCTTAAAGGTTGGCCTCTAGGGCCTTTATGTAGGCTTTTGGAATATGTTTCTTTGCCTCTAAGTACCCTAATCCGAATATAATTCGTATTTCTACTGGCAGAGACACGCCCATGGCAAACGCCCGTGTAAGTCATGGCCAGGCCGTGGTCAATCTTGTTGATGAGGCACAGCTGTGTTTTTTGTGGTCCAAGCCGTGGTCGACTTTTCTCACGAGGCACGACTATGTGGATTTCATGCTTTGGCTCATTTTCTCTGTTTTCAGCTCGTTATTTGTTCTTTTCATCCTCTGGTGCTCTACTGAGTATAAAACATGAAAACAAAGAATTAGAAGCACCTATTTCCATAATTAAAGGGAAAAATCATCAAAAAATATGCTAAATGTGGGATTAAAATATGTTACTATTTCGGTTTATCACCTATTTTATTACTTTTTAGCCATTAAATCTACATATGTTCATTATATAATTATTTCAAATTTGTCCCAAAAATATTACAATGATATTTACATTTTGGATGCTCTAAAACATAAAATCATGCCTCTATAACCTTGATTCTACCCTTAAATTTGCTTAGAAATCCATTTTTCACCATTACCACATTTTTTTTCCATATTCATGAAAATAATAAAAATTTTAATATGTAAGCTTTCAAAGCTTTCTCAAACAAAAAATTTCAAATACTAAGCTTGGATAAGTAAAAAAAAAAAAAAACCATCACTAACCTTTACAAAGCTTTCTCTCAAGTCAGAACACCCCAAACCCGGCCCAAACACTACAATCGGATCTGGTATGTCACTAAGGAAATTTTGTAAAATATGTCGCATTTTCAGAAAAACATTTTGGTAAAGTTTAACCTTTTATTCGGAAAATTTTATAATTTATAGTTTTAAATAAAATATGCCTTTATGAATTAAAACCCAAATTTAAATACATGCCTTAGTTCAATTAAAATAAAAATTTAAATAACTAAAAGTAATAAAAGCCCGTAATAAAACAAAATATAAACTGGTGGCCCATGGCCTTATTAAACTAGATTTAAAATCCATTAAATAAGAATATAAAATAATAACTAGAGTATTTTCTTTGGATCCAAATGTTCTTTTGCATGGCCACCTTGCGCTTTTCTCCAAATTTCAAATCAGATGCACTAAATGCTACCGAAATGTTAATTAATTGGTTGAGCATGAGACTCGGTGTGCAACCCTCATGCACCATTAGATTTGGGCCTTAGCCCTATACAACTAAAATAATCAGAATTAATATGCATAATAAAAATAATATGCAAGTCCAACCCAAATCCTAGGTTTCCATCCGCTACACGCCTCGCATCACCATTCACACCATTGGGGATTTCTACAATCAACCCACACCGCCACACGCCTTGATGGCGGTCGTCTTGCTTATCATCGATCATGGTCAGTAGCCACTACAATGATCACGGCAAAAGTCGCTAAAATAGATCACGGTAAAACCGCTACAATAGATCACGGTAAAAATCGCTACAATGATCACTGTAAAAATCGCTACAACATATAACTTCCTCCTTTCATCAAACCCAACCCATGCAATCACATAAAATCAATATACTTATATCGTTTAATCAGAACATTCACTAACCTGATGATTTGTTTTTACCCTCTTTGGGTTTCCTCTATTGTGCCCAGATTTCAGCATTTATCAAAACATCTAAGACTTATAATCATATATTAATCAAACAGATCTAGATGGTGGGAAAGTTTTACACACCTGATATCGCAAAATCCAATATTCTTAGTCGATATCCTTGTTATCTCGATCTACAACTTTGCTCAAAAAGCCGAAAAGGTGTGAAAATAGGGCCTTTCCTTGAAATCCCGAAAATAACACGACTTGAGTGTTACTGATCTTTGACTTAAAGATCTAAGTGTTGGACTCCTCTATTGTTTTCTTCAGATTCGGCACAAGCAGACTTTATTGAAGAAAATTCGGCAACTTCAAGAGGTGAGATCTAAGAATTTTGGTTTTTAGAAGATTTAAGAATTGAAGAGATGGCTAAGAGAGATTTGGCTAATGAATATTAAGGAGAAGAATAGAATAATAGAGATGTGATTTCGTCTTTTAGGGATTAGAAGAAAAATAACAATAGAGGTTAAAAGATTCGGTCAACAAGGAAATTTTAGAGAGAAAGAAAGGGTAAAGAAAATGGTGGTTTTCGGCTTTTGAGAGGAAGAAGATGAGAAAAGAAAATAAAAGAAAGGCTTCCAAAATTTCGGCACACCTACTCTTTATATAGAAAACCGATTCCTCCTTTATCGAGATTGATTTTCACCAACACTGCCACACATGATAGCTCCTATCCCTTTTCCCTTATCTTAATCTATTATCTCCTCAAAATAGTCTTTATCTGCTTATTATCCTTAAAGACTAAATCTCTAAATAATAACCTTTATCTGCTTATTATCCACATAGAATAAATATAATAAAATTCCCCAAAAAAATAGCCTTGTGCCGTCCACTTCCCTAATCCCTAATGTCAAATTTAACTAACTTAAATTAGAAGATTTGGGCTCCTTAAAACTTAAAATTTGGGCCCCTAACAATTAAATTAACTCATTTCACATATTCACCCATTAAACGCATAGGCCCAAAAATTTAGGATGTTACACAAGCTTCTATTTTCTATCTCAAAAACCAATAAACCTTGAGCTAAATTTTGAGCATTGATGATAGAAATGAAAGTAAGAGATGATTTTTCAAGTATTTTAAAAAAAATCTCAAAATGGGTATTGAACTTTTTGAAGAAATTTCAAGAAAAGCTTGAGCATGCAAGAAAGCAAGAAGACTCTATGGGAGAGGGGGACTGGCCGGCTACACCAGTTGATGGGGGTCGCTTCTTTAATTTTTTTAATTCACTCAAGTGGGCCTAAAGTTTATAAACAACATTTCAAGCCCAAAATTTTAAAAATTGGGACCATTATTCCAACGCATGACTCAAATGGTCGAAATAAATTTCATATATCAAATGTATCATCTCAATAGTATTTCCAATATAAAATTCTCAAGAAAAGATCAAAGTACCTTTATGAGGCTAAATTACCTCTTTGTCCCTTTTATGTTTTACACATCCTTGCGTGTTGAATATTACACTTTTACCTTTCTTTTGGGAAACATGAGAAATTTGCAATTTAATTCCTATACTTTCTAATCTTTCCAATTTGGTCCCAAAGGGGATTTTCATCGTACCAATACATAATACAACCTAATATCATGTCAGTTCATCACTAACAACTCACTTTTCCCATTTTGGTCTTATTTGCACTTTAGTCTTTAAACTTCTCAAAATTTATAATTTTGTTATTTTGTCATATTTTCACTGATAAAATTCTTTTCATAAATTCCCATCTTAAGTATCAACTTGCTTTCGTAAGAATCCTTTGCTTGACCCATTTTCCAAATTTCTCAAAAACTCACAAATTTGACACCAACATAGCGCCACGTGTCAACTCAAAAATTTTGAGGTGTTACATGTTAAATGCACTAAAATCAACCCCCAAGTAATTACTTGGTGCCTCAACTCTTTTTATTCTTAGAATTCCACTAAACCATCTCTTTTTATTGGGTTTAGTAGATGAGCTAAGGAATTGCTCTAATTTCTCAAAGTTGACCAATTGACCAGAAACCTTGCAAAACTCTTTCACCCCCTTCTTGATGACTCAACATGTAACGACTCAGTTATCTTTGGTGTCTCAAGATTTTAGATTTATAAATTAGTGATATGAATTCGGATTAATAAATAAAGTCGATTAGTAAATTAAATCCAATAAGGCATGGTATAAATAGTGTAGGGAGTAAATTGAAGATGTTAGCAAATGAGGAGATAAATGAAGAGGACTTAAGTAGCAATTGGACATGACATTATTTGGAAATTAAACCATGGCCGAATTAAAATTAGTGGACATACTTGATCTAGGCCATTAAATTGCATTAGTTTAAGTATGATGGCTTTATAACCATTGGTTTATATTAATTATATTAGTTAATTAAATTGTAGTGACAAAAATATATGTACGTATTAACCTTTGCGGGAGACAGAAAAAGCATTTAGCCTTTCATTCTCTCTTCTTCTCCACTGAAACTCTTAAGGGAGAAATTTTTTTGGTTCTAAACTCCATCGTGAGCTATCAAGGCAATTTGGGTAAGTGAATTCTTTTGATTTTTGTTGGAATTTAGGTAAAAATATTTAGATATTAGTAACCCACATGTTATATTGTTTAATTGATGAAGTATAAAGTTAGAAGCATGTTGAATGCTAAGTTAGAGAGAGTTGAAAAGTGAGAATTTTGGATAGAAAATCATGTTTTATGTTAGTAAGGTAATAAGTGATATAAGAATAAGCATGATTTAAGCTTCAAGGTTTTGAAAATTATTGTTAAATATTAGGGACTAGATTAAATAAATTAAAAGTTATTAGAAAATTTTGTTATAGAATGGAAATATGAGGTCCCTAGTGATTGAATTCAAGGTCATATTTCAATTCAATAATGAATATCTAAATATACGCCCATATAGGATATTAATGTTTTCGGGACTAAATTAAATAAATGCAAAATATGCTTAATTTGAATGTGTGATTTGAACTTTGTATTTGTATTTTAATTTATAGGCAAGCTATCGAAAGATAAAAAGAAGGCGAAAGGCGTCAAGGAGTAGCTATTTTGGTTTGTACTATCATAATTTGATTCTCTTTTTTTGTGAATTTAATTAGGTAACTAACCTTATTAGATTGTGAGTGATATGTGATTACAATTGTGTTTAAGTGAGTCGTATTAAATGTTGGCTAAACTTGTAAGTTGGCAGGTATGTACATGTATGTGATATTTATTTTGATATTAAAATGATTAGTAACATTGTTGATATAATAAAAAGTATGTGATTACACATGTATCAATATTGTTAAATTGTGAGTTTGCCCTATTAAAAGATGTTAAATGTCGAAACTATTTTTTTAAAGGCTTTTAAAAAAACGAGGATCGACTTTTAAAAATAAAAATAGAGTCGCAACCAATCTTTTTTTACTAAGGTGTGATTGGATCACCTTGTAAAACATTTTATTTCAAAAACATTGATTTTGATCCACAAAATATAAGAAAACGGGTTCAGGAGTTGGTTACGTATGAGGAAGGACTAGCACCCTCATAGCGCCCAAAAAATGGGTACCTAATCGATAAAATCGTGTCCGAATGTTAAAAATTTAAAAAATTACAAAATATGATCCTTTTATTAGAAATAAAACCAAAACTTACCTATTTCAAAAAAATAAAATGTTATATCCAGTAAGTTAGGATATAACATCTCATGACTTCGAAATTAGGTTCGCCTTTATTTGTAGAAAATTCTTACCTCGAAATACAAAACATCATGCAACGTTTTGAATTTTTGAGAATAAGTTTTGATTTGTGAATTCATGAATTTAAATTTTAAAAGAAAAGAGATACTTAATATTTTAAGTTCAACAATAAAAGTTGAAACCCAGTGAGTTAAGACACAAATTTATCGAAGTCCCCAAATATTAGGTATCACCGTATTTTTTTTAAAACTATTTGAATAAAATGCATCAATTCAAAAGGTATAAAATAGTTGTTCGAGTAAAATATTACGACATACATATTTAATAGCAATTCTACAATACTACAAATTATACTAATAATAAATAATAAAGAATTATTATAAGCACTAATAAACGGTCAAAAGAACATAAAATAATAAAAAATACATAGCAATAATTAGGACTTTCACGAAATAACAAAATCAAATGAAAAAGGGAATAATTTAAAAAATAAAAAATAAATAAGAAAAGAGAAAATTTAAACATTAAAAAAATGTGAAAATTTTTAAATGATTTAATATATATGTACGTAAAAAAATTAAAAGTAAATATAGTACTTATACTTGAATATATAATTTAATGATTTAATACATATATAAATGATTACATATAATAAAAATAATTAGTAAATAATATATAATATTTTTATATAAAACATATATATAATGTACTAATCATGAAATTACATGTATAATAAATAATATAAATGAAATAGGTTATATAATATAAATAGATTCTATACAAAATAAAATTTAAAAATAATATATGATATAATCTAATACTAAATAATATACGAGAATGTATAATATAATAATAAATATATAAATCATAGTATATAATAAAAATAATATTAAACCAAACAATATAATAAATAATAAATAATAATTTAATATATATAAAGATAATACATATAAAAATAATATATATGAATTTTATACTATTAAAAATAAATAAAATAATAAAATAATAAATAATTTT
This sequence comes from Gossypium rotundifolium, assembly GCA_025506655.1. Lineage (NCBI taxonomy): Eukaryota > Viridiplantae > Streptophyta > Magnoliopsida > Malvales > Malvaceae > Gossypium > Gossypium rotundifolium. The sequence continues at coordinate 152,558,100 of CP106733.1, read as the reverse complement.
AAAAAAATAAATAAATAAATAAATAAAGGAGGGTTAAATAGCAAATAAAATAAGTATAAAAGAATTAAATCAAAATGCACATCATACTGTAGGGTCTAAAATGGAAATTATGCCAAATTTTAAAAACGACGACATTTTGATCTTAATCTTTAAGGAGCCCTAGGACTTAATTGAAACCAAATCTAAACTGTAGTGCTAAATTCAAAATAAAGAAAAATGATATTCGGACATAATTGAAATTTTACGAAAATGCGGAAGAGCCTATAAAGCAATTATCCCTTTTAATAAAAAACACGCGGATCTTCTGCCTTGGGTCGGTCCAAATTTCGGGTCTTTAAACGAAACGACATCGTTTCGGCTGTGGAGCTTCAGTCCAAAACGGTGTCCTTTTAAACCTATATAAATAGCCTAATTTAGAGAAAAAAAAACATTTCCCACTGTGTTTTAAAAAAAATTCTGAGAAAGATCTCAGAATCTCTTCTAGGTGATTTTTGGCAGTCTTTGGCGAGGCTCACTGCCGCCTCTGCCATAGTCACCGACTGCAGTGCACAGCGGTCGAAAATTTAATAAAAAGGTAATTTTTTGCTTTTTTTATATTTTAATATATATATATATATATATATAGCTTAAAAAACAAGATAAAAAAAGAAATAACAGTCTTCGAAAATAGAGGAAAAAATTAAAAAATAAAATAAAATCTTCTGAAATAACCTCTGTTTTTTTATTGCTAGTGTATTCTGTATTAGTATCTTTCTATAACTCTATATGTGCTCATGACTGTCCATTTTACAGATCTTTGGGGTTTTAAATAGCCCTGAAATAATAAACAAAAAAGGAAACATATTCTGCCTTGTTTATTTCCTTCCTTTTGCAGGCGAGAAGCGAAGATCTCGGCGTCGATGGGGCGTAGCTCACAAGGATTGCAGCGCAACGAGGATTCTGATGGCTGCAGTGGGAATGGTGCATGTTGGTCACTTGCGGCGCCTAGGGTTTTGGAAATCCTAGTGTAACACCCCAAACCCGGCCCATACGTCATTATCGGATCTGGTATGCTACAGATTAAATCTTAAAAACTTTGCTTCGATGGGTTTTGAAAAGTCTCAGTTTTTTTTTCATTAATCGTGATATTTGTGAAAAAGTTTGAAGAACTTATCATTTGCGTCGGTTGAGTTTGAAAAGCCCATTTATCATTTCATTTTATTAATAAGACTTTGGAAAAACATAGGTTTATAAGCATGTGACTTATTAAGGGTGAAAATAAAATAAAGCAAGTAACACATAAATTGGAAACCTAAGTTATGGGGCCTTATTACAAAAATATTCCCAAAAATTTATATTTTAAATGAAAAGTCAAAGATAGTCTATGAAAATAATAATAGTCTTAATGGCCCCTCGAGTCCCTCGGCTCCCATGTCCACGGTCTACTACTCATCTGTAGAGTGGGAAAAACATAAATGGGTGAGTCACAAAGACTCAGTGTGCAAAACTTGAAAACACATAAAAGCCTAGGGCCCACAAACATATTATGGGCCTTGGCCCATATACAATGGTAACAAAATATGTCACGCAACATGGTCCATCCTAAAACCTAAGAGTCCATCCTCTACACACCCTCGTACCAACCATCACACCGTGGGGATTTCTACAATCAACCCTCCATCCGCTACACACCACGTCGACAATTTGTCTTTGTCATATAAAGACTGATCGCTAATGCGAACCTCAGAAAATACATTTAGTATTTTGACAGCTATGCTGCCTGTCATAAAGACAAATCGCTAATGTGAACCTTTGTGGCAAAGCCACCGATCGCCCCACGACCTGCTCCTATTCCATAAATCGATCAATCAATCCCAACCCATGCATACACACATACAAGAATCAAAACATCAAGCCATCTAACAGATCTCATAGTGTCACATGCTTCGATACACATAAAAAAGTTTCTATGGTTACGTACCTGGCATCCCTTGCCTACCCTTTCTGGGTAACACGACTATTCGTACATCCTTTCTTTCCAGCTTTTAGCCCATAGCATACATATAACATAGCAAAGCTTATGCGTTAAGAATCTACACACCTTATTACGGTTAAGACGACACCCTCTATGTCGACACTGTCAGAAGCCGATACGACTACTATCTGCCTAAGATTCTATTTAGAAACCGGTCCACAACCTGGCGGCCAATCTCAAACAGTAAACACTGCTCGTTTCTTAAACTTAGGGATTGGGTTTATGAACCCAATCCTCTCCTTTGCCTGATCCATATTTGATTCCATCCAAAAAGTCTTGTCAGAATTACTATAGCGAAATAGGGTTGTTAAACAATATATGAGTTAAAATCTCAAATATGATAGCGAATCTAATAGGAATCTAAAGGAAACCCCTTACCGTGAAATCCCAAAATCGATAGGATACTTAGAGATTAATGGCTTCCAGCTTTTTGAGATCTGGATGATTCAATCTACTATGATTTCCTGAAGTGCTGCCCAAAAGAACATGTGATTAGAGAAAAAGTTAAACTAAAGATGACCTATCAATCAACTAGCCATTCGGCTATAGTCTCAAAACCAAAGAGAAGGGAAAAAGAACAGAAGAAAATTGGCACCTACCTTTACAGGGAATTCGGCAACTTCCAGGAGATTTCAGCTTTATGGAGAAATTGGCACAAGAGAAAAGAATGGAAAAAGAAAGTGAAGTGAGAGGTTTCGGCTTTTGGAAAAGAAGAGAGAACAGAAATTACAGAGAAAGAATGAGAATTTTGACACAGAGAATGAGGAAAAGAATAGGGTTCAAATGCCGAATTGAAGAGATACCACCCTTATTTATAGAGAATTTCGGCACTTGCTTATCAAAACCCAAAAGTGCCCTTCCTGATAACTAATAATTAATCAAATAATAGGGGAAATTTTGACACCCCTTTAACATGAAGAAACCGATTCCTTCCCCCTCTAGGAGATGGAATTTTGGCCAACTCTGCTCTCAGCAGATAACTCCTATCATTTCTCCTTTATCTTGATCTACTCACCTTTAGGAGAGGCCTAAATAAAACGACCTCTCCCTACTATTATCAGCACAATATCCATATTATCCAACAGATAAATCTTTCTATTTTAAAGCATCCTAGCCGCCCCCACTCTCCTCTCCTTTTAACGCCAAAAATAATTAAAATAAATAAGTGGGTAATGCGACTTGAACCTTGGATCCCTTTACTGCTTTTCACGCCACTGTCCACTAGGCCACTAGCTTATTTTTGTGTTTTAATTCGCGAACAATATCTTTTAAGCCCGGACCTATCTAGCTTTCCACTAAGGTAACCAAACAGAAAATTTGATTAAGGCATCAGCCCAAACCTGAGCCCAATCTGAACCCCTTAAACACTCTAATTATCATATTGAACATAACACACATCAAATGCAAAGGCCCATTAATTCAAGATGTTACAATTCTACCCCCTTAAAGGAATTTCGTCCTCAAAATTACCTGATCCGAATATATGCGGGTATTGCTATCGCATCGCTTCCTCCGTTTCCCACATAGCCTCCTTAGAGCCGTGATTCTTCCATAGAACCTTAACCAACGGAACCTTCTTCTTTCGTAATACTTTGACATCACGATCCAAGATTTCCACCGGTTCCTCTTCAAAGGATAGGTCAGGTCTTAACTCGATTTCCTCCACAGGTACCACATAAGACGGATCTGAACGATAACGTCTTAACATAGAGACGTGAAATACATCATGGATCTGATTCAATTCAATAGGTAGCTCAAGCTGATACGCTACTAGTCCAACTCGTTTCAGCACCTGATAAGGTCTGATGAATCTGGAATTAACTTACTCTTTCGTCCAAACCTTAATACTTTCTTCCATGGCGACACTTTTAAGAGCACCTTGTCACCCACTGCAAACTCTATGTCCTTGCGTCAAATTAGCATAGGACTTTTGTCTGTCCGACGCTTCCTTTAGTCGAGCCCGAATTAGCTCAACCTTCTCTTCTATCTCGGTGACCAACTCCACCCAAAATTCACCGTTCCCTAATTCCGTCCAACAGGTAGGAGTACGACACTTTCGCCCGTACAATGCTTCATAAGGCGTCATCTGAATACTAGACTGGTAGCTGTTGTTGTACACAAACTCTGCCAATGGCAGAAACTCCTCCCAACTACCTCTGAAATCAATGGCACAACCCCTTAACATGTCCTCCAAGAATCTGAATCACCCGCCGATCGCCCATCGGTTCGAGGATGAAACGTTATCTTGAAATCCAATTTCGTACCCAACGCTTGATGCAATGCCTTCAAAACCTTGACATAAACCTAGGATCTCAGTCTGAGATAATCGACATAGGTACTCCATGTAACCTTACAATCTCCACTATATACAGCTTAGCCAACCTTTGTAAGGAATAATTGACCCGAACCGGTACAAAATGAGTGGACTTCATCAACCGATCAACGATCACCCAAACTGAATCTTTCCTAGTAGGCGTGAGAGGTAGCCCACTAACAAAGTCCATTGTGATCCTTTCCCACTTCCACTGAGGAATCTTCACAGGTTGCAATAACCCTGATGATAACTGATGCTCCGCCTTTACCTGCTGACAGGTTAAACACTTCCCCACTAATTCGGTCACCTCTTATTTTAAGCCTGGCCACCAAAATTGCTCTCGTAAATCTCGATACATCTTACTCTCTCTAGGATGCATAGCGTATGGACTACCATGCGCTTCTTGCAGGATCCTATGCCTCAATTCAGGATCTTTCGGCATGTACACTCTCCCTTGAAAACATAACAACCCTTTCTCATTCACACTAAATTCTGTTGATTCATCACTTGCTCCAACCGGAAACTTCTCCTTCAGCAACTCATCAGTCTGATGCTTTTCCTTAGCCTGACTGACACATGAGGGTTTTACATGAAGTTCCACCAATAAACTCGCATTGTAGTACAGACTAAGGTGAGCAAACATTACTCTCAAGTCAAAATCACCTTACGGCTTAGAGTATCTACCACCACATTGGCCTTACCCAGATGATACTCGATCGAGCAATCATAATCCTTTAACAACTCGATCCACCTCCTTTGCCTTAGATTCAACTCCTTCTGTATCAAAAGGTACTTCAAACTCTTATGATCCATGTAAATGATAGATTTCTCCTCGTACAAATAATGCCTCCAAATCTTCAAGGCAAACACAACCACCTTTCCATCTTGCAATAACACGCATCCTAGTCCACCTTTCCATCTTGCAACGCATCACGAGAAATCACGAATTCCTTCCTTCCCCTCGGTTGAATCAACACAAGCCTCCGTCAATATCCTTTTCAACTTTTTAAAACTCTCCTGCTGCTTATCAGACCAAACGAACGGAACTCCTTTCTGTAGCAACTTAGTCAATGGTGTCACAATTAGAGAAAATCCTTCAACAAACCTTCGGTAATACCAGACTAAACCAAGGAAAGTATGAATCTCTGCCACCGACTTAGGCGGCTTCCAATCCAACACCGCTTTAATTTTTTGAAGGTCAACCCTAATACCCTCTGTCGACAGCACGTGACCTAGAAAAGTAACTTCCTTTAGCCAAAATTCGCACTTGTTTAATTTGGCATAAAGCTGCTTCTCCCTCAGAATCTGCAGAACAACTTGCAGATGTGAATCATGCTCCTCCTCTGATCTTGAATAAACCAAGATGTCATCAATAAAAACCACAAAAAATCGATCTAAGTAGGGTTGGAACACTCAATTCATCATATCCATAAACGCTGCTGATGCGTTAGTCAACCAAAATGGCATCACCATGAACTCGTAGTGACCGTAGCGAGTACTAAAGGCCGTCTTATGAATATCTGCCTCTTTGACCTTAAACTGATGGTATCCTAACCTCAGATCTATCTTCGAAAAGACTGAAACCCCCTTCAATTGATCGAACAAGTCATCGATCCTTGGCAACGGGTATTTGTTCTTGATGGTTAACTTATTCAATTGACGATAGTCAATGCACATACGCATTGAACCATCCTTTTTCTTAACAAATAACACCGGTGCTCTCCAAGGCGACAAACTTGGTTGAATAAACCCTCTATCCAATAACTCCTTGATTTGTGCTTTCAATTCCACCAACTCCTTCGGTGCCATTCTATATGGAGAAATAGATACCAGCGCATTCCTGGAAGAAGATCAATTTCAAACTCCACTTCTCGATCCGGAGGTAATCCCGAAAGCTCTTCTGGGAAAACATCAAAAAATTCCTTCACAGTCCTAACATCCTCAACAGTTAGGTCCTTGGATTCCAAAGCCCGTACAAACATTAGAACTACCTCGCACCCTTTTCTCATCATTCATTTCGCTCTTAGGGTAGTTACCACGCTTGACAGGCAATTCCCCCTTTCTCCTATCACCAACACTTCACCTCCCTCGGGGGTTCCTAATACCATATGCTTGGTTGCACAATCTACATTGACCTGATACTTCACTAGCCAGTCCATGCCTAAAATTAAGTCAAATTCCCCAAATGGTAATTCTATCAGATCCGTCAGGAAAACATCTCCTTAAACTTCCAAGGGTACCTCCCGATAAAGTTTATATACCACCACAGATTTCCTAATGGGCTAATTACCGTCATCACCCTAAGGGTAACTTCAGAATCTAAACTTAAAGTTTCAGACACACTACTAGCAACATACGAATGTGTCGCCCAATGTCAATCAATGTAGTATAAGGCAATCAAAAAATTAAAAATGCACCGGTTATAACATCCGGTGCGTCGACCTCCACTCGATGTCTGGCAGCGTAGACCAACCCCGGCTGCCTCACCTCAGTGTTTTATGCCCCTCGGCCTGGTGTTCCACGACCCCGACCGAAACCATTACCACCTCTGGCCGGACCATGACCTCTCTGTGGCTGCTGACTTACTCTACTCGGCTGAGAATTTCCCTGACAATCTCTTATCTGATGGTCCAAAGAACCACACCTAAAGCACTTCCCACCGCCTGCCCAACACTCACCTACATGAAATTTGTCACATCGGCCACACCTTCGTGTTCGGTTAGCAGTAGGTCTTTCATCCCGTCTCGGTCCATCCGACCTGGGTCTTTTCTGAGTACGCACGGCTGTCCCTACTGATCCAAAATTTCTCTTACCTCAGCCCCTATCTCTATCCTGATTTAGCTTTTCCGTCCATTTCACCTCCTCAGCTATTTTAGCCTTCTCCACAAGCACAACCAATTCCCACTCTCTTTGTGGAGCTATCAACACACTTAGATCGTCCTTCAGGCCATCCTCAAAATAAACACATCTCTCATGCTCTGTGGCCACTATCCTCGAGCATAATCTTAAGCGTGAGGAATTACGCTTCATACTGCTCTGACCTACTTCCTTGAACCAAGTTTAGGAATGCTCTGCTGCATCCACATAGCTCGTCCCAATGTACTTACTTTTGAACGCCGTTCTGAAGTGATCCCATGTGATATGGTCAGCTACAGTACCCTCCTTAACTGTAAGCCACCATTATATGCTTTGTCCCGGAGAAGAGGCACCACTCCCTTCAGCTTCTCTTCATTCGTAAAGTCGAGATCATCCATTATCCACTCCATTGCTTCCAACCAGTACTCCGCTGTACTAGGAGCTACTCTAGAAATTCCCTTAAACACTTCCACCCCGTTGGCTCTCACTCGCTCTAGCACAGACTTCCGGGCTCCTGTGCCCATGTCTGCCCCAACAACCCTCTCTAAGACTCGTGTCATTGCCTGAGATACAGCATCATCTCCGGTCGTCTGATCCTAAAATTCTGCCTCCACAGCTGATGGCACTGGTACCTCATTCCCTGACTCATGGCCAGAACCTACGGGTTCTGACACAGCAATCCTACCTCTACCTCAGCCACGCACACCATGTCCTCTAGTGCTCATTCTACCATTCGCGATTTATCTGATTAAAAATTTTATTAATAATTCTTTCTTCCACTGATCAATAACGGACAGTCTTATGAAAGTAGTTTTAACAGTAGTTCTTTTGAATTCAGATTCTATCTACAAGTTCAGTTCTCAAATCAGTATTTCTTAGTTCTAGAATACACATTCAATCAACATCCATCACATATCAACACACAAGCAGCATCATGAACTTACATTCATCACCTAGGGGTATTTTCATCATTTCACTACCCAGGGGTATTTTAGTAATTTTAACCTACAGGAGGATTTTTGTAATTTTCCAAAATAAGGTATCTTGGTAATTTTACAAAATAGGGGTATTTTGGTAATTTATAATTTGAGGGTATTTTGGTAATTTTATAAATTTCGGTAACTTCCGTAAATCAGGGGTAATTTAGTAATTTCTCAAATAAGGGTACTTTGGTAAATTTCCTCAACCTAGGGTGTTTTGGATAATTTACAAAATCAGGGACATACAAGTAATTTTACAAAAATAGGGTACTGGTTCCTTTTGGGTTTTAGTTATGAATTTTGGCACATCAACAAGTCCTCGTGGCTAAAACACAATCACTACGCACTGTAGGATTCCAGAAAAGAGGAGGTGAGTCACTAGGATCGCTTAAATACCAAGCTCTTCCTAGATCCAATCCTAGACATGCGTATGCCTGTTTCCACACCCTAACCATGTCACAGACATGTTTAATTAAGAAAAATTAAGTCTTATGAGATTTGAAGAAGTGTTTCTACTAAACCTAAAGTCCATCAATACTATCCTACTAGTCTACATCCATAAAGCCCATCAAGCCCATCATATATATCACATCTAAGGTTAGAGTACTTACCTGGGTGGATTGGGTGCCGGTAGACTCGAAGGTCATATCTTCCAAAACTTTTCTCAACTTACATTACTTTCATAAATTCCTACTGAACCCATTTCACAGCCCAAGTTTTAAACTAGGCTCTGATACTAAAAATGTAACACCCCAAACCCGGCCCATTCGTCACTAACGGATCTAGTATGCTACAGGTTAAATCTTAAAAACTTTTCTTCGATGGGTTTTGAAAAGTCTCAATTTTTTTTCATTAATTGTGATATTTGTGAAAAGTTTAAAAAATTATCATTTGCGTTGGTTGGGTTTGAAAAGCCCATTTATCATTTCATTTTATTAATAAGACTTTGGAAAAACATAGGTTTATAAGCATGTGACTTATTAAGGGTGAAAATAAAATAAAGCGAGTAACACATAAATTGGAAACCTAAGTTGTGGGGCCTTATTACAAAAATATTCCCAAAAATTTATATTTTAAATGAAAAGTCAAAGATAGTCTATGAAAATAATAATAGTCTTGATGGCCCCTCGAGTCCGCCTCGGCTCCCACGTCCACGGTCTACTGCTCATCTATAGAGTGGGTAAAACATAAATGGGTGAGTCACAAAGACTCAGTGTGCAAAACTTGAAAACTCATAAAAGCCTAGGGCCCACAAATATATTATGGGCCTTGGCCCATATACAATGGTAACAAAATATGTCATGCAACATGGTCCATCCCAAAATCTAAGAGTCCATCCTCTACACCCCCCCGTACCAACCATCACACCATGGGGATTTCTACAATCAACCCTCTATCCGCTACACACCACGTCGACAGCTGTGCTGCCTGTCATAAAGACCGATCGCTAATGCGAACCTCAGAAAATACATTTAGTATTTCGACAGCTATGCTGCCTGTCATAAAGGTCGACCGCTAATGCGAACCTTTGTGGCAAACCCACCGATCACCCCGACGACTTGCTCCCCTTCCATAAATCGATCAATCAATCCCATCCCATACATACACACATACAAGAATCAAAACATCAAGCCATCTAACAGATCTCATACTTTCACATGCTTCGATACACATAGAAAAGTTTCTATGGTTACATACCTTGCATCCCTTGCCTACCCTTTCTGGGTAACAAGACTGTTCATATAGCCTCTCTTTCCGGCTTTTAGCCCATAGCATACATATAACATAGTAGAGCTTCTGTGTCAAGAATCTACACACCTTATTATGGTTAAGACGACACCCTCTATGTCGACACTATTAGAAGTCGATACGACTGCTATCTGCCTAAGATGCTGTTCAAAAGCTGGTCCACAACCCGGCGGCCAATCTCGAACAGCAGACACTGCTTGTTTCTTAAACTTAGGGATTGGGTTTACGAACCCAATCCTCTCCTTTGCCTGATCCATATTTGATTCCACCCAAAAAGTCCTTGTCAGAATTACTATAGCGAAGTAGGGTTGTTAAACCATATATAGTTAAGATCTCAAATATGATAGTGAATCTAATAGGAATCTAAAGGAAACCCCTTACCTTGAAATCCCAAAATTGATAGGATACTTAGAGATTAACGGCTTCCAGCTTTTTGAGATCTGGATGATTCGATCTACTATGATTTCTCGAAGTGCCGCCCAAAAGAACATGTGATTAGAGAAAAAGTTAAACTAAAGATGACCTATCAATCAACTAGCCATTCGGCTATAGTCTCAAAACCGAAAGAGAAGGGAAAAAGAATAGAAAAAAATTGGCACCTACCGTTACAAGTAATTCGGCAACTTCTAGGAGATTTCGGCTTTATGGAGAAATCGACACAAGAGAAAAGAATGGAAAAAGAAAGTGAAGTGAGAGGTTTCGGCTTTTGAAGAAAGGGGAGATGAGAGAAAGAATTAAGAGGTTTCGACTTTTGGAAAAGAAGACAGAACAGAAATTGCGGAGAAAGTTTAAGAATTTTTGCACAGAGAATGAGGAAAAGAATAGGGTTCAAATGCCTGAATTGAAGAGATACCACCCCTATTTATAGAGAATTTCGACACTTGCTTATCAAAACCGAAAAGTGCCCTTCCTGATAATTATTAATCAAATAATAGGGGAAATTTCGGCATCCCTTTAACATGAAGAAACTGATTCCTTCCCCCTCTAGGAAATGGAATTTTGGCCAACTCTGTATTCAGCAGATAGCTCCTATCTTTTCTCCTTTATCTTGATCTATTCACCTTTAGGAGAGGCCTAAATAACACCACCTCTCCCTACTATTATCAGCACAATATCCATATTATTCAACAGATAAATCTTCCTATTTTAAAGCAACCTAGCCGCCCCCACTCTCCTCTCCTTTTAACGCCAAAAATAATTAAAATAAATAAGTGGGTAATGTGACTCGAACCTTGGATCCCCTTACTGCTTTTCACGCCACTGTCCACTGGGCCACCAACTCATTTTTGTGTTTTAATTCGCGAACAATATCTTTTAAGTCCGGACCTATCTAGCTTTCCACTAAAGTGCCCAAACAGAAAATTTGATTAAGGCCTCACTCAAACTCGAGCCCAATCAACCCCTTAAACACTCTAATTATCATATTGAACATAACACACATCAAATGCAAAGGCCCATTAATTCAGGTTGTTACACGTAGGTCTTATAGTTTCTGTTTAGGTGTTGGATTAGGATTCTATTTTGGGCACGATTGGGTCTAGGTAGGATTGGGTTTAAGTCTGTTTTGGGTTAGCTTGTTTAAGATGTAATTGGGGCAGAATTATTTGTGTTATTGGGCCACGGGTATTGGGCTTGTATTTTGGTCTGTTTTGATTTTGTAAAATGGACTGTAAAGATAACAAACTAGACATTTTTTTTTTTTTGTTTTTTTATATTATTGATATGGGCACTGGCAAATTGGGCCTGTTACACTAAACATAGACAAAGTATGGTTGGCATGCCATAGGATTCCTATATGTATTGGTGGAAGCATTCTGACACTTTGGTGGATTTAGTTGTTGTTATTTTTAATTTCAAATTATGTAAGTACCACTGAGTAATTAATATTCTGCGTACGAAATTGTTTGTTACCATGCGCAAGTATCATAGGCTTTTGAGGCGATCGTGAGTTGTCAGCATCCAATCTTTCGACACTTAGCTCAGCCATTGTAAAGTTTTAAGTATGCTTACTTAATTTGTAACACACTCGCCTGACCTGATCACCAGATACGGGTACGAGTGACACAACTAAATCTGTTATTGTACATATTTAAAACTCACTAACTTTTAATATTTGATTGTATTACCTATTTATTTAAAAATTTATACAACAAAAATTATAAAATTTAAAATAAAAGTTTATTGTCTCAAATTCTGACTCTTAAGGAACTATTTGGTTACAACATATTCTCCCTCTTGGCGAAGTCTCTAAAGGTACCCCCTTATTATGTGCATAACACTTGCTAACGTAGCTCCTTGGTCTAATACGGTCTGGCTTGGTCCCTTATCGAGTTCCTTATTCCACAAATCTTACAAACATAGGTCAATTCTTTGTAAGTTTCAAAGAACTTACTAAGTCTCTACATTACGCTAAAATAGACCACATCGTGTAGGGATTTAAATATAAAGAAACTAAATACGACTAACTCCTTACTTATTTTTGGAAAATCTTTCTCTACCAGAAGTGGAGAGTTCTAATTTATTTCTGAATTTATCCATTCGTGGATAGATCATTAAGCAATCTTTCCCTAGAAATCCTACCAACCCTTGATCAGTCTCGACGGTTTCTTGAATGTCTCTCCAAATCCACGGGCTGTGTTCTTCCTTTACTTGTATTTTTTGATCCAACAATTTCGAGTGTGGAATCTTCCTTCCACCATGTCCTCTTAATGTTAGCCCTTTGGACTACTCTCCTAAAGGCCCTTGGGTATATTTCTTTTCAGTGATCATTCCAACTCTGCTTAGACCATAACAGACTCCTTTCCTTACCATAATCTCATGAGACTTCTCACATTTTATCCTTTGGAATAATTAACAAGGTCCCACACCACTCTGGCAGACTAAATCTCACTTGGGTTAAATAGTGATAGGGTGACAACCTTGTAACCCGCCTTGTTCATGTTGCCTTACTTTAAAGTGTCATCTAATGTCTATCTAAGTTCATGATTTTTCATTCATGTTGGTTTCCCATGAAACTGACCATTCGACTAGTATTTCCTCAATAGTTTCCCCTTTAAGAGCAATAATCATGACAGACATATCTAGCATTCGATGTATCCCATTTTAGTACTCTCTACATTGGGTTCCTAACAACCCTTCATTTCATTATATACTAACTTGTATATTTTCGATCAACCACTTGTATTCAAAATTTAAAAAAAGGTAATTTTTTGATTTTTTTCTATTTATATATATATTATATAGCTTAAAAAACAAGATAAAAAAAAGAAATAACAGTATTCGATAATGGAAGAATTAATAAAAATAAAAAAGAAATCCTCTGAAATAACCTCTGTTTTTTTTATTGCTTGTTTATTCTGTATTGGTATCTTTCTATATCTCCGTATGTATTCATGACTGTCTATTTTACAGATCTTTGGGGTTTTAAATAGCCCTGAAATAATAAAAAAAAGGAAACATATTTTGCCTTATTTATTTCTTTCCTTTTGCAGACGAGAAGCGAAGATCTCGGTGTCGATGGGGCGTAACTCGCGAGGATTACGGTGCAACGGGGATTCTGGTGGCTGTGGTGGGAATGGCGCATGTTGGTCACTTGCGGCGCCTACGGTTTTAGAAACCCTAGGTCTTCTGATTTCGGTTTAGGTGTTGGATTAGGATTCTGTTTTGGGCCCGATTGGGTCTAGGTAGGATTGGGTTTAAGTCTGTTTTGGGTTAGCTTGTTTAAGGTGTAATTGGGTCAGAATTATTTGGGTGTTATTGGGCCACGGGTATTGGGCTTGTATGTCGGTCTGTTTTGATTTTGTAAAATGGACTGTAAAAATAACAAACTAGACATTTTTTTATTTTTTTGTTTTTTCTATATTTTTGATATGGGCACTGGCAAATTGGGCCTGTTACACTAAACATAGACAAAGTATGGTTGGCATGCCATAGGATTCCTATATGTATTGGTGGAAGCATTTTGACAATTCGGTGGATTTAGTTGTTGTTAGGTTTAATTTCAAATTATGTAAGTACCACTGAGTAATTAATATTCTGCGTACAAAATTGTTTGTTACCGTGTGCAAGTATCATAGGCTTTTAGGCGATTGTAAGTTGTCAGCATCCAATCTTTCAACACTTAGTGTAACATCCTGAATTAATGGGCCTTTGCATTTGATGTGTGTTATGTTCAATATGATAATTAGAGTGTTTAAGGGGTTCAGATTGGGCTCAGGTTTGGGCTGAGGCCTTAATCAAATTTTCTGTTTGAGCACTTTAGTGGAAAACTAGATAGGTCCGGGCTTAAAATATATTGTTCACAAATTAAAACACAAAATGGGCTAGTGGCCCAGTGGACAGTGGCGTGAAAAGTAGTAAGGCGATCCAAGGTTCGAGTCGCATTACCCACTTATTTATTTTAATTGTTTTTGGCGTTAAAAGGAGAGGAGAGTGGGGGCGGCTAGAATGCTTTAAAATAGGAAGATTTATCTGTTGGATAATGTGGATATTGTGCTGATAATAGTAGGGAGAGGTGGTGTTATTTAGGCCTCTCCTAAAGGTGAATAGATTAAGATAAAGGAGAAAAGATAGGAGCTATCTGCTGAGAGCAGAGTTGGCCAAAATTCCATCTCCTAGAGGGGGGAAGGAATCGATTTCTTCATGTTAAAGGGGTGCCAAAATTTCCCCTATTATTTGATTAATTATTAGTTATCAAGAAGGGCACTTTTGGGTTTTGATAAGCAAGTGCCAAAATTCTCTATAAATAGGGGTGGTATCTCTTCAATTTTGACATTTGAACCCTATTCTTTTCCTCATTCTCTGTGCCAAAATTCTCAGTCTTTCTCTGCAATTTCTGTTCTCTCTTCTTTTCCAAAAGTCAAAACCTCTCAATTCTTTCTCTCATCTTCACTTTCTTCAAAGGCCGAAACCCCTCACTTCACTTTCTTTTTCCATTCTTTTCTCTTTTGCCAATTTCTCTATAAAGTGAAATCTCTTGGGAGTTGTCGAATTCCCTATAAAGGTAGGTGCCGATTTTCTTTTGTTCTTTTTCCTTTCTCTTTTGATTTTGAGACTATAGCCGAATGGCTAGTTGATTGATAGGTCATCTTTAGTTTAACTTTTTCTCTAATCACATGTTCTTTTGGGCGGCACTTAGGGAAATCATAGTAGATTGAATCATCCAGATCTCAAAAAGCCAGAAGCTGTTAATCTCTAAGTATCCTATCAATTTTGGGATTTCAAGGTAAGGGGTTTCCTTTAGATTCCTATTAGATTCGCTATCATATTTGAGATCTTAACTCATATATGGTTTAACAACCCTATTTCGCTATAGTAGTTCTGACAAGGACTTTTTGGATGGAATCAAATATGGATCAGGAAAAGGAGAGGATTGGGTTCGTAAACCCAATCCTAAGTTTAAGAAACGAGCAGTGTCTACTGTTCGAGATTGGCCATTGGGTTGTGGATCGGTTACAATAATATCTTAGGCGGATAGCGATCGACGGCTTCTGACAATGTCGACATAGAGGGTGTCGTCTTAACCGTAATAAGGTGTTTAGATTCTTGACACATAAGCTTTGTTATGTTATATGTATGCTATGGGCTAAAAGCCGGAAAGAGAGGCTATATGAACAGTAGTGTTACCTAGAAAGGGTAGGCAAGGGATGCCAGGTACGTAATCATGGAAACTCTTCTATGTGTATCGAAGCATGTGAAAGTATGAGATCTGTTAGATGGCTTGATGTTTTGATTCTTGTATGTATGTATGTATGGGATGGGATTGATTGATCAATTTATGGAAAGGGAGTAGGACGCGGGTGATCGATGGCTTTACCATAAAGTTTCGCATTAGCGATCGATCTTTATGACATGCAGCATAGCTGTTGAAATACTAAATGTATTTTCTGAGGTTCGCATTAGCGATCGGTCTTTATGACAGGCAGCACAGCTGTCGACGTGGTGTGTAGCGGATGGAGGGTTGATTGTAGAAATCCTGACGGTGTGATGGTTGGTACCAGGGTTTGTAAAGGATGGACTCTTAGGTTTTGGGATGGACCATGTTGCATGACATGTTTTGTTACCATTGTATATGGGCCAAGGCCTATAATGTGTTTGTGGACCCTAGGCTTTTATGTGTTTTCAAGTTTTGCACACTGAGTCTTTGTGACTCACCCATTTATGTTTTTCCCACTCTACAGATGAGCAGTAGACCGTAGACGTGGGAGCCGAGGTAGACTCGAGGGACCATCAAGACTATTATTATTTTCATAGAATCTCTTTGACTTTTCGTTTAAATATAAAATTTTGGGAATATTTTTGTAATAAGGCCCCATAACTTAGGTTTCCAATTTATGTGTTACTCGCTTTATTTTATTTTCACCCTTAATAAGTCACATGCTTATAAACTATGTTTTTCCAAAGTCTTATTAATAAAATGAAATCATAAATGGGCTTTTCAAACTCAACCGACACAAATGATAAGTTCTTAAAACTTTTTCACAAATATCACAATTAATGAAAAAACTTGAGACTTTTCAAAACCCATCGAAGTAAAGTTTTTAAGATTTAACTTGTAGCATACCAGATCCGGTAATAACGTATGGGCAGGGTTTAGGGTGTTACATTTTTGGTATCAGAGCCCAGTTCAAAACTTGGGCTGTGAAATGGGTCTAGTAGGAATTTATGAAAGTAATGTAAGTTGAGAAAAGTTTTGGAAGATATGGCCTTCGAGTCTCTCGCACGCAATCCACCCAGATAAGTACTCTAACCTTTGATGTGATATATATGATGGGCTTGATGGGCTTTATGGACGTAGACTAGTAGGATAGTGTTGATGGACTTTAGGTTTAGTATAAACACTTCTTCAAATCTCATAAGACTTAATTTTTCTTAATTAAACATGTCTGTGAACAAGTCACAGGGTTAGGGTGTGGAAACAAGCATACGCATGTCTAGGATTGGATCTAGAAATAGTTTGGTATTCAAACGGTCCTAGCGACTCACCTCTTCTTTTCTGGAATCCTACCTGGTGCGTAGTGACTATTCGCCCTAGCCACGAGGACTTGTTGACAGGCCAAAATTCATAATTAAAACCCGAAAAGGACCAGTACCCTATTTTTGTAAAATTACTTGTATGTCCCTAATTTTGTAAATTATCCAAAACACCCTAGGTTGAGGAAATTTACCAAAGTACCCTTGTTTGAGAAACTACTAAATTACCCTTGATTTACGAAAGTTATGAAAATTTACAAAATTACCAAAATACCCTTAGATTGTAAATTACCAAAATACCCCTATTTTGTAAAATCACCAAGATACCTTATTTTGGAAAATTACAAAAATACCCCTGTAGGTTAAAATTACTAAAATACCTCTAGGTAGTGAAATGATGAAAATACCCCTAGGTGATGAATGTAAGTTCATGATGCTGCTTGTGTGTTGATGTGTGATGGATGTTGATTGAATGTGTATTCTAGAACTAGGAAATATTGATTTAAGAACTAAACTTGTAGATAGAATCCAAATTCGAAAGAACTACTATTAAAATTACTTTCCATAAGACTGTCCGTTATTGATCAGTAGAAGAAAGAATTATTAATTCATAAAATTTTTAATCAGATAAATCACAAACGGTAGAATGAGCACTAGAGGACGTGGTGTGCGTGGTAGAGGTAGAGGCGGATTGTCGTGTCGTAACCCGTAGGGTTTGGTCACGAGTCAGGGAATAAGGTATCGCACCACCACCGTGAAGGCAAATTTCAAGATCGATTACCGGAGATGATGCTATATCTCAAGCAATGTTACGAGTCTTAGAGAGGGTTGCTGGGGCAGGCATGGGCACAAGAGCCCGAAAGTTTGTGCCAAAGTGACTGAAAGCCAACGGGGCGAAAGTGTTTAAGGAATTTTGGTGTAGCTCTTAGTATAGCGGAGTACTAATTGGAAGTAATGGAGCAGATAATGAATGATCTCGACTTTAAGGATAAAGAGAAGCTGAAAGGAGTGGTGTCTCTTCTCTGGGACGAAGCATATCAATGGTGGCTTACGGTTAAGGAGGATACTGTAGCTGACCATATCACCTGGGACACTTTAGAACGGCATTCCAAAGTAAGTACATTGGGACAAGCTATGTGGATGCGCAGCGCAGAGCATTCCTAAACTTGTTTTAAGGAAGTAGGTTGGTAGTGGGGTATGAAGTAGAATTCCTAAGCCTTAGCCGTTATGCTCGAGGGATAGTGGCCACAGAGTATGAGAGATGTGTTCATCTTGAGGATGGCCTGAAGGACGATCTACGTGTGTTGATAGCTCCGCAACGAGAGCAAAAATTTACTGTGCTTGTGGAGAAGGCTAAAATAGCTGAGGAGGTGAAACGGACAGAAAAGCTAAATCAGGATAGAGATAGGGGCAGAGTAAGAGAAATTTTGGATCGGTAGGGATATCCGTGTACTCAGAAAAGACCTAGGTCGGATGGACCGAGACGGGCTGAAAGACCTGCTGCTAACCGAACATGAAGGTGTGGCCGATATGACAAATTCCATGTAGGTGAGTGTTGGGCAGGCAGTGGGAAGTGCTTTAGGTGTGGTTCTTTGGACCATCAGATAAGAGATTGTCCTCAGCCACGGTATGAGGTAGGACCCGCAGGGCAGGGAAATTCTTAGCCGGGTAGAGGAGGTCAGCAGCCACATAGAGGTCGTGGTCCGGCCAGAGGTGGTAATGGTTTCGATCGGGGTCGTGGAGCACCAAGCCGAGGGGCAGAAAACACTGAGGTGAGGCAGTCGGGGTTGGTCTACGCTGCCAGACGTCGAGAGAAGGCCGACGCACCAGATGTTATAACCGGTACGTTTTTAATTTTTGGATTGCCTTATACTGCATTGATTGACATTGGGTCGACACATTCATATGTTGCTAGTAGTGTGTCTGAAACTTTAAGTTTAGATTGTGAAGTTACCCCTAGGGCGATGACGGTAATTAGCCCATTAGGACAATCTGTGGTGGTAGATAAACTTTATCGGGAGGTACCCTTAGAAGTTCAGGGAGTAGTTTTCTTGACGGATCTGATGGAATTACCATTCAGGGAATTTAACTTAATTTTAGGCATGGACTGGCTAGTGAAGTATCAGGTCAATGTAGATTGTGCAACCAAGCGTATGGTGTTAAGAACCCCAGAGGGAGATGAAGTGTTGGTGATAAGAGAATGGGGGAATTGTCTGTCAAACGTGGTAACTGCCCTAAGAGTGGAAAGAATGGTGAGAAAATAGTGTGAGGTAGTTTTAATGTTTGTACGGGCTTTGAAAGCCAAGGACCTAACTGTTGAGGACATTAGGATGGTGAAGGAATTTCCTAATGTTTTCCCAGAAGAGCTTTCGAGATTACCTCCGGATCGAGAAGTAGAGTTTGGAATCGATCTTCTTCCGGGAACAACGCCGGTATCTATTTCTCCATATAGAATGGCACCGAAGGGGTTGGTGGAATTGAAAGCGCAAATCTAGGAGTTGTTGGATAGAGGGTTTATTTGACCAAGTGTGTCGCCTTGGGGAGCACCAATGTTATTTGTTAAGAAGAAGGATGGTTTAATGCGTATGTGCATTGACTATCGTCAATTGAATAAGTTAACCATCAAGAACAAATACCCGTTGCCAAGGATCGATGACTTGTTCGATCAGTTGAAGGGGGCCTCAGTTTTTCGAAGATAGATCTGAGGTTAGGGTACCATCAGTTTAAGGTCAAAGAGGCAGATATTCATAAGACGGCCTTTAGGACTCGCTACAGTCACTACGAGTTCATGGTGATGCCATTTGGGTTGACTAACGCACCAGCAGTATTTATGGATATGATGAATCGAGTGTTCCAACCCTACTTGGATCGGTTTGTCGTGGTTTTTATTGATGACATCTTGGTTTATTCAAGATCGGAGGTGGAGCATGATACACATCTGCAAGTGGTTCTGCAGATTTTGAGGGAGAAACAGCTTTATGCCAAATTCAGCAAGTGCGAATTTTGGCTAAAGGAAGTAACTTTCCTAGGTCACGTGGTGTCGGCAGAGGGTACTAGGGTTGACCCTCAAAAATTGAAGCGGTGTTGGATTGGAAGCTGCCTAAGTCAGTGGTAGAGATTCGGAGTTTCCTTGGTTTAGCCGGGTATTACCAAAGGTTTGTTGAAGGATTTTCTCTGATTGCGGCACCATTGACTAAGTTGCTACGGAAAGGAGTTCCGTTTGTTTGGTCTGATAAGCAGCAGGAGAGTTTTGAAAAGTTGAAAAGGATATTGATGGAGGCTCCCGTGTTGGTTCAACCGGAGGCTGGGAAGGAATTCGTGATTTACTGTGATGCGTCACACACGGGACTAGGATGCGTGTTGATGCAAGATGGAAAGGTGGTTGCATATGCATCACGGCAGTTAAGACCGCACGAAGCAAACTATCCCACCCATGATTTGGAGTTGGCGATGGTGGTGTTTGCCTTGAAGATTTGGAGGCATTATTTGTACGGGGAGAAATCTGTCATTTACACGAATCATAAAAGTTTGAAGTACCTTTTGACACAGAAGGAGTTGAATCTAAGGCAAAGGAGGTGGATTGAGTTGTTAAAGGATTATGATTGCTCGATCGAGTATCATCCGGGTAAGGCCAATATGGTGGCAGATGCTATAAGCCGTAAGGTGATCTCTGACTTGAGAGCAATGTTTGCTCACCTTAGTCTATAGGATAATAGGAGTTTATTGGTAAAACTTCAAGTAAAACCCTCATGGGTTAGTCAAGCTAAGGAAAAGCAGCAGACTGATGAGTTGCTGAAGGAGAAGTTTCTGGTTGGTGCAAGTGATGAATCAATGAAATTTAGTGTGAATGAGGAAGGCCTGTTATGTTTTCAAGAGAGAGTATGCATGCCGAAAGATCCTGAATTGAGGCATAGGATTGTGCAAAAAGCACATGGTAGTCCATACACTATGTATCTTGAAGGGAGTAAGATGTATCGAGATTTACAGGAGCAGTTTTGGTGGCCAGGCTTAAAATGAGAGGTGACCGAATTAGTGGGGAAGTGTTTAACTCAGCAAGTAAAGGCAGAGCATCAGTTACCATCAGGGTTGTTTCAACCGGTGAAGATTCCTTAGTGGAAGTGGGAAAGGATCACAATGGACTTTGTTAGTGGGCTACCTCTCACGCCTACTAGGAATGATTCAGTTTGGGTGATCGTTGATTGGTTGACAAAGTCCGCTCATTTTGTACTGATTCGGGTCGATTATTCCTTACAAAAGTTGGCTAAGCTGCATATAGCGGAGATTGTAAGGTTACATGGAGTACCTATGTCGATTATCTCAAACCGAGATCCTAGGTTTGCGTCAAGGTTTTGGAAGGCGTTGCATCAAGTGTTGGGTACAAAGTTGGATTTCAGTATAGTGTTTCATCCTCAAACCGATGGACAGTCTGAGCAGGTGATTCAGATCTTGGAGGACATGTTAAGGGGTTGTGCCATTGATTTTAGAGGTAGTTGAGAGGAGTTTTTGCCATTGGCAGAGTTTGCGAACAACAACAGCTACCAGTCTAGTATTCAGATGGTGCCCTATGAAGCATTGTACGGGCGAAAGTGTCGTACTTCTACCTATTGGAACGAATTAGGGGAACAGAAATTTTGGGTCTGGAATTGGTTACCAAGACGGAGGAAAAGGTTGAGCTAATTCGGGCTCAACTAAAGGAAGCGTCGGGCAGACAGAAGTCCTATGCTGATTTGAAGCGCAAGGACATAGAGTTTGCAGTGTGTGACAAGGTGTTCTTGAAAATGTCGACATGGAAGAAAGTATTAAGGTTTAGACGGAAGAGTAAGTTAAGTCCCAGATTCATCGGACCTTATCAGGTGCTGAAATGAGTTGGACTAGTAGCGTATTAGCTTGAGCTACCTGCTGAATTGAATCAGATCCACGATGTATTTCACGTCTATATGTTAAGACGTTATCGTTCGGATCCATCTCATTCGGTAACTGTGGAGGAAATCAAGGTAAGACCTGACCTATCCTTTGAAGAGAAACCAGTGGAAATCTTGGATCGTGATGTCAAAGTATTACGAAGGAATAAGCTTCCGTTAGTTAAGGTTCTATGGCGGAAATCATGGCTCTGAGGAGGCTACGTGGGAACCAGAGAAAGTGATGCGACAACAATATCCACATCTATTCGGATTAGGTAATTTCAAGGATGAAATTCCTTTAAGGGGGTAGAACTGTAACATCCTGAATAATGGGCCTTTGCATTTGATGTGTGTTATGTTCAATATGATAATTAGAGTTTAAGGGGTTCAGATTGGGCTCAGGTTTGGGCTGAGGCCTTGATCAAATTTTCTATTTGGGAACATTAGTGGAAAGCTAGATAGGTTCGGGCTTAAAAGATATTGTTCACGAATTAAAACACAAAAATGGGCTAGTGGCCCAGTGGACAGTGGCGTGAAAAGCAGTAAGGGGATCCAAGGTTCGAGTCACATTACCTACTTATTTAATTTAATTGTTTTTGGCGTTAAAAGGAGAGGAGAGTGGGGGCGGCTAGGATGCTTTAAAATGGGAAGATTTATCTATTGGATAATGTGGATATTGTGCTTATAATAGTAGGGAGAGGTGGTGTTATTTAGGCCTCTCCTAAAGGTGAATAGATCAAGATAAAGGAGAAAAGATAGGAGCTATCTGCTGAGAGCAAAGTTGGCCGAAATTCCATCTCCTTGAGGGGGGAAGGAATCAGTTTCTTCATGTTAAAGGGGTGCCTAAATTTCCCCTATTATTTGATTAATTATTATTTATCAGGAAGGGCACTTTTGGGTTTTGATAAGCAAGTGCCAAATTCTCTATAAATAGGGGTGGTATCTCTTCAATTTCAGCATTTAAACCCTATTTTTTCCCTCGTTCTTTATGCCAGAATTCTCAGTCTTTCTCTGTAGTTTCTGTTCTCTCTTCTTTTCCAAAAGCCAAAACCTCTCAATTCTTTCTCTCATCATCACTTTCTTCAAAAGCCGAAACCTCTCACTTCACTTTCCTTTTCCATTCTTTTCTCTTGTGCCAATTTCTCCATAAAGCCAGAATCTGTTGGAAGTTGTCGAATTCCCTGTAAAGGTAGGTGCCGATTTTCTTCTGTTCTTTTTCCCTTCTCTTTCGGTTTTGAGACTATAGCCGAATGGCTAGTTGATTGATAGGTCATCTTTAGTTTAACTTTTTCTCTAATCACATGTTCTTTTGGGTGGCACTTAGGGAAATCATAGTAGATTGAATCATCCAGATCTCAAAAAGCCGGAAGCCATTAATCTCTAAGTATCCTATCGATTTTGGGATTTCAAGGTAAGGGGTTTCCTTTAGATTCATATTAGATTCGCTATCATATTTGAGATCTTAACTCATATATGGTTTAACAACCTTATTTCGCTATAGTAGTTCTGACAAGGACTTTTTGGATGGAATCAAATATGGATCAGGCAAAGGAGAGGATTGGGTCAATAAACCCAATCCCTAAGTTTAAGAAACGAGCAGTGTCCGCTGTTCGAGATTGGCCACCAGGCTATGGACCGGCTTCTGAACAGGATCTTAGGCAGATAGCAGTCGTATCGGCTTCTGACAGTGTCGACATAGGGGGTGTCATCTTAACCGTAATAAGGTGTATAGATTCTTGACATATAAGCTTTGTTATGTTATATGTATGCTATGGGCTAAAAGCCGGAAATAGAGGTATTTGAACAGTCATGTTACCTAGAAAGGGTAGGCAAGGGATGCCAGGTACGTAATCATAGAAACTCTTCTATGTGTATCGAAGCATGTGAAAGTATGAGATCTATTATGAAACACCCCAAACCCGGCCCACGAGCCCTGATCGGATCTGGCATGCTTCTAAAGAAAAACCATTCAAAACTTATTTGAACTTTGCCAAATTTTGTGTGTTTTTGAAGAACAGTTGATTTGGTGTCAAAACATTTAACATTTATTTTTTTTAAGAAAGGTTACTTAAACTTTAAATTGATAAAAATCGTATCCTACTAAAATAATTTTAAAATGCATGCATAAACAATTTCATACTAGTGGCCTTATTACATCAAAGGAAACCCAAAATAAATCCAAAACTTAAATATTAAAACTAATAAAAATAAAATAGTATCCGAAATGAGCATGGCCACCATTAAGCTCCTGCCAATTCTTGCATTCTTGAGTGTCACCCAAAATATATCCCACAACGGGTGAGTCAAATGGACTCAAAGTATAACCACCAACACAAACTCTCAATCAATTTAGGCATGTCAAATCATACATATAAAACATATATAATCAATTATGCAAACCTGAACCCAAACCTAGATAACCATCCGCTACACATCACCCGTACCAACCATCACATCATGGGGACTACTAAGTCGACCCTCCATCCGCTACACATCATCGAAGGCAGTCGCTGTAGACGACTTGCACATCGCCCTTATAAATTCGTGGTATAGCCACCAGATAATATTTTGTGACTAAGTCACCACATTCAGATTTCGTGACATGAGTCACCACATTCAGATATTGTGGTATAAACCACCAGATCACTTCCCCTTTTCATATCACCCATGTGCCCCATGTCATACAATTCATGCCAATAGCTTATCTTATGCCTTATCCACATTCAGTTCTGCTTTCACATGTGTGCCATAATGATATTCATAATATTATAACCACGGTAGTAGTAGGTTAACGTATTCGAGTACTTTGTACCATTGCATGGTACCCTTAGCCACATTTTACATATTCTTATTAACACATTTATTAAAACATTACCATAAATCTATTAAGACTTAGGGTTAGGGCTACACACCGATTTACTTAACGAGTTCATCAAATCCCAAAATCCCGATCTAATACTCTAGATCCTTAGTTCCTACAAATACCAACACTTAATATTTTAGCAAGAGGCCATTCGCTAAATAATCAAACTCAAGGATTATTGCAACCAAAATCCTAACCTTGCTGCCGATTTGATTACTAATCAAATCCCGAAACTTTGTGATGTTCCTCTTGCAATCAGCCAACTACTAAATCACTTAACCGATTAGTTCGGCTTTTGAACAAAATAAGAAACAGATCTAAGTCACTAAATATGGCCTTGGCCGAATGTGCATGTTCACTTTCCTTGCGAATCTTAAATCCCAAAATTGCTATTGGCTCTTGGTGATGTCAAGATCCCTACAGATATATGTTAGATTTGGTTCTAACACTTAAACACAATAAGATGGCCTTTGGCCTAAAACCACACTCGTTTACCTTAGATCTAGAAATCCCGAAGAACTCCTCCTTGTAGTCGACAACAACCAAATCCCAAAACCCCTTTATTATTTCGGCCAAAGAATAGTAAAAGAGTTTAGATTCCAACTTTCGGCTAAAAGAAAAAGGAATAAAGGACAACAATAGAATCCTTACCCTTATTAAAATCGATAGCACTTCTACTTAACACCACAGAAGGATTCGGCTATAAGCTAAATGTTGATCAACAAGTTTCGCTTTTGAGAGTTTAATGAACCAATCGGCTAGGAGTCCCTTAAGTATTCGGCTTTTGATTGAGTTTGAAGAAAGAAGAAGAAGATTGATGATGGAGATTCGACTAGAACACAGGGTATTTCAGCTTTGACAAAATAAAAGAAAAGAGAGGATATTTGCTAGAGAATTCGGTAGAGGTACAAAAGAAAGAAAAATGGCCTTACTCTCCTTCCTTGGCCGAAAATCACCTCAAAAGAGTCCCTAGGCTAGCCTCCTCTCTTCCCTCTCTCTCTTATCCCTTGATCCCCTCCTCCTTAGCCGAATCCTCAACACTCCAACCCCATCTATACTTCCTCCCTCCAGAGTCCACATGCCATCCACTACCTCCCCTCCTTGCTGCAAAATAAAACTCCAAAAGTGCTCTCCTTGCTACTCGAACCTAGGCCTCCTTTGAACTGCTTGTGGCGTCACCTCCTAGGGCTTTAAGTGGCGCCTCCTTGCCATTTTAACAAGCCCATTTGTTTGTCTAATTTTCACTACAATTGTTCTTAAGGCCTATCAAGCGTAACTCCCCTTTAATACTTAAAAATCCGATATTTTCTAAGGTATTTACCTACACTTTGAAGTTCTTAAAAATTCATACAACACATTCAAACACACATAGGCATGCTACTAAATACAATTAAGCAATAATTTACAAGCCCTAATTCCCGGATATTACATATTAGATTTCTTGATGTTTTGAATCTTGTATGTGTGTATGCATGGGATGTGATTGATTGATCGATTTATGGAAGAGGAGTAGGTCATGAGGCGATCGGTGGCTTTGCCACAAAGGTTCGCATTAGTGATCGGTCTTTATGACAGGCAGTATAGCTGTCGAAATACTAAATGTATTTTCTGAGGTTCGCATTAGAGATCAGTCTTTATGACAGGCAGCACAGCTGTCGACGTGGTGTGTAGCGGATGGAGGGTTGATTCTAGAAATCCCCACGGTGTGATGGTTGGTACGGGGGTGTGTAGAGGATGGACTCTTAGGTTTTGGGATGGACCATGTTGCATGACATATTTTGTTACCATTGTATATGGGCCAAGGCCCATAATATGTTTGTGGGCCCTAGGCTTTTATGTGTTTTCAAGTTTTGCACACTGAGTCTTTGTGACTCACCCATTTATGTTTTTTCACTCTACAGATGGGCAATAGACCGTGGACATGGGAGCCAAGGCGGACTCGAGGGGCCATCAAGACTATTATTATTTTCATAGACTATCTTTGACTTTTCATTTAAAATATAAATTTTTGGGAATATTTTAGTAATAAGGCCCCATAACTTAGGTTTCCAATTTATATGTTACTCGCTTTATTTTATTTTCACCCTTAATAAGTCACATGCTTATAAACCTATGTTTTTCCAAAGTCTTATTAATAAAATGAAATGATAAATGGGCTTTTCAAACTCAACTGACGCAAATGATAAGTTCTTCAAACTTTTTCACAAATATCACGATAAATGAAAAAAAAACTAAGACTTTTCAAAACCCATCGAAGCAAAGATTTTAAGATTTAACCTGTAGCATACCAGATCCGATAATGACGTATGGGCCGGGTTTGGGGTGTTACACTTAGCTCACCATTATATAGTTTTAATTATGCTTAATTAATTTGTAACACACTCGCCCGACCCAATCACCAGATCCGGGTACGAGTGACACAACTGAATCAGTTATTGTACATATTTAAAACTCACTAACTTTTAATATTAGATTATATTACCTATTTATTTAAAAATTTATACAACATAAATTATAAAATTTAAAATAAAAGTTTATTGTCTGAATTTAGGACTCTTAAGGAACTATTTGGTTACAACATATTCTCCCTCTTGGTGAAGTCTCTAAAGGTACCCCTTATTATGTGCATAACACTTGCTAATGGAGCTCCTTGGTCCAATACAGTCTGGCTTGGTCCCTTTCTCGAGTTCCTTATTCCAAAAATCCTACAAACATAGGTCAATTCTTTGTAATTTTCAAAGAACTTACTGAGTCTCTACATTACGCTAAAATAGACCACATCGTGTAGGGATTTAAATATAAAGAAACTAAATGCGATTAACTCCTTACTTATTTTTGGAAAATCTTTCTCTACCCGAAGTGGAGAAATCTGATTTATTTCTGAATTTATCCATTGGTGGATAGATCATTAAGCAATCTTTCCCTAGGAAATCCTAGCAACCCTTGATCAATCTCGATGGTTTCTTGAATGTCTCTCCAAATCCACGGGTTCTGTTCTTCCTTTACTTGTATTCTTTGATCCAACAATTCCGAGTGTGGAATCTTCCTTCCACCATGTCCTATTAATGTTAGCCCTTTGGACTACTCTCCTAAAGGCCCTTGGGTATATTTCTCCTCAGTGATCATTCCAACTCTGCTTAGTCCATTACAGACTCCTTTCCTTACCATAATCTCATGAGACTTCCTCACATTTTATCTGTTGGAATAACTAACAAGGTCCCATGCCACTCTGGCAGATGAAATCTCACTTGGGTTAAAAGGTGATCGGGTGACAACCTTGTAACCTGCCTTGTTCGTATTGCCTTACTTTAAAGTGTCATCTAATGTCCATCTATGTTCATGATTTTTCATTCATGCTAGTTACCCACGAAACTGACCATTTGGCTGGTACTTCCTCAATAGTTTCCCCTTTAAGAGCAATAATCATGACAGACATATCTAGCATTTGATGTATCCCATTTTAGTACTCTCTACATTGGGTTCCTAACAACCCTTCATTTCATTATGTACTAACTTGTATATTTTTGATCAACCACTTGTATTCGAAATTAAAAAAAAAAAGGTAATTTTCAAAATTTTTATATTTTTATATATATATTATATAGCTTAAAAAATAAGATAAAATAAGAAATAATAGTATTCAAAAATAGAGGAAAAAATAAAAAATAAATCCTCTAAAATAACCTCTATTTTTTATTGCTTGTTTATTCTGTATTGGTATCTTTCTGTATCTCCGTATGTATTCGTGACTATCCACTTTACAGATCTTCGGGGTTTTGAATAGCCCAAAATAATAAACAAAAAGGAAACATATTTTGCCTTGTTTATTACTTTCCTTTTGCAGGCGAGAAGCGAAGATCTAGGCGTCGATGGGGCGTAGCTCGCGAGGATTACGACGCAAAGGGGATTCTGGTGGCTGCGGTGGGAATGGCGCATGCTGGTCACTGCGGGCGCCTAGGGTTTCAGAAACCCTAGGTCTTCTGATTTCAGTTTATGTGTTGGTTTAGGATTCTATTTTGGGCCCGATTAGGTCTGGGTAGGATTGGGTTTAAGTCTGTTTTGGGTTAGCTTGTTTAAGGTGTAATCAGTTTAGAATTATTTGGGTGTTATTGGGCCACGAGTATTGGGCTTGTATTTCGGTCTGTTTTGATTTTGTAAAATGGACTGTAAAAATAACAAACTGGACATTTTTTTATTTTTTTTGTTTTTTTATATTATTGATATGGGCACTGGCAAATTGGGCCTGTTACACTAAACATAGACAAAGTAAGGATGGCATGCGATAGGATTCCTATATGTATTGGTGGAAGCATTCTGACACTTAGGTGGATTTAGTTGTTGTTAGGTTTAATTTCAAATTATGTAAGTACCACTGAGTAATTAATATCTGCGTACGAAATTGTTTGTTACAGTGCGCAAGTATCATAGGCTTTTGAGGCAATCGTGAGTTGTCAGCATCCAATTTTTTGACACTTAGCTCAGCCATTGTAAAGTTTTAATTATGCTTAATTAATTTGTAACACACTCGAACGACTCGATCACCAGATTCGGGTACGAGTGACACAACTGAATCGGTTATTGTACATATTTAAAACTCACTAACTTTTAATATTAGATTGTATTACCTATTTATTTAAAAATTTATACAACAGAAATTATAAAATTTAAAATAAAAGTTTATTGTCTCAACTTCGGACTCTTAAGGAAGTATTTGGTTACAACATATTCTCCCTCTTGGCGAAGTCTCTAAAGGTACCCCCTTATTATGTGCATAACACTTGCTAATGGAGCTCCTTGGTCCAATACGGTCTGGCTTGGTCCCTTCTCAAGTTCCTTATTCCACAAATCCTACAAACATAGGTCAATTCTTTGTAAGTTTCAAAGAACTTACTGAGTCTCTACATTACGCTAAAATAGACCACATCGTGTAGGGATTTAAATATAAAGAAACTAAATGCGATTAACTCCTTACTTATTTTTGGAAAATCTTTCTCTACCCGAAGTGGAGAGTTCTGATTTATTTCTGAATTTATCCATTAGTGGATAGATCATTAAGCAATCTTTCCCTAGAAAATCCTACCAACCCTTGATTAGTCTCGACGGTTTCTTGAATGTCTCTCCAAATCTACGGGCTCTATTCTTCCTTTACTTGTATTCTTTGATCCAACAATTCCGAATGTGGAATCTTCCTTCCACCATGTCCTATTAATGTTAGCCCTTTGGACTACTCTCCTAAAGGCCCTTGGGTATATTTCTCTTCAGTGATCATTCCAGCTCTGCTTAGTCCATAACAGACTCCTTTCCTTACCATAATCTCATGAGACTTCCTCACATTTTATCCGTTGGAATAACTAACAAGGTCCCATACCACTCTGGCAGGCTAAATCTCACTTGGGTTAACTAGTGATCGGGTGACAACCTTGTAACCTGCCTTGTTCATATTACCTTACTTTAAAGTGTCATCTAATGTCCATCTAAGTTCATGACTTTTTATTCATGCTGGTTTTACCATGAAACTGACCATTCGGCTGGTACTTCTTCAATAGTTTCCCCTTTTAGAGTAATAATCATGGCAGACATATCTAACATTCGATGTATCTCATTTTAGTACTCTTTATTGGGTTCCTAACAACCCTTCATTTCATTATGTACTAACTTGTATATTTTCGATCAACCACTTGTATTCGAAATTAAAAAAAGGTAATTTTTGATTTTATATATAAATATTATATAGCTTAAAAACAAGATAAAAAAAGAAATAACAGTATTCAAAAATAGAGGAAAAAATAAAAATAAAAATAAATCCTCTGAAATAACCTCTGTTTTTTTATTGCTTGTTTATTCTGTATTGGTATCTTTCTGTATCTCCGTATGTATTCGTGGCTATCCATTTTATAGATCTTTGGGGTTTTAAATAGCTCCGAAATAATAAACAAAAAAGGAAACATATTTTCCTTGTTTATTTCTTTCCTTTTGCAGGCGAGAAGCGAAGATCTCGGCGTCGATGGGGAGTAGCTCGCAAGATTTGCGGTGCAAAGGGGATTCGTGGTTGCAGTGAATGGCGCATGCTGGTCACTTGCGGCGCCTAGGGTTTCAAAAACCTTAGGTCTTCTGATTTCGATTTATTTGTTGGATTAGGATTCTGTTTTGGGCCCGATTGGGTCTGGATAGGATTGGGTTTAAGTCTGTTTTGGGTTAGCTTGTTTAAGGTGTAATTGGGTCAGAATTATTTGGCTGTTATTGGGCCACGGGTATTGGGCTTGTATTTCGGTCTGTTTTGATTTTGTAAAATGGACTGTAAAAATAACAAACTGGACATTTTTTTATTTTTTTTGTTTTTTTATATTATTGATATGGGCCCGAGTAAATTGGGCCTGTTACAGCTGCCTCTCTTTACTCATTATCGTGTAACGAGGATAGAGCAAAGACGATAAAAGGACCAATTTTTCCCGATCTTGGTCGAGCCTCGACTTTTTAGTCCTCATCCTCTTCAAACAGCCTCCAACTCCACTGCAATGGTATTGGAACTTCATCTTGATTTCAAATAAGTCTGATAGCTTCAATCCGCTTCACTATAACTTCATGAAGGCAGTATCCACTATCTTTTGATTTGCTCCACTGCAAACTCAAGGAGACAATATCTGATGTTTTCGATCTGCTTCTTGCAACTTCGAGAATGCCAAACCTGCTATTTTTAATCTGCTCCCTGCAAACTCAAGGATACCAGATTGGTATCTTCGATTTGCTCACTAGAACCTCAAGAATGCTAGATCTGTTATTTTAATTTACT
Source organism: Gossypium rotundifolium (assembly GCA_025506655.1). Taxonomy (NCBI): domain Eukaryota; kingdom Viridiplantae; phylum Streptophyta; class Magnoliopsida; order Malvales; family Malvaceae; genus Gossypium; species Gossypium rotundifolium. The sequence continues at coordinate 152,526,661 of CP106733.1, read as the reverse complement.
CCCTGCAAAATTAGGGATGCCAAATTAGTATCTTCTATTTGCTTCACTACAATATCCGGAATGCCAGATCTAGAATCTTCAGTCAGCCCCACTACTATCTCGAGAGGACAAAATCTGAACTTTTCAGTCTGCTTCCTTCCTATCTTAGGAAGATTTCAATCTTCAGCCTGCTCCACTACCATCTTGAGGGAACAAAATCTGAACTTTTGGTTTGCTTTCTTATTATATTAGGAAGACTTCAATCTTTAGTTTGCTCCACTACCATCTCGATGGAACAAAATCTGAACTTTTGGTTTGCTTCCTTTTATCTCAGGAAGACTTCAATCTTCAGTTTGCTCCACTACCATCTCGAGGGAACAAAATCTGAACTTTTCAATTTGCTTCCTTACTATCTCAAGAAGACTTCAATCTTCAGCCTACTCCACTACCATCTTGATGGAACAAAATCAAAACTTTTCAATTTGCTTCCTTACTATCTTCAGGAAGACTTCAATCTTCAGCCTGCTCCACCACCATCTTGAGGGAACAAAATCTGAACTTTTGGTTTGCTTCCTTATTATCTCAAGAAGACTTCAATCTTCAGTTTGCTCCACTACCATCTCGAGGGAAAAAAATTTGAACTTTTCAATTTGCTTCCTTACTATCCCAGGAAGACTTCAATCTTCAGTTTGCTCCACTACCATCTCTAGGGAACAAAATCTGAACTTTTTGGTTTGCTTCCTTACTATCTCAGGAAGACTTCAATCTTTAGCCTGCTCCACTACCATCTTGAGGGAACAAAATCTAAACTTTTGGTTTGCTTCCTTATTATCTCAAGAAGACTTCAATCTTTAGTTTGCTCCACTACCATCTCTAGGGAACAAAATCTGAACTTTTTGGTTTGCTTCCTTACTATTTCAGGAAGACTTCAATCTTCAGTTTGCTCCACTACCATCTCTAGGGAACAAAATCTGAACTTTTGGTTTGCTTCCTTACTATCCCAGGAAGACTTCAATCTTCAGTCTACTCCACTACCATATCTAGGGAACAAAATCTGAACTTTTTAATTTGCTTCCTTACTATCTTAGGAAGACATCAATCTTTAGTTTGCTCCACTACCATCTCTAGGGAACAAAATTTGAACTTTTTGGTTTGCTTCCTTACTATCTCAGGAAGACTTCAATCTTCAGTTTGCTCCACTACCATCTCTAGGGAACAAAATCTGAACTTTTAAATTTGCTACATCGTCCTCTGAGGGACATGTCCTGTAGACTCGAATGTATTATGGACGACATTTGCATGAATGCAAAATGTCTTGAGAATGATCCCAAAATGTATAATGATTAGGATGTAATGATCGGAATGAATCTAATGCTCCTAACTAAATGATATTAAGGATGACATTTGCATGAATGTAGAATGTCATAAGAATGATCTCCTTTTTTTCTTTTTTTAAACTATTAGGATAAAATGATCGAAATGAATCAAATGCTTCTAATTAGAAGTGTATGAATGATATTTACATGAGAATGATACCTTTTTACTATTTGGGTTGTCACTGCTCATAGTTCATCAAGGTTCTATCACTGATGTGTTACCATGCTTTCTCGTTCAGCTGGTATCTTTGATAGAAAATCCAAAGAACGATCATATTCTACTCAGCAAGCTTACCCCACTATAATTCCAGAGTCCCTTCCACTATACCTTCTGAGACAACTTCAGGGGAATAACATTTGGTTTCTTTCATCCAATCTGTTATCAATTTGATCTGTTACACCATACCCTTAGTGTAATAACCAGATGTATGTGCCTTTCAATATTTCCAAACCTTAGGCTTGGTGAGTTCTAAACAATAGTCCTATTTCAGGTTCCTATATTATTTAAAAAACTTCCAGAGTAATGTACGAAACTCCTTTTAAGAAAATATTATTAGTCCAATAAATAAAATGCTTGAAAAAAGATCACAAAATGGACAAGAAAGAAATTATTCAGGAGCATAGCTTGAAACAAATAAATTAATCAATGATAACCAAGGCAATAAAAGAAAATTGATTTGAGATTATCTTGAAAAGAATAAAGCAATCAAAGATAGCAAATTCAAAAATGGGTAAGATAGAAGCTAGGTGCCCCAGATATCGCAGCCTTAGCTTCTCTGTTCAAACTTCTTGAGGACCATTTTAAGCTCAATATGTGTTTAAGGGATCTAGAGTACTTTGTCAATGCCCCAAGACACAACATACTTTCTCATTATTAATTCAGGCATAACAAGACTACCACATGCCCTATCTTTAATCAAAATTTGAGCCACCCTTTTGGGTTTTCAGCTCAAAACCCCTTTGGCCTCAAAGCGCCCTTTGCGGGTTTTCGCTTTGGCCTCTCCTCTTTTCTTTCTTTCTTTTTTTTTTGAAATTTGATCTCAAGGCGCCTTTTTGGGTTTTCACCTTGGCTTTTCCCCTTTCGAGTAAAACACTTCTTGTCTGAACTTGAATTCGCCAGATTGGGCAAGTCTTCACCATCCGTCTCGATGATGTTCCTCTAGAACAGGCCCTACATAAAGATCCTTCCCAGTTTGACATCTGCTTTCCTCATAAATCCTTTTGTATAAGAAAGATCTTTTTCAACATTAGGTCCATTTCGAGGAATTCCCTAAGATGAACTTCTTCAATGTAAGCTAGCATCATCTGGCCGTGATAGATAGCTTTTAACCTTTTCTTCTATTATGTTCAGTTGACAAAATTGTTTCTATTCTAATTAGAAATGTGTTGCCCCAACAAAGATTATAGCCAACGTTTGATAAGACAGAGGGTAAATGGCAACTTCTTTGTGTCAATCTTTACAAGTCTTAGTCATCTTTTCTACAATCCTTATTTTGTTTTTTTTTCATTTTTTTTCTTTCTTTGCTGCTCTATAATATGACGTATGATCTTTGAACAGACTACAAACTTTTGAATTCGTCCTTTTTGGCATTCTTTGTCGGTGCCTGATCTTTTTCTTTTTTCTTTTTAAAATAAAATTAGATGACTTCGACTTTGTAACATTGGCATATGAAGCTACTTCCACCCTCTTAGTGAAGTAAACGACGAACACAACAATGAATTGATATCGACTAAAAGCTTTTGACAAGATTAGCCCTATCACATCCATGCCCCACATATGGAAAAATTGAAGAAATGGAGAAGGCCCATAAATCTCGTCTTCTTCAATTTAGTATTTGTGGTATAACTGATGTAATCCCCTTCCATGGTAGACCAACAGTGTTCGATCCTCATGTTTAGCCCGTGTCTTAGTAGCCTAGACATGTCCTGATATGATCACGCAAAAACATCTTTGAATTCTTGAAAACAACTCAATGGTATCTTGCTTTATTTCTATAGTAAACTGGGTTTCAATCTTCACCCATTTCCTAGGTTCGCACTGTCCACTGACCCTTTGTAGAGTAGATTCTATTTTCACTTGTTCTACCATCCTTACAAATCAAAAGATAGGCTACAATCTCTATCATTTTCAAAGTCCTGACATCCCCTAGACCTATATCTCATTCAAAAAGGGAGTCAGTAACAACATCGCTCATGTCGTTGATATCTGGGTACCTAGGTACGAAGGCAAAAAAAATATCCGAAGAATAAATGATTCTAAGGATGATTATTTGTATGGTATGGTCATAATAAAGAATGAAAGAATATTGTAAAAAACAAAAGAATGTACAGTATGAAGAATAAAAAAAATATTTGCTTAAAAAGATACATTTTATTGAAATAAAAATTCTGGACATAAGCCTATTTCACAAAAGGATCCTTATTGCCTCTAGGCTTAAAGCAACAAGCATGTTCTGAATATTACTCTAAATTAGCTCTAAAAATACAGAAATTCCTTCCACAGTTCTATTATTTAAAATTTTCCAAAGTATGTAAGGGCTTGGAAACTCTTATTCCTCGATTCCCTCTTCAGATTCGTCGTTAATGCTTAGATTCCCCAACATTCCCATCGGGTTTTTGATCTCCTCGATTTATTATTCATCAAGCCTTGCATTAGGGCCCTGAGCTCGATGCATTCATGGATCCTTGCCCCTATTTATCATGGAACTCACAATGTTTACTCCTTTAATAGAAAGGTTAGGTAACAAATTTTTTGCACCAGAGGGATTATCGAATTTTACGACACCCAATTTGATGAGTCTTTCTTATCTTTTTGAAAATGGCATAGTTCTCGATCGAGTGTCCTGTGATTCCCGTATGGTATTCACATTGAGTATTCGTGTCGTACCATTTAGGGTATGGAGGTTGTATAGGTTTTAAGTAGAAAGGGGATACTACATGTGCATTAAACAAAATTTGATACAGCTCCCTATACGTGATTAGGATGGGTGCGAAATGGGATTTCTCTGAGTTCAATCTTAGATTGGGTTCTTGCCTTGAGAAGACCTGATGGCTAGTAGTTGACTGGCCTGTGATACTTTCTTCTTTCTTCGGGCCCTTAGAGTATTAACTTGTGAATTCCAGTCTTGCTTTTTCCTTTTGTAACGATCTTCACATCGTTTCGAGATCTCCACACTAGCCTTCCTTTTTTTTCCATACCAGCCAAATAAATGACAATGGGATTGGTTGGATTGCCCCCTGGATTGGGACCTGAGCCTATCGAATAGTTTATTGGTACTGACATACCGGCCTAATGCTGTTGGGGTTTGATAGTAATAGGTACCCCTTTCGGATGTGCGGCTGGATGAGTCAGGACACCTACTGGGGAATAAACGATGTCTTCATCATCATCCACTGTTGACCACTGAGCCACTCCTTTTTTTAGGTCCTCCGGCTAGTAACTGGGTTAGCTAGCCTATTATATTCATTTGTTCCCGCATTTTTTGTTGAATCTTGGTCAATTGCCCCTGCATCTATAATTTCATTTGCTCTATTCTCTCCAACCTTTGTTCCATGCTTTCCAGGTTAATTGAAATATTTTTGCCTAATTAGGGTCCTTTTGTAAAAGTCTAATGCAAATGATGCAATGCAATGCAGATGCATGGAGTGAATGCAAAAGAAAGAGAGGCGTTGATTTTGAATTCAATTTCATTAGAAAAACTTTTTTAGAAAGCAAATTTCTTTACATAAAATGGATTGCATATATGGCCTTGCCCTTATATTCCAAGCAAAAACATTAATCCCCTTCTTCGCAAAGGTCAAATCTTACCAACTTCTAATAGATGCCTCCACTAGCTCCTTTTTGCTTGATCTGGGCCGCGACTCACTGCTCACTTATTTCCATAATGCTCATTAGCCTCTTCAAGAAAGCCTAGACGTGGTGATTCTCGAATAGTCTTTGTCAGCTTGAATCCTTGGGCAATAAAGTCTTGTATTCCTTCACGAACTATCAGTCTTCTCTCGTGGTGTTTGCTTGAACCATATTCGAACGACCGTATTATAATCCACTTTATCAAGAAATCCATTTTCTTATGACAAACTCTTCTATTTAGCAATCGAATTTGAATCAACACCTCTTTTCTATGATGTGAATGCAATGCAATCAAAACAAAAGAGAACACATTAGCACAAGAGAATAACAAAATAGGGCACCTATCTAGGTGACCACTAGGGTTCAATATAGCTTTATCTAGGATTGACTCTTAAGGATCGCTATATGTGGCTTATTTCTAAAGGGAGGGTACCTGAACCAGCAGATTCCTCAATCCTCACCCATTATAGGCTCATATGGATCGAGTTTAGTTTAGGGGAATACATTTCCCTATGGCTACATGGAGATGAAAATCTCACGAAGACATAGGTACGGATGTATCTCGAAAGCGATTCACTATCCTGCACGGAGGTGAAAACCTCATGAAGGAGTAGCTTATTGCTCCCACTTAAAAGGGTGTGACCACAACGGTCATGCAATGCAATGCATACATGCTTTCCAATATTAAAACAACATGCAATAAAAAGGATCATTATTTTTCAAATAAGATTTTCAAATTTAGACAAAAGGACAGGAAATAATCAATTTTACGGCTTGACTCTCTTATTGTTCCCCAATGGAGTTACCAAGCTGTCGAAACCATTTTTTAAGTTTGTTATTAAAACGGGGGTTGACTTTTAAAAATAGAAATGGAGTCGCCACCAATCCTTTTTACTAGGGTGTGATTAGATCACCTTGTAAAATATTTTATTTCAAAAACATTGATTTTGATCTACTAAATACAATAAAACAGGTTTGGGAGTCTGTTACGTATGAGGAAGGGTTAGCACCCTCATAACGCCCAAAAAATTGGTACCTAATCGATAAAATCGTGTCCGAATGTTGAAAATTTGAAAATTACAAAATATGATCCTTTTATTAGAAAGAAAACCAAAACTTACCTATTTCGAAAAAAATAAAATGTTATATCCAGTAAGTTAGGATATAACATCTCATGGCTTCGAAATTAGGTTCACCTTTATTTGTAGAAAATTCTTACCTCGAAATACAAAACATCATGTCCAGTAAGTTAGGAAACAACGTTTTGAATTTCTGAGAATAAGTTTTGATTTGGGAATTCATGAGTTTCAATTTTAAAAGAAAAGGGATACTTAATATTTTAAGTTCAACGATAAAAATCAAAACCCAGTGAGTTACGTCATAATTTTTCTCGAAGTCCCCAAATATTAGGTATCACCGTATTTTTTTAAAACTAATTGAATAAAATGCATCAATTCAAAAGGTATAAAATAGTGGTTCGAGTAAAATATTACGACATACATATTTAATACCAATTCTACAATACTACAAATTATACTAATAATAAATAATAAAAGAATAACATAAATATATAAAGAATTATGTTAAGCACTAATAAACAAATCAAAAGAACATAAAATAATATAAAATAAATAGAAATAATTAAGACTTTCACGAAATAACAAAATCAAATGAAAAAGGGAATAATTTTAAAAAAGAAAAAAGAAAAAAGAAAAGAGAATATTTAAACATTAAAAAATGTGACAATTTTTAAATGATTTAATATATATACGTAAAAAATTAAAAGTAAATATAGTAATTATATTGAATATATAATTTAATGATTTAATACATATATAAATGATTACATATAATAAAAATAATTAGTAAATAATATAAAATATTTTATATAAAAACATATATATATATATATTATTTAATGTACTAATCATAAAATTACATGTATAATAAATAATATAAATGAAATAGGTTATATAATATAAATAGATTTTATACAAAACAAAATTTAAAAATAATATATGATATAATATAATACTATATAATATACGAGAATGTATAATATAATAATAAATATATAAATCATAGTATATAATAAAACTAATATTAAACCAAACAATATAATAAATAATAAATAATAATTTAATATATATATAAAGATAATACATATAAAAATAATATATATGAATTTTATACTATTAACAAAATTAATAAAATAATAAAATAATATATAATTTTAATATAATAAAATGATTCAATATGATATTAGAATAATTTAAAAAAATAAATAAATAAATAAAGGAAGGAGGGTTAAATAGCAAGTAAAATAAGTATAAAAGAATTAAATCAAAATGCGCGTCATACTGTAGGGTCTAAAATGGCAATTATGCCAAAATTTAAAAACGACGACGTTTTGATCTTAATCTTTAAGGAGCTCGAGGACTTAATTGAAACCAAATCTAAACTTTAGGGCTAAATTGAAAATAAAGAAAAATGATATTCGGACATAATTGAAATTTTGCGAAAATGCGGAAAGGCTTATAAAGCAATTATCCCTTTTAATAAAATACACGTGGATCCTCTGCCTTGGGTTGGGTCAAATTTCGGGTCTTTAAACGAAACGGCATCGTTTCGGCAGTGGAGCTTAAGTCCAAAACAGCGCCGGTTTAAACCTATATAAATAGCCCAATTTAGAGAAAAAAAACATTTCCCATTGTGTTTTAAAAAAAAATTCTGAGAAAGCTCTCAGAACCTCTTCCCGAGATTTTTGGTAGTCTTCGACGAGGCTCCGACCGCCGTCCGCCATTGTCGTCGATCGCAATGCACGGCGGCCGAAAATTTTAAAAAAGGTAATTTTTGCTTTTTTTATATTTTAATATATATATATATTATATAACTTAAAAAAGATAAAAAAAGAAATAACAGTTTTCGAAAATAGAGGGAAAAAATAAAAATAAAAAAGAAATCCTCTAAAATAACCTCTATTTTTTTATTGCTTGTGTATTCTATATTGGTATCTTTCTGTATCTTCGTATGTATTCATGACTGTCCATTTTATAGATCTTTGGGGTTTTAAATAGCCCCAAAATAATAAACAAAAAAGGAAACATATTCTACCTTGTTTATTACTTTCCTTTTGCAGGCGAGAAGCGAAGATCTCGGCATCGATAGGGCATAGCTCGCGAGGATTGCGGCGCAAAAGGGATTCTGGTGGCTGCGGCGGGAATGGCGCATGCTGGTCACTTGTGGCACTTAGGGTTTCAGAAACCCTAGGTCTTCTGATTTCAGTTTAGGTGTTAGATTAGGATTCTATTTTGGGCCCGATTGGGTCTGGGTAGGATTGGGTTTAAGTCTGTTTTGGGTTAGCTTGTTTAAGGTGTAATTGGGTTAGAATTATTTGGGTGTTATTGGGCCACGGATATTGGGATTGTATTTATGTCTTTTTTGATTTTATAAAATGAACTATAAAAATAACAAATGGGACTTTTTTTTTTTGTTTTTTATATTATTGATATGGGCCCGGGCAAATTGGGCTTGTTACACTAAACATAGACAAAGTATGGTTCGCATGCGATAGGATTCCTATATGTATTGGTGGAAGCATTCTGAAACTTCGGTGAATTTAGTTGTTGTTAGGTTTAATTTCAAATTATGTAAGTACCACTGAGTAATTAATATTCTGCGTACGAAATTGTTTGTTACCATGCACAAGTATCATAGGCTTTTGAGGCGATTGTGAGTTGTCAGCATCCAATCTTTCGACACTTACCTCAGCCATTGTAAAGTTTTAATTATGCTTAATTAATTTTTAACACATTCACCCGACCCGATCACTAGATCTGGGTACGAGTGACACAACTGAATCGGTTATTGTACATATTTAAAACTCACTAACTTTTAATATTAGATTTTATTACCTATTTATTTAAAAATTTATACAACAGAAATTATAAAATTTAAAATAAAAGTTTATTGTCTCAAATTTGGACTCTTAAGGAACTATTTGGTTACAACATATTCTCCCTCTTGGCGAAGTCTCTAAAGGTACCCCCTTATTATGTGCATAACACTTGCTAACAGAGCTCCTTGGTCCAATACGGGCTGGCTTGGTCCCTTCTCGAGTTCCTTATTCCACAAATCCTACAAACATAGGTCAATTCATTGTAAGTTTCAAAGAACTTACTGAGTCTCTACATTGCGCTAAAATAGACCCTATTGTGTAGGGATTTAAATATAAAGAAACTAAATGCGATTAACTCCTTACTTATTTTTGGAAAATCTTTCTCTACCCGAAGTGGAGAGTTCTGATTTATTTCTGAATTTATCCATTGGTGGATAGATCATTAAGCAATCTTTCCCTAGAAAATCCTACCAACCCTTGATCAGTCTCGATGGTTTCTCTAATGTCTCTCCAAATCCATGGACTCTGTTCTTCCTTTACTTGTATTCTTTGATCCAACAATTCCAAGTGTGGAATCTTCCTTCCACCATGTCCTATTAATGTTAGCCCTTTGGACTACTCTCCTAAAGGCCCTTGGGTAGATTTCTCTTCAGTGATCATTCCAACTCTGCTTAGTCCATGACAGACTCCTTTCCTTACCATAATCTTATGAGACTTCCTCACATTTTATCCGTTGGAATAACTAACAAGGTCCCACGCCACTATGGCAGACTAAATCTCACTTGGGTTAAATAGTGATCGGGTGACAACCTTGTAACCCACCTTGTTCGTATTGCCTTACTTTAAAGTGTCATCTAATGTCCATCTAAGTTCATGATTTTTCATTCATGCTGGTTTCCCACGAAACTGACCATTTGGCTGGTACTTCCTCAATAGTTTCCCCTTTAAGAGCAATAATCATGACAGACCTATCTAGCATTTGATGTATCCCATTTTAGTACTCTTTACATTGGGTTCCTAACAACCCCTCATTTCATTATGTACTAACTTGTATATTTTCAATCAACCACTTGTATACAGGGTTTTCCTTGAACACCCTCTAGGATTCTTAATGGTAGATCTTTACTTGAAATCCTTAGATACCCCCTTTTTCATCTTCTTAGACACCAAGCACCACAGGCACATCCTTTCCCATAATTGATTCTGTAATATCCCGAATTATAGCTTATGCATAATTGCTTAATTGAGTGTGGAAGCATGCCTTTGTATGTATGAATGTGTATTTATGAATGTTGTGAACTTTAGAATAATAGGAAAATACTTTAGTAAATATTAAGTTTTTCTTAGTTTTAATAAGGGAGCTAAGCTTAGAAGGGCTTTAAGAGGAATTATATGTGAAATATGACATATAATTAGGCTTGGAAAAGTGGCTTGGAGGCGCCACTTAAAGCCTTTGTAAATGACGCCACAAGCTAGGGGTAGGTCTGGAGTTCAAGCAGCAAGGGAAGCAACATTTTGGTTTTTTTTTTTTCAAAGAAAAGAGGGAGAGATGGACTGCACTAATGAACTTAAGTAAGGAATTTAAGCCTCTTTAAAATTCGCAAAGCTAGGTGATAAACAATGGATTATTTTATTAATTTTGATAAGGTGATAAGAGGAGAAAAATTTGGGATTTGATAAGGAGGAGAAGAGTTGGTGGCCAAGGGGTCTTAGGTGACAAATTCGGCTAGGTGTGTATAGGAGGGACAGCCAAATTTCATTTAGACAATTTGCCTCTCTTTGTTAACTCTTTTCTCTCAAGTTAGCACTTGTCTCTTCTTTCTTTTCTAATTGTTCTAGCCGAATCCCCTTCTTCTTAGTTCACCATTGTCAATTCTCAAGGGACTCTTTCCCCTCTCTTTTATTTTGACAAAATCGACAACACAAGTAGACCCTAGCTGATATCTCATTAAGACTCAAGAGCCGAAAGTGTTGATACACATCTAGGCCATAGTCGACTAGTCTTCAAGTCTTCATAGCCGAATCCTTGAGAGATTGCAAGCAAAGGTGCTGTCGATTTCTTCAAGTAAGGGATCTTTCAGGATTTGTCTGCCATTGTCGACTACAAAGGGAGAAGGATATTTCGGGACTTATAGGATCTAAGGTAAGGAAGATATTCGGCCATAGGCCACTTTTACCATGTTTACATGTTAGAAATTAATCTAACATGTGTCAAAGTGATTTCGACAGATACCAAGGGGGTAAATAGAAATTTCAGGATTTCAAATCACAAGGTAAAGTATACATATGTGCAATCGGCCAAGGCTTATTTTAGCACTAGATATATTTTCTTACATGATTTAAAAGCCAAAAACTAATCTATGAAGGGATTTAATACCAGTCGATTACAAGGAAGGGAGTCTACAACATTCCCGGATTCAAGAATTTCAAGGTAAGTCCATATGTACATTCGGCCAAGGCCTTAATTGTTGATTAAGATCTATTTTTTGTTTAAAAAGGCCGAAACTAATTTGTTAAAGTGATTTAAAGCTTGGCCGAATACAAGAAGAGTATAGTGAAGATTTCGAGATTTGGCACCAAGGTAAGTTTTAGTGTACTAATCCTACTAGAATTTGGATTTATGGCCGAATGGCTCTTTACTAAGTATTAAATGATTGATTAAATGTAGAGATTTAAGATCTAAGGCATTAGATCAAGCTTTTCAGGATTTGGATTGGAAACCTTATGAATCGGTGTGTACCCCACTATCTTTTAATAAGATTTATGGCAATATTTTAATATGAGCATGTTTATAAGAATGTGAATATGGCTAAAGTACCATGCTATGGTACGATGTACCCAGGTATATTTTCCTACTCATACTATGAGTATGATATGGTTTCTTATGCCATGAATGTGAATATGATAAGAATGTGAATTAAGGCATGATAATGCATAATGTGTATGTTATATGGGGGCATATGGGATATTATAAAAAGGCGAACTGAATGTGGTGACCTAAGACCACAATATATGAATGTGGTGACCTAAGACCACGATATCTGAATATGGTGTCTCATGACACAAAGTATGTATCTAGTGGCTATGCCATGAACTTTATAAGATGATGAACACATCGAATGCAATGAACGCCTTCGATGGTGTGTAGCGGATGGAGGGTTGACTTAGTAGTCCCCATGGTGTGTAAGATGGTACGGGTGATGTGTAGCGGATGGCATATAGGCTTGGGTTTGGGAATGCATCATTAAATGTAAATTATGATATGTATGAACATGATTTGTTGTGCCTGAATTTGTTAAGACTTAGTGTTTGTGTACACATTGAGTCTGTTTGACTCACCCCGTTATGGGAACCTTTTTCAGGTGACGATCAGTAATGGACCGAGCCGGCAGGAGCTTAAAGGTGGCCATGCACAGCAAGGAAATTATTTATTTAGACATTTTAAATTTTTATTTAAGCACTTTAATTTATTTTGGGTTTGTTTTGATGTAAAAAGGCTATAGTATGAATTTTATGTTATGCATGCACGTTAAATTATTTTATTATGATACGAACTTTTTTTAAATTAACGACTAAGTTTATTTCATTTAAAAACAAACCCTAAACGCTTTGTCACCTAAAATCAAAGGATTTCAAATATAAAATTAACTTGTTTTCCAACCCGAGCCCAACCCAAAAACAATCTTTCTTTTCAAACACATCGTTTTTTTTCCAATGCCACAAAAGAATTTTGAACCAGTTTACATCGAGGAACATACCAGATCCGGTAAAGGCTCGTAGACCGGGTTTGGGATGTTTCAGCTTGGTATCAGAGTCCAGTTTTAAACTCTCGGGTTTAAGGCCCAAAATTTTTTCAAAGTTAAGCCCAAAAGGAATTTTGTGAATTAAGCAGGTTTTTCTGGCATGGCCCACTAAGTCTCCGACCCGAAGTCCACTAGGTAAGTACCCCGATCTTTCGTGTGATTTATATTATGACTTGTAGAAGGGTAGAAATGGAATGGAACGTAGATTAGTATGATAAGTACTTGAACCCTAGGGCTAGTTACCCCAACAATTACATAAGACTTAAATGCCAAATTAAACAAACCTGGGGTTAAGTCGCCAAGTTAGGGTGTGGCAACCATGGTGCGCATGTCTAGGATTGGTTTCGGTGGGAGCTTGGTATTTAAGCAGTCTTAAAGACTCACCTCCTCTCCACTCGAATCCTACCTGGTGCGTAGCTTCGGTTCACCCTAACCAAGAGGACTTATTCACGAGCTAAACCCCTAACTAAAACCCGAAAGGGATTAGCCGTATTTTATGAAAACCCTAGGTTTATAATCACCAAATTACCCATTGAATAGTAGCAAAAACTTATTTTGGAAAATTTTCAAAATATTTCTGATTTATAAAATTACTAAAATACCCCAAGTGGTAAAATTACAAAAATACCCTTGGTTTATGAAATTTCCAAATACCCTCGGATTTTAAAATTTCCCAAAATACCCTCAAGAATGAAAAATTACCAGAATACCCTTATTGACAAAATCACCAAGGAACCTTATTTTGACAAATTACAAAAATACCCCTGTAGGACAAATTACGAAAATACCCCTGGGATAAAACGGATAGAAATGTTTGAAGAGTGAATGTGTATGGGAGATACTAAGGAATGGATGTGCTTTTCTATGAATTAGGATAGAAAACTTGAAACCTTGAATGATCGAGAGAATCCCTACTAAACTCTTCTCATAAAACTTCATCGCGAATAATCAGTGAAATAATGGCTAATGCATAAAATTTCTTAATCAGATTAAAGCACGGTAGTAGAAATGAGCTCTAGGGGACGTGGTCGCAATGTACGAGGATGCGGTCGAGGTAGAATGACTATGTCGGAACTCGTTAGATCGGGTCAAGAATCTGAGAATGAGGTACCACCGCCACCACCACCACCAAATTGCTTGGTGTTGAGCAAGATGATCGACGGAGAAGATTACATGTCGCAGTCAGGTCGCGAGTTCTTGAAATGGTGGTTGGTGCCGAGGAATATGGGAGCTTAAAATCAGACCGAGCGACTCAGAGCCAACGGAGTCAAGTGTTCCGTGGAGTATCCGTGTGGCACCCAAAGATAAATGAATATTGGTTGGAAGCAACCGAGCGAATTATGGATGAGCTCGATCTGACCCCTGAGGAGAAGTTGAAAGGGATGGTGGCACTGCTACGTGATGAAGCGTATCAATGGTGGTTAACAGTTTGAGATAGTGCCACAGTTGAGGATCTGACCTGGGAATATGTTAAGGCGGCATATCAAAAGAAGTATGTCAGCACACATTATATTGATGAGCAGAGAAAGGCATTTCTCAGACTGGTTCAAGGAACAAGTCCATAGCAGAGTACAAAGCTAAATTTCTGAGGCTGAACCGATATGCTCGAGGAGTAGTGGCTACAGAACATGAGCGGTGTGTCCGATTTGAGGACGGATTAAGGGATGACCTGAGATTGTTAATCGCTCCACATCAGGAGCGGGAGTTTTTTGCATTAGTAGAGAAAGCCAAGGTAGCTGAAGGAATTAAGGACTCTGCAGGGAAAAACTCTAATTGGAATAGAAACAAGAGAGGTTTTGGGTCGTCTGGAACATCTGGGAATGCTCAGAAAAGGCCTAGAGTTGATGGGCCGCGAGGTCAGCAAACTGGTTGAGAGGGCAATATCGTACTTTTGAGCAGTGTGCGGGAAGAAACAATTAGGTGAATGCCGGAAAAAGACAGGTGGATGTTTCAGATGGGGGTCAAAGGACCATATGGTCAAGGACTGTCTGATGAGACCAGATGGGAATCAACCAGTAGCTCAGAATGTTAATCAGGTTGGTAGAGGTGGACAGCAGCCTCAGAGAGGTCGTGGTCCAAATGGTAAAGGTAACAATGCTGGTAGAGGACGTGGAACACCGGGTCAAGGTGCTGCTAAAACTGAGGCAAGATAGTCGGGTTTAGTTTATGCGGTTCGCTGTAGGGAGGATGAAGACACGCTGGACGCCATAATCGGTACATTTCTTGTATTTGGGAAACCATATTATGCTTTGATTGATGTGGGCTCGACCCATTCTTATGTTGCTTGTAGTGTAGTTGAAACACTAGGCATAGCCTCTGAACCTTCTAGTAGGGAGATGACTGTAGTAAGCCCACTAGGTCAAACTATGGTAGTAGATAAGATCTTTCGGAGTGTACCTTTAGGAATTCAAGGCGTAGAATTCTCTGCCGACTTGATGAAACTTCCCTTCGGAGAGTTCGATCTCATACTTGGTATGGACTGGCTAGTGGACCATCGGGCTGTGTTGGACTGTACAGCTAAGCGAATGGAGTTAAGGACCCCAGAGGATGAGGTGGTCATTATGATAGGAGAAAGAAGAAACTACTTGTCTAATGTAGTTTCGACGCTAAAGGCTAAAAAGATGGTTCTTAAAGGGTGCAAGGCATTTTTAGCCTTGGTAAGTACGCTAGATGGAAAGGAAGAAGGTGTTAGTGGAGTTAGAACGGTAAGGGATTTCGAAGATATGTTCCCAGAGGAATTACCAGAAATACCCCCAGACAGGGAGGTGGAGTTTAGAATTGATTTACTATCGGGAATAGCTCCTGTGTCAATTACCCCGTACAGAATGGCACCAAAGGAGTTGGTGGAGCTCAAGGCTCAAATCTAAGAATTGCTGGATCGTGGGTTTATTCGACCCAGTGTGTCTCCATGGGGAGCACCGATTCTGTTTGTGAAGAAGAAGGACGAAACTATGCGTATGTGCATAGACTATCGTCAGTTGAATAAGCTGACCATCAAGAACAGGTATCCTTTACCAAGGATTGATGACTTGTTCGATCAGCTTAAGGGGGCGGCAGTGTTCTCAAACATTGACTTAAGGTCGGGATATCATCAGTTGAAGGTGAAGGAGGCAGATATCCATAAGACAGCCTTTAGAACAAGGTATGGCCACTATGAGTTTGTGGTAATGCCATTCGGGTTGACAAACGCCCCAGCCGCGTTCATGGATATGATGAACCGGGTGTTTCAACCTTACTTGGATAGGTTCGTCGTGGTGTTCATCGACGACATCCTTGTATACTCCAAGACTGAGGAGGAGCATGATGAGCACCTCTGGATTGTGTTGCAAGTATTGAGGGACAAGAAGCTTTATGCCAAATTTAGCAAGTGTGAATTTTGGCTTAGGGAAGTTGCATTCTTAGGGCACGTGGTGTCAGCAGAAGGAATAAGAGTGGATCCTAGGAAGGTTGAAGCAGTGTTGAATTGGAAACCACCTAAGTCGGTGGTGGAGATTTGTAGTTTCTTGGGATTGGCAGGCTATTACAGAAGGTTTGTAGAAGGGTTTTCATCAATAGCCGCGCCTTTAACAAAGTTGTTGAGAAAGGAAGTACCCTTTGTATGGTCGGATAAGTAGTAGGAGAGCTTTGGAAAGCTTAAGAAGGTATTAACGGAAGCTCCAGTCTTGATTCAGCCGGAGGCAGGAAAGGATTTTACGGTGTATTATGATGCTTCCCATATAGGTTTGGGTTGCGTATGATGCAAGACGGAAAGGTAGTCACATATGCATCCCGACAGTTGAGGCCATATGAGGTGAACTACCCAACGCATGACTTGGAATTAGCAGCAGTGGTCTTCGCTCTTAAGGTATGGAAGGTACTACCTTTATGGTGAAAAGTCGACGATCTACACGCACCACAAGAGTTTTAAGTATTTGGCCGACTCGTATGAGTTAAACTTGAGGCGCGAAGGTGGGTTGAATTGCTGAAGGACTATGACTGTTCAATAGAATATCACCCGGGCAATGCGAATATAGTGGCGGATGCCCTAAGTCGAAAGGTGGTATCGGATCTGAGGGCGATGTTCGTACACTTGAGTTTGTATGATGATGGAAGCCTGTTGGCAGAATTGCAAGTCAAGCCGACGTAGTTGAATGAGGTGAAAGAGGGACAATTGGCGGATGAGGACCCAAGTGCTAAGCTACAGCAAGTACAGAAGGGAGAGTTGGAAGATTATGGCATTAATGGCGAAGGAGTGCTGTGTTTCAAAAGCAAGGTCTGTATGCCTAAGGATAAGGTACTTAGGCGAAGGATTCTTCAATAGTCGCATGGTAGCCCTTATACTATGCATCCTGGAGGCACTAAGTTGTACAGAGACTTAAGAGAACACTTTTGGTGGCTTGGTCTGAAGAAAGAAGTCACTGAACTCATTGGCAAGTGTTTGACGTGTCAGCAAGTTAAGGCTAAAAACCAAGTTCCGTCAGGATTGCTTCAACCGATAATGATTCCGCAGTGGAAGTGGGAGAGAATTACCATGGACTTCGTTAGTGGGCTTCCCCTTACGCCTACTAAGAAGGACTCGGTATGGGTAATAGTGGACCGTTTGACCAAGTCCGTGCACTTTATTTCGGTGAGAGTCGATTATTCTTTGTAGAGATTGGCAAAGTTGTATGTGGCGAAAGTCGTAAGGTTGCATGGGGTGCTGGTGTCGATTATCTCAGATAGGGACCCAAGGTTTACTTCTCGGTTCTGGAAAGCGTTACATCAGGTTTTAGGCACTAAGTTGGATTTTACTACGGCTTTTCATCCACAGTCTGACGGGCAGTCTGAACGGGTAATCCAAGTGTTAGAGGACATCTTGAGGGGCTGTGTGATGGATTTTCAAGGAAGTTGGGAGGAGTATTTGCCTTAGCAGAGTTTGCCTACAATAACAACTATCAGACAAGTATTCGAATGGCACCTTATGAAGCACTGTATGGTCGAAAGTGTCAGACTCCTACATGTTGGACGGAATTGGGAGAACGACGAGTTTTGGGTCCAGAGATTGTGGCAGAATCCGAAGAGAAGGTTAGTGTAATTTGGGCTCGATTGAAGGAAGCATCTGATAGACAAAAGTCGTACGTAGATCTCAAACGGAAGGAGATTGAATTTGATGTGGGAGACCAAGTATTTCTTAAGGTTTCACCTTGGAAGAAGGTGATGAGATTTGGTCGAAAGGGAAGCTAAGCCCAAGGTTTATAGGACCCTATCGAGTGTTAAAGCGAGTTGGACTAGTGGCTTATCAGTTGGGGTTGCCACCGGAGTTGAAGCAGATGCATGACGTATTCCATGTGTCCATGCTACATCGTTATCGATCGGATCCATCTCATGTAGTTCTAGTTGAAGAGGTGGCGTTAAGGCCAGATTTATCCTACGAGGAAGAGCCGATTCAGATTCTGAAGCGAGATGTTAAAGTATTACAGAGGAAGTCAGTTCCCCTAGTCAAAGTGTTGTGGCGTAACCATGGATCAGAAGAAGCTTCTTGGGAGCCGGAAGAAGCAATGCGACAGCAATACCCTCACCTATTCTAGCCAGGTAATTTTAGGGACGAAATTATTTTAAGGGGGTAGAACTGTAATATCCTGAATTATGGATTATGCATAATTGCTTAATTGAGTGTGGAAGCATGCCTTTATATATATGAATGTGTATTTATGAATGTTGTGAACTTTAGAATAATAGGAAAATACTTTAGTAAATATTAAGTTTTTCTTAGTTTTAATAAGGGAGCTAAGCTTAGAAGGGCTTTAAGAGGAATTATATGTGAAATATGACATATAATTGGGCTTGGAAAAGTGGCTTGGAGGCACCACTTAAAGCCTTTGTAAATGATGCCACAAGCTAGGGGTAGGTTTGGAGTTCGAGCAGCAAGGGAAGCAACATTTTGTTTTTTTTTTTTATTTTCGGCAAAAAGAGGGAGAGATGGACGGCACTAAGGAACTTAAGTAAGGAGTTTAAGCCTCTTTAAAATTCGACAAAGCTAGGTGATAAACAATGGATTATTTCTATTAATTTTTGATAAGGTGATAAGAGGAGAAAAATTTGGGATTTGATAAGGAGGATAAGAGTTGGCCGGCCAATGGCGTCTTAGGTGACAAATTCTGCTAGGTGTGTATAGGAGGGACAGCCGAATTTCATTTAGCCAATTGCCTCTCTTTTGTTAACTCTTTTCTCTCCAAGTTAGCACTTGTCTCTTCTTTCTTTTCTAATTGTTCTAGCCGAATCCCCCTTCTTCTTAGTTCACCATTGCCGAATTCTCAAGGGACTCTTTCCCCTCTCTTTTATTTTGACAAAACCGACAACACAAGTAGACCCTAGCCGATATCTCATTAAGCCTCAAGAGTCAAAAGTGTTGATACACATCTAGGCCATAGTCGACTAGTCTTCAAGTCTTCATAGCCGAATCCTTGAGAGATTGCAAGCAAAGGTGCTGTCGATTTCTTCAAGTAAGGGATCTTTCGGGATTTGTCTGCCATTGTCGACTACAAAAGGAGAAGGATATTTCGGGACTTATAGGATCTAAGGTAAGGAAGATATTCGGCCATAGGCCACTTTTACCATGTTTACATGTTAGAAATTAATCTAACATGTGTCAAAGTGATTTCGACAGATACCAAGGGTTAAATAGAAATTTCGGGATTTCAAATCACAAGGAAAAGTATACATATATTTAATCGGCCAATGCTTATTTTAGCACTAGATATATTTTCTTACATGATTTAAAAGCCAAAAACTAATCTATGAAGGGATTTAATACCAGCCGATTACAAGGAAGGGAGTCTACAACATTCCGGGATTCAAGAATTTCAAGGTAAGTCCATATGTACATTCGGCCAAGGCCTTAATTGTTGATTAAGATCTATTTTTCGTTTAAAAAGGCCGAAACTAATTTGTTAAAATGATTTAAAGCTTGGCCGAATACAAGAAGAGTATAGTGAAGATTTTGGGATTTGGCACCAAGGTAAGTTTTAGTGTACTAATCCTACTATGATTTTGATTTATGGCCGAATGGCTCTTAACTAAGTATTAAATGATTGATTAAATGTAGAGATTTAAGATCTAAGGCATTAGATCAAGCTTTTTGGGATTTGGATTGGAAACCTTGCGAATCAGAGTGTACCCACACAATCTTTTAATAAGATTTATGGCAATATTTTAATATGAGCATGTTTATAAGAATGTGAATATGGATAAAGTACCATGCTATGGTACGATGTACCCAGGTACATTTTCCTACTCCTACTATAAGTATGATATGGTTTGTTATGCCATGAATGTGAATATGATAAGAATGTGAATTAAGGCATGATAATGCATAATGTGTATGTTATATGGGGGCATATGGGATATTATAAAAAGGGGAACTGAATGTGGTGACCTAAGACCACGATATCTGAATATGGTGTCTCATGACACAAAGTATGTATCTATTGGCTATGCCACAAACTTTATAAGGGCGATGAGCACGTCGACTGCAGCGACTGCCTTCGATGGTGTGTAGCAGATGGAGGGTTGACTTAGTAGTCCCCATGGTGTGCAGGATGGTACGGGTGACGTGTAGTGGATGGCATATAGGCTTGGGTTCAGAAATGCATCATTAATTGTAAATTATGATATGTATGAACATGATTTGTTGTGCCTGAATTTGTTAAGACTTAGTGTTTGTGTACACATTGAGTCTGTTTGACTCACCCTGCTAGGGAACCTTTTTCAGTGACGATCAAGAATGGACCGGTCTCAGGAACTTAAAGGTGGCCATGCAAAGAAGGAAATTATTTATTTAGACATTTTAAATTTTTATTTAAGCACTTTAATTTATTTTGGGTTTGTTTTGATGTAATAAGGCCATAGTATGAATTTTATTTTATGCATGCACGTTAAATTATTTTATTATGATACGAACTTTTTCTTAAATTAACGAATAAGTTTATTTCATTTAAAAACAAAACCTAAACGCTTTGTCACCTAAAAGCAAAGGATTTCAAATATAAAATTAACTTGTTTTCCAACCCGAGCCCAACCCAAAAACAATCTTTCTTTTTAAACACATCGTTTTTTTCCAATGCCACAAAAGAATTTTGAACCAGTTTACATCGAGGAACATACCAGATCCGATAAAGGCTCGTGGGCCGGGTTTGAGGTGTTTCAGATTCCAGCTGAATTACCACCTATATGCCTTTCCAGCTTCCACTATCTTTGTTTTAGCGGCCTGCTCCCCCTTCTATTCCATTTACTCCCTTCGGCAGATTCATTTCTAATTCGTTGTCTAATAACATTCGCTGACACTTACGCTTTTCTTTTTCCTTCATCTACAAGATTTTTCCCAATCATCGTCCTAGTAGATTATCCTGTTTTAGTGTCCCAATGGACCATCAATTTCTACCATGATTGCGCAACTGATCCTTTGTAACATGAACCCCTAATTAACGTTCTGGTGGCTTTCCCATATCTACTATCCCAGCAGACTCGATTGGTTGTTATAGTTGAGCTATGGTCTTACACTGTATAATTCACGTGTTTATTCTCCCAGTGGACTACCTCATGTGTACTATCTCGACGGACTATATTAGTAGCCATAGTCGAGCTATGGTCTTACAACTTATACCTCTTTGAGGTGTCGCCCCGTAGGACCTTACCGTCATCGCGGTGTTGCCCCATAAAGATTGCTAACTGTTGTCACGGTTGTCACATCCTAAATTTATGGGGCTTTGTATTTAATGTGCTGTGATGTATTGTTGTGCTTATTATGCTTGTTAGAATATTTTAGGGGTCCAGAATGGGCTCGAAGTTGGGCTGAGGCCTTAGCAAAAATTCTTTGTTTGGGCACTCTAGTGGAGAGTCAGGTAGGATAGGGCTTAAAAGATATTATCTGTGAAGTAAGACACAAAAATGGGCTTGTGGCCCAGTGGTCAGTGGCGACATGCAGGGATTAGGAGGTGGTGTGTCAAGCAGTTAAGGAGGTCCAAGGTTCGAGTCGCATGATACCTTTTTATTTTAATTTAATTTCGACAATAGCAAAGAGCAGTAGTGGAGCTCAGCTTGGATGCTTGAAATTAGGAATTATTTAGTGTGGATAATAAGGTTGATAATGTGCTGATAAAGGAAGGAAGATGTAGTGTTATCCATGACACTGTGGATGAGTAATCAGATAAAGATAAGGGGAAAATTTTGGATTTATCTATTGGTCACAGTGGTAACCGAAATTCCAACACTGAAGGGGGAGGTGAAATCGGTTCTGATAGGTTCAAGGGGTGCCAAAATTTCCCTTGATTAAATAGCTTAGTTTTGATTTTAAAGAGGGGCATTTTCAGTTTTTAGGTAGTAGGTGTCGAAATTTTGGTTTAAGTAGGGGATACCTCTTCAATTCCGGCATTTGACCCTATTCTCTTTTTCTTTCCTCTCATCTCCACTTTTATGCAAAAGTCAAAATTTCCATTGTTCTCTTCTCTCAATCATCTTTTTCTCAAAAGTCGAAACTCATAACTCCTCTCTTCTCCATTTTTTTCTTATAACCGACTGATCATTGTTCTTTCCTTTATTCTCTCTTTGCCGATTTTTTCATAGCCGAATCTTCATAAATCCTATTGCACTATTTTCCTTTTGATCTTCTCAAAAGCCAAAATCTCTAAGAGTTATTCGAATCTATTGGTTAAGGTAAGTGCCGATTTCTCTTTTCACTTCTTCTCTTCTAGTTTTTGGAGACCAAAGCCGAAAGGCTATATAAGATTATCTTTGGAGTAATGATTTGATTGTTCTCGTGTTCTTATTTTAGGGCGACACATCAGGAATCGAAGTAGATCATCTAGATCTAAAAGCCGGAAATCGCTAGTCTCTAAACTCCATCTCTTTCGGGATTATTCCCATTCGTGTTTGTACTCGATGTTTTAATCTGATTTGTTGACTAAGATCTATTCCATGGATACAAACGCCAGTCAAATGAAAGAGGAAATTGGATCCAGAAATCCAACCCCTAGATTTAAGAAGCGGTATGTGTCACCAGACGATTAGCCACCGGTTGTGGACCGCCTTGAAACAAAACCTTAGATGCTTAGTAGTCGTATCGACCGATAGTGTTGACATAAAAAGTCTCGTCTTGTCTATAATCAGGTGTGTGGATCTCTATCACACTAGTTAATCTCTACTATGTATATTTTATGGGCTAAAAGTCGGAAAAAGGCTGTATGAACAGTCGTGATACCTGAAAAGGGTAGGCAAAGGATGTCAGGTATGTAATCATAAAAACTTCTCTATGTGTATCGAAGGATGTGGTAGTCTGTGATCTTTTTAGATAGTATATTGTTTTGACTCTGCATGTATGTATGCATGGGATGGGATTGATATGACGAAGGGGAAGAGCATGCTAATAGGTCATTCAGTGATCGGTGGTTAATTCACAACATGTTATTTAGGTCGCATGGCGATCGGTGGCTCTGCCACATCTAATTAATAGGTCACATAGTGATCTGTGGTTAAACCACAATATATTATTAAGGTCGCATTGCGATCAGTGGCTCTGCCACATAGGTCACATAGTGATCGGTCTTTATGACAGGTAGCACAGCTCGTCGAAATGGTGTGTAGCGGATGGAGGGTTGATTGTAGAAATCCCCAAGGTGTGATGGCTGGTACAGGCTGGTGTGTAGAGGATGGACTATAGGATTGGGATAGGCCATGTAGCATGTATATATTCTGTTGCCATTGTGTATGGGCCAAGGCCCATAATGTGTTTATGGGCCTCACCCTTTTTATGTGTTTTCAGGATTTGCACACTGAGTCTTGGTGACTCACCTTTTATTTCCCTGACTTTTCAGATGAGCAGTAGATCGTGGACATGGGAGCCGAGGCGGACTCGAGGGGCCATCAAGTTTTTATTTTCATAAACTATTTCTAGTTTTCCTTTAAGTTTTAATTTTGGGATTATTTATGTAATAATGCCTCCATAGCTTAGGTTATCAATTTATATTTGTTAATTTTTATATTCTATAAACTTATGTTCAAGGACTTGATTATAAGAAGGAAAAAAAAAAGATTTTCAAATAAGTTTTTTTAAAAAAAACTGCAAAGGCTTTCTACAAATATCACTT
The DNA here is from genome assembly GCA_025506655.1 of Gossypium rotundifolium. NCBI lineage: Eukaryota > Viridiplantae > Streptophyta > Magnoliopsida > Malvales > Malvaceae > Gossypium > Gossypium rotundifolium. Next base: position 152,502,656 of record CP106733.1, on the reverse strand, counting down.
ATTTAACAAATACCTAAATAAACGAACCGAGATTTTCAACACCCTCTAAAGTAAAGTTTTCAACATTTAACCCGTAGCATACCAGATCTGGTCATGATGTTTTGGACCAGGTTTAGGGTGTTACATTTTGGTATCAGAGCCCAGTTCAAAACTCGGGTTGTGAAATGGGTCCAGTAGTGATTTGTAAAATTAATGTGAATTTGAGAAAACTTTCGGTTGAGATATGGCCTTCGAGTCTACCGACGCCCTATCCATGCAGGTAAGTATTTTAAACTCATTATGTGTTATGCATGTTGGGCTTAATGGGCTCCATAGGGACATAGGCTAGTATGATTAGAGTTTGATAGACTTTAGGCTCAGTTTAAACAACTCTTAAAATCCATAAGACTTAATTTCTCTAATTAAACATGTCCGTGAACAAGTCATTAGGTTGGAGTGTGGCAACAGGTATACGGATGTCTAGGATTGGATCTAGAGAGCTTGGTATTTAAGCGGTCCTAGTGGCCCACCTCCTCTTCGCTGGAATCCTACCTGGTGTGTAGTGACTGTTCACCTTAGCCATGAGGACTTGTTGACGGGCCAACATTTATAACTAAAACCCGAAAGGGACTAGCCACCCTATTCCGTAAGATTGCCAAAACACCCCTAGTTTTGTAAAATTTTTGAAATACCCCTGGTTTGCAAAATTACCGAAATACCCCCAGATTGTAAAATTACCAAAATACCCCTGTAGGATAAAATTACGAAAGTACCCCTAGGTAGTGAAATGATGAAAATACCCTTATGTGACAAAGGTGGGTTTATGGTTGTCACTTTTGTGTTTGATGCTATTATGTGATGCTTTGTTGTGATGCATATGGATGCGGAATATATGTGATTTCTAGAACTAGGAGATACGGACTTGAGACTGAGTTTGAATTCGAAAGAACTACTAATTAAACTACTTTCCATAAGATTGTTCGTGGTTAATTAGTGAAAGAAACTAATAATTCATAAAATTTCTAATTAGATAAACGCCAATCGATAGAATGAGTATAAGGGGTCGTGGACGTCTTGCGCGTGGCCGTGGTAGGGGCAATATGGCTGTGTAAAAACCAGTAGGGTCTGGCCATGGATCAGGAGATGAGATGCTAGTTCCACTAGTTGAAGAGGCAGAATTTCAAGACTAGATGGCCGGAGATGATGCGGTATCTCAAGCGATGTTAAGGGTTTTAGAGAGGGTTGTTTGGTGCATGGGCACAAGAGCAGAAAATCGTGTTTGGGCGACTTAGAGCAAATGGGGAAGAAGTGTTTAGGGGAATTTCTGGTATAACCCCGAGTACAACTGAGTATTGGTTGGAGGCGGTTGAACGCATAATGGATGATCTGGATTTTACGGAAGAATAAAAGCTAAAAGGAGTAGTGTCTCTTCTTAGGGACGAAGCGTACCAATGGTGGCTTACGATTAAGGATGGTACAGTGGCTGACCGTATCACTTAGGATTACTTCAGAACGGCATTCAGAGTAAGTACATTGGAACAAGTTATGTGGATGCGCAGTGCAGAGCGTGTCTGAATCTGGTTCAGGGAAGTAGGTCGGTGGCAGCATATGAAGTGAAATTCTTAGGCCTTAGCCGTTATGCTCGAGGGATAGTGGCCACAGAATATAAGCATTTTGTTCGATTTGAGGATGGCCTGAAGGATGATCTACGTGTTTTGATAGCTCCACAGCGGGAGAGGGAATTTGCTGTGCTTGTGGAAAAAGCTAAGATAGCTGAGGAGGTGAAGCAGACGAAAAAACTGAACAGGGATAGAGATAGAAGTGGAAGTAAGAAAAATTTTGGATCATCAAGGGCAGCCGAGCGTGTTCAGAAAAGACCTATGTCAGATAGGTCGAGACGGAATGAGGGACCTACTACTGCTAGTCAGACACAGAAGTGTGCTCGATGTGGTAAATTTCATGTAGGTGAGTTTTGGGCAGGCAGTGGGAAGTGCTTTAGGTGTGGATCTATGGACCATCAGATTAGAGACTGTCCACAGCTACAGGGCGATGTAGGACCTGCAAGGTAGGGAAATGCTCTACTAGGTAGAGGAGGTCAGTAGCGGCAGAGAGGTCATGGTCTAGGCAGATGTGGTAACGATTTCAGTCGGGGCCATGGAACACCAGTGAGGGGCCAAAAATACTGAGGTGAGGTAGCCAGGCTTGGTGTATGCTACCAGACGTCGAGAGGAGGCTGACACACTGAATGTTATAACCGGTACGTTTTTAATATTTGGTTTGCCTTACACTACTTTGATTGACGTTGGATCGATGCATTCATATGTTACTAGTAGTGTGTCCAAAACTTTAAGTTTAGATTTCGAGATTACCCCTAGGGCAATGACTATAATTAGCCTATTAGGACAATCTGTGGTAGTAGATAAACTCTATTGGGAGGTACCCTTAGAAGTTCAGGGAATAGTTTTCCTAACGGATCTGATGGAATTGCCATCCGGGGAGTTCGACTTAATATTAGGCATGGACTGGCTGGTGAAGTATCAAGCCAATTTAGATTGTGCAGCCAAGCATATGGTGTTAAAAACCCACGAGGGTGGTGAAGTTTTGGTGATAAGAGAATGGGGGAACTGTCGGTCGAATGTGGTGACTTCCCTAAGAGTAGAAAGGATGGTGAGAAAAGGATGCGAGGCAGTTTTAATGTTTGTTCGGGCTCTGGAAGCCGAGGACCTAACTATTGAGGACGTTAGGACAGTGAAGGAATTTCTTGATGTTTTCCCAAAAGAGCTTCCAGGATTACCCCCGGATCGTGAAGTGGAGTTTAGTATCGATCTTTTTCGAACAGCGCCAGTATCTATTGCTCCATATAGAATGGCGCCAAAGGAGTTGGTGGAATTGAAAGCACAAATTCAAGAGTTGCTGGATAGAGGTTTTATTTGACCAAGTGTGTCACCATGGGGAGCGTCGGTGTTATTTGTTAAGAAGAAAGATGGATCAATGCGTATGTGCATTGACTATCGTCAGTTGAATAAGTTAACAATCAAGAACAAATACCCGTTGCCAAGGATCGATGACTTGTTCAATCAGTTAAAGGGGGCCTCAATCTTTTCGAAGATCGATCTGAGATCAGGGTACCATTAGCTTAAGGTCAAGGAGGCGGATATTCATAAGACGGCATTCAAGACTCGCTATGGTCACTTCGAATTCATGGTGATGCCATTTAGGTTGACTAATGCACAAGCAACGTTTATGGATATGATGAACCGAGTGTTCCAACCCTACTTGGATCGGTTTGTCATAGTATTTATAGACGATATCCTGGTTTATTCAAGATCGGAAGAGGAGCATGATTCACATCTGCGAGTGGTTTTACAGATTCTGAGGGAGAAGCAATTGTATGCCAAATTCAGTAAGTGCAAATTTTGGCTAAGTGAAGTTATTTTTCTAGGCCACGTTGTGTTGGCAGAGGGGATTAGGGTTGACCCTCAAAAAATTGAAGCGGTGTTGGAATGGAAGCCGCCTAGGTTTGTAGCAGAAATTCAGAGTTTTCTTTGTCTGGCCAGGTATTACCGAAGGTTTGTTGAAGGATTTTCTTCAATTGTGGCACCATTGACTAAGTTGTTACGGAAAGGGGTTTCGTTTGTTTGGTCTAATAAGCAACAAGAGAGTTTTGAGAAGTTAAAAAGGATTTTGACGGAGGCTCCAGTATTGATTCTGTCGGAGGCTGGAAAGGAATTCATAATTTACTGTGATGCTTCACACATGGGACTAGGATGCGTGTTGATGCGGGATGGAAAGGTTGTTGCGTATGCATCTCGGCAGTTAAGACCGCACGAAGCAAATTATCCCACCCATGATTTGGAATTAGCGGTGGTGGTTTTTACTCTAAAGATCTGTAGACATTATCTGTACAGGGAGAAATCTATTATTTATACCGATCATAAGAGCCTAAAATACCTTTTGACCCAGAAGGAGTTGAATCTAAGGCAGAGGAGGTGGATCGAGTTGTTAAAGGATTATGACTGCTCGATCGAGTATCATCTGGGTAAAGCTAATGTAGTGGCGGATGCTTTGAGTCATAATGTAATCTCTGACTTGAGAGCAATGTTTGTTCACCTTAGTTTATACGATGATGGGAGTTTATTGGCTGAACTTCAATTGAAACCTTATTGGGTCAGTCAGGTTAAGGAAAAGCGACGGACCGATGAGTTGCTTAAGGTGAAGTTGCAGCTAATATCAAATGATGGGCCAACAGAATTCAGTGTGAATGATGAAGGACATGTTGAGAGGTTGTGTCATTGATTTCAGAGGTAGTTGGGAAGAATTTATACCATTAGCAGAGTTTGCTTACTACAACAACTACCAATCTAGTATTCAGATGGCGCCCTATGAAGCACTGTACGGGGCGAAAGTGTCGTACTCCTACCTGTTGGACGGAATTAGGGAATGCCAAATTTTGGGTCCAGAGTTGGTTACCAAGACAGAGGAGAAGGTGGAGTTAATTCGGGCTCGACTAAAAGAAGCGTCGGACAGATAGAAGTCCTATGCTGATTTGAAGCGTAAGGACATATAGTTTGCAGTGGGTGAAAGGTGTTCTTGAAAGTGTCGCCATGAAAGAAAGTATTGAGGTTTGGACGGAAGGGTAAATTAAGTCCCAGATTTATCGGACCTTATCGGGTGTTGAAGTGAGTAGGGCCGGTAGCCTATCAGCTAAAGCTACCTTCTGAGCTAAGCCAGATTCACAATGTATTCCACGTCTCTATGTTAAGACATTACCGTTCGAATCCATCTCATGTGGTGTCTGTGGAAGAAATCAAAGTGAGATCTGACCTATCCTTTGAAGAGGAACCAGTAGGAATCCTGGATCATGATGTTAAGTTATTGCGAAGGAAAATGGTTTCGTTAGTTAAAGTTCTGTGGTAGAACCACAGTTCTAAGGAGGTTACTTGGGAACCAAAGGAAGCAATACGTCAGCAATACCCGCATCTATTTTGATCAGGTAATTTCGAGGCCGAAATTTCTTTAAGGGGGTAGAACTGTCACATCCCAAATTTATGGGGCTTTGCATTTAACGTGCTGTGATGTATTGTTGTGCTTATTATGCATGTTAGAATGTTTTAGGGGTCTAGAATGGGTTCGAAGTTGGGCCGAGGCCTTAGCAAAAATTTTCTATTTGGGCACTTTAGTGGAGAGTCAAGTAGGATAGGGCTTAAAAGATATTATCTGTGAAGTAAGACACAAAAATGGGCTTGTGGCCCAGTGGTCAGTGGCGACATGCAGGGATTAGGAGGTGGCGTGTCAAGCAGTTATGGAAGACCAAGGTTCGAGTCTCATGATACCTTTTTATTTTAATTTAATTTTGGCAATAGCAAAGAGTAGTAGTGGAGTTCGGCTTGGATGCTTGAAATTAGGAATTATTTAGTGTGGATAATAAGGTTGATACTGTGCTGATAATGGAAGGAAGAGGTGGTGTTATCCATGACACTGTGGATGGGCAATCAGATAAAGATAAGGAGAAAATTTTGGAATTATCTACTGGTCACAGTGGTGGCCGAAATTCCAACACTGAAGAGGAAGGTGAAATCGGTTCTGATAGGTTCAAGGGGTGCCAAAATTTCCCTCGATTAAATAGCTTAGTTTTGATTTTAAAGAGGGCATTTTCGGTTTTAGGCGAGAGGTGCCAAAATTTTGGTTTAAGTAGGGAATGCCTCTTCAATTTGAAGATTTGACCCTATTCTCTTTTTCTTTCCTTTCATCTCCACTTTTATGCAAAAGCCTAAATTTACATTGTTCTCATCTCTCAATCATCTTTTTCTCAAAAGCCGAAACTCATAACTCTTCTCTTCTCCATTCTTTTCTTATAACCGAATGATCATTGTTCTTTCCTTTATTCTCTCTTTGCCAATTTCTTCATAGCTGAATCTTCATAGATCCTGTTGCATTGTTTTCCTTTTAATCTTCTCAGAAGTCAAATCTCTAAGAGTTAGTCGAATCTGTCGGTTAAGGTAAGTGCCGAATTGTAACATACTAAAATTTAGTATCAGTATGTTGTTTTCTTTTATTGGCGCTTAGTAGTGCAATAATTTTTATTTGTATGGTTAAATTGTATCATGAGGGCTTGGGATTAATATTGGACTTAGAATAATTTTTAGTAAATTGTACTTTATTGGAGAGGAGCTTGTAACCTTAATGCTTAAGGTAAATTAAGTGATTAAACTAGCATAAGTTGAGCTAGTAGTAAAGTGGAGTTAGCGCCATAAGTGTTCCTAGAGGGAAGGAGTTCGAATCCTTGATAAGCATGTGATTTTTTTTTTTTTGTTTTTTTCCATTTCCATAGTGTCGATTATGGATAAGATATTGGATGAGTTGGATTTCAAATATTATGGCAAGAAGACTAAAGGAAAAAGGTAAGCAAAAACTTAAGGAAAAGAATCTTAAAAAAAGGCATTAAGGGTGGACACAAGGCTTAATGTAAGGTGAATGTTTTGGAAAGTTTTGTGTGGTAAAAACTTTGACTTTGTGTCCATGTACTTGGACAGTTTTTAGGGCTAGGGGGTGGCCAAAATTTTGAAGGCATTTGGATGAATTAGGAGCTAGTTGTGCCCATCTTTCTTTTAGTCATTTTGTGTTCTCTCAAAGCTTTTCTCTCTAATTTTCCTCCTCTTAGCCGAATGTATTTTGGACAAAAGGTAAACCATTTTCTTTTCTTTTGGTCATTTGAGTTTTGACCATTTCGGTTTTGAGTTATTTTTTCTCCCCAAATTATTTCTTTTTTCTCTCCTCTTGTGACCGAAAATACCAAAACATCAAAGACCATTTCTTCTCTTTTTCCCTCATTGCCTAATGTACATTGACCCAAAGTTCTTCTTTGAATCATCTTCTATCCTTGAGAACCGAAATCCAAACCTTCATTTCTATTCTCTTTTCTTCTTTACTTCTCTTAAAAGACTCTCAAACATCATTCTCTCCCTAATTCTTCACCATGGCTAAATGGTGATGGTAAAATCTTTAGCCGAATCTTTCTCTTTATTTATAATCTTTTCTCTTTCCAACAAATCCTTCTTTCTTTGTAGTGATATAGCGGAGTGTCGATTATTTCTACATCGATTAGTCGACCTTAGCCATAATAAGATCGTGTGGAAAGGAAGTTCATCGTTCAAGGTAAGGAATCAATTTCAAAAAGGGGTTTTATATTATTCTTTTAATTGATTAAGGATTGTTTTGATTAATCGATTCTGTCATAGGGACTTTATTAATTGACTTTCACTCTTTGAACGAAAGAATCCTGTGGTAAGCCTATTTCACCTTTAAAATCAATTGGTTGTAATAACGGAATATTAGTTGGACTAACATTTATTTGTCAATGGAGGCAATCAATATAGGGTTGAAAAGGGTTGTTAATAGCGTTTGGAAGAGGGGTGGTTCCGCTATTCCCCCTAAATTCAAGCGAAGGGCTGTTTCGAGAATCCGAGACTTTCCATTGTTTGTGGACCCTCATCCAAGGAGAATCGATTATTCGAAGTCGTGCGTACTCCGGAGCCATTGACTATTCGTGGTTCTTCAACGGTTTATGAACCGTCAATCGAGGAAAATCGAAAGATAATTGTTGTTCGAAATTCCAAGGGTAAAGATCTAGATCGTTTATCTTGACATAGATTTATATTTAGTATCAGTGTTCTAATTGAGTGTGATACGTATTTAGGTATCGACGAGCGGGAAAGTATAGTTCTCACCGTGATCAGGTGTGTAATTTCACACTTATCTCATGGGTTAGATATTGTACCGTAAGTAATATAATAAAAATCGGAAAGTTGGTAAAATTGGAAAATGCGGTATATTAACACTTTTTGTGTAAATGCATGAAATCGATATTAAAGTTGTGGAAATTATGGATTTGCCGTTAATGGGCTATTATATTAAATAGTGATATTTGGGGCCATATGAATTATTTTGATAAATTGGCCAAGTGTGTGAAATTTGTGAAAAAGGCCTCATGTGATTAATGGGCCAAATTTGCTAGATCGATTAATGGGCCAAATTTGCTAGATCAATTAATGGGCCAACTTGTATTATGGCCCTTATGATGAAATCATTATATGAATATTGTTATGCTTTGTATATGCATACATGATTGCATGGGTTGGGATAAAATTGAAGAGAAGTGCTGGTGGCTCTACCACAATCTAGTTCGGTGACTCTGTCACAATCTAGTTCGGATGGCTCTGCAATAATCTAGTTCAGATGGCTCTGCCACAATCTAGTTTGGTGACTCTGTCACAATCTAGTTCGGATGGCTCTGCCATAATCTAGTTTGGTGACTTTGTCACAATCTAGTTCGGTGACTCTATCACAATCTAGTTTGGTGGCTCTGCCACAAACATTTTAAATGGCTTCATGCCTGCGATTGGTGTGTTGGCGGGGTGGGTTGACTTGATCCCCACAGGTGTGCTGGTTGGTACGGGTGGGGTGTAGCGGATGGAATTTTAGGCTTGGTTGGGAATTGCATATCACATGCATTTTATATTTGATATATATATTGTACATTTGTAAATGGGCTCAAGCCCAATTATATGCTTAAATGGTTTTGGCCCAGTGGACACGATAAGTGGGTTACACACTGGGTTCTAAGTAACTCACCCCATTTTTCTTACCCTTCTCAGGTAATGATAATTGATGGAGGCTTGGGCCGGGGATGACTTCATGTGGAGGCCATACTACGAATGATGGGTTATATATAAACTTTGAACTTTTTTTAAATATTTCTATTTAAGTATTATTTCAGTTGCAATGTAATAAGGCCTCTGGTTTTATTTTCATGGATTTTTATTTCGTGGATGGATTTTAATATGTTTTTGATACTTAAATGATACTGTTTTAATTTCTATAAATGTTTTCTTAAACTTGCGTATAAAAAGGGATTTTCATAAATATCATCAACTCGTAAAATTTTTGTGAAAACTCTTTTATGAAATTATTTTAACCCATTATTTCTCTGAAATCAAATTATAAACCCTTACATTTTAAAATCATGGATTTCAAATTAATCTCAATTTTTTATAAACTCCATCCCCAAAATTATTTTGAATATTTGTTTTCTTTAAATCATTGATGACTAGATGTAAGTTCGATTTGTGTGGCATGCCAAATCTAGACTTAACGCATAGGCTGAGTTTGGGGTGTTACATTTTATGGTATCAGAGCCAATTTTAAAACTCGGCTGTGGTTTGGGTTCAACAACAATTTTTGTTTTAAAAACTGTTTAAATTTCTAGACTTTATGTTTTAAAGGTAGTATGGCACCACGAGGATCCGGCACCAAGTCAAGAAGTATTTGTATACTGAATGATTATTATTGTGATATGATCATAGGAACACTCTAGAACTTCTAGTTTTAGGTGTTGAAAACAATAGAGATCGAGACTATAGGATTTATTGCGAAAAGAACTCTATCCCTTATAATTCATAAAATATCTTTATTAAACACTGAAATAATATTTTGATTCATAAAACTTGTAATCAGATTAAACCAAATTAGTCATTATGAGCACTGAAGGACGTGGACGTGGATGCGATAGACGTGGCCATGGTAGAGGACGAGGTGCTAGGGGTGCAACTGAAGCGCCGGTCATATGCCGAAAATGGATGTACCTGCGTCACCCGGGAGTGAGACTAGATCACATGACCATACAAGAGAGGACAATACTTTGACTCAAGCAATGTTGTGAGTCTTAGAAAGGGTTGCTGGGACTAGAATTGGTCCAGCAGTTCATGGATCAATATCGAAATGACTTAAATCAAGTGGTGCCGAGGTTTTTAGAGGCGTCTCCAGCGTAGCTCCGAATGTTGCAGAATATTGGCTTGAGGTAGTAGAGCGAATCATGGACGATTTGGAGTGCACCACCGAGCAAAAGCTAAGAGGAGCCGTGCCCTTGTTAAGGGACGAGGCGTATCAATGGTGGCTTACTGTTTGAGAAGACACCGAGGCTGCATTGGTTACTTGGGATTTCTTCAAAGCTGCTTTCCAAGGGAAGTACGTCGAGACAAGTTATGTGGATGCCCGAAGGAAGGAATTCCTGAAATTGGTTCAAGAAAATAAGACGGTGGCAACTTATGAGGCAGAATTTCTTCGCTTGAGCCGTTATGCTCGCACAATAGTGCCGACTGATCATAAGTACTGTGTACGCTTTAAAGATGCGCTGAATGATGAGTTGCGGGTACTGATAGCCCCACAACAAGTACAGACTTTTGCCTCGCTTGTGGAGAAAGCCAAGATAGCCGAGGAGGCTAAGAACTCAGAACTCCAGAACCGAGAAAGAGCTAGAGGTAAGAGGGACTTTAAGTACTCGGGTTTTTTTAAAAAGTTCCAGAAGAGGTCTCGAAATAATGAGCTAGCTCAAGTTAGAACACCTGTGACTACCAATCAAAGTCGAGACTGTGCTGAATGTGGGAAGCGACACCCCGGGGAATGTTGGAGGAAGACTGGTGCCTGCTATAAATGTGGTTCCAAGGATCATCAGTATAAGAATTACCCTCGACGGACTGATACGACTCAAGAAGCTCGTAACCCTGATGCTCAGCCAGTTAGAAGCACTCAGCAGCCACCGAGAGGCCGTGGACTAGGTCGTGGTGGTAATGGTGTTGGACGTGGTCAAGGTGCATCGATTCGAGGTAATAGCTTTAGAGGTAACGCGGAGGCAAGACAGTCGGGGTTGGTCTATGCGGTCAGGCGTCGGGAAGATGGCGATGCACCTGATGTGATAACTGGTATGTTCTTCATCTTTGATGTACCTGTTACTACTTTGATAGATATCGGGTCTACCCACTCATATGTTGCTAGTGCTATATCTGGAAACATGAATATTAGATTTGAGATTACCGATAGATAGATGACGATAATTAGTCATTTAGGACAGTCTGTAATTGTGAATAAACTATTTAGAGACGTGCCTTTAGAAATCCAAAGAGAAATATTTTTAGCGAACTTGATGGAATTGCCATTCGGTGAGTTCGATCTTATTCTGGGCATGGATTGGTTGGTGAAGCACCGGGCGCAATTGGATTGTGCTGAAAAGCGGATGTTAATAAGGACTGTGAATGATGAGGAGGTAGTAATGATAGGCAAGCGAAGGAACTTTTTGGCAAATGTGGTATCTGCATTAAAGGCAGATAAGTTGGTGCGAAAGGGGCATGGAGCGTTTCTAGTCTTCATTAGTGCTTTGGATGCCAAGGAATTATCAGTGGAAGATGTGAGAACGGTGAAGGAATTTTCAGACGTCTTTCCCGAAGAACTTCTTGGTCTACCTCCAGATCGGAAGTAGAGTTTGGCATTGAGCTTTTGCCCGGAACAGCTCCGGTGTCAATTGCCCCTTATAGAATGGCACCAAAGGAGTTAGCGAGCTTAAAGCTCAAATTTGAGAATTGTTGGATCGGGGATTTATTCGACCGTGTGTGTCTCCATGGGGAGCACCAATTTTTTTCGTCAAGAAGAAAGATGGGTCGATGCGTTTGTGCATTTATTATAGGCAGTTGAATAAATTGACGATCAAGAATAAGTATCCTTTACCGAGAATCGATGACCTGTTTGATCAATTGAGGGGAGCTTCAGTTTTCTCCAAGATTGATTTGAGGTTGGGTTATCATCAACTTGAGGTTAGAGAGGCAGATATTCATAAGATGGCATTTCAGACTCATTATGGTCATTATGAATTTTTGGTGATGCCGTTTGGTTTGACCAATGCACCAGCTGCATTTGTGGACATGATGAACTGAGTCTTTCAACCCTATCTAGACCAGTTCGTAGTGGTGTTCATAGATGATATCTTGGTATATTCGAGGAATGAAGAAGAGCATGACTTACATTTGCTCATTGTGTTGCAAATTTTGTGAGATAAGCAACTTTATGCCAAATTTAGTTAATGCGAATTTTGGTTGAAGGAAGTGATTTTCTTGGGTCATGTGGTGTCAGCTGAAGGAATAAGAGTTGATCCTTGGAAGGTAGAGGTTGTGTTGGATTGGAAACCACCGAGGTCAGTGGCTGAGATTCGGAGTTTGTTAGGTTTGGCTGGTTACTATAGATGCTTTGTTGAGGGCTTTCGTTGATTGTCGCACCTAACTAAGTCAAGGCAAAAGGGAGTACCGTATGTGTGGACCGATAAACAACAAGAAATTTTGAGAAACCAAGAAGATTTTGACTAAGCGCCATCTCGATTCAACTTTGGCCGAAAAGAGTTTATCGTTTACTGTGATGTGTCACACACGGGTTTAGGATGTGTGTTGATGCAAGGAGGAAAAGTAGTGGCTTATGCTTCTCGTCAGTTAAGGCTGCACGAAGTTAACTATCCTACTCATGACATAGAGTTGGCTGCGGTAGTGTTTGCTTTAAATATTTAGAGGCACTACCTCTACGGTGAGAAGTCGATCACTTATACGGACCATAAGAGTCTTAAGTACCTCTTTACCCAAAAGGAGTTGAACTTGAGACAACGGAGATGGGTGGAGTTGTTAAAGGATTATGACTTCTCAATCGAGTACCATCCTGGAAAGGCTAACGTTGTGGCAGATGCGTTGAGTCGTAAGGGTATCAGAGTTAAGAGCAATGTTTGCTTATCTCAATTTGTATGAGGATGGTAGTCTGCTAGCAAAACTTTAGGTGAAGCCATTGTTGTTAGAACAGATCAAGGAAAAGTAGTTATCAGATGAAAAACTGGGTCCTTTAATGCAACAAGTTGAAAGTGGTATAATAGGGGACTTTGGATTGAACAAAGATGGCGTGCTGGGTTTTCGTGGAAGAGTTTGTATGCCCATGGATTTGGATTTGAGACAAATGATTCTGAGAGAGGCATATAGTAGCCCTTATGCTATGCACCCCGGAGGAAATAAGATGTATCGAGACCTCCGTGAACAGTATTGATGGCCAGGGTTAAAGCGAGAAGTAACAGATTATGTAAGTAAGTGTTTGACTTGTCAGCAAGTGAAGGCGAAACATCAATTGCCGTCAGGCTTATTGCAACCAGTAAAGATTCCTCTATGGAAATGGGAACGGATAACAGTGGATTTCGTTAGTGGGTTACCTTTAACACCTGCTAAGAAAGATTCCGTTTGGGTGGTAGTAGATCGATTGACGAAGACTGCTCATTTTCTACCAGTACGTACAGTTTACGCACTACAGAAGTTGGCTAAGCTATATATATCTGAGATCGTGACATTGCATGGGGTACCAGTGTCTATCATATCGGATAGGGATCCTAGGTTTACATCACGATTTTGGAAAGCTTTACATAAGGCTTTGGAAACAAAGTTAAACTTCAGTACGGCTTTTCATCCTCAGTCAGATGGTCAGTCAGAAAGAGTAATTCAGATTTTGGAAGACATGTTAAGATGTTGCGTGATTGACTTCAAAGGTAGTAGGGAGGATTTCCTACCGTTGGCAGAGTTCGCGTATAATAACAGTTACCAATCTGGAATCCAAATGGCGCCTTATGAAGCGTTATACGATCGTAGGTGTCGTACCCCTACTTGTTAGACTGAATTGGGGGAACGACAGTTGTTGGGTCCTGAATTGATATCTGAGACGGAAGAAAAGGTAAAGGTGATTCGAGCACGATTAAAGGAAGCTTGATAGACAAAATTCGTACGCGAATCTAAAGCGTAAGGATATCGAGTTTGCAATAGGAGATCAGGTCTTTTTGAAAGTCTCACCTTGAAAGAAGATTTTCAAATTTGGAAGGAAGGGCAAGTTGAGCCGTAGGTTCATTGGACCGTATCGTGTGTTCAAGTGTGTAGGATCAGTGGCCTATCAGCATGAATTACCTTCGAAGTTGAGTCAGATTCATAACGTTTTCCATGTCTCTATGTTAAGGTGTTACCGATCAGATCCGTCTCATATAGTGCCAGTAGAGGAGGTTGATCTAAGGCTAGATTTGTCTTTCAAGGAGGAACCAGTGGAAATCTTAGACTGTGATGTTAAGGTGCTAAGAAAGAAGACCGTGCCGTTGGTCAAAGTTCTATGGCATAATCACGATGTGGAGGAAGCTACGTGGGAGCCTGAGGACGCAATCCGGCAACAATATCCTCACCTCTTCTAATCAGGTAAATTTCAAGGAGGAAATTTTCTTTAAGGGGGTAGATTTGTAACATCCTAAAATTTAGTATCAGTATGTTGTTTTCTTTTGTTGGCGCTTAGTAGTGCAATAATTTTTATTTGTGTGGTTAAATGGTATCATGAGGGCTTGAGATTAATATTGGACTTAGAATAATTTTTAGTAAATTGTACTTTATTGGAGAGGAGCTTGTAACCTTAATGCTTAAGGTAAATTAAGTGATTAAACTAGCATAAAATTTGAGCCAAGAGTAAAGTGGAGTTGGCGTCATAAGTGTTCCTAGAGGGAAGGAGTTTGAATCCTTGATGAGCATGTGAATTTTTTTTTATTTTTGTTTTTTCCATTTTCATAGTGTCGGTTATGGATAAGATCTTGGATGAGTTGGATTTCAAATATTATGGCAAGAAGACTAAAGGAAAAAGGTAAGTAAAAACTTAAGGAAAAGAATCTTATAAAAAAAGGCATTAAGGGAGGACACAAGGCTTAATGTAAGGTGAATGTTTTGGAAAGTTTTTTGTGGCAAAAACTTTGACTTTATGTCGATGTACTTGGACGATTTTTGGGGCTAGGGGGTGGCCGAAATTTTAAAGGCATTTGGATGAATTAGGAGCTAGTTGTGCACATCTTTCTTTTAGTCATTTTGTGTTCTCTCAAAGCTTTTCTCTCTAATTTTCCTCCTCTTAGCCAAATGTATTTTGGACAAAAGGTAAACCATTTTCTTTTCTTTTGGTCATTTGAGTTTTGACCATTTCAATTTTGAGTTGTTCTTTCTCCCCAAATTATTTCTTCTTTCTCTCCTCTTTGTGATCGAAAATACCAAAACATCAAAGACCATTTCTTCTCTTTTTCCCTTATTGCCGAATGTACATTGACCCAGAGTTCTTCTTTGAATCATCTTTTATCCTTGAGAACCGAAATCCAAACCTTCATTTCTATTCTCTTTTCTTCTTTACTTCTCTTAAAAGACTCTCAAACATCATTCTCTCCCTAATTCTTCACCATGGCTGAATGTTGATGGTAAAATCTTTACCCGAATCTTTCTCTTCATTTATAATCTTTTCTCTTTCCAACAAATCCTTCTTTCTTTGTAGTGATATAGCGAAATGTCGATTATTTCTACATCGATTAGTCGACCTTAGCCATAATAAGATCGTGTGGAAAGGAAGTTCATCGTTCAAGGTGAGGAATCAATTTCAAAAAGGGGTTTTATATTATTCTTTTAGTTGATTAAGGATTGTTTTGATTAATCGATTCTGGCATAGGGACTTTATTAATCGACTTTCACTCTTTGAACGAAAGAATCCTGTGGTAAGCCTATTTCACCTTTAAAATCAATTGGTTGTAATAAGGGAATATTAGTTGGACTAACATTTATTTGTCAATGGAGGCAATCAATATAGGGTCAAAAAGGGTTGTTAATAGCGTTTGGAAGAGGGGTGGTTCCGCTATTCCCCCTAAATTCAAGCGAAGGGTTGTTTCGGGAATTTGAGACTTTCCATCGGGTTGTGGACCCTCATTCGAGGAGAATCAATTATTCGAAGTCGTGCGTACTCCGGAGCCATTGACTGTTCGTGGTTCTTCAACGGTTTATGAACCGTCAATCGGGGAAAATCGAAAGATAATTGTTGTTCAAAATTTTGAGGGTAAAGATCTAGATCGTTTATCTTGACATAGATTTATATTTAGTATCAGTGTTCTAATCAAGTGTGATACGTATTTAGGTATCGACGAGCGAGAAAGTATAGTTCTCACCATAATCAGGTGTGTAATTTCACACTTATCTCATGGGTTAGATATTGTACCATAAGTAATAGAATAAAAATCGTAAAGTTGGTAAAATTGTAAAATACGGTATATTAACACTTTTTGTGTTAATGCATGAAATCGGCATTAAAGTTGTGGAAATTACAGATTTACCCTTAATGGGCTATTATATTAAACAATGATATTTGGGGCTATATGAATTATTTTGATAAATTGGCCAAGTGTGAAATTTGTGAAAAGGGCCCCATGTGATTAATAGGCCAAATTTGCTCGATCGATTAATGGGCCAAATTTGCTAGACCACTTAATGGGCCAACTTGTATTATGGGCCTTATGATGAAATCATTATATGAATATTGTTATGCTTTGTATATGCATACATGATTGCATGGGTTGGGATAAAATTGAAGAGAAGTGCTGGTGGCTCTACCACAATCTAGTTCGGTGACTCTGTCACAATCTAGTTCGGATGGCTCTGCCACAATCTAGTTTGGATGGCTCTGCCACAATCTAGTTTGGTGACTCTATCACAATCTAGTTCGGATGGGTCTGCCATAATCTAGTTCAGTGACTCTGTCACAATCTAGTTTGGTGACTCTGTCACAATCTAGTTCGATGGCTCTGCCACAAACATTTTAAATGGGTTTATGCCTGCGATTGGTATGTTGGCGGGGTGGGTTGACTTGATCCCCACAGGTGTGCTGGTTGGTACGAGTGGTGTGTAGCGGATGGAAATTTAGGCTTGGTTGGGAATTACATATCACATGCGTTTTATATTTGATATATATATTGTACATTTGTAAATGGGCTCAAGCCCAATTATATGCTTAAATGGTTTTGGCCCAATAGACATGGTAAGTGAGTTACACACTGAGTTCTAAGTAACTCACCCGTTTTTCTTACCCTACTCAGGTAATGATAATTGATGGAGGCTTGGGCTGGGGATGACTTCGTATGGAGGCCATACTATGAATGATGGGTTATATATAAACTTTGAACTTCTTTTAAATATTTCTATTTAAGTATTATTTCAGTTGCAATGAAATAAGGCCTCTGGTTTTATTTTCATGGATTTTTATTTCGTGGATGGATTTTAATATGTTTTAGATACTTAAATGGACCTGCTTTTAATTTCTATAAATGTTTTCTTAAACTTGCGTATGAAAAGGGTTTTTCTTAAATATCATCAACTCGTAAAATTTACGTGAAAACTCTTTTATGAAATTATTTTAACCAATTATTTCTCGAAAATCAAATTATAAACCCTTACGTTTTAAAATCATGGATTTCAAATTAATCTCGATTTTTGATAAACTCCATCCCCAAAATCATTTTGAAGATTTGTTTTCTTTAAATCATTGATGACTAGATGTAAGTTTGATTTGTGTGGCATGCCAAATCTGGACTTAACGCATAGGCCGGGTTTGGGGTGTTACACGAATTCTCTCTTCACTTCTTCTTTTCTGGTTTTTGGAGACCAAAGCCAAAAGGCTAGATAAGATTGTCTTTGTAGTAATGATTTGATTGTTCTCGTGTTCTTATTTTGGGGTGACAAATCGAGAATCAAAGTAGATTGTCTAGATCTAAAAGCTGAAAACCACTAGTCTTTAAACTCCATCTCTTTTGGGATTTCTAGGTAAGGGATCTCTACCCTATGATTGTACATTCATGTTTGTACTCAATTCAATGTTTTAATCCGATTTGTTGACAAAGATCTGTTCCATGGATACAAATGCCAATCAAACGAAAGAGGGAATTGGATTCGTAAATCCAACCCCTAGATTTAAGAAGCGAGCTGTGTCAGCCGTATGGGATTGGCCATCGGGCTGTGGACCAACTTCAGAACAAAACCTTAGATAGTTAGCAGTTGTATTAGCTTCTGATAGTGTCAACATAGAAAGTCTCGTCTTATGCATGTCGGTGTGTGGATCTCTATCACACTAGTTAACTGTAATATATATGTTATGGGCTAAAAGCGAAAAAAGGCTATATGAGCAAATGTGTTACCCAAAAAGGGTAGGCAAAGGATGCCAGGTACGTAATCATAGAAACTTCTCTATGTGTATCGAAGGATGTGATAGTCTGTGATCTTTTTAGATAGTATATTGTTTTGATTCTGCATGTATGTATGCATGGGATGAGATTGATATAACAAAGGGGAAGAGCATGCTAATAGGTCACTTAGTGATCGGTGGTTAATCCACAACATGTTATTTAGGTCGCATGACGATCGGTGGCTCTACCACATCTGATTAATAGGTCACATAGTGATCGGTGGTTAAACCACAATATATTATTAAGGTCGCATGAGGATCGGTGGCTCTGCCACATAGGTCACATAGTGATCGGTCTTTATGATAGGTCACATGAAGTCCTAAATATTTTATACATATTGAACTACGTGGCGAATATCAATTGTCGTTAGGCTTATAACAACAGGTAAATATTCCTCTTTGGAAATGGGAGCGGATAATAATGGATTTTGTTAGTGGGTTGCCTTTAACACCTACTAAGAAAAATTCCGTTTGGGTAGTAGTTGATCGATTGACGAAGACTGCTCATTTTCTACAAGTTCGTACGAATTACTCATTACAGAAGTTGGCTAAGTTGTATGTATCTGAAATTAAAAAGTTGCATGGGGTACCAGTGTCTATTATATCAGACAGGGATCCTAGGTTTACATCACGGTTTTGGAAAGCTCTGCATAAAGCATTGGGAACAAAGTTAAACTTTAGTATGGCTTTTCATCCTCAGTCAGATAGTCAGTCAGAAAGAGTAATTTAGATATTGGAAGACATGTTAAGGGGTTGTGTAATTGACTTCAGAGGTAGTTAGGAGGATTTTCTACTGTTGGCAGAGTTTGCGTATAACAATAGCTATCAGTCTAGCATTCAGATGGCACCTTATGAGGCATTGTATGGTCATAGGTGTCGTACTCCTACTTGTTGGACTGAATTGGGTGAACGGCAGATGTTGGGTCCTGAATTGATATCTGAGACGGAAGAAAAGGTAAAAATTATTCGAGCACGGTTAAAAGAAGCTTCGGATAGACAAAAGTCGTATGCAAATCTAAAGCGTAAGGATATTGAGTTTGCCGTGGGGGATTAGGTCTTTCTGAAGGTCTCACCTTGGAAAAAGATTTTTAGATTTGGAAGGAAGGGCAAGTTGAGCCCTAGGTTCATTGGACCATATCATGTGATGAAGCGTGTTGGTCCAGTGGCCTATCAGATTGAATTACCTCCGAAGTTGAGTCAAATTCATAATGCTTTCCATGTTTCCATGCTGAGGCGCTATAGATCGGATCCATCTCACATAGTACCGGTAGAAGAAGTAGAGTTGAGATCAAACTTATCTTTTGAGGAGGAACCAGTGAAAATCTTAGACCGAGATGTTAAGGTGCTAAGAAAGAAGACCGTACCGTTGGTCAAGGTTTTATGGCGTAATCACGGAGTGAAGGAAGCTACTTGGGAGCCTGAGGATGCAATTCGGCAACAATATCCTCACCTCTTCTAATCAGGTAAATTTTGAGGACGAAATTTTCTTTTAGGGCGTAGATTGTAACATCTTAAAAATTTGAGTATCAATATGTTGCTTGGTGTTAGCTCGGGTATGATTTTATTATATGCTAAATATAGTTTTAAGAAGGCTCGGGTTTACTTGGAATTAGAATAAATTTTAGTAAAGAGTACTTTAGTGTAAAGAAATCAGGTGACCTTGAAGTTTAAGTTAATTAAGTGATAAAAGATGGCATAAGATGAGTAATTGGCAAAATGGTGATGCCGCCATAAGTTGGACTTGAGGGGAGAGGTTCGAATCTCCTAGCATACAATTTGGGAGCTTTTATTTTTGGTTTATCCTAGCATGTGTCGGTCATGGATAAGGATTAGGATGAGTTGGATTAAATTTTTATGGTAAGAAGGCTTAAGGTTATGGTAAGCATGAGTTAAGGGATGGAATTGCTTGACTTTGGGGATAAGATTTCTCAAACTTAAGGGAAATGGAGGATGGTAAGGCTTGAGACTAGGTTGATGTTTTGGTAACTCTTTCATGGCCATTTTGACCATGAATGGGGACAGTTTTGTGGACTAAATGGGGGAATCGAATTTGGGTGGTGAATTTTGGTGATAGGCTAGTTTGGTTGGTAGCTTTTGGGGGTATTACCTTTGGTCATTTTTGCTTTTGCAAAACACTTTCTCTCCATCTATTTTCTCCCTTGGCCGAATGTATTGGTATAGAAGATAAACAACTTTTGTTTCATTTCTTATGTCCATACTTTTGACCATTTTATCACCTTATTTTTGCAAAACCTCTCCTAGTGCCAAAACTACCAACACAACAAGCCATAGTTTTCATTCCTCTTTGCCGAATGCACCATTGTCTTAAACACTCTCTTTGCTTTCCTTTTACCATTGATAAAAGAATTATAAACCTATCATTCTCATTCTCTTTCTTTCTCTTTTCTCTTTTCTCTCTTGAAAACAAAATCAGCATCATCTCTTTCTTTCATCTCTTATTTTCTTTTTAACCATACTTCCTTCATTATTTTTCTCTCATGACCGAATGCTAGATTACTCCATTGCCGAATTATTTTTCTTTTCTTTGTTTATTCAGAGCCAAATCTTCTACTATACATAAGTATCGTTCTCGATCATTCTTCTTTCAAGCCTTGGACAATAGGTAAGAGTTTCTTTTTGGTTTCTATGTTGGTTTAAGGGAAGTCTTGGCCGAATCTTAATGGTGGTAAGAAGAATCTCTTTGATTGAAATCATCATTCATTCTATTAAACATTTTCTTTTGTTATATTATAGTGTGATAGTGGAGGGCCGAAACTCAAGTGTTCGTGAGCGTCGTGAATCGTTGGAATCAATTTAAAGTGTTAAGGTAAGGGATTATTAAGGACTCTCATATTACTCGACATATTGGTATAGATGGATTATTAATCTATTTCGTTTTAGGGGACGTTATCGCTCTATTGTCATCTTGTGGAACGAGGATATTTGTGGTAAGCCAATCTCACTCTTAAAACCATTAGTCATAATTTTGATAATTATTTAGTTGGACTAATGATCTTATGTCGATAGAGACAATTAAGATAGGGACGAAAAGGGCGGTAAATAGTGTTCGGAAGAGGGGTGGTTCCGCTAATCCCCCTAAGTATAAGCGAAGGACTGTTTTAGGAATCTGAGATTTTCTACCGGTTTGTGGACGCTCATCTGAGGAGAACCAATTGTTTGAAGTCGTTCGTACTCCCGAACCTTTGTTTGTTCGTGGATTTTCATCGAGTAACGAACCAACAATCGGGGAGAAACCGCAAATAGAAGTGGTTTAAAATTTTGAGGGTAAAAGTCTAGATCATTATTTTAAGATTTGATTTGTAAATAAATAATAGTATTCTAATTTATCATGATGCGTTTAGGTATCGACGAGCGGGAAAGTCTAGTTCTCATAGTAACCAGGTGTGTAACTTCACACTTATCCCGGGTTAAATACTATATCGTAAGTATTGGGATAAAATAGTAAAGATGGCAAAATTGGAATATGAGTAATAATTAACACTTTCGTGAAATGCATGAAAACAGTTAAAGTCGTGAAATTTACGAAAATATGCTAGATCGTTAAATGGGCCGAAAATATGCTAGATCGTTAAATGGGCCGAAAATCTGCTAGATCGTTAAATGGGCCGATAATCTGCTATATCGATATATGGGCCAAAGTTTGCTAGATTGCTAAGGGCTATATGCTATTTTGTCTTATGGGCAAAATGAAAAATAGACTCACATTTTGTTAAATTATCATATGAATATAGATTATTATGCATACATGATTGCATGGGTTGGGATAAATGATGAAGAGAAGAAAGGCCTGATGCCAAAAATCTAGTTCGGTGGCTCTGCACAAATAATTAAATGGCTTAATGCCTCTAGTTCGGTGACTTTGTCACAATCTAGTTCGGTGGTGCACCACAACATTATTAAAAATGGCTTTATGCCTACGATTGGTGTGTTGGCGGGGTGGGTTGACTTGATCCCCACAGGTGTGTTGGTTGGTACGGGTGGTGTGTAGCGGATGGAAATTAGGTTTGGTTGGGAATTTCATTTTACATGCATTTATTTATTATATTGTTAAATCCATATATGGGCTTAAGTCCAAAATAATTACTTTATGATCCGGCCCAGTGGATATGGTAAGTGAGTTATACACTGAGTTCTGAGTAACTCACTCCGTTTAATTATCCGTCTCAGGTAATGGCGATTGAAACAGGCTTGGGCCGAGGATGACTTTGTGGAGGCCATACATCGAACATGGGTTTTATAGACTATAAACTATTAATTAAGTGAATTCTTTTAATTACTATTTTGGGTATGATGTAATAAGGCATTTATTAATATTTCATGGATTTTTATGCGTGGATGGATTTAAATTTTGTTTTAGATATTTAATATGGGCTTATGTTAATCCTATAATGTTTCCTTAAAATACTTTGGTTTTTAAAACATATGAGATTCTTTAACTATTCTTGTTTTCAAATTCTTTTGAACTCTTTAAAAACTACTTTAAGGTTTTTGACAATTAAATACTAAATGATAAGATTTCAACTAATGTTTCTTAAATTCATCAAATTTAAATCATTTCTCTTAGTTTTTACTGAACTTTATTTTCAAAAGGTTTTGTAGTTTGGTTTCACTTAAATCATTAGAAAGATTAAAAGAATGTTCGATTTGTGTGACAAACCAAATCTCGTCTTAACGTATAGACCTGGTTTGGGTGTTACATGTGTATCGAAGGATGTGATAGTCTGTGATCTTTTTAGATAGTATATTGTTTTGATTTTGCATGTATGTATGCATGGGATGGGATTGATATGACGAAGGGGAAGAGCATGCTAATAGGTCACTCAGTGATCGGTGGTTAATCCACAACATGTTATTTAGGTCGCATGACGATCGGTGGCTCTACCACATCTGATTAATAGGTCACATGGTGATTGGTGGTTAAACCACAATATATTATTAAGGTTGCATGGGGATCGGTGGCTCTGCCACATAGGTCACATAATGATCGATCTTTATGACAGGCAGCACAGCTGTCGAAATGGTGTGTAGCGAATGGAGGGTTGATTGTAGAAATCCCAAGGTGTGATGGCTGGTACGGGCTGGTGTGTAGAGGATGGACTATAGGATTGGGATGGGCCATGTAGCATGTATATTTTCTGTTGCCATTGTGTATGGGCCAAGGCCCATAATGTGTTTGTGGGCCTCACCCTTTTTATGTGTTTTCGGGGTTTGCACACTGAGTCTTGGTGACTCACCCTTTTATTTCCCTGATTTTTCAGATGAGCAGTAGATCATGGACATGGGAGCCGAGGCGGACTCGAAGGGCCATCAAGTTTTTATTTTCATAAACTATTTTCGGTTTTCCTTTGGGATTATTTATGTAATAAGGCCTCCATAGCTTAGGTTATCAATTTATATTTGTTAATGTTTATATTCTATAAACTTATGTTCAAGGACTTGATTATAAGAAGGAAAAAAAAGATTTTCAAATAAGTTTTTTTTTAAAAAACTACGAAGGCTTTCTACAAATATCACTTATTTAACAAATACCTGTATAAACGAACCGGGATTTTCAAAACCCTCCAAAGCAAAGTTTTCAACATTTAACCCGTAGCATACCAGATCTGGTCGTGATGTTTTGGATCGAGTTTGGGGTGTTACAATGGTGTTGCTCTATAGAACATAATAACCATCAATATCGTCTTATCACATATTCACCTTGATGGTCGAACACCAAAGTTTCCCCTCTAGAAAGCTCGAAGCTTCGCACACCACGGTTTGCACTTAGCAACATCGTATAGCGGTATCTAACAGAAAATTTTCATTTCCAAGTCCTAACTTTATCTATCCTGTCAATTATGCTTATGTTTTTATGATCTGCAATACATGCATTCCACTTACATGCTAGCATGGAGTATGCTATCATTTTTAAACATGAAGTCCTAAATATTTTATACATATTGAACTACGTGGCAAATATCATATATGAAACTATCCTAGTCATGCTTGCCATTCAAGTTCAGCACAATTCATACATCATCATAGAGTCATGACAATCCACACCGCATTCCAAGAATGGAATATAGAAACTCACCAAATACTTCTTCGCCATATTAGCTTAACTTTCTTGAACACCATAACTTTCATTCTCCTAGCAGCTAAGCATGACAACCAAATCATTAGTTAAGTTCATTCTTTTTAACTTAAACCTCAATTTTTCAAAAACACATAGAACCCTTAAATTGGTTCTGAAAACCATTAACTTTGTGTTCTAAATCTTACACACACCGAAGGACTTACAACTTGACTAGCTCCCCGAATTTTCTACTTTTTTGACTAATTCCTTATGATCATCACTCCATCCAAAGAATTCCACAACCATCGCTTCCTCGGAACAACCATGGAAAATGGAGAAGAGGAAAGAATGAAACATAATTGAGAGGAATCCACCTGAGGATTCACTTCTCAGCCATTAATAGCCCCTCACGCACGATTTTTAACCTTTTAGAGACTATCCATTAACAATTATCTTGTCTCCCACTATTGAACCAGCTGATTTTAATACAATCGAACCAGACTTAGGTTTTAACCATGCTCCATTATGTTTCTAACTTTTCTTGATTTTTCAGCAGAGACTATCAGCTTACAGTTTTTTCAATTAAATCCTCAAATTATTCCCAATTTCTAGGTTTAAAAGAAATCGGGTGTGGCATATTCATGACATGTACCTAAGTCTGATATGACTCTCAAGACCCAATTTTAGACCCATGAATTACACTACCTTAAGGCCCAACAATAAGATCAAAGGCTAAACAAATCAAACCAAGATTCGATCAAAGGCAATATGTGAGGATGAATTGTTTTGAGGAAACGAGGAATGATACATGCACGAAATAGGTGAAATTTACTAAATTTCATTCACCGAAGCTGCTAGTTTTTAAGTTTGGGGAATCAACAAACATGCGACAAATTTTTTGTAACATCCTTAAATCGGGTCTCTGTATTTTTTGTGTTGCATGTGATAATATGTTTGTGGTGCTAGTTTAGGGTGTTTTGGGGTTCAGGCATGAGCTCGGGATAGGCCTGAGTCATGGTAAAATTTTTTGTTTTGGGGTACTTGGAAGGGGGGAGTCAAGAGAGTTAGGTGTTAAGAGTATTGTGTAGCAAGTTTTGGCACAAGAAGTGCCTTGGTGAAGTGGCAAGAAGGCACCACTTAGGGCTCAGGGAGGTGACGCTACAAGAAGGGGGAAGGAGCCTAGGTTCGAGCTGTAGGAATCCCTTTTTGGGTATTTCTTTTTGAAGTCAGAGCTAAGAGGAGTTATGCTCAGGTGGAACTGTGGTGGGTAGTTGTTGAACAAGTCAATAGATTCAAAATGGGTGGAAGGGAGGAAATTGTGGAGGTTGACTCATTCAAATTGTTTGAATGGGTGGAAGAGAGGGATTCAAGGAGGAAGAAGGGGGACGGCTGAGAGATTGAAGGGAGTGGGAGTGTGGTCGATTTTGGTAGTGGCTAGGAGAGCTTGGAGCAATCGGTTGAGGGTGCTTAAGTTGGGTGGCCGAATGTGCTTAGTGTGTGGGTGTGTGCTTTCGGTTGTGGAGAGTGGCTAGGTGAGGTGCATGTGCCGAATTTGCTTAGTAGATTTTGGAGCATTTTTGTGGTTTTTTCTCTTTAGCAAATCACTTATACCAGTTTTGGCATTGTTCCTCTTTTCTCTCATATACAAACCGAAATCTCCCCTAGGCAACTTCTCTTCTCTTTTTCTCACTTTTTGTTCAATTGCTGAAACCCCTATTGATTTGTTGCTCTTCTTCTTTTCTTCTTCTCTCAGCAAATCGTAGGCAAGGTTACTTAACTTTCTTGTGTTCTTTTCTCTTTCATTTTGAACCCAAGCCGTGAGCACCTCTCATCTCTTCTTCTTCTTTTCATTATCTCAAAACTAAAAATCCCCTAACCCCTTATCATCTTCAACTTTTACAAAGAGCCGAATATCTTCTGTCTATATTCTCCTTTCCCTTTAGGATTTTTCCCTTAACCTTCTCTGGTGCCAAAATTTATTTCTTCTTTGGTTCTCAAGGACGAACTACAACCCATAGCCCGGTAAGATTTTGTTGCTTTCTTTTTTTTTTCTTTGCTCTTATGGTCGAATCTTCTTAGTACTCTTACATCCCTATTTCTTTCCTCAATTTTGATTGCTGGGTAGAAATGCCGAATCTCTGCCCTCAAAATTTCTTGATTGAACTGTTGTTGTAGTGGATCGTTAGTGTGGGATTACCATTTTTCCAATCAGATTTGTTAGGGCAATGGTAAGCGTCTCTCCTATTCAATATTTCCTATTGTGTTTAAGTGCCGAAGGCAGTAACTAATCCTGTAGATCTTGGCCGAATGGAGGGTGCTAAGGAGGCATGGCGTTAGGCGACTGAGTATTCAAGTGGTACTTTGATCTAAGTCATTGGTCTTCGGGAATTGATCAATCTAGGTAAGGGATTTAATTTCGGGTCTTGATTCCTTACAATTGTTTCACTACTTTGATTCGGTTAGTGACTAAGGTGTGTTATGGACTCGAAGGCTAATCAATCGCTTGGTGGGGTTGGATCTAGAACCCCAGCCTCTAAGTTCAAGAAGAGGGCAGTGTCGATGGTTCGTGATTGGCCACCGGGGTATGGACCAGCATCTGAGCAGGAGAGTAGACAAATCGCGGTTGTGTCAAGTAAGGATAGTACCGATGTAGAAAGTGTAGTTTTACGTTATCAGGTGTGTAACTCTTACACACTCCATTAGTTAATTTGCTAATTATGTTTATTGTTAAAAGTCGAAATCACTATTAAAATCGGTGTGTTACCCTTGCGGGTATCAGCATGGACTCCGGGTAAGTCCCCTGTGGATTGACTATCGATATATGATGTTACACTATTTGATTATGCTATGTTATGTGATACTGCATGATGCCACGGTAAATGTGTTCATGATGATGGGTATGCTGAGTGGAGGGGGAAGGATGATTTAGACTGTCACCAGTGGTTTTGACCACACAGTGGGTTGGCCCCACTTTTCTTATTATTTGTGACTAGTCACAGTGGTTTCGACCACCAGTGGTTTTGACCACACGGTTATGATTTGTGACTACGGTCACCAGTGGTTTTGACCACACATGGATTGTTGTGACTCGTCCCAGTGGTTTGGTACCATAGTAGGTTGGCCCCACATGTTGATTACGGGATTGTCATCAGTGGTTTTAACCACACGGTGGGTTGTCCCCACCACACGATTTGTGACTATGGTCACCAATGGTTTTGACCACACTTATACAATTTGTGACTACGGTCACTAGTGGTTTTGACCACACGGGGTAGACACAGGAGTTCGGTTGGTTAGGTTGGGTTTGCATGATTTGAATATTGACTTATGAGATGTGTAAGTGCCTTGTTATTATGGGGATGGGGATTTATACACTAAGTCTCGGTGACTCACTCCTTCCCTTACATTTTGCAGATGAGGCTTAGATCGCGTATGTGGGCCCGAGGCCCAAAAATATTTTAAATAGGTTATGAAAAGGTTTTTTTGGGAAAAGTACGATTGGAAAAGCATGGCACCGAGTCTCCGGCACCGATCCACCTAGTTAAGTACCCCTATTTATTGCTAATATGTTTGTAATGATGATGTTATGCATAGTAGTAATAGGGAAGTACTTTAGAGCCTTCAACCATAGGATTGTGTGAACTTACGAAACAATCCCCGTATTAAATTATTTATAAGAATGTGCTTAATAAACAGTGGAATAAGTCTAACACATAAAACTGTTAAATCAGATCAATTCGTATCGGCAGTCATGAGTGCCCGAGGATGTGGGTGTAATATACATGGATGAGGTAGGGGTAGGACGGCAGTGTCTTAACTGGTAGGGTCTGGTCATGGGTCGAGAACGAGGTACCACAGCCGCCAGTTGTGGGCATAAAATTTTAGGATCAGACAATGGTGATGATGCGATGTCTGGCGATCTTTGTGGGTTTTAGAAAGAGTCGCGGGTGCAAGTATTGGAATGGGAGCTCAAAAATCTGTGTTCAATGACTCCGGGCTAGTGGGGCAGAGGTATTCAGATGTGTATCTGGTGTGGCTCTTAGTACGGTGAAATATTGGCTGGAGGCGACAGAACGTATCATGGACAACCTGGATTTTATGGTTGAGGAGAAGCTAAAGGGTATAGTATCTCTTCTCCGGGATGAGTCATATCAGTGGTGGCTCACAGCTAGAGATGGAGCAATGGCCGACGATGTCACTTGGGATCTTTTTAGGGCAGCCTATCAGAAGAAATATGTTAGGGCTAGTTACATCGATACACAGCGTAAGGCGTTCCTGAGTTTGGTTCAGGGATATGAGACAAAATTTCTTCAGTTAAGTCGGTATACACGGGGTATTGTGGGCACGGAACATGAGCGTCATGTCAGATTTAAGGATGGGCTGAGAGATGAGCTGCGAATGTTGATTGCTCCACAACAGGAAAGAGAATTTACAGTCTTAATAGAGAAGGCCAAGGTTGCTGGAAGTGAGACTATCAGTGAGACAGAACCAGGATAAGGGTTGGAATAAGAGGAATTTCGAGTCTTCTGGGTCTGCTGGGAATCAGCAGAAAAGAGATAGATATGATGGGCCGAATCAAGCTGCGAGGCCTGCTGTTACTACTCAATGGCCGCCACGGTGTGCACGGTGTGGGAAGTCTCACACGGGGGAATGTTGGACTGGAAACAGAGGGTGTTTTGATTGTGGGTCATTGGGACACCGGGTAAGGGATTATCCGCAGAGGTCAGCTAGGCTTCAGTCTAGGAATCGTGGTCGTATCTGATTCGGGAGGGATGGTCAAGCAACCACGAGAGGGTGGCGGCTCGGCGAGGGAGGTAACAGTTACGGGCGAGGTCGGAGCATCGTGTAGAGTCTTTGGGAGTATAGATGCAAGATAGCCTAGACTGGTCTACGCAGCGAGGCATCGAGAGGAGGGCGACGCGCCAGACGTCATAACCGATACGTTCTTAATTTTCAGACTGCCTTATACTACTTTGATAGATGTCGGTTTGATGCACTCGTATGTGGCCAGTAGTATAGTGGAAACTATGAACTTATGCTTTGAGATTACTTCTAGGGAGATGACAGTAATAAACACTCTAGGTCACTCTATAGAAGTAAACAAACTGTATAGAGATGTACCTCTAGAACTTCAAGGGGTGGTGTTTTTGGCTGATCTGATGGAACTGTCGTTCGGGGAGTTCGATCTGATACTCGGGATGGATTGGCTAGTGAAGTTCCAGGCTAGTTTGGATTGCGCAGCTAAGCACAAGATGTTGAGGACAGTAGAAGGTGAGGAGGTGGTAATGATAGGCAATTGAAGAGATTATCTATCTTATGTTGTGTCTACTCTGAAGGCCGAGAGGATGGTGAGGAAGAGTTGTGAGGCATTTTTGGTACATGTCTGTGCCTTGGAGGGTAAGGAATCAGTTGTGGGGAAAGTTCGAACGGTGAAGGAATTTGCTGATGTATTCCCAGAGGAACTTCCGGGTCTGCCTCCAGACCGTGAAGTTAAGTTTGGTATAGATTTATTACCCGGAACCGCGCCAGTGTCTATTGCCCCCTATAGGATGATGCCGAAGGAATTGGTGGAACTGAAGGCACAGATTCAGGAATTGTTGGATCGTGGTTTTATCTGGCCAAGTGTATCACCTTAGGGAGCTCCTGTGCTCTTTGTTAAGAAGAAAGACAGTACAATGCAGATGTGTATAGACTACCGCCAACTGAATAAGTTGACGATCAAGAACAAGTATCCGTTGCCCAGGATAGACGACTTGTTTGATCAGCTTAAGGGTGCATCAGTTTTCTCTAAGATAGACCTTAGGTCGGGGTATCATCAACTCAAAGTAAAGAAGGCTGATATCCACAAAACAGCGTTTCGTACTCGTTATGGGCACTACGGGTTCTTGGTAATGCCATTTGGGTTGACTAATGCGCCAGTAGTGTTCATGGATATGATGAATCGGGTGTTTCAGCCATACTTGGACTGGTTTGTCGTGGTGTTTATAGACGACATATTGGTGTACTCGAGATCGGAGGAAAAACATGATAAAAATCTACGTGTGGTTTTACAGATTCTGAGGGAGAAGCAATTATTCGCGAAGTTTAGCAAATACGAATTCTAGTTGAAGGAGGTAACTTTCTTGGGTCATGTGGTGTCAGTTGAATGAATTAGAGTGGATCCTCGAAAGATTGAGGCGTGTTGGATTGGAAGCCACCTAAGACGATAGCAGAGATTTAGAGTTTTTTGGGTTTGGCAGGGTACTACAGAAGATTCGTGGAAGGATTCTCTTTGATTGCGGCAACATTAACTAAGTTGTTACGGAAAGGGGTTCCATTTGTATGGTCCGATAAGCAGCAGGAAAGTTTCGACAAGTTAAAGAAGATTCTGACAGAAGCTCCGGTTTTGATTCAGCCTGAAGCTAGGAAAGAATTTATGGTTTATTATGATGCATCACATACTGGTTTGGGGTGTGTGCTGATGCAAGAGGGGAAAGTGGTGGCGTATGCGTCTCTACAGTTGAGACCTCATGAAGGTAATTACCCGATGCATGATTTGGAATTGGCTGCAGTGGTCTTTGCCCTGAAGATTTGGAGGCATTATTTGTATGGGGAGAAGTCTATTGTCTACATGGATCACAAGAGTCTGAAGTATCTATTGTCACAGAAGGAGTTGAATTTGAGGTAGCGAAGGTGGATCGAATTGTGAAAAGACTACGACTGCTCGATTGAATACCATCTAGGTAAGGCTAATGTAGTGGCTGACGCGTTGAGCCGTAAGGTGGTAACGGACCTGAGAGCAATGTTTGCTCGTCTCAGTCTGAATGACGACGGGAGTCTATTGGCAGAATTACAAGTAAAGCCAACGTGGATGGATCAGGTTAAGGAGAGGCAGTTGGTGGATGAGGTTTTGAGTGCTCGGAGGTTGCAAGTGCAGAATGGTGGTTTGAAGGGTTACAGCTTGGGCAGTGATGGAGTGCTGTGTTTTCAAGGAAAAGTATGTATGCCGAGGGACGTTGAGTTGAGACAGCAAATTCTTCAGGAAGCTCATAGCAGTCCATACGCTATGCATCTTAGAGGTAGCAAGATGTATCGGGATTTATGGAGTAGTTACGGTGGCGGTCTTAGCGAAATGGCGAATCGTGGGTAAGTGTCGACATGCCAACAGTCAAAGCGGAGCATCAGTTACCATCAGGTCTGTTACAACCGGTAAAGATTCCGCAGTGGAAGTGGGAAAGGATTACGATAGATTTCGTCACTGGGCTACCCCTTACGCCTAGCAAGAAGGATTCAGTCTGGGTGATCGTGGATCGTTTGACAAAGTCAGCCCAATTCATACCAGTTCAGATTGATTATTCACTCTAAAGGTTGGCTAGGTTATATGTAGTGGAGATAGTGCGGTTGCATGGGGTGCCGGTGTCAATTATTTCAGATAGGGATCTCAGATTCACGTCAAGGTTCTGGAAAGCTTTGCATCAGGCATTGGGTACGAGGTTGGATTTTAGCATGGCTTTTCATCCGCAGTTAGACGGATAGTCAGAGAGGGTAATTTAAATCTTAGAGGATATGTTAAAGGGTTGTGTTCTGGATTTCCGCGGTAGTTGGGAGGAATATCTACCATTGGTAGAGTTAGCGTACAACAACAGTTACCAGGCAAGTATCCAGATGGCACCGTATGAAGCACTGTATGGACGAAAATGTTGTACCCCTACATGTTGGACAGAATTGGGTGAACGAAGTTGTTGAGTCCAGAGCTAG
Source organism: Gossypium rotundifolium (assembly GCA_025506655.1). Lineage (NCBI taxonomy): Eukaryota > Viridiplantae > Streptophyta > Magnoliopsida > Malvales > Malvaceae > Gossypium > Gossypium rotundifolium. Next base: position 152,470,954 of record CP106733.1, on the reverse strand, counting down.
TGGCTGAAACAAAGGATAAGGTTAGACTGATTCGGGCTCGTCTGAAGGAGACTTCGGACAGGCAGAAGTCTTATGCCGATCTCAAACGTAGGGATATAGAGTATGCAGTAGGTGACAAGGTCTTCCTAAAGGTATCGCCGTGGAAGAAAGTGCTGAGATTTGGTCAGAAGGGCAAGCTAAGCCCTAGGTTTATTGGGCAGTATATGGTGTTGAAGTGAGTGGGACCGGTAGCTTACCAGCTCGAGTAGCCATCGGAGTTGAGTCAGATTCATGATGTATTTCATGTTTCAATGCTTCGGCGCTATCGATCAGATCTGTCGCATGTTGTGCCAGTGGAGGAGATTGAGGTGAGTCTGAATTTGTCTTTCGAAGAGGAACTAGTGCGAATTTTGGATCGGGATGTCAAAGTTTTGCACAAGAAGTCAGTTCCTTTGGTGAAAGTATTATGGTGGAACCATGGTATGGAGGAGGCCACGTGGGAACCAGAGGATGTGATGCGGCAGTAATACCCTCAACTCTTGACCAGGTAATTTCGAGGCCAAAATTATTCTTAAGGGGGGTAGAACTATAACATCCTTAAATCGAGGTCTCTGCATTTTGTGTGTTGCATGTGATAATATGTCAATGGTGCTAGTTTACGGTGTTTTGGGGTCCAGGCATGAGCTCGGGATAGGCCTGAGTCATGGTAAAATTTTTTTTGGGGTACTTGGAAGGGGGAGCCAAGAGAGTTAGGTGTTAAGAGTATTGTGTAGCAAGTTTTGGCACAAGAAGTGCCTTGGTGAAGTGGCAAGAAGGCGTCACTTAGGGCTCAGGGAGGTGATGCTACAAGTAGGGGGAAGGAGCCTAGGTTCGAGCTGCAGGAATCCCTCTTTGGGTATTTCTTTTTGACGTTCGAGCTAAGAGGAGTTGTGCTCAGGTGGAACTGTGGTGGGTAGTTGTTGAACAAGTCAACAGATTCAAAATGGGTGGAAGGGAGGAAATGGTGGAGGTTGACTCATTCAAATTGTTTGAATGGGTGGAAGAGAGGGATTCAAGGAGGAAGAAGGGGGATGGCTGAGAGATTGAAGGGAGTGGGAGTGTGGCCGATTTTGGTAGTGGCTAGGAGAGCTTGGAGCAATCGGTTGAAGGTGCTTGAGTGGGGTGGCCGAATGTGCTTAGTGTGTGGGTGTGTGCTTTCGGTTGTAGAGAGTGGCTAGGTGAGGTGCATGTGCCGAATTTGCTTAGTAGATTTAGGAGCATTTTTGTGGTTTTTTCTCTTTGGCAAATCATTCATACCACTTTTGGTATTGTTCCTCTTTTCTCTAATATACAAACCGAAACCTCCCCTAGGCAACTTCTCTTTTTCTCACTTTTTGTTCAATTGCTGAAACCCCTATTGATTGGTTGCTCTTCTTCTTTTCTTTTTCTCTCAGCAAACCGTAGGCAAGGTTACTTAACTTTCTTGTGTTCTTTTCTCTTTCGTTTTGAACCCAAGCCGTGAGCACCTCTCATCTCTTCTTCTTTTTTTCTTTATCTCAAAACCGAAAATCCCCTAACCCCTTATCATCTTCAACTTTTGCAGTCTATATTCTCCTTTCTCTTTAGGCATTTTTCACTTAACCTTCTCTGGTGCTGAAATTCATTTCTTCTTTGGTTCTCAAGGACGAACTACAACCCATAGTCCGGTAAGATTCTATTGCTTTCTTTTTTCTTTTCTTTGCTCTTATGGCCGAATCTTCTTAGTACTCTTACATCCCTATTTCTTTCCTCAATTTTGATTACTGGGGTAGGGAAATGCTAAATCTCTGGCACTCAAACTTTCTTGATTGAACTATTGTTGCAGTGGATCGTTAGTGTGGGATTACCATTTTTCCAATCAGATTTGTTAGGGTAGTGGTAAGCGTCTCTGCCATTCAATATTTCCTATTGTGTTTAAGTGCCGAAGGCAGTAACTAATCCTGTAGATCTTGGCCGAATAGAGGGTGCTAAGGAGGCTTGGCATTAGACGACTGAGTATTCAAGTGGTGCTTTGATCTAAGTCATTGGTCTTCGGGAATTGATCAATCTAGGTAAGGGATTTAATTTTAGGTCTTGATTCCTTACAATTGTTTCACTACTTTGATTCGGTTAGTGACTAAGGTGTGTTATGGACTCGAAGGCTAATCAATCGCTTGGTGAGGTTGGATCTGGAACCCCAGCCCCTATGTTCAAGAAGAGGGCAGTGTCGGCGGTTCGTGATTGGTCACCGGGGTGTGGACCAGCATCTGAGCAGGAGAGTAAACAAATCGCGATTGTGTCGATTAACGACAGTACCGACGTAGAATGTGTAGTTTTGCGCGTTATCAGGTGTGTAACTCTTACACACTCCATTAGTTAACTTGCTAATTATGTTTATTGTTAAAAGCTAAAATCGCTATTGAAATCGGTGTGTTACCCTTGCGGGTATGAGCATGGACTCCGGGTAAGTCCCCTGTGGATTGACTATCGATATATGATGTTACACTATTTTATTATGCTATGCTATGTGATACTACATGACATGTTATTTTGCCACGGTAAATGTGTTCATGATGATGGGTATGCTGAGTGGAGGGGGAAGGATGATTTAGACTGTCACCAGTGGTTTTGACCACACAGTGGGTTGGCCCCACTTTTCTTATTATTTGTGACTAGTCTCAGTTGTTTTGACCACCAGTGGTTTTGACCACACGGATATGATTTGTGACTACGGTCACCAGTGGTTTTGACCACACATGGATTGTTGTGACTCGTCCCAGTGGTTTGGTACCACAGTGGGTTGGCCCCACATGTTGATTACGAGATTGTCATCAGTGGTTTTGACCACATGGTGGGTTGGCCCCACCATACGATTTGTGACTACGATCACCAGTGGTTTTGACCACACTTATACTATTTGTGACTACGGTCACCAATGGTTTTGACCACCAGTGGTTTTGACCACACGGGGTAGACACAGGAGTTCGGTTGGTTAGGTTGGGTTTGCATGATTTGCATATTGGCTTATGAGATGTGTAAGTGCCTTGTTATTTTCGGGATGAGGATTTATACACTAAGTCTCGGTGACTCACTCCTTCCCTTACATTTTGCAGATGAGGCTTAGATCGCGGATGTGGAGCCGAGGTGGACTCGAGGTGGCCATGCACTAGGTTTTCGGGTTTTATTTCAATCACTATTCTGGGTTAATTTACGTTTAAATTTTGTTTTGGATTTGTAATAAGGCCACTAATTTTTATTATTCTAGGTTTTTAATTATTTGCTTTAAGTTTTATCGTGCTATGCTTAAGTTAATTAATTTAGCATGTTCTAATAACCTGTAAAATCAACGTTTTCAAAATTGTACAACTTATCGGATTTTTAGAACTTTACCATCGGGTAATATTAAACAAATGAAATCAACAAACTAGCTCAGGCTTTCTCCAAACTAAGTTTTCTTTATGTTCAGCTACAAAATGGTTTTTAACTTAATTATTTTTATACTCACTCGGGTTTTATAAAACCAAACGATCTTTTCAAGGGAGTTTTCTTTCAAACTTAAAATGATGAAGTGCTCCATACAACATTTTTTTTTCAAAATTTAAACCAACAACTTGCGTCTTCGAAATATTTTCACTCGGTAACATACTGAATTCGGTCTTAGTGTGTTGACTGGGTTTGGGGTGTTATATTTTTAATCTATCTCTTAGCTTCGAAAATCACTTTGAATCACTCGATTTTGAGATCATGAGCTCAAGTTATGACCATTTTAGTGGAGACTATGTGAGTAAAATTTTTGGACGGGATTATGACGGGAATTACAAGTTTCAAGCTTTTAATTCAAGTTTAAACCATATTGGGTTTGGGTTTTAGGCTTAATTATTATTATATATAAGCCCAATATTATAATTATCAGCTCTTTTATTTTTTTATTCCAAATTTTTTATACTTATTAAGTATTTTAAGTTATTTAGGAGTTTTTGTCAACAAGAAAATTTAGTTTAAAACTCTTCATGTTTAGGTTAATTAGAGTTCTATTATACCTAAGAGTTTTATTTAGATTTATTTACCTAGCCTATATAAAGGCATTTACATTGTACACAAAACAATCAATCCATTATTATTCAACAACTTTTCTTTGAGTTAATAAATTCTTTTTGTGTTCTCTTTTACAAGAGTTTTAACAATCTTTTCATATTGTGGGGATCATCTTTAAACTTTTTCTTGCCAATTTTTCTTTCTTGGAGGGGAAATTAGAGCCACTTGAAGGGGGTTGTGGATTCCTCTTGTTTCCAAGGCTCTTTAGGACTTCTACACCCTACGTTCTATCTTTTTCATCTATCTTCCTTATTTTCTTCTTTATTGTTTTAATCTTTGATTTATTATTCTATTTTATTTATCTTATTTATCTATTTTAATTCTTTATCTTACTTGGATTCGATTGTGTGTCAGGTTGTGTCAAAATCCAAGATTCTTTTTGGACGTCTAAAGCCCTAAGTCAAATCCACGACTTGGACAAGCTTACGATCCTTCTCTATCTAATTCCTTACCATTTGGTATTAGTTTATTGGCGTTTTAAGTGTTCTTTGTGTTGTTATAAACTGATTTCCAACCAACAACCTCAAAACAATTTTTTTATCCAGAAATTTTTCAAAAAAAAAATTTTCAGTGGGTAAACATTTTTCAAACGATCTAAAATTTACATATTGATTCTTGACACTATTTTATTATATATAAAAAATATTTCTCACAAAAAAAAAGTGATTGAAAAAGTACAAAAACAAAAAAAAAATTAAAAATTTTCTTTGGGTTGAATTTTGTGATGGAACTTTCCAGATCAAATCTACATTATTTTAGGAGGCTTCAGTTTAAATTTCGTAATTTTTGGATATTTGAAACACCTCGAACAGAGTTTGTCAAGTTGCTTCGCTATTTTTTAGGTTTTTGGGTTTCAGGGTTTTTCATTGACAGTTAGCCTTAGGTTTTTATTTGTTTTTTTTCTTTTTATTGTTCCTTTATGCATTCTAACACTTTATTTTTCCTTGTGTTAGTAGGTTAAAGCACGTTTCACATTCTTTCCTTCGTGCAATACAATTCTTTGGTGTCTAGCTGATTTTGGACTCCTAGTGCTACTAGGTTTGCTTTGTTAGTTTGATTCTAATATATTCTGATTAATCGATGTAAAAAATTTTAAAAAACTCACAAGATTAATTCTTACCTAATTGGAAATTTAATTTTCTTTCTGAGTGCATAAGGTGAGGTTTGCTTTTTTTTTTTTTTTGAGTGTTTTTATTTCATCCTCTAATAATGGTACGTAGACATAGTATGAAATAGATTTGGAACCTCCTACTGATGGGGACAATTTGCTTGAGTCTAATTGTCTTGTAGTGTGACAATCCCTTAGCACTCAAGTAAGGGATGATTCTAACGATGTGCAAAGGACTAACATCTTCCACTCGAGGTGCTTGATTCAAGGAGGGACTAACATCTTCCACTAGAGGTGCTTGATTCAAGGAAAGTTGTGTTCTCTTATTATTGGTAAATGTAGATGTGCCAACATGGTGAGTAGTTTTTTAGTGGATATTTTATCTTTACCTTGTCAAAACCATCCTAAGCCATATCACTTACAATGTTTTAACAAAGGTTCGCAAGTTATGGTAGTTAAACAATCCTTAATTGCATTCAAAATGGGAAATTATTCTGACGAGGTTTGGTGTGATGTAGTTCCCATGCATGCCGCCCATTTTCTTCTTGGAAGGCCATAAAAATATGATCATGGTGTGGTACACCATGGCAAATTGAATTGGTACTCCATTGCGTTTAAAAAAATACACTTAAGCCCTTTGGAGCCCAAAAATGTGAATCAAGACCAATTGAAAATGATGAAATTTTGTGAGAAGGTTAAGAGGAAAGAAAAAATTGAAAAGACAAAGGGAAAGAGACCTTGAGTGATAAATGTCTACTTGATGGTCCACTTTTGATAAGTGAAAATATAGATGAGGTAAAATTGGAGAGTTCTCAAATGGGAAAAGAAAATGAAAAAAAAAGAATATATTCATGCAAAAGTAAGGAATGATTATGTTTTAACTAACTATAACATGAATTTTTTTAGTGGTGTTTCCTTGTTATAGGATTTCAATGATCCATTGATGGACTTCCAATTATATTACTCTACCATCAATAGACAATTTTACTCATACGAAAGAGGTAAGTTGAACATTGATAATTCTCCACAAGTTCTTCAAGGTAAGAAATGTAAGGAAACATTAGAAACTGAATTAAGAAGGCATACATTGCATGTGTTTGATAAGTATGCTACTTATTTTAGATTTCCTTATGACATGTTTTCTTGTTGGTTAAGTTTCAATAAACCTTTGTTAGTTTCAATTCATTTTATGGGTTTATCTAGAATTGTAAAGGTTAAAAATAGTAATTTTGTTGCATTAAATAGGTTTATTAAAGCATTTTATGCATTTACTCTTACAAAAAAATTTCTATCTTAACCTTTAACGATGAATTTTTACATAATCTTAACATTCTTGATTTTTATAATTATGCGAAATTCTTGACTCATCATTTGGAATTCTTATGAATGACCATGCATATTCAAAGAAAGTTATAGATTATATTTTACCTGAACACTAATGTGCCTAACATCTCTTTGTTTAGTGTTGATACCTTGTTTTTAAAGGAGACGTCCATGATCAAAGCTAATTTGAAGGAGTTAAATAATATCTTTGATCCTGGAGATAGTTTTAGCATCCAAGAAAGCTTAGCTAAGTATGTTTTTCATTTTATTGTTATTAATTCTAATCCCTTTTCTTTTATGCAGCTAAAGATTCAAGGACGAATCTTCTTGAGGAAGGGGGAATGATGCAAGTCTTAGTGCCCAATTTCAGACAATGAATGTGATGGACTTACACTACCTCAAAGTCAAAAAATATGATCAAAGGCCAACCAAATCAAACCAAGATTTGGCCAAAGGAAATATGTGAGGATGAATCATTTTGAGGAATGATACATGTACGAAATGGGTGAAATTTATTAAATTCCATTCACTAAAGCTCCCAATTTTTAAGTTTAAGGAATCAACAAACTTGCGAAGGCTTTTTTAATGGGATCCAGACATTTATTGGTTAATATGTCTTCAAGGAGTTTGAATATCTATCTTTAGCTTCGAAACGCACTTTGAATCACTCAACTTTGAGTTCGGGAGCTCAAGTTATGACCGTTTTAGTAAAGACTATGCAAGCATAATTTTTGGACGGGATTATGACGGGAGTCACAAGTTTCGGGCTTTTAATTCGAGTTTAAATCATATTGGATTTGAGTTTTAGGCTTAACTTTTTATCATATATGAGCACAATATTGTATTTATCGGCTTTTTTTCCAATTTTTTTTGTAATTATTAAGTATTTTAAGTTATTTAGGAGTTTTTGTCAACAAGAAATTTTACTTTAAAACTACTTCTTGTTTAGGTTAATTAGAGTTCTAGTATACTTAAGAGTTTTGTTTGGATTTATTTAACTAACCTATATAAAGGTCGTTACATTGTACGCAAATCAATTAATTCATTATTATTCAACAACTTCTCTTTTCAGTTAACAAATTCTCTTTGAGTTTTTCTTTTCAAGAATTTTTCTTAAGTTTTATTTTATAAGAGTTTTAATAATCTTTTCAGATTGTGAGGATTATCTTCAAACTTTTTCTTGCCAAGTATTCTTTCTTGGAGGGGAAATTAGAGCCGTTTGAAGGAGATTGTGGATTCTTTTTGTTTAGAAGGCTCCTTAGGACTTCTACATGACACGTTCTATCTTTTCCATCTACTTTCTTTATTTTCTTATTTATTGTTCTATTTTATTCATCTTAGTCAATTATTTTAATTGCTTTCTTTAATTTTTTTTATCTGACTTGGATTCATTTTCATTTCAGGTGGTGTTAAAATCCAAATTTCTTTTCGAACGTCTAGTGCCCTAAGTTAAATCCATAACTTGGACAAACTTATGATCCTATTTTTGCACTCATTCTTTATCAAAGTCATTATGAAGTATTTTGGAGTTCTTATTATATTTTGTTTGTACATTTATATGCTCATTTTTTGGTATACTTGGTGATAAACCGTAAAAGTAACATATTTTAACCCCATATTTAGTATGCTTTTAGGATGATTTAGCCCTGATTTATGTAAAAAAGTGCTTTTAATCCTTTCTTTTAATATTTATACTCAGGAAAGCACCCGAGGATGAAAAGAACAAGAAACGGGCTTAAAACGGGCCAATTTGGGCCAAAAAGAAATCGACATGGCCTGGACATCAAGCCACACGGCCGTGCCTCAAAAATTAACTAAGACACGGTAATACCATGATTTACACGACTGTGCCCCAATCGACAGAATCGAAACATGGCCCAACCATGATTTACACAGGTGTGTGCCATGGCCGTGCCCCTGTTACGGGAGAGAGCAATTTCACTCGGATTTGGATACTTAGAGCCAAAGAAACACTTTCCAAAGCTTATTCAAATATCGAGTAAAAAGCAGACTTAAATTAGGACACTTAGAGGCCAAGTAAAGCATTCCAAGAGCTTATATAAACACCCTAACTGTTTCCTGAGAGGGGCGGTGAGCTTGGCCAAGGAGCAAAGCCAGAAAGATCACATCTATGGGAATCACTCGAAGATAGCCAGTTGATCCATCTCAAGAATCTGAAATTCTACTCGGAGGTGGATCTCTCCTTCAATTCCTTTAGGGGGTTATAGGGATTTCTTATGTTTTGTTTTATCTTTTCTCTTGAGATGTTTTATTTTAAAGTTATGAACTAAATCCTTCAGATACCTGAAGGGGATGAAACCTAGATAAATTTTGTTATTATTTTCTAAATTATATGATAAATACTTAGTTTGTTCTTAATTATGTTGCTTAATCCAAATCTGATGTGCTTAGGTGGAGGAGGAATAGACCCTGCTTAATAATAGATCTAGCATAATTAAGCGGAGTTGATCGAACGCCTAGAGATAGGGTTACGAGATTTTTCTGGATTAGGGTGAAACCTAATATTGGAATCCATTTATCGATTTACTGCTATTCTAGGGGGTTATTATAAGAGAACGAGAGTTCCACTAATTAACCTAGGGTTAGACGTTATTCGCCTCGAGAGAGGGTTTAATATAGGTTAGGGAGTCCTACGGATCAAGCTAAGTAAAGAAATCATATGATTCAGTAATAAGTAACAAGTGAAGTCTAGGTGGATTCTTCCTAAGGGTATCGTCATAATCAATTGAGTTTCTTCAAGTTATTTCCCAATTCATTCTTTTTGTCTTTGCAACTTTAGCTTAGTAGGCGTTAAACTAGATTAAACCAACCAATCACTCCATATTTTAGGCTAAAAATAAAAAGAAAGAGAGTATTAGTACTTTTAGTTCCTTTAGGTTCGATAATCTGGTCTTGCCTAATCTATACTACTGTTCGATAGGTACACTTGCATTTAAGTCATTGTCAGAGTTAGTTTCCAGGTTTAATCATTCTATTTATAAATTTTAAAGCTCTGATTTCAGCTGATCAAGTTTTTGGCGCCGTTGCCGGGGAACTAAAATATTAAGAAAACTCTATTTTTATTACTTTAGCCATTATTTTATTTCGCAATTTATTTTATTCCATTGCTTTTTTCTAAAATTTTATTTTTCTTTTTCCTAGCAGGTACCTCTAGTTTATGACTAGACGGAACCCGACAAGACCTTTAGTATATGATAGTGAAATTGAAGCTACTGCTCGAAGAAATCACAGAGAAATTAGGTGACTTCTAAATTACATAAAAGAAGGGCGAGAAGACAGATCCAATCCTACTGAAGGGATGGACGAGAATAATCCACCACGAGATGTGGTGGATGCTCCGCGCACTATGTATGATTATGCTAAACCCAATTTGACAGGAGCAGAATCTAGTACCGCTAATAATTTTGAATTAAAGCCTAACACAATACAAATGATTCAACAATTTGTTCAATTTGATGGTTTGCAGGACGAAGACCGAGTACTCATATAGCAAATTTTTTAGAGTTCTGTGATACTTTCAAAATAAATGGTGTTTCTAATTATGCCATTCGTCTTCGGTTATTTCCCTTTTCATTAAGGAATAAAGCCAAGCAGTGGTTGAACTCGTTACCACGAGGGTCAATCACTACATGGGAACAAATGACCGAAAATTTTTTATTAAAATATTTCCTATCGGCCAAAGAGGCTAAATTACGGAATGATATTTCTTCTTTTGTGCAGATGGATTTAGAGACATTATATGATGCATGGGAGAGATACAAAGATCTCTTGAAGAGATGTCCACACCATGGATTACCATTATGGCTTCAAGTCCAAACCTTCTACAATAGTGTAAATCCCTCAACGAGACAACTAATTGATTTGGCCGCGGTGGAACCTTGAATAATAAAACTCCTGCAGTAGCCTACGAATTCATTGAAGAGATGTCGTTGAATAATTATCAGTGGCAGGTTACAAGAACAAAACTGACAAAATCAGCCAGAGTCTACAACATTGATGCAGTAACCATGCTATCAAATCAGGTAGAGATGATGAATAAAAAGCTTGACAGTTTATGTTCTTCGCAGGTACACCCAGTCATGCAGTGCGACACAGTGGAACTGTGGCGAATCCTGAGTACCACCCTACCAACCAGGAGTAGAGAACGAACAGATGAACTATATAGGTAATAATTTCAGATCCAATAATAATCCTTATAGTAATATTTATAATCCAGGTTGGAGGAACGACCCAAATTTTTTATGGGGAGGTTAAGGAAATCAAAGATAGCAACCTCCTCAAAACTTTCAAAATCAGTCTTATCCACAAGAGAAGAAACCAACCCTCGAGGAGATGCTAGCAAAATTTTTGGCAGACACAGAAAATCGTTTCCAAGATACTGAGAGAACATTTAAAGATCAACAAGCGTCAGTTGAAAAACTTACTGACTCATTCGGGAGCTCACTAAGTCGATTGGACTACTTACTGTGAAATATGGGCAGAGATTTTTTTCTAAAGAAATAGAACAGGTGAAAGCAATTACACTAAGAAGTGGAAAGGAATTAGTGGAACCAAAGAAACAAATTCCACACGAAGATAACAAAGCAAGAGATGAGGGAGTTAAGGATGTAAATCCAGTACGCAAAGGAAGTAAACTACCAATCCCATATCCAGCAAGGATAAAGAAGGAACGACTAGATGCCCAATACGGTAAGTTCCTTGAACTTTTAAAAAATACATATTAACTTACGTTTTGTTGAAGCTATTTCACAGATGCCAAAATATGCAAAATTCTTAAAGGAACTCCTGACTAATAAAAGGAAGCTTGAAGAAGTATCGATGGTGGAACTTAATGAAGAATGCTCAGCCATCCTTCAGAACAAGTTACCAACCAAATTAAAAGACCCAAGTAGCTTTACTATTCCTTGTCTAATTGGTAGCCTAAATATTAAGAAAGCATTAGCTGATCTAGGTGCCATTATTAATCTAATGCCTTACAAAATGTTTAAACAATTAGATCTTGGGGAACCAAAACCCACTAGGATGAGTATTCAATTGGTCGATAGATCCATTAAATATCCTAGAGGAATTATCAAAGATGTTTTAGTAAAAATTGATAAATTTATTTTCCCTATTGATTTTGTTATGTTAGACATTGAAGAAGACATTAATGTTCCTTTAATTCTAGAACGTCCTTTTTTAGCCACTACTAGGGTCGTTATTGATGTAGGTGATGGTAAACTTGCATTAAAGATAGCGATGATAAAATTATGTTTCAAATCTATGATGCCATGCGATATTCTAAAGAACAAGATGATTCTTGTTATTTTATTGATACTACTGATCATATCATTCAAAATTCATTGCAGGAAATTATACATGATGACACAATGGAACTGTGCCTGACTCAAGAAGAGGGGGAAGAAGATGAAGGTGATGAGATGAATTTGAATACATCATCATTCAGGCAAGTGAAAGAAGAAAGCATTGAAAACAATGATGAAATAAAACAGAAATCCTCTATTGATGAGCCACCCAGTCTGTAATTGAAACAATTACCAAAACACTTAGAATATGCTTTCCTCGGGGACAATTTTACTCTACCGGTAATTATCTCTTCAGAACTAGAACCTAAGGAAAAAGAGGAGTTGATAAAGGTACTAAGATAACATAAAAAAGCCATAGCTTGGAAAATATCTGATATAAAGGGTATAAACCCCTCATTCTGCACCCACAAAATTTTAATGGAAGAAGAATACAAGCCATGTGTGCAGCCCCAGAGACGACTAAATCCCAACATGAAAGAAGTAGTCAAAGCCGAGGTAATTAAACTTTTAGATGCAGGAATAATTTATCCTATTTCTGACAGCACTTGGGTAAGTCCTGTGCAGGTAGTTCCAAAGAAAGGAGGTATGACGGTAGTGCCCAATGAGAAGAATGAATTAATCCCCACAAGAACAGTTACAGGATAGAGAATATGTATAGACTATATAAAGCTCAATGATGCCACCAGAAAAGATCACTTCCCTCTACCATTCTTAAATCAAATGTTAGAAAGACTATCGGGCATATGTACTACTGCTTCTTGGACGGACTCTCTGGCTACTTCCAAATTTTGATAGCTCCTAAAGATCAAGAGAAGACAACATTTACATGTCCATAAAGTACTTTTGCTTATTGTAGAATGCCTTTTGGATTATGTAATGCTCCTGCTACTTTTCAACGTTGCATGTTGGCAATCTTTGACGAACTTGTGGAAGATATCATGATTTGTCGGTATTTGGCAATTATTTCAATCTTTGCCTTAAAATTTTAAAATGAGTTCTAATGAGATGTGAAGAAACCAACCTTGTTTTGAATTGGCAAAAATGTCACTTTATGGTTAGAGAAGAAATTGTATTAGGAAATAAGATTTCTAGTAAAGGGATTAAGGTAGATAAAGTGAAGGTTGAAACTATAGAAAAATTACCTCCCCCTAGTTCAGTTCAGGATATTAGAAGCTTTTTAGGACATGCAGGGTTTTATAGAAGATTCATTAAAGATTTTTCTAAAATAGCTAAGCCTTTGACAAAATTACTAGAAAAAGGTGTCCCTTTTAATTTCAATCAGAAATGTTTAGATGCATTTAATGTCCTTAAGGATAAATTAATAAATGCTCCAATTATAATTGCCCATGATTGGAACTTATCCTTTGAACTAATGTGTGATGTAAGTGATTTTGCAGTAGGTGCGGTTTTGGGACAACGAAGAAACAAGCATTTTCAGCCAATTTACTACGCTAGTAGAACATTAACACCTGCACAAGAAAACTACACCACTACAGAGAAAGAATTGCTAGCTCTAGTTTTTGCTTTTGACAAATTTAGACAGTATTTAATATTGTCTAAAGTTGTCGTTTACACTGACCATTCGACTCTTTGTTATCTTTTAAACAAACCTGATGCAAAACCCAGACTCATACGATGGATTTTACTCTTACAGGAATTCGACTTGGAAATACAAGATAAAAAGAGAGCCGAGAATCTTACTGTGGATCACCTGTCTAGACTTGAAAATCCACACACCAAAGAGCTCAATAAAAGTGAAATAAATGATTCATTTCCCGAAGAACAACTCTTTTCTATAACACATTCTGAGGTACCATGGTTTGCAAATATTGCGAATTATTTAGCAGCTAATATCTTGCCAAGAAAATTAACACATCACCAAAAGAAGCGATTCTTTGCTGATGTGAAAAATTATTTTTGGGAAGATCCTTTTCTTTTTCGCATATGTGCAGATCAGGTAATTCGAAGATGCGTTATGAAAATGTAAGCAAGCAAAATCTTGGAGCATTGCCATTTAGAACCCTCAGAAGGACACTATAGTGGTATTAAGACAGCACACAAAATACTCGAATTAGGTTTTTATTGGCCCACTGTATTTAAAGACGCCAACAGGTATGTTGCCTCATGTGATAGATGCCAAAGAACAGGTAATATTTCTAAACATGATGAAATGCCTCAAACATATATGTTGTCATGTGAAGTATTTGATGTATGGGGTATAGATTTTATGGGACCATTCCCTAGTTCGTTTGGAAACAAGTACATCCTAGTGGCAGTTGATTATATGTCAAAATGGGTTGAAGAGGAGGCTTTTCCTACAAATGATGCCAGGGTAGTAGTTAAATTTCTCAAAAAAATTATTCTCCCAATTTGGCACACCAAGAGCTATCATTAGTGATAGGGGTACTCATTTTTGTAATACCCAATTCGAAAGAATCCCAAAGAAATATAGAGTATACCACAGGATAGCTACCCCATATCACCCCCAATCTAGTGGGCAAGTTGAAGTAGCAAACCAAGAACTTAAGCGCATTCTAGAAAAACGGTTGAATCAAATAGAAAAGATTGGGTAGTTAGAGTAGATGATGCTTTATGGGCATATAGAACAGCTTTTAAAATACCTCTAGGGACATCCCCATACAAACTTGTATATGGAAAAAGTTGTCATCTACCATTTGAGTTAGAACACAAAGCTTTTTGGGCCATAAAGTTTTTAAATTTTGATATTAGAACTGCAGGAAAGAGAAGAATGATGCAGATAAACGAGCTGGACGAGTGGAGAATGGAAGCCTATGAAAACTCAAAACTATACAAGGAAGCAACAAAGCGACGCCACGATACAAGTCTCAAGCGATTAAAACAATTTGAGGTAGGGGACCTGGTTCTACTATACAACTCAAGGCTTAAACTATTTCTAAGAAAGCTGAAATCAAGATGGTCAAGCCCATTTATGATCAAAATAATTTTTCCATACGACACCATCGAGGTAACTCATCCCACTAAAGGCACATTCAAGGTAAATGGTCACCGACTTAAAATTTATAATGGTGCAGGTTTTGGAGATATAAAACAGGAGCTTATGCTCCATGAGCCTTTCTTTAGAATCGAAAGCAAGGAAAGTCTAGCTTAAGACTATAAAGCGAGCGCTTCTCGGGAGGCAACCTGAGCACTAACATGATTTATTTAAACATTATACTTTTGACTTTAAGCATCTTAATGCCATCAGTATCATTAAAGCACAAGTTTCGTAAACCATACGGCTTTACACATGAGCATGCCTATAGCCGTGTGGAGTGCACGAGACAAAACATGGGCACTCTTATGGTCGTGTATGACAAAAGGTAAAACTTTTATCGACACGGGAAAAACACGGTCGTGCCTCACGACCGTGCTAAGATACTAACTTTCTAGACACGACCAGGACACAGCCGTGCGTCACAACCGTGGGGACATATTGGCTTATTGAACATGGGTAACGCACGCCCGTGCTAAGTAACCGTGCTTAAATACTGACTTCCAAAACACGCCACCCACGATCATGCTTCATGAAAATGGGGACATACTGACATATCGCACACGGATAACACACACCCGTGCTACAACTGTGCTAAAAAACCAATCGCGCCTAAAAATTCAAAACCCCGAATTACACGGACACATGAAAAAATAACACGGCCGTGGCACCAGCTCGTGCCTCTGCTGCTATTTAAACCAATTAACTGAAATCCCTCCCCATTTTTTAACCCTAGAAAAATTTTCAACCCCCTATTCTAAAATTTCGGCCACGCTCTCACCTAAACCACCATTTTTTCCATCCAAAACAGAACAAAAACTGTCCACACACCCGAAACACCATCGTCCAACATTTTAACATCCTAAAAAAAATTATAATCGATATGTTGCATAATTTTGGTGCTTAGCTAGTGAATGATTCAATTCATGTGTTTTATATAGTCTTGAGAAGGCTCGGATTTATTCGGAATTAGAATAAATTTTAGTAATGAGTACTTTATTGAAGTGGAACCGACAACCTTGATGTTTAAGGAAATAAAGTGACAAAAGTTAGCATAATATGAGCTAGTAGTAAAGTTTAGTTGGCGCCATGAGTGTTGCTTGAGGGAAGAGGTTCGAATCCCATGGCATGCATTTTGTGACTTTAATTTTTGCACTATTCTAGCATGTGTCAGCCAAGCTCTATTTTTGGTAGGTTGGACTTTATTTTTTTATGGCAATGTGGCTAATGGCTTAAGGTAAGAATTGAAGATAGGGAAAGGAATCATGAGCTTATGGTATGTAGGGGGACATAATGCACTTTTTAAGGGGTGTGTTTTGGAAAGTTTGGAATGGCCAAACTTTGTCCATGAACTTGGACGGTTTTGGGGACTAAGGGGGTGGCCGAATTTTTTTGAAGGCTTTTGGGTAAGGATAGGTGTTGTTGTGCACTTTTCATTTTAGTCATTTTTGTTTCTCCCAAAACACTTTTTCTTTTCATCTTTTCTCTCATAGCCGAATGCACTTTGAGGCATTGGTGAACATCTTTGTTCTTCTTCTTTTGGTCACTTCATTTTGACCATTTGGTTTTATTTTGCCTAAACCTCTCAAGTCTTTTTCCCATAGTGCCAAAAACACCAAAACTTGAAGGCCATTTCATCCTTTTCTTTTTACAAAATCCATTCAACATTTTCTCCCTTCCCTTTTCCCCCATGGCTGAATGGTGCTAACACCATTTTCTTCAATTTTTCTTCATAGCCGAATCTCCCTTTTTACATATATTTTCTTATCGGTCATTCTTTTTACTTTCATTTTAATCAATCGGTAAGAACCTATTCGATTATTTATTCTCTCCTTTTTCTTTAGCCGAATATACAATTTGGTTTAGGAGGGTCTTTTGAATGAAAATAGCATCCTCTATCTCTTTCTCTTAGACAATTATTTTTCGTCTTTATAGTGTTATAGAGAAGGCCAAAACTTGGAAGTGCTCGTAATCATCGTGAATCACTAGGATTCGATCCAAAGTGTTAAGGTAAGGGTTTCTATCAATGACTTCCATACTACTCGTTATTTCGTTAAAGATGGAGTTACTAATCGATTTTATCTTAGGGACATTATCGCTCGATTTTCATCCCTTGAACGTAAAGGTTTCGTGGTAAGCCGATTTCTTCCTTAAAACCAATAGTCTTAATTTTTGAAATATTAGTTGGACTAATATTCTTTTGTCAATGGAAGCAAACAAGATAGGGTCAAAAAGGGTGGTGAATCGTGTTTGGAAGAGGGGCAGATTCGCTATTCCCTCTAGGTTCAAGCGAAGGGCTGTTTCGGCAATCCGAGACTTTCCAATGGGTTGTGGACCCTCATCCGGGGAGAACCAATTGAAGTTGTTCGTAGTTCGAGCCTTTAACTGTCTGAGATTTTCCACCGGGATTTGAACCGTCAACCGGGAAGAACCGTCAAATAGTAGTTGTTCGAGATTCTGAGGGTAAAGATCTATATCACTTATCTTTAGCATAGATTTATTTTAAGTATTAGTGTTCTAATCGAACGTGATATGTATTTAGGTATCGACGATCGAAAAAGTATAGTTCTCACCGTAATCAGGTGTGTAATCTCACACTGTATCTCATGGGTTAGATGACTATACCGTTCTTAAGCATTGGATTAAAAATCGCAAAGTTGGTGAAATTGGAAAAATATGGTATAATTAATACTTTAGTGTTAATATCATGAAATCGGTATTATAATTGTGAAAATTTCAAAATCGCCCTTAATGGGCTAAAATGATGAAAAGTGATATTTTGGGCCACATGTGATAAATGGGCCATATGAGTTATTTGATAAAATTTGCCAAGTGTGATATGAGATGTGAAATGGGCCAAAAATGTGAAATGGGCCAAATTGTGAAATGGGCCAATTTGTAATATGGGCCAGATTGTAATAATTCTTGTATGGGTTTTATGTTGAAATTATTATATGTATGAATTATTATGCATGTTGTTTACATGATTGCATGGGTTGGGATATTTGACGAAGAGAAGTTCCGGTAGCTTTCCTACAAAATTTTGATATATGGCTTCGTGCCCAATTTGATATATGGCTAAATGCCTGTGATTATAAATGGCCAATGTCCTGCGAATTATTGTTATAAATGGCTTAATGCCTGCGATTGGTGTGTTGGCGGGGTGGGTTGACTAATGATCCCCACATGTGTGTTGGTTGGTACAGGTGGTGTGTAGCAGATGGATTACTAGGTTTGGTTTGGGAATTGCATATCACATGCATGCTATACATGTTAAATTGTTATATTTGTATATGGGCTCCGGCCCAAATACACGCTTAAATGGTTTTGGCCCAGTGGACTATAGTAAGTGGGTTACACACTGAGTTCTAAGTAACTCATCCCGTTTTCTTTACTCTTCTCAGGTAATAATCAGTAATGGAGGCTTGGGCCAGGGACGACATTGTGGAAGTCATACTATGAATGATGGTTTATATGAACTTTGAACTTCTTTTAAGTATTTTTATTTAATTTCTATTTCAATAGTGTTGTAATAAGTCCTTTGGTATTATCTTTATGGATGTTTTACTCGTGGATGGATTTTAATTATGTTTAGGTACTTAAGTGGGTCTATTTAAATTTTAAAATAAAATCAAATGTTTTCCTCAAATTTATGTGCAAAAGAAAAAGGGGGTTTTCTTAAAAATCATTATTTCGTAAATTTTTCTGTAAGAATTCCTTTAAGAATCTTGTTTTTAAATTTCTTTTGAGCTCTTTTAGACTGCTCGTAAAATTTAAACCAATTATTTTCTAAGTTTCAATTTATAAATTCTTATGTCTTAAATCATATATTTTAAATTAACCTCGATTTTTAATAAACTCCATTTCCAAAATAGTTTTGAGGATCTGTTTTCTTAAATCATTAGATGACTAGATGCATGTTCGTTTTGTATGACATACCAAATCTGGTCTTAAATGCATAGACCGGGTTTGGGGTGTTACAAACATAAACCCCATGCCCCTGCTTCCGTCGTGTTCATCCTGCAACGCCTCACCACCACCATGCCTAGCTCGTGTTCTACAGAAAACCTCCACCATTAGCCTTGGTTCTTTCTATTAATTCACTTCTAATTTGTTTTATACCTTTAATTTAAGTTCTAAATATAGCCTTTCTCATCATTATAAGAGATAATAGTCATTTTGTTTTAGTTTAAAGTATAAATTTCTCATGTTTTTTACAATTATTTTGTATTATGTATATATTTTTTTCTCAAGCATAAATTATTATATTGATTCTATAACTTTAAAATGCTCATAATTATTTCAATATTTTGTTCATATAATTTATTTCCCGTTTATGATAATGTATAATTTTCCTCATGAATTGCTATTGGTTGCCTATACGAATATCTTAAATCGGAATTATATTCAGTATGAATTTTCTCCCTTTTGCCAGGTAACATGTCGTCATCACGACCAAAGCTATCCACAACCGCCCCATGAAAGAAGAGAAAGCGGCCCGGCTCATCCTCAGCAAGTGCTTCTTTCGAGATCCGACACCATTCCTTCAATTTAATCAAGACACTCATGAAGAACAATATAGAGCATTCTGGAAAAGGCCTTTAGGCGCCTAGAGATGCATCGATTGGGATGCAGTGCAGCAAGTCCGACTAGAAACAGATATTCGAGCCCTAGTATCGACTGAACCATGAAAGCAGTTCTTTTCTATTATCGAGCTGACCTATCTAGAACTCACACTCGAGCTCTGTACTACTTTTACTTTTGAGTCAGTGATGCCTAATTATAATGACTTGGGAACAATCCAATTTCAATTAGGGGGCACGGTGCGGCAGCTTAGCGTACCACAATTTGGAACAGCACTCAAAATTTACACGAAGAATTTTAAGAAGAGAACAACCTCTCCGAGTTAGACCGCCAACTCCACCTTACTCCGCTAAACTATTGGCGAAGCCTAAAACCCACCACAGGCGTTTATGACCCCAGTCGTTCTAAAGCGACAGCCCTTAGACCATCCTTGAGGTATATTCATGCCCTTCACGCTTGTAATATCCTGGGTTGGGGGCTATTTTATGGTGGCATTGTTTGCATGTTAATGGCTTGCTATGTTGTTGTTTGTGTGGTTTCAGGGCTTAGTTGTAGGCTAGGGGTATGCCTGAGTAGGTGGGGAAAATTTTAGTTTTTGGGCTTAGGTGAGAGGAGCTGAAGGAGCTGGGGTTAATATATATTATTTGGTGAATTGTTACATAAGAAATAAGTTGGTGGAGTGGCAGAATAGGCGCCACTAAGGGCTTGTGGGTGTGACGCCTTTGACAAGGGGTGAGGTCCCGAGTTCAAGTTGCGAAAATCCCACATTTTGTTCCATTTTGACGGCATGGAGGGAGGAGTTGTAGGCGGTTCAAACTCGCCTAAGACCTAGTCAAATGGTGGAATGGTGGGTGGAGAGCGATTGTAGGAAGGAGACTTATTCAAAGTATTTTGAATGGGTGGTTTGAAGTGTTTGAGGTGTTTGGCAGAATGTTGGGGAGGTTTTGGGGAGTGGGCGGCTTAGTTGTGTGGGAGTGGGGAAGTGCCAAATCCACTTGGATTTTTGTGCATTTTGGTCATAGGGAGTAGTAAACAAAGTTCTTTTCTTTTTGGTCAAAACAAACCAAAATTTCCAAAGAGTTTCTCTCATTTTCTTTACTTCTTGGAACCGAAACCCAAACACTTGTGTTGTCAAATTTTGCCTTGTTTCTTCTTCTCTTTCTTCATTTGAACAAAGTCAAACCTAGCATCCCACTTCCATCTCTTTCCTCTTTTGAAACCTTGATAGTGAAAGTCTCCCCAAAGCTTTCTTCTCCATTTCCTTTTCTTTTCCAAGAAAAACCGAAGATGCTTCTCTACTTCTTCTCTTTCCATTTCGATTCCTGGCCGAATATCAACCCAATTCTTCTCGTCTATACTCTCTTTTCTTTTCACACAAAGCCGAAAGTAGGAGTGTTAACATCTAGGCCAAATCTTTCTTCTCTCCTAGTGGTGTTTTGTTGGCCGAATATTGGTTATTATTGGGTGCTTGTTTTCAATCGGCTGGTAGTGGGTAAGAGCTTGGCCGAATGGCCATTTTCCCTCTCTCTCATTCTTATATATATTGTGGTTTAGATAAGGCCAGATTTTGTTATTGGTTGAAGGGTATTAATCTATTGTGTAAACCAATTTTATTAAAGGACATCCGGATTTTGGGAACAATTGAGAGGAGCCTTATTTCTCTGTTAAGCAATCGGTAAGTGGTGGTAAGAGTAGTTTCTTTTAGTCTATTCATTTAGCCTTCGTTAAGTCAAGTCATTAAGGATTAACCATTTTCTTTCTAGGGTGAGGCCGATTGTCGGAAGAACCATTGTTGGTTCTGAATTTGGTAGAAAACCAAATCAAGTTTAAGGTAAGGGTTAATCGATATACCCTTTGGTTTAAATGGTTAGGGCCGAATGGTTTAAGTGATTAACCCATGGTTGGCCGATTATTTTTAGGAGCAAGAGGATTGAGGGTTTTAGATCGGGTTCTTTGGGATTAAGGCTTGCGATATACCAGGTGTGTAACTAACACACTCTATACTTAGTAATATGTGTTAATAAACCTGATTGCTTAATAAGAGTGATTCTAAAAATCGAGACAGTTTGATGGATTGATATGATACCCTATAGGGTATGAACACGGAATCGGGTAAGCCTGTTTCAATATGAGTTTGTTATTGATATATACTAGCATGATTATGAGGTATGTGCTATGAGATGCAATACTAGGCATGTTGGTATGATATGCATGACTTGCATGATATACATGATTTACATGAGTATGGCATGATGATGGGTGAAATGAGAGGAGGGGGAGTATGATATCCGTATCTTTGGGACACTGTGTCTTTGGGACACCAGAGGTTTGGCACCTCCAGTGGTTTGGTACCACAAATGATATTTTGTGACTTTGGGTCACCAGAGGTTTGGCACCTCAGCGTCTCGTCCCAGTGGCTTAGCACCACGGTGGGTTGGCCCCACAGTTGATTATACGGGATTGACGCCAGTGATTTGGTATCACACGATGGGTTGGCCCCATCATCGGATTTGTGACTACGGTCACTAGTGATTTGGTATCACACTTGTGTCTTTGGGACACCAGAGGTTTGGCACCTCATTGCAACTCGTCCCTGTGGTTTGACACCACCGTGGGTTGGCCCCACTTATGAGATACGGGATTGTCGCTAGTGATTTGGTATCACACGATGGGTTGGCCCCATCATTGGATTATTCGTGACTTGGTCACCAAAGTGGTTTGGCACCACATTATGGATATCGTGACTTTGGGTCACCAGTGGTTTCGCACCACCAGTGATTTGGTACCACACGGGGTAGAGAAGGTGTAATGGATGGTTAGGAACGGGTGCATTAATTGTATTGCTTTGCTATGATGTGTGTTAGCATGTTGTATTATCGAGAGGGGATTTACACACCGAGTCTTGCGACTCACTCTCTCCTTTGACATTTCAGTGACACTTAGACGCGGACATGGAGCCGGATGGACTCGAGGTGCTCATGCCATGCTTAAATAAGGATTTGCTCGGACTTTTATAAAATTTGGTACTTAAGCTTATTTATTACTATTTGGTTTTATTTTGGTTTGTAAATGGCCTTTTAAAATTATGTTTTGCTATGTTTATGTTTAAAATAGGTTTTGATATGCCTTAATAAATTAATTGGGTTAAGATTTGCTAAAACTTGGAAAGACAACGATTTCAAAACTACAAAATCGATATTTTAAACTATACCATCGGGTATCACACTAAGATTTGGAATAAAGGGACTCAATGTTTTTCTAACTTAAACTCAATTTTCTACTAAGTCAAAATGTTCTAGTAACAATCAGAACGACTTGAATTTCTAAATGAAATAAACGTGTTTTTAACTTCATAACCGATTAAATTTTCAAAATTCTTGAGTTTTCAAACAAAACATCAGTTTTCAAACAATCATGCCCAAGATTTCTGCAAGTATGAAATTTACCAAAGGGTTTTATCAAACTTTTAAACGGAAACCTATCTTCACCGAAACACGATTTCTCCCTGTAACATACCGGATTCGATCGTGGTGTATTGACCGGGTTTGGGGTGTTACAATTGTGGTATCAGAGCTAAGTTCAAAGGCTCGACTGTGGGCCTGAGGCCCAAAATGTTTTCAAAAGTCTGTTTTAAGTGTTTTTATGGCTTGAAAGGCATGACATCGAGTCTCCGGCACCAGTTCGCCCAGGTAAGTACCCCTCACCATTACTTGTGATTTTGATATCGATGGGATGTGATTGAATGTTTTGCAATAGTAGGATGACTTTAGAAACCTGAACCGATAGGATTACGTGTACTCAAAACAAAGCTTTTGTAATGTTCATAAGACTTTGCTTAAAAATAGTGGAATAAATCTTGATGCATAAAACTTCTAAATCGAGTCGAGAGAATTTAGTCATGAGCGCTAGAGGTGGGCGTGGTCGTGGACGAGGTCGTGGTAGGATGATGGTTTCGAACCCGTAGGATCCGGTCGAGGGTCGAAAATGAGATCTGCGCATCGCCACCAGTGGAGGTGGTGAGTTCCAAGATCGGTGGGGATGACGCGATGTCATTGAGCGATCTTTGAAGTTTTAGAAAGGGTAGCTGGAGTAGGTGGGGCGCAGGAGTTAGGAAATCTATTCCTGAGCGGCTTCAAGCAAACGGGGCTAAATTCTTTCGGGGTGTCTCGGTGTTGCTCTTAGCCTTCTGAATATTGGTGAAAGCGACAGAAGCGAGATCATGGACGATCTAGACCGATCGTGAAGAAAAGTTAAAGGGATAGTATCACTTCTCCGAGATGAGTCATACCAATGGTGGCTCACGGTTCAGGACAACGCTGCAGCGGAAGATCTGACTTGGGACTATTTCAGGGCTGCTTATTAGAAAAAGTACGTTGGAGCTAACTACATTAATGAGCAATGGAAAGCATTTCGAGGTTAGTTCGGGAGTAAATGCGTCGTCGAGTATGAGGCGAGTTCCCGAGGTGAGTCGGTATGCGTGGGTATGGTGGCTACTGAACACGAGAGGTGTGTTCGTTTCGAGGATGGACTGGTTGGGTAAGTATCAGTCGAAGTTGGATTGCGCGGCTAAGTGCATAGTTCTGAAAACAGTT
The DNA here is from genome assembly GCA_025506655.1 of Gossypium rotundifolium. Classification (NCBI taxonomy): domain Eukaryota; kingdom Viridiplantae; phylum Streptophyta; class Magnoliopsida; order Malvales; family Malvaceae; genus Gossypium; species Gossypium rotundifolium. The sequence goes on along the minus strand of CP106733.1, from coordinate 152,446,936 downwards.
AAGGGTGATGAGGTAGTTCTGATCGGTAATAGGAGAAATTATCTGTCCAATGTGGTATCTGCTCTGAAAGCCAAGAAGATGGTCAGAAAGGGCTATGAAGCATATGTGGTTCATGTGTATGCCTTGGAGGCTAAAGAGTCTACTGTGGAGACGGTTCGGACGATTAGGGAATTTGTTGATGTGTTTCTGAGGAGCTTAGGTTTGCCACCGATCGTGAGGTAGAGTTCGGGATAGATCATTATCAAACCGCGCCAAGATCTATAGCTCCGTCATGTGATGGCGCCTAAAGAGTTAGTAGAGCTTAAGGCTCAAATCCGAAATTGTTGGACCGAGGCTTTATCGTGCCAAGTGTTTCACCTTGGGGAGCGCTTGGTACTCTTTGCCAAGAAGAAGGATGGTACTATGCGGATGTGTATAGACTACAGCCAATTGAATAAGTGACGATCAAAAACAAGTATCCACGCCTCGGATAGATGACTTGTTTGATCAGCTGAAGGGTGCGTCAGTTTTCTCGAAGATTGATTTAAGGTCTGGGTATCACCAATTAAAGGTGAATGAGGAGGATATTTGCAAGATGGCATTTCGTACTCGGTATGGGCACTTTGAGTTATGCCGTTTGGGTTGACTAACGCGCCGGCGGCCTTCATGGATATGATGAATAGGGTGTTCCAACAGTATTTGGATCAGTTCGTAGTGGTTTTTATCGACGACATCTTGGTATATTCAAGGACTGAGGAGGAACATGATGCGCATTTACGGGTGGTATTGCAGATTTTGAGGGAGAAACAGCTTTATGCGAAGTTTAGTAAATGCGAGTTCTAGCCTAGGGAGGTGATGTTCTTAGGTCATGTAGTATCGACTGAGGGGATTAGAGTGGATCCTCGAAAGATTGAGGCGATTTTGGATTGGAAGCCGCCTAGGTCAGTAGCTGAGATTCGAGTTTTCTGGGTTTGGCAAGATACTATCGAAGGTTTGTAGAGGGATTTTCGTTGATCGCAGCACCGATGACCAAATTATTAAGAAAAGGGGTTCCGTTCATTTGGACTGAGAAGCAGCAGGAGAGCTTCGACAAGTTGAAGAAGATTTTGACTGAAGCTCCGGTCCTAATTCAACCTGAGGCTGGAAAGGAATTCACAGTTTATTGCGATGCATCACATACAGGTTTGGGTTGTGTGCTGATGCAGGAAGGGAAGGTTGTGGCTTACGCATCTCGGCAGCTGAGGCCACATGAGGTCAATTATCCAACGCACGATCTGGAGTTAGCGGCTGTAGTCTTTGCCTTGAAGATATGGAGGCATTACTTGTACGGAGAGAGATCGATAGTCTATCTGATCACAAGAGTCTGAAGTACCTTTTGACTCAGAAGGATTTGAATTTAAGGCAGTGCAGATGGGTTGAGTTGCTAAAAGACTACGATTGCTCAATTGAGTATCATCCGCAAGGCTAACGTTGTGGCGGTAGCGTTGAGCCGTAAGGTTGTTTGGATCTAAGAGCGATGGTTGCCCACTTGAGTTTGTATGACGACGGAGTATACAGCGAGTTGCGAGTTAAGCCTACTTGGGTTGAAGCGATCGAGAAAAATAGTTGATGGATGAGGTTTTGAGTCGCAGAGGACACAAGTGCGTAATGATGGTTTGGAGGGTTACTGCTTTGTCCGGCGATGGAGTGTTGTATTTTAGGGAGAGCTTGTATCCGAGGGATCTTGAGTTAAGGCAAAAGATTCTTGGGATGCACATAGCGCCCGCTATGCTATGCATCCCGGAGGTAGCAAAATGTATAGAGATCTTAGAGAACGATTACGGTGGTAAGTCTCGAAAAAGAAGTGACGAGTTTGTAGGGAAGTGTCGACATGTCGGAGTCAAGGTGAGCATCGATTCTGCGTCGAGGTTGCTTGACCGATGAAGATTCCTCGATGGAAGTGGGAAAGGATGACCATGGATTTCGTCGGTGGTTTATCGCTTCGCCAAGTAAGAAAGATTGATTTGGGTAATTGTGGATCGATCGACTAAATCACTCACTTTATTCCGGTGAGGGTGGATTACTCACTTGAGAGGTTGGCGAAGTTGTATGTGTCGAGATAGTGAGGCGCACGGGTGCCGATGTCGATCATCTCGGATAGGATCAATTCGTCGCTAAGGTTCGAAAGCGTTGCATCGAGCTCTGGTGCGCGGTTGGATTTAAAGCACGGTATTTCATTTGCGTGGTCGACGGGCGATCGGAAAGGGTTATCTGATCTTGGAGGACATATTACGAGGTTGTGTATTGGACTTGAGGGTAGTTGGGAGGAGTATCTACCGTTAGCTGAATTCGCCTACAACAATAGTTACCAAGCAAGCATCAAGATGGCACCATATGAGGCATTGTACGGTAGGAAGTGTCACTCACCTGCGTGTTGGACGGAGTTAAGTGAACGTCAATTGTTGGGACCAGAGTTAGTTCTGAGACTGAAGACAAGGTTAAGTTGATTCAGGCTCGATTGAAGGAAGCTTCGGACCGGCAGAAGTCTTATGCCGATCTTAAGCGAAGAGATATAGAGTTTGCTGTGGGGGATCAAGTTTTTCTGAAGGTCTCGCCATGGAAGAAAGTGTTGAGGTTCGAAAGGAAAGGTAAGCTAAGTCCAAGATTTATTGGACCGTATAAGGTATTGAGACGAGTGGGACCAGTAGCGTATCAGCTTGAGTTGCCAGCAGAGCTAAGTCAGATTCACGACGTATTTCACGTTTCGATGCTTCGGCGTTATCGTTCAGATCCGTCACATGTGGTAGCAGTGGAGGAGATCGAGGTAAATCCAGATTTGACCATGGAAGAAGAACCAGTGCAGATCCTAGATCGGGATGTGAAGGTGCTACGTAGGAAGTCTGTGCCTTTGGTTAAGGTTCTTTGGCGGAATCATGGCGTGGAAGAAGCTACGTGGGAACCCGAGGATGTGATGAGACAGCAATACCCGCAACTCTTCTGATCAGGTAATTTCGAGGACAAAATTATTTTAAGGGGGTAGAACTGTAATATCCCGGGTTGGGGGCTATTTTGTGGTGGCATTGTTTGCATGTTAATGGCTTGCTATGTTGTTGTTTGTGTGGTTTCGGGGCTTAGTTGTAGGCTAGGGGTATGCCCAGTAGGTGGGGAAAATTTTAGTTTTGGGCTTAGGTGAGAGGAGTCAAGGAGTGGGGTTAATATATATTATTTGGTGAATTGTTGCATAAGAAATAAGTTGGTGGAGTGGCGGAATAGGCGCCACTAAGGGCTTGTGGGTGTGACGCCTTTGACAAGGGGTGAGGTCCTGAGTTCAAGCTGCAAAAATCCCATATTTTTGTTCCATTTTGACGGCATGGAGAGGAGGAGTTATAGGCAGTTCAAACTCTGCCTAAGACCTAGTCAAATGGTGGAATGGTGGGTGGAGAGCGATTGTAGGAAGGAGACTTATTCAAAGTATTTTGAATGGGTGGTTTGGAGTGTTTGAGGGTGTTTGGCCGAATGTTGGGGAGGTTTTGGAGGAGTGGATGGCTTGGTTGTGTGGGAGTGGGGAAGTGCCGAAATCCACTTGGATTTTTGGTGCATTTTCGGTCATAGGGAGTAGTAAACAAAGTTCTTTTCTTTTTGGTCAAAAAGAAGCCGAAATTTCCAAAGAGTTTCTCTCATTTTCTTTACTTCTTGGGCCGAAAACCAAACACTTGTGTTGCCAAATTTTGCCTTGTTTCTTCTTCTCTTTCTTCATTTGAACAAAGCCAACCTAGCATCCCACTTCCATCTCTTTCCTCTTTGAAACCTTGATAGCCTAAGTCTCCCCAAAGCTTTCTTCTCCATTTCCTTTTCTTTTCCAAGAAAAATCGAAGGTGCTTCTCTACTTCTTCTTTTTCCATTTTGATTCTGGTGAATATCAACCCAATTCTTCTCATCTATACTCTCTTTTCTTTTCACACAAAGCCGAAAGTAGGAGTGTTAACATCTAGGCCGAATCTTTCTTCTCTCTAGTGGTGTTTTGTTGGCGAATATTGGTTGTTGTTGGGTGCTTGTTTTCAATCGGTTTGGTAGTGGGTAAGAGCTTGGCGAATGGCCATTTTCCCTCTCTCGTTCTTATATATATTGTGGTTTAGATAAGGGCGATTTTGTTATTGGTTGAAGGGTATTAATCTATTGTGTAAACCAATTTTATTATAGGACATTCGGATTTTGGGAACAATTGAGAGGAGCCTTATTTCTCTGTTAAGCAATCGGTAAGTGGTGGTAAGAGTAGTTTCTTTTAGTCTATTCATTAGTCTTCGTTAAGTCAAGTTTGTTAAGGGATTAACCATTTTCTTTCTAGGGTGAGGCCGATTGTCGGAAGAACCATTGTTGGTTCAATTTGGTAGAAAACCAAATCAAGTTTAAGGTAAGGGTTAATCGATATACCCTTTGGTTTAAATGGTTAAGTAAATGGTTTAAGTGATTAACCCATGGTTGGCCGATTATTTTTAGGAGCAAGAGGATTGAGGGTTTTAGATCGGGTTCTTTGGGATTAAGGCTTGCGATATACGGTGTGTAACTAACACACTCTATACTTAGTAATATGTGTTAATAAACCTGATTGCTTAATAAGAGTGATTCTAAAACCGAGACGGTTTGATGGATTGATATGATACCCTATAGGGTATGAACACGAATCGGGTAAGCTTTGTTTCAATATGAGTTTGTTATTGATATATACTAGCATGATTATGAGGTATGTGCTATGAGATGCAATACTAGGCATGTTGGTATGATATGCATGACTTGCATGATATACATGATTTACATGAGTATGGCATGATGATGGGTGAAATGAGAGGAGGGGAGTATGATATCCGTGTCTTTGGGACACTTGTGTCTTTGGGACACCGGAGGTTTGGCACCTCCGGTGGTTTGGTACCACAAATGATATTTTGTGACTTTGGGTCACCAGAGGTTTGGCACCTCGGCGTCTCGTCCTAGTGGCTTAGCACCACGGTGGGTTGGCTCCACGATTGATTATATGGGATTGACACCAAGTGATTTGGTATCACACGATGGGTTTGCCCCATCATCGGATTTGTGATTACGGTCACGGTGATTTAGTATCACACTTGTGTCTTTGGGACACCGTGAGGTTTGGCACCTCATTGCGACTCGTCCACGTGGTTTGACACCACCGTGGGTTGGCCCCACTTATGAGATACGGGATTGTCGCTAGTGATTTGGTATCACACGATGGGTTGGCCCCATCATTGGATTATTCGTGACTTGGTCACCAAAGGTTTAGCACCACATTATGGATATCGTGACTTTGGGTCACCAAGGTTTCGCACCACCGGTGGTTTGGTACCACACGGGTAGAGAAGGTGTAATGGATGGTTAGGAGCAGGTGTATTAATTGTATTGCTTTGCTATGATGTGTGTTAGCATGTTGTATTATCGGGAGGGGATTTACACACGAGTCTTGCGACTCACTCTCTCCTTTGACATTTCGGTGACACTTAGACGCGACATGGAGTCGGGATGGGCTCGTGGTGCTCATGCCATGCTTAAATAAGGATTTGCTCGGACTTTTATAAAATTTGGTACTTAAGCTTATTTATTACTATTTAGTTTTATTTTGGTTTGTAAATGGCCTTTTAAAATTATGTTTTGCTATGTTTATGTTTAAAATAGGTTTTGATATGCCTTAATAAATTAATTGGGTTAAGATTTGCTAAAACTTGGAAAGACAACGATTTTAAAACTACAAAAGCGATATTTTAAACTATACCATCGGTATCACACTAAGATTTGGAATAAAGAGGACTCAATGTTTTTCTAACTTAAACTCGATTTTCTACTAAGTCAAAATGTTCTAGTAACAATCGAATGACTTGAATTTCTAAATGAAATAAGCGTGTTTTAACTTCATAATCGATTAAGTTTTCGAAATTCCTGAGTTTTCAAACAAAACATCAGTTTTCAAACAATCATGCCCAAGATTTCTGCAAGTATGAAATTTACCAAAGGGTTTTATCAAACTTTTAAACGGAAACCTATCTTCACCGAAACACGATTTCTCCCTGTAACATATCGGATTCGGTTGTGGTGTATTGACCGAGTTTGGGGTGTTACATCACTCATACAATCACCAGTCGATGTGAGAGCACAGGTGTAGTAAACAAGTACGATGTCTACTATCTGTCGTGCATGTCAGAAGGGCATGCATTTGACCTTGCCTACTTCATTTCCTGTGCAATCCAACACCAAATGGAACTACATAGAAAGGGCATTTTATCAATGGGGCCGTACATCACTCGGTTAGCTCGACATTTTGGTCTCCTCAACACCGAGGTTCAGACTTTTCTCTCACACTAATCGACAGATGCTACCCCAGGGTATTCAGACGATGTTGCACACGAAGATGGTTAAATATAGTCGAGGGACCGATCTACCACAGTACCGACTAGCCACAGACAAGGCAGAACTAGAGGACATTACAGATGATGTCCCACCACCAACACAGGAAGCACCAATTCCAAGCCAGCAGCCATCCCATCCAGCAGCCTTAATGGAAGATATCTCTACACGTCTCACCCAGCTTGAGTAGTACTGTGCTCAGCAGTTCACCGACACCGCTCAACATTTTGATGGGATCGAGGCCACACTCCAGTAAATATGCCATCACTTTCATATATCATCACAAACATCACCACGGGATCCTGTAGATGATGAGGACCTTTGAGTCCTTTCTTATTTTTAGTTCTATTATATTTATACTTTTCATTTATTTTAAATCTCTATATTCGTCATAACTTTGAAATTTTCTTTATTGCAAATAGCTTTTGTTATTATAGTTATGATTGGTTATCTAATATTCGAGTACACCTAACATATATTTATCTACGTGTAATATTCGAGATTTGGGGGTTGTGCATTTTAATTTATATTTGTGTGTTAGTGTGCACTGTATGTTAATTGGAAGTATTTGGGGCTTTGGAAACCTTGGGTTTGAGTAGGAGTCATAGGAAAATTTTTAGTCTAAGCTGAGCCAAGGGGAGCTAGGGAGCTAGGGCTTAAGAGAAATTGGGGGTGGATTATGACTCAAAAAGGGAAGCAGTAAAGTGGCAGTGTAACACCTAGATGCAAGGGGGAGAGGGTGGCGTCACATGGAGTGTCAAGGGGGAGGAGGTTCGAGTTGTGAGGCTGGCATTTTAAGTTGCTTTTTGCGTCAAGGAGGAAAAAGAGTTAGACAACATGCAAATTCTGTGGGGATGAGGTATGGATTGGGTCAACAGCTTAAAATTGGTGGCTGAGATAAGAGATAAGAGGGATACTCATTCAAATTCATTTGAATGAGTGTAGAAGAGGAAAATTAGGAGAAAAACAAGGGTCTGGATGAGAGGAGAAGAGTTGCCTAGCCTAAGGACTTCTTTGATGACCATTTCGGTCATGTAGGTAGGTAAGAGTAACCGAATTTTGTTAAGGGGTTTGTGTGCTTTTCTTTTGCCGAAATTCAGCCCCTTCTCTTCTAAGCTTTCACTCTTTTCTTTCCATGCACTAACCACACCAAAAACGCCTCTCTTCCCTATTTGTTCACCTTGGCCGAAACTTCAAGAGACCATTAAGGTCACTTTCTTCTCTATTTTTCTTCTTCACTTCACTCATCCCTAGACCGAAATCTCTCTCAATTCCCTATTGCCGCAATACCTCTTCAAGCTTCACATTCTCCCTTTTCATCATTTAGTTAAAACCGAATTCACTTAGCAATTAAAATCTCCTAGGTCAAACCACTCCATCATTCACTTCTTTTTCTCATAGTTCTTTTAAAAGCTGAATCTCCTATCTAGGGGGCAAAATCGATTGCATCTCTACCCCCTGCCGATTTATTCACTAGATCAGAAGCCTATCATCTTTCTCATTTAAATCGATTTCTCTACTTCAGGTGCTTCTTGCCGATTTCTTGGAGTTTAGTGACCATTTGCGTTTTGGTCATTACTTTTTTGGTAAGAATCTCTTCTAGGTTGATTTCTTTTCCTTATTTTTCCTCTGACTGTCGAAAAGCAAAATTCTAATCTCTTCTGTTCTCTGTGGCCGAAACCTTGAAGGGGAATTTTGGGATTCTATTGTAGTTAGCGATTAGGGGAGATTATCAGGATTTGAATATCCAAGGAATATTTTGGGATTTAGTCATTGTGCCAAAAGGTGTGTAGTTATCGCCTTTTCTCCTATTATTTGTGTTTGTTTGTTATATCTATCTGTATAAGATGTGTATGGTAGCCGAAAACAATGACTAAGATGATGGCTACCCATGGGGGTAATCAGTTAGCAGTCGGTGTTTCATGAGATTAATCTACCCGTGGTATATATGTGAAATTGTGGTAAGCATGTGATGTATACTCATTTTAATGTTGTCATAAATTATATATGTATGCATGGGGATTGGGATATGATTAATGAAGGACGGGTGTACATATTTATATGCGTGGATGATGTTAGCCTTGAGCTCGTTGTCGCAGCGTTGGCTATGTGCTTCATCAAGGTGGGGTGTTGGCTATGTGCCACATCGTGGACGATTGATAGTGTGTGCATCACCATGGATTGAGGATGACTTAAAGTCACCTTGTGGATACAAATATGTGGGGTCACTTAGGTGATCGGTGGCTATACCACAACCTTGGGCAAGACAGTGCATGCCAGGAGGTGTGTAGTGTTGGAGGGTGATTTAGTAATCCCCAGTGTGTCTGGCAGTGTATGGGGGGTGTGTAGCAGATGGACACTAGGTTGGGTTGGGATTTATTTTGCATGATTGTATGTGTGGACTGTGTAGAGGTGGGCCAAGCCCATTTGTGGAGACATGTGAAATAATTACACACTGAGTCGATTTGACTCACCCTATTTTTCACAAACATTGCAGGTGATACATGAATCTTGGGCCAAAATTTGGGCGGATCTGAGGTGGCCATCGAAGATGTTTTTTTTTTGCTTATTTCTTGCACTTTATATTTTCAGAATTTTTGAGTAAATATTTATTGTAATAAGGCCACTTTGTAATATCCTAGAATAGGGGTAAAATTTTTTTTAAATTATTTTGCATAAGTGTGGTCATCATGGTGTTAATTGAGGTATTTTATGGGCTAGTGACAAGCTAAGGAAGGCCCGAGCTATAGGAGAAATTTTATTTTTAGGTGTTAATTAAGGGGATCTAGGCTAAGGGGGCTTTAAGAAAAGTTGTTAGGGGTTTATGCATAAGAAATGCCTTGGTAAAGTGGCTTCCATGTGCCACTTAAGGGGCTGATTATAGCGCCAACAAGGGCCAGGGTTCGAGGCACGACTAGCAAGTGGTGTTTAATTTTTGGGTTTTGGTGTTAAAAAGGAAGGGGCTGAGTTAAGGAGGATTAAAGGAAATTGTGGGCAGTGGTGGACAAGAAAGACGGGTTGGTAGAATGGCTTGGGGTGCCACTTAAGGGTCTTGACGAAGGGACCCAAGTTTGAGCCATGAGGGAAGCGCCTAGTGTGTTTTATCTTTGTTTTGGCGTTAAGGCAAGGGTGAACTAAGGAAGAAGGTTTTAAAAGAAATTGTAGGGGGTTTTTATCCCAAAAAGCGCCATGGCAGAGTGGCCTGGGGCATGATTTGCAGCTTGCTGGAGCAGGGCCTACGTTCGAACCATGGGGGCAGCAATTTGGTTTTTATTTTTTTTTATGCTGGCGCCAAGAGAGAAGGTGGAAATTGGACGGCACATGGGCATTTGGAAGATAAGGATTAAGCTAGTTTTTTTTTTTTAAATTTTAATTTGGGTAGTGGATAATATCTTTGGCCTATATCTTTTATTATTTATTGATTTTAAGATAGAAGATAATGGTTGTGTTTTGTTTATTATTTTTTTAATAAGGAGATAACATAGAAGATTGATAGGAACTAGATAGTTAGTCGATTGTGGGACTCTCCTGGTGTTTAGTTCGGCTTTGAAGTGCTTTAGGGAGCAACTAAGTGCGAATTTTGTTTAAGGAAGTGTGTCCATCTTTTGATTTTTTTAGTCTCCATTCTTTGAATCCCTTTTGCATTCTCTTCTTATTCTTTTCTTTTCTTAAAACCTTATTTTCTACTAATTTTCTTGAATAGCGAATACCTCTTAAGAGCATTAGCCGAATTTTTAAGTAAGCCTCATCAAGCATCTTTCCTTTATCATTGTTGTTTTCAAGAGCGAATATCTCATTACCTTTAAAGCCATTGCGAATCTCCTAGGATGGTGTTGCTTATCTCTTGCTCTTAATTTCGTCTCAAGTGTAATGGTAAGTAATCGTCACTCTAAACAATTGATTTTGAGTTCTTATATTGGTATGTCAAAACCAAGTGATTGGTCTTGGTTGTTATAACATGGTAGAATGTCATAATGCCATTAAGTATATGCTTTTGTGTGTGTAGCCAGAAGAAGGAAGCATTGAGGAAGTCTCTTGGATTCGATCATTTAAGGTAAGTGTTAGGTACTTTTCACCAAGGGCCATGATTATGGAATTATGCTTAAAATCGATACTAACAAGTGATTAGTAGGGATTTCGACTATTAAAGGTGCAAGAGTGTGATTTGGGTTTGGAAGAGATAGGTAAGTGGGTTTGTACTATTGGCCTTAGGCCATTTTTTAGTATTTAAGTAGTTAACCGATTTTGTCCACGATGGATTAGTTGCTAATTGGCAAGCATAAGGGCAAGTTTGAGGATTCTAGATTGTGATAGATTCAATAGATCGGGATCTCGTTAAATAATCGATTCGTAGTTATCGCATTGTCTTTTGATTGACATAAATATGTTAAAATTTATATGTGCTATGTTGTGAATGATAAGCGAGATAAGGGCTAAAATGGTGGATACCCCTGACGGGTAATCGATTTATAAGGTCAGTGTTTTATGATATTAATTACTGATGAATATGTGAAATAGAGATGAGCATGTTATATATATTTTATTGAATGATGTTTTATCATGATATATATGTGCATGAGGGCTTGGAATATGAATATTGGAGGGCGGGGTGTACATATTTATGTACGTGGTCTAATGTCAGCCTTGTGCTACATTAGCGCTTGATGTTAGCTATGTGCTTCATCAAGGGAGGTGTTGGCTAGGTGCCCATCTCGGCGGTTGATGGTCATGTGCATCACCGTAGAGCGGATTAATATTGGGATCACTTATGTGATCGGTGGCTCAACCACGGCCTTGAGCGACAAGTCGCCAGAGTAGGATATGTGGGATCATGATGTGATCGGTGGTGGATTAGCCACGGCCTTGGGCGGAGTCTACTAAGGTTGGTGTAACGGATGGACTTAGGTTGGGTTGGGTTTCGTAATTGCATAATTATTTGTATGATCTGTGTGGATATGGGCCAAGCCTATATGTGGAGGCATGTGTGATGATTATGCACTGAGTTTGTGGACTCACCCAATTTTTTTTTCTTAACCATCTCAGGTGATTCATGAGCTTGGACCGGGTTGGAGTGGATACGAGGTGGCCCATGCGGAAGATGATTTAATTAATTTACGAATTTTTATATTATTAGTATTTTAGGAATTTCTTTGATGTAATAAGGGCCATTTGAGATATTTACGGATTTTGCTATGATTTATTGGATTGTTGAATAAGCTATTATTCGAGAAATGTTTTTAATTTCGACAACTTATTTATTAAAAGCTTATAATAAAGGTTTAATTCAAATATTTTGTAGCATCAAAGTTTTACTTATAAAGTCATGGTTTTCAAAAGATAACAAATTTTAATATTTATCTTAAGTCAAAAATATTTTCAACCGTTTTTCTGCAGTGACATACCAGATCCGGTCAGGGCTTGTGGCCCGGGTTTGGGGTATTACAAATTGGTATCAGAGCCCGATTCAAAACTCGACCTGAGGGTTGTGGAGCCCAAAATGTTTTCAAAATGGGCTTTTCGAAAAAATGGGCTTTTTTTTGAGTTATTCTAGCATGGCTTTGTATCTCAGACCCATGATCCACTGGTAAGTACCTCTAATTGAGGAAGTGATTTATATGTGAATATTATGGGCTTATGTGGGCTCGTAGATTAGAATATTAGGGCTATTGAACCCTAGGGCTAGTGCACTCAAACACATACATAAGACTTAAGGACAATCAAACAAACCTGTGAAGTAAGTTGCCGAGTTAAGGTGTGGCAACCATGGTGCGCATGTCTAGGATTGGTATTCGGTGGGAGCTTGGTATTTAAGCAGTCCGCGTGACTCACCTCCTCTCCACTCGAATCCTACCTGGTGCGTAGCTACGGTTCACCTTAACCAAGAGGACTTGTTCATAGGCTAAACCCGATAATTAAAACCCAAAGGGACTAGCCATGCAGTTTTATAAAATTCCTAGTTTTAAAGTTCCTAAATTACCCTTTTAATTGTAGTAAAAGATTATTGTGAAAATTTTTCCAAAGTATCTCCGATTTACAAAATTACAAAAATACCCCTGTATTGTTAAAGTACTAAAAAAAACCCTTGATTGAAAAAAATTACCATACTACCCTCAACTTTTGTTAAAATAATCTTACTTTGCAAAAATGCCAAAATCTTTAGTTTTCAAAATATCAAGATACTCTGATTTGGGGAAATTTACGAAAATACCCCTGTGTTGAAAATTACCAAAATGCCCTGACTTTTAAAATTTCTGGTTTAACCCCAATTTTAATAAAATTTCCCTACTTTGCAAAAGTATACAAAATGCTATTTTGCAAAAATTCAAGATACCCTGATTTGAAAATTTACAAAATTATCCCTGATGAACAAAATTACCAAAATAACCTTGAATTCCAAATTTTTTTTGTCATACCTTTGATTTGAAATTTTTTTTTCCAAAAATACCTTGGAGTTTTGAAATTTCAAAATATCTTGATTTATTAAGATTTTTAATCGACCCTAATTTATTACCAAAATACCCCTGTAGGAAAAATGACGAAATTACCCCTAGGTGGGCAATGGATAAGAATGCCCATAATAGTATGTTGGATGGTGTGAATGTGAATGTGAATGTGATTCTCTAAATTAGAGTAGTGAACTCGAACTAAAACTTTGATTGATCAAAAGAACTACTTCTGGAAACTTCTTATCATAAAATTTGCTCGTGGATAAACAGTGAAACAAAATTTCTAATGCATAAAATTTCTTAAATCAGACTAAATCGAGGCGCTAGAAATGAGTTCTAGAGGACGTGGTTATCGTGGACGTGGCCGAGGTAGAATGGCCTTATCAGAATCCATTAGATCGGGTCAAGGGTCTGAAAATGAAGTACCCCCTCCACCACCAGCCTTTGGTAATGAGCAGCAAGAGCAGACGGGGGATGATGCGATATCGTAGGCTGTCCTGTGAGTTTTGGAGATAGGAGTTGGAGCGGGTGGAAATATGAGAGCAAGGAAGTGCATGCACTGAGTGACTCAAGAGCTAATGGAGCCGAGGTGTTTGAGGCGTGTCGGTGGCACCCAAAGTCTGGTGAATATTGGTTGGAAGCAACCGAGCAAATTATGGATGAGCTCGATCCGAGCCCCGAGGAGAAAGTGAAAGGAATGGTGGCGCTTGCTTGCGACAAGGCATATCAATGGTGGCTAACGAGTCGGGATAGTGCCACACCGAGGATCTCACTTGGGAGTATGTCAAGGCGTGCGGAAGAAGTATGTTGGAACTCATTATATTGATCTTGCAGAGGAAGGCATTTCTAGAAATTTGGTTCAAGGAACAAGTCCATAGCGAATCTGAGCGTAATTCATAAGGTTAAGCCAATATGTTCGAGGAGTAGTTGCTACAGAACATGAACGATGTGTCCAGTTTGAGGACGGATTAAGGGATAACCTGAGACTGTTGATAGCTCCTCATCAGGAACGGGAGTTCGCTGTGTTAGTCGAAAAAGCTAAGGTGGCTGAGGGAATTAAGAACTCTACAGAGATAAGGATAGGAACCGGGATAGGAGGAATTTTGGATCATCTGAATCATCTGAGGGTCTTCAGAAAAGACCGAGGGTTGAAAATTCATTCGTGTTGCTAAGCCGACTCTGAAAAATCGGATCGTTCGTGTGCTCGATGTGGAAGGTATCATGTTGGCAAGTCTTTGGGCAAGTGAGCAGGAATGCTTTAGGTGTAAGTCTAAGTCTCACCTGATTAAAGACAGTCCTCAAGATCTGAATAGGGCTCGGACAATAGGCCAAGGTTATGTACAGTCGGGTAGAGATGGTCGGCAAGCGACAAGAGGTCGTGGTCTAAACCATGGAGGAAATGGTTCAGGCCGAGGTCATGGAGCACCAAGCAGAGAGGTCAAGGTGCGGATGCAAGGCGACCAAGGTTGGTTCTGTGATCGGACCGTCAGAGGGGAAGATGTGCCAACGGGTAAGTTCTTATTTTTGGAATACCTTCAATTGTCTTGTTTATGGTTAAGTTAGTTCGTTCTTATGTTGCTAGTGAAGTGTATGGAACTTTGATTATGACCTTAGAGAATGTGTCTAGAAATCATGATAGTTCTTTAAGATCAGAGTGCGCAGTAGTAGCGTAGTATGATGAGTTAAGGATGCACGATTGAATGATAGTAAGTAATTTCGAGGACGAAATTATTTTTAAGGGGGTAGAATTGTAATATCCTGGAATAAGGGTAAAATTTTTTTAAATTATTTTGCGTAAGTGTGGTCATCATGGTGTTAATTGAGGTATTTTAGGCGCTAGTGATAAGCTAAGGGAAGGCTGAGCTATAGGTGAAATTTTATTTTTAGGTGTTAATTAAGGGGAGCTAGGCTAAGGGGGCTTTAAGAAAAGTTGTTGGGGGTTTATGGCATAAGAAATGCCATGGTAAAGTGGCTTCCATGCGCCACTTAAGGGGCTGATTATAGGGCCAACAAGGGCCTGGGTTCGAGGCACGGCAGCAGCAAGTGGTGTTTTATTTTTGGGTTTTGGAGTTAAAAAGGAAGAGGCTGAGTTAAGGAGGGTTTAAAGGAAATTGTGGGCAGTGGTGGACAAGAAAGACGGGTTGGTGGAGTGGCTTGGGGCGCCACTTAAGGGTCTTGACGAAGGGACCCAAGTTCGAGCCATGAGGGAAGCGCCTAGTGTGTTTTATTTTTGTTTTGGCGTTAAGGCAAGGGTAAACTACGGAAGGAGGTTTTAAAAGAAATTATAGGGGTTTTATCCCAAAGAGCGCCATGGCGAGTGGCACAGGGCATGATTTGCGACTTCTTTGGGCAGAGACCCTACGTTCGAACCATGGGGCGACAATTTGGTTTTATTTTTTTATCTTTGGCGCCAAGAGAGAAGGTGGAAATTGACTGACACATGGGCATTTGGAAGATAAAGATTAAGCTATTTTTTTTTAAATTTTAATTTGGGGTAGTGGATAATATCTTTGGCCTATATCTTTTATTATTTATTAATTTTAAGATAGAAGATAATGGTTGTGTTTTGTTTATTATTTTTTTTAATGAGGAGATAACATAGAAGATTGATAGGAACTAGATAGTTAGTCGATTGTGGGACTCTCCTGGTGTTTAGTTCGGCTTTGAAGTGCTTTAGGGAGCAACTAAGTGCCGAATTTTGTTTAAGGAAGTGTGTCCATCTTTTTGATTTTTTTTTTAGTCTCCATTGCTGAATCCCTTTTGCATTCTCTTCTTATTCTTTTTCTTTTCTTAAAACCTTATTTTCTACTAATTTTCTTGAATAGCCGAATACCTCTTAAGAGCATTAGCCGAATTTTTAAGTAAGCCTCATCAAGCATCTTTCCTTTATCATTGTTGTTTTCAAGAGCCGAATATCTCATTACCTTTAAAGCCATTGCCGAATCTCCTAGGATGGTGTTGCCGATCTCTTGCTCTTAATTTCGTCTCAAGTGTAATGGTAAGTAATCGTCACTCTAAACAATTGGTTTTGAGTTCTTATATTGGTATGTCAAAAACCAAGTGATTGGTCTTGGTTGTTATAACATGGCCGAATGTCATAATGCCATTAAGTATATGCTTTTGTGTGTGTAGCCGAAGGAAGGAAGCATTGAGGAAGTCTCTTGGATTCTATCATTTAAGGTAAGTGTTAGGTACTTTTCGGCCAAGGGCCATGATTATGGAATTATGCTTAAAATCGATACTAACAAGTGATTAGTAGGGATTTCGACTATTAAAGGTGCAAGAGTGTGATTTCGGGATTTGGAAGAGATAGGTAAGTGGGTTTGTACTATTCGGCCTTAGGCCATTTTTTTTGGTATTTAAGTAGTTAACCGATTTTGTCCACGATGGATTAGTTGCTAATTGGCAAGCATAAGGGCAAGTTTCGGGATTCTAGATTGTGATAGATTCAATAGATCGGGATCTCGTTAAATAATCAGGTGCGTAGTTATCGCACTGTCTTTTGATTGACATAAATATGTTAAAATGTATATGTGCTATGTTGTGAATGATAGCCGAGATAAGGGCTAAAATGGTGGATACCCCTGACGGGTAATCGATTTATAAGGTCAGTGTTTTATGATATTAATTACTGATGAATATGTGAAATAGAGATGAGCATGTTATATATATTTTATTGAATGATGTTTTATCATGATATATATGTGCATGAGGGCTTGGAATATGAATATTGGAGGACAGGGTGTACATATTTATGTACGTGGTCTAATGTCAGCCTTGTGCTACATTAGCGCTTGATGTTAGCTATGTGCTTCATCAAGGGAGGTGTTGGCTAGGTGCCCATCTCAGCGTTGATGGTCATGTGCATCACCGTAGGCGGATTAATATTGGGATCACTTATGTGATGGGTGGCTCACCACCACGACCTTGAGCGACAAGTCCGCCAAGGTAGGATATGTGGGATCATGATGTGATCGGTGGTGGATTAGCCACGGCCTTGGGCGAAGTCTACTAAGGTTGGTGTAACGGATGGACTTAGGTTGGGTTGGGTTTAAGTAATTGCATAATTATTTGTATGATCTGTGTGGATATGGGCCAAGCCTATATGTGGAGGCATGTGTGATGATTATGCAATTGAGTTTGTGGACTCACCCAATTTTTTTCTTAACCATCTCGGGTGATTCATGAGCTTGGACCGGGTTGGAGTGGATCGAGGTGGCCCATCACGGAAGATGATTTAATTAATTTACAATTTTTATATTATTAGTATTTTAGGAATTTCTTTGATGTAATAAGGGCCATTTGAGATATTTACTGATTTTGCTATGATTTATTGGATTGTTGAATAAGCTATTATTAGAAATGTTTTAATTTAGACAACTTATTTATTAAAAGCTTATAATAAAGGTTTAATTCAAATATTTTGTAGCATCAAAGTTTTACTTATAAAGTCATGGTTTTCAAAAGATAACAAATTTTAATATTTATCTTAAGTCAAAAATATTTTCTACTGTTTTTTAGCGTGACATACCAGATCCGGTCGGGGCTTGTGGCGGGTTTGGGGTATTACAAATTGGTATCGAGCCAGTTCAAAACTCACTTTGAGGTTGTGGGGCTCTAAAATGTTTTCAAAATGGGCTTTTCAAAAAATGGGCTTTTGGAAATTTTTCAGTTATTCTAGCATGGCTTTGTATCTCAGAATCATGATCCACGGTAAGTACCTCTAATTGAGGAAGTGATTTATATGTGAATATTATGGGCTTATGTGGGCTCGTAGATTAGAATATTAGGGCTATTGAACCCTAGGGCTAGTGCACTCAAACACATACATAAGACTTAAGGACAATCAAACAAACCTGTGAAGTAAGTTGCTTGAGAGTTAAGGTGTGGCAACCATGGTGCGCATGTCTAGGATTGGTATTCGGTGGGAGCTTGGTATTTAAGCGATCCGCGACTCACCTCCTCTCCACTCGAATCCTACAGTGCGTAGCTACTGGTTCACCTTAACCAAGAGGACTTGTTCATAGGCTAAACCCGATAATTAAAACCCGAAAGGGACTAGCCATGCAGTTTCATAAAATTCCTAGTTTTAAAGTTCCTAAATTACCCTTTTAATTGTAGTAAAAGATTATTGTGAAAATTTTTCCAAAGTATCTCCGATTTACAAAATTACAAAAATACCTCTGTATTGTTAAAGTACTAAAAAAAACCCTTGATTGAAAAAAATTACCATACTACCCTCAACTTTTGTTAAAATAATCTTACTTTGCAAAAATGCAAAAATCTTTAGTTTTCAAAATATCAAGATACTCGATTTGGAGAAATTTGAAAATACCCACATGTTGAAAATTACCAAAATGCCACGACTTTTAAAATTTACGGTTTAACCCCAATTTTAATAAAATTTCCCTACTTTGCAAAGTATACAAAACGCTATTTTGCAAAAATTCAAGATACCCTGATTTGAAAATTTACAAAATTATCCCTGATGAACAAAATTACCAAAATAACCTTGAATTCCAAATTTTTTTTGTCATACCTTTGATTTGAAATTTTTTTTCCAAAAATACCTTGGAGTTTTGAAATTTCAAAATATCTTGATTTATTAAGATTTTTAATCGACCCCAATTTATTACCAAAATACCCCTGTAGGAAAATTGACGAAATTACCCCTGGGTGGGGAATGGATAAGAATGCCCATAATAGTATGTTGGATGGTGTGAATGTGAATGTGAATGTGATTCTCTAAATTAGAGTAGTGAACTCGAACTGAAACTTTGATTGATCGAAAGAACTACTTCTAGGAACTTCTTATCATAAAATTTGCTCGTGGATAAACAGTGAAACAAAATTTCTAATGCATAAAATTTCTTAAATCAGACTAAATCGAGGCGCTAGAAATGAGTTTTGGAGGACGTGGTCGTCGTGGATGTGGCCGAGGTAGAATGGCCGTATCGGAATCCGTTAGATCGGGTCAAGGGTCTGAAAATGAAGTACCCCCTCCACCACCAGCCTTTGGTAATGAGCAGCAAGAGCAGATGGGGATGATGCGATATCGTGGTCATCTGTGAGTTTTGGAGATAGGAGTGGGCGGGTGGAAATATGAGAGCAAGGAAGTGCATACTGAAGTGACTCAGAGCTAATGAAGCCGAGGTGTTTGAGGCGTGTCGGTGTGGCACCCAAGATCTGGTGAATATTGGTTGGCAAAGCGAGCAAATTATGGATGAGCTCCATCCGAGCCCTAAGGAGAAAGTGAAAGGAATGGTGGTATTTGCTTGCGACGAGGCATATCAATGGTGGCTAACGATTCGGGATAGTGCCACATTTGAGGATCTCACTTGGGAGTATGTCAAGGCGGCGTACGGAAGAAGTATGTTGGAACTCATTATATTGATCTTGCGAGAGGAAGGCATTTCTAGAAATTTGGTTCAAGGGAACAAGTTCATAACAGAATATGAGGCAGAATTCCTAAGGTTAAGCCAATATGTTCGAGGAGTAGTTGCTACAGAACATGAACGATGTGTCCAGTTTGAGGACGGATTAAGGGATAACCTGAGACTGTTGATAGCTCCTCATCGAGGAGCGGGAGTTATTGTGTTAGTCAAAAAAGCTAAGGTGGTGAGGAATTAAGAACTCTGAGGTAGATAAGGATAGGAGCAGGATAGGAGGAATTTTGGATCATCTGAATCATATGAGGGTCTTGAGAAAAAGACCGAGGGTTGAAAATTCTATTCGTGTTGCTAAGCCACTCTGAGAAAATTGGATCGTTCGTGTGCTCGATGTGGAAGGTATCATGTTGGCAAGTCTTTGGGCAAGTGAGCAGGAATGTTTTAGGTGTAAGTCTAAGTCTCACCGATTAAAGACTGTCCTCAAGATCTGAATAGGGCTCGGATAATAGGCCAAGGTTATATACAGCCGGGTAGAGATGGTTAGCAAGCGACAAGAGGTCGTGGTCCAAACCATGGAGGAAATGGTTCAGGCCGAGGTCGTGGAGCACCAAACAGAGAGGCTGAAGGTGCAGATGCAAGGCGCCAAGGTTGGTTTACGTGATCGGCCATCATGAGGGAAGATGTGCCAACGGGTAAGTTCTTATTTTTGGAATACCTTCAATTGTCTTGTTTATGGTTAAGTTAGTTTGTTCTTATGTTGCTAGTGAAGTGTATGGAACTTTGATTATGACCTTAGAGAATGTGTCTAGAAATCATGATAGTTCTTTAAGATCGAGTCTTGTGATAGTAGCGTAGTATGATGAGTTAAGGATGCGATTGAATGATAGTAAGTAATTTCGAGGACGAAATTATTTTTAAGGGGGTAGAATTGTAATATCCTGGAATAGGGGTAAAATTTTTTTAAATTATTTTGCGTAAGTGTGGTCATCATGGTGTTAATTGAGGTATTTTAGGCGCTAGTGATAAGCTAAGGGAAGGCTGAGCTATAGGCAAAATTTTATTTTAGGTGTTAATTAAGGGGAGCTAGGCTAAAGGGGCTTTAAGAAAAGTTGTTGGGGGTTTATGGCATAAGAAATGCCTTGGTAAAGTGGCTTCCATGTGCCACTTAAGGGGCTGATTATAGGGCCAACAAGGGCACTGGTTCGAGAACACCTGGCAGACAAGTGGTGTTTTATTTTTGGGTTTTGGCGTTAAAAAGGAAGGGGCTGAGTTAAGGAGGGTTTAAAGGAAATTGTGGGCAGCGGTGGACAAGAAAGATGGGTTGGTGGAGTGGCTTGGGGTGCCCCTTAAGGGTATTGACGAAGGGACCCAAGTTTGAGCCATGAGGGAAGCGCCTGGTGTGTTTTATTTTTGTTTTGGCGTTAAGGCAAGGGTAAACTAAGGAAGGAGGTTTTAAAAGAAATTGTAGGGGGTTTTTATCCTAAAGAGCGCCATGGCAGAGTGGCCTGGGGCATGATTTGCAGCTTGCTGGAGCAGGGCCTACGTTCGAACCATGGGGGACAATTTGGTTTTATTTTTTTATCTTTGGCGCCAAGAGAGAAGGTGGAAATTGACGACACATGGGCATTTGGAAGATAAGGATTAAGCTATTTTTTTTTTTAATTTTCGGCTGGGGTAGTGGATAATATGCTGGCCTATATCTTTTTATTATTTATTAATTTTAAGATAGAAGATAATGGTTGTGTTTTGTTTATTATTTTTTTATAATGGTTGTGTTTTGTTTATTATTTTTTTTAATGAGGAGATAACATAGAAGATTGATAGGAACTAGATAGTTAGTCGATTGTGGGACTCTCCTGGTGTTTAGTTCGGCTTTGAAGTGCTTTAGGGAGCAACTAAGTGCCGAATTTTGTTTAAGGAAGTGTGTCCATCTTTTTGATTTGTTTTTTTAGTCTCCATTGCCGAATCCCTTTTGCATTCTCTTCTTATTCTTTTTCTTTTCTTAAAACCTTATTTTCTACTAATTTTCTTGAATAGCGAATACCTCTTAAGAGCATTAGCCAATTTTAAGTAAGCCTCATCAAGCATCTTTCCTTTATCATTGTTGTTTTCAAGAGCGAATATCTCATTACCTTTAAAGCCATTGCGAATCTCCTAGGATGGTGTTGCCGATCTCTTGCTCTTAATTAAGTCTCAAGTGTAGTGGTAAGTAATCGTCACTCTAAACAATTGGTTTTGAGTTCTTATATTGGTATGTCAAAAATCAAGTGATTGGTCTTGGTTGTTATAACATGGCCGAATGTCATAATGCCATTAAGTATGTGCTTTTGTGTGTGTAGCCGAAAGAAGGAAGCATTGAGAAAGTCTCTTGGATTCGATCGTTTAAGGTAAGTGTTAGGTACTTTTCGGCCAAGGGCCATGATTATGGAATTATGCTTAAAACCGATACTAACAAGTGATTAGTAGGGATTTCGACTATTAAAGGTGCAAGAGTGTGATTTTGGGATTTGGAAGAGATAGGTAAGTGGGTTTGTACTATTCGGCCTTAGGCCATTTTTTTTTGGTATTTAAGTAGTTAACCGATTCTGTCCACGATGGATTAGGGGCTAATTGGCAAGCATAAGGGCAAGTTTTGGGATTCTAGATTGTGATAGATTCAATAGATCGGGATCTCGTTAAATAATCAGGTGCGTAGTTATCGTACTGTCTTTTGATTGACATAAATATGTTAAAATGTATATGTGCTATGTTGTGAATGATAGCCGAGATAAGGGCTAAAATGGTGGATACCCCTGACGGGTAATCGATTTATAAGGTCAGTGTTCTATGATATTAATTACTGATGAATATGTGAAATGGAGATGAGCATGTTATATATATTTTATTGAATGATGTTTTATCATGATATATATGTGCATGAGGGCTTGGAATATGAATTTTGGAGGACAGGGTGTACATATTTATGTACGTGGTCTAATGTCGACCTTGTGCTACATTAGCGCTTGATGTTAGCTATGTGCTTCATCAAGGAGGTGTTAGCTAGGTGCCCATCTCGGCGGTTGATGGTCATGTGCATCACCGTAGGCGGATTAATATTGGGATCACTTATGTGATCGGTGGCTCGACCACGACCTTGAGCAACAAGTGCGCCAAGGTAGGATATGTGGGATCACGATGTGATCGGTGGTGGATTAGCCACCTTGGGAGAGTCTGCTAAGGTTGGTGTAACGGATGGACTTAGGTTGGGTTGGGTTTAGTAATTGCATAATTATTTGTATGATCGTGTGGATATGGGCCAAGCCTATATGTGGAGGCATGTGTGATGATTATGCCTTTGAGTTTGTGGACTCACCCAATTTTTTTTTCTTAACCATCTCGGGTGATTCATGAGCTTGGACCGGGTTGGAGTGGATCGAGGTGGCCCATCTGGAAGATGATTTAATTAATTCTGAATTTTATATTATTAGCATTTTAGGAATTTATTTGATGTAATAAGGGCCATTTGAGATATTTACGGATTTTGCTATGATTTATTGGATTGTTGAATAAGCTATTATTTGGGAAATGTTTTTAATTTCGACAACTTATTTATTAAAAGCTTATAATAAAGGCTTAATTCAAATATTTTGTAGCACCAAAGTTTTACTTATTAAGTCATGGTTTTCAAAAGATAACAAATTTTAATATTTATCTTAAGTCAAAAATATTTTCAACCGTTTTTCTGCAGTGACATACCAGATCCGGTCAGGGCTTATGGCCCGGGTTTGGGGTGTTACAAATTAATATCGAGCCAGTTCAAAACTCGGCTTTGAGGTTGTGGGGCCCAAAATGTTTTCAAAAATGGGCTTTTCAAAAAAATGGGCTTTTGGAAATTTTTAGTTATTCTAGCATGGCACCTGTATCTCAGGCCATGATCCACGGTAAGTACCTCTAATTGAGGAAGTGATTTATATGTGAATATTATGGGCTTATGTGGGCTCAGTAGATTAGAATATTAGGGCTATTGAACCTAGGGCTAGTGCACTCAAACACATACATAAGACTTAAGGACAATCAAACAAACACATGAAGTAAGTTCTTGAGTTAAGGTGTGGCAACCATAGTGCGCATGTCTAGGATTGGTATTCGGTGGGAGCTTGGTATTTAAGCGGACTGCATGACTCACCTCCTCTCCACTCGAATCCTACAGTGCGTAGCTACTGGTCACCTTAACCAAGAGGACTTGTTCATAGGCTAAACTTAGATAATTAAAACCCGAAAGGGACTAGCCATGCGGTTTATAAAATTCCTAGTTTTAAAGTTCCTAAATTACCCTTTTAATTGTAGTAAAAGATTATTGTGAAAATTTTTCCAAAGTATCTCAGATTTACAAAATTACAAAAATACCCTTGTATTGTTAAAATCTTAAAAAAAACCCTTGATTGAAAAAAATTACCATACTACCCTCAACTTTTGTTAAAATAATCTTACTTTCCAAAAATGCCAAAATCTCTAGTTTTCAAAATATCAAGATACTCTGATTTGGAGAAATTTACGAAAATACCCCTATGTTGAAAATTACCAAAATGCCCCTAACTTTTAAAATTTCTGGTTTAACCCCAATTTTAATAAAATTTCCCTACTTTGCAAAAGTATACAAAAATGCTATTTTGCGAAAATTCAAGATACCCTGATTTGAAAATTTACAAAATTATCCCTGATGAACAAAATTACCAAAATAACCTTGAATTCCAAATTTGTTTTGTCATACCTTTGATTTGAAATTTTTTTTCCAAAAATAACCTGGAGTTTTGAAATTTCAAAATATCTTGATTTATTAAGATTTTTAATCGACCCCAATTTATTACCAAAATACCCCTGTAGGAAAAATGACGAAATTACCCCTGGGTGGGGAATGGATAAGAATGCCCATAATAGTATGTTGGATGGTGTGAATGTGAATGTGAATGTGATTCTCTAAATTAGAGTAGTGAACTCGAACTGAAACTTTGATTGATCGAAAGAACTACTTCTAGGAACTTCTTATCATAAAATTTGCTCGTGGATAAACAGTGAAACAAAATTTCTAATGCATAAAATTTCTTAAATCGACTAAATCGAGGTGCTAGAAATGAGTTTTGGAGGGCGTGGTAAATCGTGGATGTGGCCGAGGTAGAATGGCCGTGTCGAATCCGTTAGATCGGGTCAAGGGCGAAAATGAAGTACCCTCCACCACCACCTTTGGTAATGGCGGCAAGCAGAGCGCAGGGGATGATGCGATATCGTGGGTCATCTGTGAGTTTTGGAGATAGGAGTGGGCGGGTGGAAATATCTGAGCAAGGAAGTGCATACTGAGTGACTCGAGCTAATGGGTGAGGTGTTTGAGGCGTGTCGGTGGCACCCAGTATGGTGAATATTGGTTGGAAGCAACCGAACAAATTATGGATGAGCTCGATCGAGCCACGAGGAGAAAGTGAAAGGAATGGTGGCGCTGCTTCGCGATGAGGCATATCAATGGTGGCTAACGAGTTCGGGATAGTGCCACGGTGAGGATCTCACTTGGGAGTCTGTCAAGGCGCGTGCGGAAAGAAGTATGTTGGAACTCATTATATTGATCTTGCAGAGGAAGGCGTTTCTAGAAATGGTTCAAGGAACAAGTCCGTAATGAGAATCTGGCGAAATTCCTAAGGTTAAGCCGATATGCTCGAGGAGTAGTTACTATAGAACATGAACGATGTGCTTGGTTTGAGGATGGATTAAGGGATGACCTGAGACTGTTGATAGCTCCTCATCAGGAACGGGAGTTATTTGTGTTAGTCGAAAAAGCTAAGGTGGTGAGGAATTAAGAACTCTGTGAGGCAGAACAGAGATAAGGATAGGAGCAGGATAGGAGGAATTTTGGATCATCTGAATCATCGAAGGTCTTGAGAAAAGACCAAGGGTTGAAAATTACATTCGTGTTGCTAAGCCACTCTGAAAAATCTGGATCGTCCGTGTGCTCGATGTGGAAGGTATCATGTTGGCAAGTCTTTGGGCAAGTGAGCAGGAATGTTTTAGGTGTAAGTCTAAGTCTCACCTGATTAAAGACTGTCCTCAAGATCTGAATAGTACTCGGATAATAGGCCAAGGTTATGTACAGCTGGGTAGAGATGGTCAGCAAGCGACAAGAGGTCGTGGTCCGAACCATGGAGGAAATGGTTCAGGCCGAGGTCATGGAGCACCAAACAGAGAGGCTGAAGGTGCAGATGCAAGGCAGCCAAGGTTGGTTTATGTAGTCGGCCGTCGCGAGGGGGAAGATGTGCCAACGGGTAAGTTCTTATTTTTGGTCACAAGGGAAAGCTGAGTCCCAGGTTTATAGGGCCTTATCGGGTTTTGAAGCGGGTGGGACTAGTGGAGTATCAATTGGAGTTGCCTTCGGAGTTAAAACAATTGCACGATGTGTTCTATGTCTCGATGTTACGTCGTTACCGATCGGATCCATCTCACGTGGTTCCAGTTGAGGAAGTAGAGTTGAGACCAGATTTGTCCTACGAGGAAGAACCGATTCAGATTTTGGAGCGGGATGTGAAAGTTTTACGGAGGAAATCGGTTCCTTTAGTTAAGGTGTTATGGCGCAACCATGGATTGGAGGAAGCTTCGTGGGAGCCGGAGGATGCAATGCGACAACAATACCCTCACCTATTTTAGCCAGGTAATTTCGAGGCCAAAATTATTTTTAAGGAGGGTAGAATTGTAATAACTAGGATTTGAGGGTTGTGCATTTTAATTTGTATTTGTGTGTTAGTGTGCACTGTATGTTAATTGGAAGTATTTTGGGCCTTCGGGAAACCTTGGGTTTGAGTAAGAGTCATAGGAAAATTTTTAGTCTAAGCTGAGCCAAGGGAAGTTAGGGGATCTAGGTCTTAAGAAAATTAGGGGTGGATTATGACTCAAAAAGGGAAGCAGTAAAGTGGCAGTGTAGCGCCTAGATGCAATGGGGAGAGGGTGGCATCACATAGAGTGTCAAGGGGGAGGAGGTTCGAGCTGCGAGGCTGGCATTTTAAGTTACTTTTTGCTTCAAGGAGGAAGGAGAGTTGGACGGCATGCAAATTCTGTGGGGATGAGGTATGGATTGGGTCAACAGCTTAAAATTGGTAGCTGAGATAAGAGATAAGAGGGAGACTCATTCAAACTCATTTGAATGAGTGTAGAAGAAAAAAATTAGGAGAAAAACAAGGGACTGGATGAGAGGAGAAGAGTTGCCCGGCCTAGGGACTTCTTTGATGACCATTTCGGTCATGTAGGTAGGTGGGTTAAGGGGTTTGTGTGCTTTTCTTTTGCTGAAATTCAGCCCCTTCTCTTCTAAGCTTTCACTCTTTTCTTTCCATACACTAACCACACCAAAAACGCCTCTCTTCCTCATTTGTTCACCTTGGCTGAAACTTCAAGAGACCATTAAGGTCACTTTCTTCTCCATTTTTCTTCTTCACTTCACTCATCCCTAGACCGAAATCTCTCTCAATTCCCTGTTGCCGTAACACCTCTTCAAGCTTCACATTCTCCCTTTTCATCCTTCAGTTAAAACCGAATTCACTTAGCAATTAAAATCTCCTAAGTCGAACCACTCCATCATTCACTTCTTTTTCTCATAGTTCTTTTAAAAGCTGAATCTCCTATCTAGGGGGCAAAACCGATTGCATCTCTACCCTCTGCCAATTTATTCACTAGATCAGAAGCCTATCATCTTTCTCATTTAAATTGATTTCTCTACTTCAGGTGCTTCTTGCCAATTTCTTGGAGTTTAGTGACCATTTGCGTTTTGGTCATTACTTTTTTGGTAAGAATCTCTTCTAGGTTGATTTCTTTTCCTTATTTTTCCTCTGACTGTCGAAAAGTAAAATTCTAATTTCTTCTGTTCTCTGTGGCCGAAACCTTAAAGGGGAATTTCGAGATTCTATTGTAGTTGGCGATTAAGGGGAGATTATCCGGGATTTGAATATCCAAGGAATATTTCTGGGATTTAGTCGACTGTTCTAAAAAGGTGTGTAGTTATCGCACTGTTCTCCTGTTATTTGTGTTTGCTGTTATATCTATATGTGTATAAGATGTGTATGGTAGCCGAAAACAATGACTAAGATGGTGGCTACCCATGGTGGGTAATCGGTTAGCTAGGTTAGTGTTTCATGAGATCAATCTACCTGTGGTATATGTGTGAAATTGTGGTAAGCATGTGATGTATACTCATTTTAATGTTGTCATAAATTATATATGTATGCATGGGGATTGGGATATGATTAATGAAGGGCGAGGTGTACATATTTATGTACGTGATGATGTTAGCCTTGAGCTACGTTGTAAACTTGATGTTGGCTATGTGCTTCATCAAGGTGGGGTGTTGGCTATGTGCCACATCGTAGACAGTTGATAGCTGTGTGCATCACCGTGGATTGAGGATGACTTCGAGTCACCTTGTGGATACAAATGTGTGGGGTCACTTAGGTGATCGGTGGCTATGCCACAACCTTGGGCAGCAGGTCTGCCAAGGAGGTGTGTAGCGGTTAGAGGGTGATTTAGTAATCCCCTGGTGTGTGCGGCAGGTACGGGGGTGTGTAGTGGATGGACACTAGGTTGGATTGGGATTTATTTTGCATGATTGTATGTGTGGACTGTGTGGAGGTGGGCCAAGCCCATTTGTGGAGACATGTGAAATAATTATACACTGAGTCGATTTGACTCACCCTATTTTTCACAAACATTGCAGGTGATACATGAATCTTGGACCGGGCTGGGGCGAATACGAGGTGGCCATGCAGAAGATTTTTTTTTTTTTTTGCTTATTTCTTGCACTTTATATTTTTAGAATTTTTGAGTAAATATTTATTGTAATAA
Source organism: Gossypium rotundifolium (assembly GCA_025506655.1). Classification (NCBI taxonomy): domain Eukaryota; kingdom Viridiplantae; phylum Streptophyta; class Magnoliopsida; order Malvales; family Malvaceae; genus Gossypium; species Gossypium rotundifolium. The sequence goes on along the minus strand of CP106733.1, from coordinate 152,418,885 downwards.
GGCCACTTAAAATATTCGGGGATTTTTTTTATGTTTAGGTGGGATTGATGATCGAGTTAAAATTTGGGAAAGTCTCATTTTAAGAAAAAAACGATTTACATCTTAAAACTTATATTAAAAATATATTAACGTTTTAAATCCGGAAACTTGTAACAACATAATTTTACTTAGAATCTCAAAGGCACAATGTATTATAAATGTCAGGAAATTATTATGTTTTCACCCTTATGACAAATACTTTCCAAGCTTTTTCCTCAGTAGCATTGTAAATCTGGCCGTGGTGTTTGGGCTGGGTTCAGGGTGTTACACTACTCCTCCGACATATTTGACTAATGACTTCGCAGTCCACATACACAAATCATTAGGAGTAGTTCACTTCTACATAAGTCACCTACTTTCTACCACCAAAGACGCCAACTCCCAGAATCATCCAAAATTCAGGAAGTGTTACTTCTCCCATTTTCTTTTTATTACATAATTTTTTATCTATCTTTGTACATTGAGGGCAATGTACAACTTAAGTGTGGGGGGGTAAAAGTACCTAACTTTTTCCATTATTCTCAAATCCTGAATTTTAGTCTTGTCCATAAAAAATCTTCTCATATTATTAATTAGGGTGAAATTTCTAATGATTTATGATTATTATTGACATGTTTTTGAGTAAGTCATTGATAATTGTGCATTGATGATTTATACTTAAAGAATACTAGAGAATTAAGCATGATAAGTTTATTTTTCAAAAATTTTCTAAGTTGTTGAACTAAATTTGAATATTACCTTGAAGTTTGAAATCTACAGGATTGATGTCAAATACACATAATTTTTGTGAGATTTGAACCTTATAGAGCATATACTCTTTTTCATGCTCACTTTATTAATTATGAGTGTGCCAACACTGATTTGTTATTCTAGAACTTGCCTTGATTATACATATCAAGACCACATAAATGATTTGATATACTGAGATGATAAAGGCACCTAGGTCTTAACCCATTCACTCCACTGAAAAGCTTACCCACATAATTAACCTTTAGTGAACCCTTTTGATCCTAATCCCTTTTTATTGAATTACCCACTTAATACTAAACCAAAACCCTTTGTATTTGTTATCACCATTTTTTTGACTACCCTTCTATCGAGAATTGATTTGATCAAGTTGCCGAATTAGTTTATTTCAATTATTAAAGTTCTCTCTATTATGTTTCTAGTTTATTTTTAGAAAAAGAAAACCAAAAGTATATTCAAATATTAGTAAATGATTAAAGGAGCTTATGTATTTAAATTCCAAATTGTCAAAAAAGCTCGTATAAAAAAAGTATTATTATTAGTTTCATTTGATGTAATCATTTATTTTCAGGTTCGTTATTGATAGTTAGGTAATTAGTCAAGTCAATCTCGATTCTAAAACCTTCTAATTCAGCCTTTATCCACACCTTTAACCCAAGCCCCGTTACAACCCTATCAAAGACCTTTTGATTTGTGTATCATCTCATATTATAGTGGTGGAGATTGGATTTTTAGGCAAGCCTATTTTCAGGTTCGACCTATGAGTGCTTTTTCTTGAAACTTAAACACTCCGAGTGCTTTGAGTGAATCCTTAGTGAGGATGTCAATCCTTGTCGGTTTCGAATTAAAGGTAATCATTTAGATAAGGGGAGACACCTATGTTTTCGTACTACAAAATTCATAACTTATTTTGTTTGAATCTTTAAGACTCTTTGAGTTAAATTATCCATGTATAAATTTTCTATGAATTATGATGAATCATCGTTGATAGGAATTGTGAATTATAGAAAGTTCGTTTTAATTATAAGTTGAGAATTTTGCTTGAGGACAAGCAAAAGCTTAAGTGTGGGGTATTTGATAAACCGTAAAAGTAACATATTTTAACCTCATATTTAGTATGCTTTTAGGATGGTTTAGCCCTGATTTATGTAAAAAAGTGCTTTTAATCCTTTCTTTTCATATTTATACCCAGGAAAGCACCCGAGGACGAAAAGAACAAGAAACGGGCTTAAAGCGGGCCAATTTGGGCCAAAGAAGAAATCAACACGGCCTGGACTTCAAGCCACACGACCGTGCCTCTAGAATTAACTAAGACATGGCCATGCCACGATTTACACAGCCGTGCCCCAATCGACAGAATCGAGACACGGCCCAACCATGATTTGCACGGGCGTGTGCCATTGCCGTGCCCCTATTATGGGAGAGAGAAATTTCACTCGGATTTGTATACTTAGAGCCAAAGAAACACTTTCCAAAGCTTATTCAAATATCGAGTAAAAAGCAGACTTAAATTAGGACACTTAGAGGTCAAATAAAGCATTCCAAGAGCCTATATAAACACCCTAAGTGTATCCTGAAGGGGGCGGTGAGCTAAGCCAAGGAGCCGAGCCAGAAGGATCACATCTGTGGGGATCACTCGAAGATAGCCAGTTGATCCATCTCAAGAAGCCGAAATTCTATTCAGACGGCGGATCTCTCCTTCAATTCCTTCAGGGGGTTTTAGGGATTTCTTATGTTTTGTTTTATCTTTTCTCTTGAGATGTTTTATTTTAAAGTTATAAACTAAATCCTTCAAATACCTGAAGGGGATGAAACCTATATGAATTTTGTTATTATTTTTTGAATTATATGATAAATACTTAGTTTGTTATTAATGATGTTGCTTAATCCAAATCTGATGTGCTTAGGTGGAGGAGGAATAGACCCTGCTTAAGAGTAGATCTAGCATAATTAAGCGGAGTTGATCAAACGCCTAGAGATAGGGTTACGAGATTTTGCTAGATTAGGGTGAAACCTAATATGGGAATCCATTGATCGATTTACTGCTATTCTAAGGGGTTATTATAAGCGAACGAGAGTTCCACTAATTAACCTAGGGTTAGACGTTATTCTCATTGAGAGAGGGTTTAATATAGGTTAGGGAGTCCTACGGATCATGCTAAGTAAAGAAATCATATGATTCAGTAATAAGTAACAAGTGAAGTCTAGGTGGATTCTTCCTAGGGGTATCGTCGTAATCAATTGAGTTTCTTCAAGTTATTTCCCAATTCGTTCTTTTTGTCTTTGCGACTTTAGCTTAGTAGTCGTTAAACTAGATTAAACCAACCAATCACTCCATATTTTAGGCTAAATAATAAAAAGAAAGTGAGTATTAGTACTTTTAGTTCCTTTGGGTTCGATAATCCGGTCTTACCTAAGTTATACTACTGTTCGATAGGTACACTTGCCTTTAAGTCGTTGTCAAAGTTAGTTTCCAGGTTTGATCATTCTATTTATAAATTTTAAACCTTTGATTTCAGTGATCACTTGGTAGGGTGAATGATAAGGTTTCCAAGGTTTATTTTGAAGCTTTAATTAGTAGCTAATTATGCATGGTTGTACAAGTTTAAATATGTTAGTTGATAAGTTCTATCTAGATGTATTGGATTGTATGCTTGGATGCTATTTGGTTGTAAGTACATGTGTTGAATAGATGGTTATTGTTTAGGTGTTATGTTTAGGTATAACTTGCTAATGTTGGAAAGCTTGAAAATAGGCATTTTTGGTCATTTTTTTCATTCAATCTCGAGATCATTAGAATAAAATTTACTTAATTGTTCATGAAAAGTCTTTATGTCTCGAGACAACTTCAACCCAGTCTCGAGACAAAGAGGATTTTTTCTCAAGACCAGGATACATCAAAGCTAAAATAGTTTTATGTTGTTCTAGGTCTTGAGACAAGAACCCCTTGTCTTGAGACATCTAAACATCAAAGTTAAAATAGTGAAACAGGGGAAGCCTATCTTGAGACTCAGTTTCGAAACTTGAGAAGAAATGTCTTGAGACATGGATTTCAATGTCTTAAGACATGTCATTATTGAAGAAAAAATTGTAATAAAAAATTATATCCTATCTCGAGACATGGTGTAACATCCTGAAAATGGGCCTATTCATTTTTGATTTAATTATACGAAATGGCATGTCTTATGCGTTATGAATGTATGGTGAACATTTTTGGAAACTTGGAAATGTTAAGTTTAAAAGAGGAAAGTGAACATTTTTGGAAACTTGGAAAATGTACGAAAATGTTTTAGAAATGTTAAGTTTAAAAGAGTAAACTAAAACAAGGTGGCCTTAAGAAAATTAATAGAAGAAATTTGACACAAGAACGAGCTTGGAGTAGTGGCTAGGAGGCACCACTTAAGGCCCAGGTAAGTGATGCCACAAGCTATGCAAATGGGCCTAGGTTCGAGCAACGTAGGAAGCAATTTAGACTTTTAATTTTTGTGCCAAAAAGGGGGATTGGGCTAAGGAAGCTTTAAGGGAAATACACGAGGGGTTTATAACATGAAGTTGGGCTTGGTAAAGTGACTACAAGGCGCCACTTAGGGCCTTAGCAAGTGAAGCCATTATCAAGGGACCAGGGATCGAGTAGCGTAGGAAGCACTTGGAGGTTTTTATTTTTATTTATTTTTGGCAAAATAGGGGAGAGGTGGACGGTATAGGGACTTCATTTGGAAGAAATTTTAGTTAGTTTTAAACTCTTTTTTTTAGATTTTGGCTAAGGGAGGTGAAAGTTAAGATTTAATCAATTATCTTAAAACAAGGGGATAAGAGGAAAAGCAACAAGCAGAGGCTAGCCGAAATTGTGAAGCAAGTGTCCATCTTCTCTTTTATTCTCTCAATTCATGCCTAGCTGAAATTCTTAATTAATGAACTAGCTTTCACTCTTTTGATTTTCTCTGCAAGATTCGGTCAATAGGTGTTAGGTGAGTTGCAGAAATTTCTTTCACTTTCCCCTACTCTTCTCTTCACTTTTTGAACACCAAATCCAATTCTAATCCCTTTGAAGCCTTAGCCAAATATCAAGAGGCTATAATCCCTCCTCTTGCCACAAGTCACAAAAGCCAAAACCCCTCTATCATTGTTTCCTTATAGCCGAATCTTTGAAGGACTTAAAGCGAAGGGGGTTGTCGATTTCTTCAAGTAAGGGTAAGATCTCATTCAGTTTCATCCTTTTTCTTTTAAGATTTGCTGAGATCTAGGACTAACCCCATTAATATCTTGTTGCTGAAACTTTGAAGAGATCTTTCGGGATTTACTAAGTGTCGACTACAAGGAAGGAGAAATTCTTTTCACGAAGGTACACCATAGGCCGCGTGTTCCCTAGTTATTCGGTGAGTTTCAGGATCTAAAATCCACAAGGTAAGTATCTATAGCATTCGGCCAAGGCCATGTTGAGTAAATAGATGTGTTTCATTAATATTTAAAACCCGAAACTAATCTATTCAAGTAATCTAGTGATTGCCGATTTCAAGAAAGAAGGATACAAAGTTTCCGACATTTGATTAGACATCAATCGGCAGTAAGGTAAGGATTTAAGTGTACTAATCCTACTAGGATTAGGATTTGTGGCCGAATGGGTTTTCATTAAATCTCTAATATGGGCCGAATGTAGGGAGTTAAAGATCTAAGGCAGTAGATCGGATTTGGGATTTTAGCGAATTTGTTAAGCGAATCAGGTGTGTACCCTTCCTTAAGTCTTAATAGATTTATGACAATGATTAAGTTAAATGTGTTGTTAAGAATGTGAAAATATGGCTAAAGTACCATGCAATGGTATAAAGTACTTAGGTACGTTTCCTACTCCTACTAGGATTATGTTAAATATCTGTTACGACACACATATGACATTATAAGAATGTGAAATAAGAATTTGGCATGTTAATGCATGATGTGTATGATATGGGGCATATGGGTTATATGAAAAGGGGAAGTGAATGTGGTGACCTAAGACCACGATAACTGAATGTGGTGACCTAAGAACTTGATAACTGAATGTGGTGACCTAAGACCACGAAATCTGAATGTGGTGACCTAAGACCACCTATTTTATAAGAGGCGATGAGCACGTCATTGCGTGGTACTTGATGGTGTGTAGCGGATAGAGGTTGACTTAGTAGTCCCCACGGTGTGCGAGTTGGTGCGGAGGGCGTGTAGTGGATGGCTATCTAGGTTTGGGTTCGGGTTGCATCATTTTTTTTATGATATAAGAATATGTATGCTCAAAATGTCCGAATTTGTTATGACTTAGTGGTGTGGTTACACATTGAGTCTGTTGACTCACCCCGTTATGGGAACCTTTTTCAGGTGACGATCAGTAATGGACCGGGTCGGCAGGAGCTTAAAGGTGGCCATGCACAGCAAGGAATTTATTTTATTTGGACTTTTATTTCATTAAGTACTTTGAATTTATTTTTTTTATTTTTGGAAATTATTTGATGTAATAAGGCCATAGTAGAACTACTTTACTTTGCTTTTATTTATTAAGCTTACAAACTTCTATTTATTAAAAGATTAAGTAAATTTAGTTTAAAACAAATCCTAAATGTTTTGTCACCTAAAGTAAAGGATTTTTAATAATGAGATAAACTTGTTTTCAACTCAAGCCCAACCCAAAACAAACTTTCTTTCAAAACACACAAGTTTTTCCTAAGTAACAAAAGAATTTGAAACGGTTTACACCGGGGAACATACCAGATCTGGTTAAGGCTCGTGGGTCGGGTTTGGGGTGTTTCAATTTGGTATCAGAGCCCAGTTTTAAACTCTCGGCCTTGGGTTTAGCCCAAAACATTTTCAAAGTTAAGCCCACAAGGAATTTTGTGAATTAAGCAGGTTTTTCTGGCATGGCCCACTAAGTCTCCGACCCGAAGTCCACCAGGTTAGTACCCCGATCTTCTGTGTGATTTATATTATGACTTGTAGAAGGGTAGAAATGGAATGGAACGTAGATTAGTGTGATAAGTACTTAAACCCTAGGGCTAGTTACCCCAACAATTACATAAGACTTAAATGCCTAATTGAACAAACCTGTGGTTAAGTCGTCGAGTTAGGGTGTGGCAACAATGGTGCGCATGTCTAGGATTGGTTTCGGTGGGAGCTTGGTATTTAAGCAGTCCGTGACTCACCTCCTCTCCACTCGAATCCTACAGTGCGTAGCCTCGGTTCACCCTAACCAATAGGACTTATACACTGCTAAACCCCAACTAAAACCCGAAAGGGACTAGCAGTATTTTTATGGAAACCCTAGTTTTAAAATTTCTAAATTACCCTCTTGATTTGAAAAGATTATTTTATAAATTTTCCTAAAATATTTCTGATTTACAAATTTACTAAAATACCCCTAGTGGTAAAATTACAAAAATGCCCTTGGTTTATGAAATTTCCAAATGCCCACAGTTCTTATCGAAATTTCACTACTTTTCTTAAAGGAACCCTAAATTTAAAAAATATCAAAATACCTTGATTATGAAAAAAAATTAAAATTATTTACGAAATTACCCCTACCCTACAAATTACCGAAATACCCCCGAGTTACAAAATTACCAGAACGGCCCCCGATCTTCAAAAATTTTTACAACAACACTGATTTGGAAAAACAAATTCTCAAAAACAATCCTCAAGTTTTGTAAATTCCAAAGTACCCATGATTTATCAAAATTTACAAATTTACCCGGGTTAGTTACCAAAATACCCTCAGATTTTAAAATTTCCAAAATACCTCCGGGAATGCAAAATTTTCAAAATACCCCTATTGACAAAATCACCAAGGAACCTTATTTTGACAAATTACAAAAATACCCACAGAGGGTAAATTACAAAATACCCACAGGTAGTGGAAAAACAACAACAATGAAAACTACAACATTTCTCCGAATGAGCGAGAGTTCATAATTGATTGATGGATGTATGAATGTAAAGGCTGTGTGCATGTATGAATCTGAAAGAACCACTCCTAAAATTCTTTTCATAAAACTTCTTCGCGGTTAATCAGTGGAATAAAGGCCAATTCATAAAATTTCTTAATCAGATTAAAGCACGTCGTTAGATATGAGTTCTAGAGGACGCGGTCGTTATGGACGCGGTAGAAGAAGAATGACTATGTCAGAACCCGTTAGATCGGGTCAAGGGTCTGACAATGAGTTACCACCGCCACCACCACCCCATTTGTTGGTGTCGAACGTTGAGCGAGTTCAGACGGGGATGATCTTTATGTCGCAGTCGTGTCTTTGCGAGTTCTTGAAATGGTGGCTGGTGTTGGATGGAATATGGGAGCTCAAAAATCTGTACCCGAGTGACTCCGAGCCAACGGAGCTGAAGTGTTCCGTGGAGTATCTGGTGTGGCACCCAGTACAGCTGAATACTGGTTGGAAGCAACCGAGCAAATTATGGATGAGCTTGATCTGACCCCTGAGGAGAAGTTGAAAGGGATGGTGGCACTGATACGTGATGAAGCGTATCAATGGTGGTTAACGGTTCGGGATGGTGCCACAGCTGAGGATCTGACCTGGGAATATGTTAAGGCAGCTTATCAGAAGAAGTATGTCGGCACACATTATATCGATGAGTAGAGGAAGGCTTTTCTGGGGCTGGTTCAAGGGAACAAGTCCGTAGTAGAGTATGAAGCTAAATTCCTAAGGTTGAGCCGATATGCTCGAGGAGTAGTGGCTACGGAGCATAAGCGGTATGTTCGATTCAAAGATGGTTTAAGGGATGACCTCAGGTTATTGATAGCTCCACATCAGGAGCGGGAGTTTTCCGCGTTGGTAGAAAAGGTTAAGGTAGCTGAGGGAATCAAGGACTCAGTTAAGTTGAGCTCTGATAGGAATAGACCCAAGAGGGGTTATGGGTCATCAGGATCATCGAGAAATGTGCAGAAAAAGCCCAGAGTTGATGGCCCGCGGGTTAGCAAGTTGGTACAGAAGGGCAATATCGTCCTTGTGAGCAGTGTGGGAAGAAACATTTAGGCGAATGCTGGAAGAAGACAGGTGGGTGTTTCAGATGTGGGTCAAAGGACCATATGATCAAGGACTGTCCAAAGAGACCAGATGGAAAGCAACCAATAGCTTAGAATGTTAATCAGGCTGGTAGGGGGACAACAGCCTCAGCGAGGTCGTGGTCCGAATAATCGAGAAATGGTCTTTGGTAGAGGGCGTGGAACATCGAATTGAGGTGTTGCTAACACTTTGAGGCAAGACAGCCGAGTTTAGTTTACGCATGCGTCGGAGGAGGATGGAGACGCTTGGACATCATAACCCAGATGCGTTCCTCATTCATGGCAAGCCCTATTTTGCTCTTATTGATGTGGGCTCGACCCATTCTTATGTTACATGTAGTGTAGTGGAAACACTAGGCCTAGACTCTGAACTTTCTGATAGGGAGATGATTGTAGTAAACCCTTTAAGCCAAACTGTGGTGGTGGATAAGATCTTTCGGAGTGTATCCCTAGAAATTCAGGGAGTAAGCTTCCGGGCTGACTTAATGGAGTTACCCTTTGGAGAATTTGACCTCATACTTGGTATGGATTGGTTAGTAGAGCATCGGGCCGTATTGGATTGTGCGGCTAAATGAATGGAACTATAGACCCTGGAAGATGAAGTGGTAGTAATGATAGGAGAAAGAAAAAACTACTTGTCTAACGTAGTTTCGGCATTGAAGGCGGAGAAAATGGTTTGAAAAGGATGCAAGGCATTTTTGGCCTTTGTTAGTGCTGTGGATGCGAAAGAAGGGGAATTCATGGAGTTAGAATGGTAAGGGACTTCGTGGATGTTTTTTCGGAGGAGTTACCCGGAATACCCCCAGATAGGGATGTGGAATTTGGAATAGACTTGCTACCGGGAATAGCTCCTGTGTCAATCGCTTCATACCAAATGGTGCCAAAAGAGTTAGTTGAGCTCAAGGCTCAAATTCAGGAATTACTTGACCGTGGGTTTATCTGACCCAATGTGTCTCCGTGGGGAGCACCAGTCTTGTTTGTGAAGAAGAAGGACGAAACTATGAGAATGTGCATAGATTATCGTCAATTGAATAAGCTGACCATCAAGAACAAGTATCCTTTGCCAAGGATTGATGACTTGTTCGATCAGCTTAAGGGGGCGGTAGTATTCTCAAAGATTGACTTAAGGTCTAGATATCATCAATTGAAGGTGAAGGAGGCAGATATCCATAAGACAGCCTTTAGGACAAGATACGACCATTTTAAGTTTGTAGTAATGCTGTTTGGGTTGACCAATGCCCCAGTCGCATTCATGGATGTGATGAACCGGGTGTTTCAACCTTACTTGGATCGGTTCGTCATTGTGTTCATCGACGACATCCTCGTATACTCCAAGACTGAAGAGGAGCATGATGAGCATCTCCGAATTGTGTTGCAAGTATTAAGGGAGAAAAAGCTCTATGCCAAATTTAGCAAGTGTGAATTTTGGCTTAAGGAGGTGGCATTCTTAGGACATGTGGTGTCAGCGGAAGGAATACGGGTGGATCCTATGAAGGTTGAAGCAATGTTGAATTGGAAACCACCTAAGTCGGTGGCAGAGATTCGTAGTTTCTTGGGACTGGCAGGCTATTACAGAAGGTTCGTAGAAGGATTTTCGTCAATAGCTGCGCCTTTAACAAAGTTGTTAAGGAAGGAAGTACCCTTTGCATGGACGGATAAGCGGCGGAGAGCTTTGAAAAGCTCAAGAGGGTTTTGATTGAAGCTCAATGTTGATTCGACGAGGCGGAAAGGATTTTGTGGTGTCTTGTGGCGCTTCGCATCTGGGATTAGGATGTGTTACGATCTGAGGATGGTAAAGTAGTCGCTTATGCGTCTCGACGATTAAGGCCACATGAGGTTAACTACCCAACCCATGACTTAGAGTTGGCGGCGATGGTCTTTGCTTTGAAGGTGTGGAGGCACTATCTTTATGGAGAAAAGTCGATAATCTACACGACCACAAGAGCCTTAAGTATTTCTTGACTCGAAATGAGTTAAACTTGAGGCGTGAAGGTGGGTTGAATTCTTTGAAGGACTATGATTGTTCGATAGAATATCACCCGGGCAAGGCGAATGTAGTGGCGGATGCCCTAAGTTGGAAGGTGGTATCGGATCTGAGAGCGTTATTCACACACTTGAGTTTGTATGATGATGGAAGTCTGCTGGCAGAATTGCAAGTCAAACTAACATGGTTGAATGAGGTAAAGGAAAGTCAGTTGGTGGATGAGGACCTAAGTGTTAAGATACAACAAGTATAGAACGGAGAGTTAGAGGACTATGGTGTTAGTGATGAGGGAGTATTGTGCTTCAAAGGAAAGGTCTGTATGCCGAGGGACGAGGAGTTAAGACAGAGGATTTTTCGGAAGCGCATGGTAGCCCTTATGCTATGCATCCGGAGGTACCAAGTCAGTCTGAGGATCTAAGGAGCAGTTTTGGTGGCCTAATCTTAAGCGAGAAGTTCTTGAATTCGTGAGGAAATGTCGGCGTGTCGACAAGTTAAGTGAACACCAAGTTCCATCGGGATTGCTTGACCAATCGAGATTTCGCAGTGGAAGTGGGAAAGAATTACCATGGACTTCGTTAGTGGGCTTCCCTTACGCCTACTAAGAAGGACTCGGTATGGGTAATAGTGGATCGTTTGACCAAGTCCGCACACTTTATCGATGAGGTTGATTATTCTCTTGAAATTGGCTAAATTATATGTGGCGAAATTGTGAGGCTACATGGAGTGCCGGTGTCTATCATTTGGATAGAGACTCAAGATTTACGTCTCGGTTTTGGAGGGCACTTCATCAAGCTTTAGGCACTAAGTTGGATTTCACTACAGCCTTTCATCCACAGTCGGGTGGGCAATCTGGGCGGGTAATCCAAGTTTTAGAGGACATGTTGAGGGGTCAGTGATGGATTTGAGAGGAAGTTGGGAGGAGTATTTGCCTTTAGCGAGTTTCCTACAACAACAACTATCGAGCCGATGTCGGATGGCACGTCTGAAGCCTTGTATGGTCGAAAGTGTCGAGACTCCTACATGTTGGGCGGAATTGGGAGAATGTCGAGTTTTGGGGCCAGAATTAGTAACAGAGTCGAAGAGAAGGTTGAGATAATTCGTACGCTTGAAGGAAGCATCGATAGGTAGAAGTCGTCGCAGATCTTAAGCGGAAGGAAATCGAATTTGATGTGGGAGACCGGTATTCCTTAAGGTTTCGCCTTGGAAGAAGGTGATGAGATTGATGCATAAAGGAAGTTAAGTCCAAGGTTTATAGGACCCTATCGAGTGTTGAAGCGAGTTAGACTAATGGCATACCAGCTAGAGTTGCCACCAGAGTTGCAGCAGATGCACGACGTATTCTATGTATCAATGCTACGTCGCTACCGATCGGATCCATCTTATGTGGTACCAGTTGAAGAAGTGGAGCTAAGGCCAGACTTATCCTACGAGGAAGAGACGATTGAGATCTTGGAATGAGACGTGAAAATACTATGGAGGAAGTCAGCTCCCCTAGTCAAAGTGTTGTGGCGCAATCATGGATCGGAGGAAGCTTCGTGGGAGCCAGAAGAGGCAATGCGACAGCAATACCCTCATTTATTTTAGCCAGGCAATTTCGAGGACGAAATTATTTTAAGGGGGTAGAACTGTAACATCCTGAAAATGGGCCAATGCATTTTCGATTTAATTATACGAAATGGCATGTCTTATGTGTTATGAATGTATGGTGAACATTTTTGGAAACTTGGAAATGTTAAGTTTAAAAAAGGAAAGTGAACATTTTTGGAAACTTGGAAAATGTAAAGAAATGTTTTAGAAATGTTAAGTTTAAAAGAGGAAACTAAAACAAGGTGGCCTTAAGAAAATTAATAGAAGAAATTTGAAACAAGAATGGGCTTGGAGTAGTGGCTAGGAGGCACCATTTAAGGCCCAGGTAAGTGACGCCACAAGCTATGCAAATGGGCCTAGGTTCGAGCAACGTAGGAAGCAATTTAGACTTTTAATTTTTACGCCAAAAAGGGGGATTGGGCTAAGGAGGCTTTAAGGGAAATACACGAGGGGTTTATGACATGAAGTTGGGCTTGGTAAAGTGGCTACAAGGCGCCACTTAAGGCCTTAGCAAGTGACGCCATTATCAAGGGGCCAGGGATCGAGTAGCGTGGGAAGCACTTGGAGGTTTTTATTTTTATTTATTTTCGGCAAAATAGGGGAGAGGTGGACGGTATAGGGACTTCATTTGGAAGAAATTTTAGTTAGTTTTAAACTCTTTTTTTAGATTTCGGCTAAGGGAGGTGAAAGTTAAGATTTAATCAATTATGTTAAAACAAGGAGATAAGAGGAAAAGCAACAAGCAGAGGCTAGCCAAAATTGTGAAGCAAGTGTCCATCTTCTCTTTTATTCTCTCAATTCTTACCTAGCCGAAATTCTTAATTAATGAACTAGCTTTCACTCTTTTAATTTTCTCTGCAAGATTCGGTCAATAGGTGTTAGGTGAGTTGCCGAAATTTCTTTCACTTTCCCCTACTCTTCTCTTCACTCTTTCAACACCAAATCCAATTCTAATCCCTTTGAAGTCTTAGCCAAATATCAAGAGGCTATAATCCCTCCTCTTGCCGCAAGTCACAAAAGCCAAAACCCCTCTATCATTGTTTCCTTATAGCCGAATCTTTGAAGGACTTAAAGCGAAGGGGGTTGTCGATTTCTTCAAGTAATGTAAGATCTCATTCAGTTTCATCCTTTTTCTTTTAAGATTTGTCGAGATCTAGGACTAACCCCATTAATATCTTGTTGCCGAAACTTTGAAGAGATCTTTTAGGATTTACTAAGTGTCGACTACAAGGAAGGAGAAATTCTTTTCCCGAAGGTACACCATAGGCCGCGTGTTCCCTAGTTATTCAGTGAGTTTCGGGATTTAAAATCCCAAAGGTAAGTATCTATAGCATTCGGCCAAGGCCATGTTGAGTAAATAGATGTGTTTCATTAATATTTAAAACCCGAAACTAATCTATTCAAGTAATCTAGTGATTGCCGATTTCAAGAAAGAAGGATACAAAGTTTCCAGCATTTGATTAGACATCAATCGGCAGCAAGGTAAGGATTTAAGTGTACTAGTCCTACTAGGATTAGGATTTGTGGCCGAATGGGTTTTCATTAAATCTCTGATATGGGCCGAATGTAGAGAGTTAAAGATCTAAGGCAGTAGATCAGATTTCGGGATTTCAGCGAATTTGTTAAGCGAATCAGGTGTTACCCTTCCTTAAGTCTTAATAGATTTATGAGAATGATTAAGTTAAATGTGTTGTTAAGAATGTGAAAATATGGCTAAAGTACCATTCAATGGTACAAAGTACTCAAGTACGTTTCCTACTCCTACTAGGATAATGTTAAATATTTGTTACGACACACATATGACATTATAAGAATGTGAAATAAGAATCTGGCATGTTAATGCATGATGTGTATGATATGGGGCATATGGGTTATATGAAAAGGGGAAGTGAATGTGGTGACCTAAGACCACGATAACTGAATGTGGTGACCTAAGACCACGATATCTAAATGTGGTGACCTAAGACCACGAAATCTGAATGTGGTGACCTAAGACCATGTATTTTATAAGGGCGATGAGCAAGTCGACTGCAGCGACTGCCTTCGATGGTGTGTAGCGGATGGAGGGTTGACTTAGTAGTCCCCACGGTGTGCAGGTTGGTACGGGGGACGTGTAGCAGATGGCTATCTAGGTTTGGGTTCGGGTTGCATCATTTTTTTTATGATATAAGAATATGTATGCTCTGAAATGTCTGAATATGTTATGACTTAGTGGTGTGGTTACACATTGAGTCTGTTGACTCACCCGTTGTGGGAACCTTTTTCAGGTGACGATCAGTAATGGATCGGGTCGGCAGGAGCTTAAAGGTGGCCATGCACAGCAAGGAATTTATTTTATTTGGACTTTTATTTGATTAAGTACTTTGAATTTAATTTTTTTTATTTTTGAAAATTATTTGATGTAATAAGGCCATAATAGAACTACTTTACTTTGCTTTTATTTATTAAGCTTACAAACTTTTATTTATTAAAAGATTAAGTAAATTTATTTTAAAACAAAGCCTAAATGTTTTGTTACCTAAAGTAAAGGATTTTTAATAATGAGATAAACTTGTTTTCAACTCAAGCCCAACCCAAAACAAACTTTCTTTCAAAACACACAAGTTTTTCCTAAGTAACAAAAGAATTTGAAACGGTTTACACCGGGGAACATACCAGATCCGGTTAAGGCTCGTGGGCCGGGTTTGGGGTGTTTCACATGAAGACCCTTGTCTTAAGACATCTTGTTGAAATTTGATGAATAGAGTTTGGATTCAAATCTTAACTTTGTTTTTGATCAAACGTAAACCTATAACCTTATTTATTGAATCATATGATATTGAATCATTATGTTTACACTGATAGCTATAATTGAATTTGATTATTATAAATTAATATTGAATTGTTTGATTAAATTAATTAAAATAGTCTAAGTTGTTTCGGCAACATAATGTGACTTCACTCATTTATATTCGATGATCAGATCGTGTGTGGGTTGTCACACAACATAAATGTACTTTGGCATTAAAAAAAAAAGCAATGGTCTGCGTGTTGAAAAATTTAGTTGTGAAAACAATTTACTGTTACAGCTAAAGTTTAAAAATTTTCAAAATTGAGTCGGTTTTGTGATATTTATAGTAATGAACATTATACTGAAAAGTACATGTGTTTTGTGCAAGATGGATCCAAAATATTCCTGGCTTTCAATTGAAAGTCCATCAACACTATCCTCGTACCCTGAATTGTGTTGAGTGTGGGCTTGAACAACAAGAACCAAACACAGAACTAAAATCGATTTATTACTTCCAGTAGGAAAATAATTCTCAAAAGAAAACGATACAAATAATTATTCCCAGAAAAAAAATCTATTATAAGAAAATAAATTTCCACTACTTTCTGGCAGAATAAGATCTATTTATAACAAGAGATAAGAGAATCTTAGTTGAATAATAATAGTACAAATAATATTTATTTAATAGAAAAACAATCCCCTAATATAATTAGAAGAGGGGGAGGCACACCCTAGATAAAAATACTAGGGTTGCCACGTTTCACATATAGAATGAGAGGAATTGGGTCTCTCATGTATTGGATCTAATTCTATGTGATTCATGAACTTTTAACCCAACATTTTATAATTTAATCTAACCCAACATTTGTTTTCCAGTCCCAAAATAAATATCGTTTATTTATTTAATTAAATTAACTAAATTAATTTCCAATTAAATATTTTTTCAACCCAATTTTTAATCTCATTGAAGTCATGAGCGGTTTTACTATAAAAGAATCTATGCGAAATATATTTAATTTTCATCTTGAATAGATTCATAATGACTAATTAATTTAATTTCATAATCAAAATTTCAATTATTTAATTACAATTAATTAAATAATAATTTAAATATTAAATTAATTCTCAAGTCATTTCTATACTCAGTGAGATAATGCATTCATTTGTGAATACAACCCATTTCTCAAACTCCATTTTTATTCATTGTTGCTCATTTGGTTCTACATGCAATTCATTTTTGATTTCAACAAGCTAGCAGAGGGACCAATTTGACATATGTAATTCGGACATAAATAATTTAGAATTAAGTTCCATTTTTTATATATTAATTATAAACTTATTTAGTTACGAAGTAATTCCACTATAGTATCGTGATTGAGTTCTCCATAATTACATACCATTACGAAACCTATTTAATTAGTGCTCGTCCAATGACCTAGTCATCAGTGAGTTACCTTATTAGGGTACGATTAATCTATTTGGGATAAATTTATTCTCCCAATATGATCCTATTTTATATCATGATAACCATTACATTTTCCTTCCTAAAAAGTCAATTACTATCAAATAGTAATTAAGTCATTTATCGCAAAGACAAATGACCTGTGGTCACGTTTATTTTTCATCTATCATGTAATGCCGATAAGAGGATATTATTTACTCATTAGTTAAGCTATGAATTCCACTATTGTGAATAATGCTACATACTGCAAAATTCATATACTCAACACACCAACTTTCAATTCATTATATATTTGAACTCAAACTTTTACTTACATCAAAGTATATGAGTTACACATACATAGTCCATCATCTACTCAGGATTAAGGTATGACACAAGTGAATAAAACAATAAATGGATCTAGGACCTATTCTACTTAGGTCTTATTCGATGTACTGCCAGTCCAGTTAGTCATATCTATGTTTCTATCTTCTAGGAGTCATTTGTTCCGATACTCAAGAGAAAAATCTCCCCAATTGAACTTGATAGACGACATATTAGTCTTTCAATCGGTTTGCTCATTTCTCATTAGATTAAGGACATGTTTAGGCTCACCTACAAATAAAATTTGTTTTTTCATATTACAATCTAACCACGTTGTCGAAACCATTTTCTGAAAAATGGGGTTGACTTTTAAAACGAAAATGGGTCGCCACCAATCTTTTTTCGAGGTGTGATCGGGTCACCTTGAAATTGATTATAAAACTATTTTTGATTTGTTAAAACAATGATTTTGGTCTATGAAATTCGAGAAAATAGGTTTGGGAGTTGGTTACGCATGAGGAAGGATTAGCACCCTCGTAACACCCAAAATTGGTACCTAATTGATTAACTAATGTCTTAGTGTCAAAAATTTGAAAATATTTTAAAATACGATCCTTTTTATTCGAAAGAAAACTTAAATAAATTAAATTGGATGTTAAGACTCTCTTTGTAACACCCCAAACCCAGCCCATGCGTTTCGACCAGATCTGGCGTGTTATGGAACACATAACACTTTATCGGATTTTGAAAACACAAGTTAATTGTTTAAAATTTGAATAAAGAAGTGACTTTTTGGAAATAAACCTCTTTGTATTGTTATTACGTATAAATAAACCTTATCATGAATTCATAAGTTGCATAACATTGAAAACTTCTTAGTTGAATAAAACTAAGGGCCTTATTACATAAATATTCCCAAATAAAATAAAATAAAATTTAAAGAAATCCCAAAAATAATTTGTAGAAATAAAACTTGATGGCCCCTCGAGCCCGTCTCGGCTCCCATGTCCACGATCTACTGTTCATCTAGAAGAGTAAAGAAAGGAAAGTGTGAGTCACCAAGACTCAGTGTATAAATCTCAAAACACACAACGACCTGAGCCCACAAACACATTATGGGCACTGGCCCATACATGAAGCTAACAATCATAATCACATGGTAAATGATAAATAATGAATAACCCAACCCATCCTAGGTTTCCATCCTCTACACACCAACCCGTACCAACCATCACACCTTGGGGATTTCTACAATCAACCCTCCATCCGCTACACACCAAAATGATAGCCGCACTGCCTATTCCTATTAATTAGGAATCATTGAATGTTGCATATCCACCGATCACTATCTGACCTAACATTTGTATATGTGGGATTTCCACCACCGATCACCAAGTGACCTATCATGCACTTCCCCTTCAATATCATATCCCCACCCCATTCATACACAAAAAGAAAACATCATGCAGTCATATATATTTTTAGATACACATAGGGAGTTCTACATTTACGTTCTTGGCATCTTTGCCTAACCCTTTTAGGGTTCCATTCGACTGTCTATACAGCCTTATTCTAGCTTTTAAGCCCATAACATATATATAGCCATACATACAGGTTTATTAGTGTGTTAGAGATCTACACACCTGATTACCGATAAGACAATGCTTTCTATGTTGACGCTATCCTTAGTCGACACTACTGCTATCTGCCTAAGGTGTTGTTCAAAAGCTGGTCCACAACCAAGTGGCCAATCTCGAATGGTAGATACTACTCTTTTCTTAAACTTAGGTATTTTCTCCTTCGCCTGATCCATATTTAATTCAATCACAAGTCTTTATCAGAACTACTATCACAATATTTGATCGTTAATTCTCATTATAACCTTAAGATCTTGCATATAATGGTCAAATCTAATAGAAATCTAGGGAAATCTTCATACCTTAAAAATCCTGAAAGTGGAGACTAGCTATTTTCGGCTTTTAGATCTAATTGACCAAGATTCCTTCAAATCTCGAATTGCTGCCCATCATAAAACCATTCAACTATTAGCTTTCGGCTTTTGCCTTTCAAAAACTGGGAATAGATCATGAGAACTAATCAAAAATCGACACTTACCTTAGCATAGGAGATTTGGCTAGCACTAGAAAGAGGATTCTATAATGCCAATGGAAGATTTAAATGCTGGAAGTATAGAACTAATTCTCAAATAAGATGAATAAAAGAGAAGACTATGGATGCTTCGGCTTTTTAGAGAAATCGGCACAAGGAGGAAAAAGTGGAGAAGAGTTTCGGCTTTTGAAAAAATTGGAGAAAAGAAATTGGAGAGGGAGAGGCTAAGGAATTTCGGCTCAATGGGAGAAGAAATTAGGGTTTTCAATGTCATAATCAAGGAGCTATCCCCCCTATTTATAGATATTTCGACACCTCATGTATAAAATCAAAAATGCCCTTCCTAATTAATTAAAATTCAAGCTAAATGAGACGAAAAATTTGGCACCCCCTTTGCCATGCAGCAGCCGATTTCTACACTCCACTAGGTGATGGATTTTCGGCCATCACGTCCCTTGTAGATAAGCTCCTAACTTTTCTCCTTTTTATCCACTATTTTATCAATTATAAAATCCATCTAAATCTTCCTATTTTTGAGCCTTGTAGCCGTCCACCTCATCAAATCTTAATGCCTAAATTTAACTCACTTAAATTAAAAGATTTAGGCTTCATTAAACTTAATATTTGGGCCCCTAATTCCTTGTATGTGGCGTCACCCTATTTTCATTTAAAGTGCCGAAATTGGCCTAAAAAATGGGCTCCTTACGACCCAAAACTTGTTCCTTTTTAATTGTTAATGATGCCACCTTAAAATAATTTAATAGGGCCTTTGCCTAATTCTAAGCCCAAATTTAAACCTCTTTCACCATATTAAACATATCCCCACACTAAATGCATAGGCCCATAAATTTAGGATGTTACAGTTCTACCCCCTTAAAGAAATTTCATCCTCAAAATTTTCAATTAACTAGAAATCAAACTACCTAAGTCTCACTACTATGCTTTCGCTGCACACTCTTATTCTAAAGCCAAAATAAACACTTAGTATACTATGGTAGGGTACGCACCGATATTCACATCTAGAGCGTCTTCATCCCCTTGTACTCATTCTTTCGATCGATGTTTATCTGATTAAGAATTAATTCTTCCCACTTATTAACCGCAAACAATCTTATGTAAAATTATTTCGATAGTAGTTCTTTCGAATTCGAATTCTATCTACAGGTTTAGTTATCAAGTCTATATTTCCTAATTCTAGAATTTTCATTCAATCATCATCAATCAGAACATCACATACACGCATCAACCACACAAGCAACATCCATGAACTCATATTCCTCTCCTAGGGGTATTTTCTTCATTTCACTACCCAGGGGTATTTTCGTAATTTTAACCTACAGGGGTATTTTCGTAACTTTCAAAATAAGGTGTCTTAGTGATTTTTCAAGATAGGGGTATTTTAGTAATTTTATAAATTATGGGTATTTTAGTCATTTTACAAATTAGGGGTAATTTGGTAATTTACAAATCAGGGGTATTTCAGGAATTTTACAAAACTAGGGCATTCTAGTAATTTTTGTGAAAATAGAGTGGCTGGTCCCTTTCGGGTTTTAGTTAGAACTTTGGCCCGTTAACAATGTAACATCCTAAATTAGGGGTTGTTTATAATTTAATTATTTTCCCATGTGTGTGCTTGAAGAAATGAATTCTATGTTTGCTAGACATGTTTTAGGGTCTAGTCATAGCCCGAGCTAGGCCTAACTTAGGGCTGAAATTTCTTTTTAAGTGCTTAAACGGAGGAAATTAGGTGAGAAAGGGGTTAAGTAAAATTTCGGGTGAATCTTAACAAAAAGAGTTAATTGGCAAAGTGGCTTTCATGTGCCACTTAAAGGCTTAGGGGTGACGAATGGGCAGGTCTTGGGTTCGATTCTTGGGAGTTACAAGGGGGGAATGTGTTTTATTTTTGGGCTTTTTGGCGTTAAAGGAAAGGGGGCCAGGTATGAAGGTTTTAAAAATTAATTAGTGAGGTCTTATGTTCGAACCAAGGGAGCAACAATTGGGGTTTATTTTTTTTCAAAGCTGGCGTGTATGGGAGAGGGAGGTGATGGCCCGATTTTGGACTCTTAAAGTGATAAGGATAGGCTTAAATTCTTGCACATATTCGGCTGGAGGAGTAGTGTTAGTAGTTTATTTTCTTTTTATTTGTTGAAGAGGTGGATAGGAGATAAATGGAAGATAAATGTTATTTCTTTTTGGGTGATAATTAAGCTGGAAATTATCATAAAAAAGAGAGGTCATGGCCGATTATAGGACTCCTTGGGGGGGCTATCCACAATCGGTTTTATCATTAAGGAGGTGCCAAAAGTTCATCCAATCATCTTCTTTTCTTTCTCTCCAAACTGCTGCTGGCCGAAATCTCCCTAGGCACATTGCCAAATTCTTCAAATCTCTTTTCTCCTCTTGTTTCATCTTAGTCGAACCTACCCCTTCTTCTTCTCAAAATTCCAACCATTCCATCTTGTGTTGGCCGAGTCCTCCCTAGCCATAATAGCCAAAATTCTCCAAAAATTTCCCTTCTTCTTTTTCTCTATTAGTCGAACCTCTTCCACTCTATTACCGAAATCTTTTCTTCTCCTATTAAGATCCACTTGGTCGAATCCCCCTTAAAGAAAGGTGCTGTTTCACTCTAGCATTCGATTCTTTTCTCCTCCTTAAAGGTAGCCGAACCCCCTCACAACACCAAGTGGTGCTGACTTGTGGTGTTTAAGGGCCGATATAATTATCAAGGTAAGGGGCGATACCCTTTTTAGGTTTAAGATTATGGCCGAATGGCCTATGACTCATATTAATGTGAGTAAACCGATTGTAGAAAGGCCATAGCCGATTAAAAGAAGCTTTCGGGATTTAATTTTTCAAGGTAAGTCTTATACATCAATCGGCCGAGGGCCATTTGTGAAAAAGTTTATGTTTAAATGCCGAAACTAATATGTGCCATATAAGGATCTCAAGGATTTCAGGAACAAGCGTAGTTTCGGGATTTGGTAGGAGACCAAATCAGTAACCAAGGTGAGTGTTATTTCGAGTACATCGTATCCTTCGGGATTACTTGGTTTTGCCAAATAGGCCTATGTCACTAACCATGTTGTTGGCCGAATATAGGGTCAAAGGATCTAGCCTCGTAGATCGGATCTTCGGGATCTAGGAATTTCGTTAGTAACAGGTGTGTAAAACTCTTTACACACTTTATTAGTATACATTGCTATATTATTTTTTATCGTTATGGTAGTGATTTGCTTGTAGGCTTAAACATGGTTTCCGGGTAAGTCCCCTATTACTTTGTCTATGAAATATGATTGAGTATGCCATCATATGCTATTAAATGCAATGCTATACATAAATGCATGATATATAATAATTGATATGTATGCATGATGATGGTGGGATTGATGAGAGGAGAGGGATGATTTTTTTGGACTTTCACCAGTGGTTTTAACCACAAGATGGGTTGGCCCCATCAGATTAATTGTGACTTCGGTCACCAGAGGTTTTGACCACACTATTGTTAAATTGTGACTAAGTCCCAGTGGTTTGGTACCACCAGTGGTTTTGACCACGTTATGATATTTTGTGACCTATGGTCATCAGTGGTTTTGACCACATGATGGGTTGGCCCCATCATTTGATTTGTGACTCTAGTCACCAGTGGTTTTGACCACCAGTGGTTTTGACCACACGGGGTAGTTAAAGGAGTACGGATGGTTAGTGGGGTTGCATATTTGCATGTTTGTTAATAACTTGTGTATGAGTTACATTTCGGGTGGGGGATTTACACACTGAGTCTTGGTGACTCACCCCTTCCCATACTATTTTGCAGATGAGTAGATCGCGGAGATGGAGCCGGGGAGGGCTCAAGGCGGCCATGCTTGTTTCTCATATTTGGAACTTTATTTAAATCAGTTTTAGTTCATTTATTTTCTAAGTCTTTTTATTTTGGGTTGTAATAAGGCCGTTAATTATTATTTGGATGTTTATTTTTAATGTTTTATTTTACCTATGTTATATTACAAATGAAATTTATAAATGTTAAGTGAACCGGTTAAAAGTAACTTTTTCAAACTTAATAATTTCTACGGGTTTTCAAATATGTTACCATCGGGTAACAAAATACACCAAGTCAAACATAACCTTGACAAATTTTAAAACTTACATGATCAAAAGTTTTCAAGGGTTTATCAACACAACCATGTTTATAAAAATAATCCCAACTGAGTTTTATCAAACCTTGTTTTATTACCTTAGCCATATTTTAACAAGTTTTCACCAGACACTCAAAATGTTTCAAATCATTTTACTCCGTGACATACCAGATCCGGTTAGGACTCATGGGCCGAGTTTGGGGTGTTACATTTTTGGTATCAGAGCCCAGTTTAAAACTCGGCTGTGGGGACCCAAGGCCCAAAATGTTTTGTTTATGTTAGTAGGCCTTATTGGAATGTTTTGGGAAACTATTTTTGGCTTGAACAGCATGGCACCGAGTCTCCAGCACCAATCCGCCCAGGTGAGTACTTCTATCTATTTTTGGTGAATATTTGATAGGGGTAGAAGGGTAAATGGTGAACGTAGAATATTAGAATAGGAATTGTTGAACCCTAGGGTTAGCGAACCCCAACAAACAATGCATAAGATTTAATAATTCCCTAAACAACCTTGTGAGTTGTCACTGAGCAAGGGATGTGGCAATTGTTATACGCATGTCAAGGATTGGATTCGGTGGGGGCCTGGTATTTAAGCAGTCCTCGTGACTCACCTCCTACTCACTCGAATCCTACCTGGTGCGTAGTGACGATTCATCCTAGCTGAGATGACACACTCACAGGCTAAACTTGATAACTAAAACCCGAAAAGGACTAGCCATTTTGTTTTTGAAGTAATTAAAACCTTGTTTTAAAAAAAAAAAAAAAAGAGAGAAAAAAGACCAAAATACCCCCGAATTTCAAAATTTTTCAAAATACCCCAGGAATTTAAGAGTTCCAAAATATTTTTGACAAAATCATCCGAGAACTGTTATTTTTGAAAAATTACAAAAATGCCCCTGTAGGACAAATTACGAAAATACCCCTAGGTAGTGGAAAAACAATCACAATGAAAACTACAACGTCTCTTTGAATGAATGAATAGAAAGACTGTGTGCATGTGTGAATACGAAAGAACCACTCCTAAAACTCCTATCATAAAATTTCTTCGCGGATAATCAATTGAAACAAAGGTACTAATGCATAAAATTCTTAAACAGATAAACACAATCGTTAGAAATGAGTACAAGAGGTCGTGGACGTCCGCCTCGTGGCCGCGGTAGAGGTAGGATGACCTTGTCGAGCCAGCAGGGTCTGGTCATGGGTCTGGAAATGAGATGCCGGATCTGTCGGCGGTGGAAACTGAGTTTCAAGATCAGACTAGTGGTAACGATGTAGTATCCCAAGCGGTGCTACGAGTGTTGGAACGAGTTGCTGAGGTAGGCGCGGTGCGAGGGCACTAAATCTGTGTTTGAATGACTCCGAGCTAATGGAGCAGAAGTATTTAGAGGAGTTTCTAGAGTGGCACCCAGTGCGGCGGAGTATTGGTTGGAATCAACTGAGACGATCATGGGTGACCTAGATTTTATAGCTGAGGAGAAGTTGAAGGGTATCATCTCTCTACTTCAGGATGAGTCATATCAGTGGTGGCTCACCGTAAGAGATGGAGCGATGGCGGGGGATCTCACATGGGAGTTCTTTAAGGCCGCCTACCAAAAGAAGTACATAGGAGCTAGTTACGTGGATGCACAACGGAAGGCTTTCTTGAACCTGGTTCAAGGCAATAAGACAGTGGTGGAGTATGAGGCCGAATTTTTCGGTTGAGTAGGTATGCTCGTGGTATTATGGGTACCGAGCATGAACGCTGTGTCAGATTTGAAGATGGGCTGAGAGATGAGCTGAGGATGATGATAGCTCCACAACAGAAATGGGAGTTCGCTGTCTTAGTGGAGAAATCAAAGGTTGCTGAAGGGGTAAGACAATCGGTTAGACGGAATCAGGATAGGAATTAGAATAAGAGGAGCTCGGGACCTTCAAGGTTCTCTCGTAATTAGCGAAGAGGACAAGGTTTAGTGGGTCGATCAAGTCGCTGGGCTTGCTGCTGCTAATCCTCAATGGCATACAGTGTGCTCGATGTGGCAAGTCTCACACCGGGAGTGTTGGAATAGTAATCGAGGATGCTTGAGTGTGGGCCCATAGAGCATCGAGTTAGAGATTGTCGAAGAAGGCTGACTAGGCCGAGATCGGAGGGTCGGGATCGTGCACCGAATAGGAGGGATAATCAACGACCACCGAGAGGTCGTAGTGCGAGAAGAGGAGGTAATGGTCTTTGGCGGGTCGTGGGGAACCAAGGGAGGTACGGTGGTGCGAGGCTAGGCAACCTAGTTTGGTCTATGCCATGGCGTTAGGAGGAGGCGATGCACCGGGCGTCATAACCGGTATGTTCTTGATCTTTGGTGTACCTATAGTACTTTAATTGACATTGGCTCAACCCACTCATACATTGCTAGTAGCGCGATGGAAACTACGCACCTAGACTCTGAACTTACTTCTAGGAAGATGGTATATTAAGCCCTTTAGGTCACTCTGTAGAAGTAAGTAAACTTTATAGGAACGTACCCCTAGAACTCCAAGGGGTCGTGTTCTTGGCTGACTTGATGGAACTACCATTTGGAGTTCGACCTAATCCTCGGAATGGATTGGCTAGTAAAGTATCAGGCTAGCCTAGATTGCGCGGCTAAGCGCATGGTAATAAAGACCGTGTAAGGTGATGAGGTGGTGATGATGGGTAAAAGGAGAGATTACCTATCTAATGTGGTTTCTGTGTTGAAGGCAGAAAAGATGGTGAGGAAGGGTTGTGAAGCATATGTGGTGCATGTCTGTGCTTTGGAAGCTAAGAATGTTGCTATGAGAGATGTCCGGACTGTAAGGGACTATGTTGATGTGTTTCCAGAGGAACTTCCAGGTCTACCTCCGGACCGTGAGGTTGAATTTGGTATAGATCTGTTACCCGTAATCGCGCCAGTATCTATAGCTCCGTATCGGATGGCACCGAAAGAATTGGTAGAGTTAAAGGCGCAGATTCAGGAATTGTTGGATAGAGGGTTCATCCGACCAAGTGTATCGCCTTGGGAGCTCCGTGCTTTTGTCAAGAAGAAAGATGGGACAATGAGGATGTGTATAGACTATCGGCAGCTGAACAAGTTGATAATAAAGAATCGGTATCCTTTGCCCAGGATTGACGATTTGTTTGATCAACTCAAAGGGGCATCGGTGTTCTCTAAGATTGACCTTAGGTCAGGGTACCATCAGCTTAAGGTGAAGGAGGCTGATGTCCATAAGATGACATTTCGTACTCGGTATGGGCACTACGAGTTTCTGGTAATGCCTTTTGGGTTGACGAATGCACCGACCGCGTTTATGGACATGATGAACCGGGTTTTCCAACCCTATCCGGATCGATTCATCGTGGTCTTCATAGATGACATTTTGGTGTACTCAAAGTCTGAGGAGGAGCATGACGCACATCTTCATGTGGTTCTACAAGTTCTAAGGGAGAAACAGTTGTATGCCAAATTCAGCAAGTGTGAGTTCTGGCTCAAGGAGGTAACTTTTCTAGGGCATGTGGTTTCAGCTGAGGGCATCAGGGTGGATCCCCGTAAGATTGAGGCACTATTGGAGTGGAAACCACCGAGGTCAGTTTCAAAAATTCAGAGTTTTCTGAGGTTGGTAGGATATTACTGAAGATTTGTGGGAAATTTCTCCTTAATCGTAGCACCATTGGCTAAGCCGTTGAGAAAAAGAGTTCCGTTTGTGTGGTCTGAGAAGCAGCAAGAGAGTTTCGATAAGCTGAAGATGATCTTGACAGAAGCACCAGTCTTAATTCAGCCTGAGGCAGGAAAGGAGTTCACTGTGTATTGTGATGCATCGCATACTAGTTTAGGGTGTGTGCTGATGCAAGAAGGGAAGGTGGTCACTTATGCGTCACAACAGTTGAGGCCTCATGAAGTTAACTATCCGACACATGATCTGGAATTAGCTGCTATGGTTTTTGCCTTGAAGATTTGGAGGCACTATCTGTATGGGGAGAAATCAGTAGTGTACACAAATCATAAGAGCCTGAAGTACCTCCTGACTCAGAAAAATTTAAATCTGAGGCAGCGGAGGTGGATTGAGTTGTTGAAGGACTATGACTACTCAATCGAATACCATCCGGGGAAGGCTAATGTGGTAGCTGATGCATTGAGCCGAAAGGTGGTAGCAGATTTGCGAGCAATGTTTGCTCATCTAAGTCTCTATGAGGATGAGAGCCTTTTGGCAGAATTATAAGTGAAGCCGTCTTGGATCAATGGGGTCAAAGAAAGACAGATGATCGATGAAACTTTGAATACTCGGAGGTTACAAGTACAGAAAAGAGAGGCCGAAGGTTTCAGCTTGGGCAGTGATGGAGTGTTGTACTTTCAAGGGAGAGTATGCATGCCTAAGGATGATGAGTTGAGGCAGCGAATCCTTAGGGAAGCTCATAGCAATGCGTGCGCTATGCACCTGGGAAGCAGCAAGATGTATCGGGATTTAAGAGAGTAGTTTTGGTGGTCGGTCTTAAGCGGGAAATGCTAGAGTTAGTGGGCAAGTGTCGACATGCCGACAAGTTAAGTGAGCATCAATTGCCATCGAAATTTTTACTGACCGAAAAGATCCCACAGTGGAAGTGGGAGGAGATTACTATGGATTTCGTAAGTGGGCTTCCCCTTACGCCCAATAAGAAAGATACTGTTTGGGTGATAGTAGACCGGTTGACTAAGTCGACCCATTTCATACCGGTAAGGGTTGACTACTCACTTCAAAGGTTAGCCAAACTGTATATAGCCGAGATAGTGCGGTTACATGGAGTACCGATGTCCATTATCTCAGATCGGGATCCCCGGTTTACATCAAGATTCTAGAAGGCCTTACATTAGGAGTTAGGCGCGAAGTTGAATTTCAGCACAGCTTTTCACCCACAGTCTGATGGACAATCTGAGAGGGTTATTCAAGTATTGGAAGATATGTTAAGGGGCTGTGTTTTGGACTTTCGTGGTAGTTGGGAGGAGTATCTACCTTTGGCAGAGTTCGCTTATAACAATAGTTATCAAGAGAGTATTCAGATGGCACCGTATGAGGCGCTGTATGGTTGGAAATGTCGTACTCCAACATGTTGGATGGAGTTGAGAGAGTGATAGATGTTGGGTCCAGAGTTAGTGGCAGAGAAGGAGGATAAGGTTAGAGTAATTCGGGCTCGTTTGAAGGAGGCATCGGACGAGCGTAAATCCTCGCCGATCTTAAGCGCGAGAGATGTTGAGTATGCGATGGGGATAAGGTTTTCTTGAAGGTATCCCTTGGAAGAAAGTCTTGAGGTTTGGCGGAAGGGCAAGCTAAGCACTAGATTCATCGGACCGTACGGTGTTGAAATGTGTGGGACCGGTAGCTTACCAACTTGAGTTGCCCGGTGAAATTGAGCGGATCCATGATGTCTTCCATGTTTCGATCTTTGGCGCTATCAATCGATCCTCACACGTTGTGCGATTGCGAGATTGAAGTGAACTTCGGACTTGTCTTTCGAGGAGGGCCAGTCTGATTTTGGATCGAGATGTCAAAGTTCTGAAGGAAGTCATGCCTTTGGTGAAGGTGTTATGGCGAAATCATGGGACGGAGGAGGCCACATGGGAACCCGAGGATGTGATCTGGCGCAATACCCCAACTCTTGATCCGAGTAATTTTAAGGCCAAAATTCTTTTTAAGGGGGGTAGAACTGTAACATCCTAAATTAGGGGTTGTTTGTAATTTAATTACTTTCCTATGTGTGTGCTTGAAGAAATGAATTCTATGTTTGCTAGACATGTTTTAGGGTCTAGTCATAGCCCGAGCTAGGCCTGACTTAGGGCTGAAATTTCTTTTTAAGTGCTTAAAAGGAGGAAATTAGGTGAGAAAGGGGTTAAGTAAAATTTCGGGTGAAGCTTAACAAAAAGAGTTAATTGGCAAAGTGGCTTTCATGTGCCACTTAAAGGCTTAGGGGTGACGAATGGGCAGGTCTTGGGTTCGATTCTTGGGAGTTACAAGGGGGAATGTGTTTTATTTTTGGGCTTTTTGGCGTTAAAGGAAAGGGGGCCAGGTATGAAGGTTTTAAAAATTAATTAGTGAGGTCTTATGTTCGAACCAAGGGAGTAGCAATTGGGGTTTATTTTTTTTCAAAGCTGGTGTGTATAGGGAGAGGGAGGTGATGGCCTGATTTTGGACTCTTAGAGTGATAAGGATAGGCTTAAATTCTTGCACATATTTGGCTGGAGGAGTAGTGTTAGTAGTTTATTTTCTTTTTATTTGTTGAAGAGGTAGATAGGAGATAAATGGAAGATAAATGTTATTTCTTTTTGGGTGATAATTAAGCTGGAAATTATCACAAAAAAGAGAGGTGATGGCCGGTTATAGGACTCCTTGGGGGGCTGCCCACAATCAGTTTTATCATTAAGGAGGTGCCAAAAGTTCATCCAATCATCTTCTTTTCTTTCTCTCCAAACTGCTGCTGGCCGAAATCTCCCTAGGCACATTGCCAAATTCTTCAAATCTCTTTTCTCCTATTGTTTCTTCGTAGCCGAACCTACCCCTTCTTCTTCTCAAAATTCCAACCCTTCCATCTTGTGTTGGCCGAATCCTCCTTAGCCACAATAGCCAAAATTCTCCAAAAATTTCCCTTCTTCTTTTTCTCTATTAGTCGAACCTCTTCCACTCTATTACCGAAATCTTTTCTTCTCCTATTAAGATCCACTTGGCCGAATCCCCCTTAAAGAAAGGTGCTATTTCACTCTAGCATTTGGTTCTTTTCTCCTCCTTAAAGGTAGCCGAACCCCCTCACAACACCAAGTGGTGCTGACTTGTGGTGTTTAAGGGCCGATATAATTATCAAGGTAAGGGGCGATACCCTCTTTTAGGTTCAGGATTATGGCCGAATGGCCTATGACTCATATTAATGTGAGTAAACCGATTGTAGGGAGGCCATAGCCGATTGAAGGAAGCTTTTGGGATTTGATTTTTCAAGGTAAGGCTTATACATCAATCGGTCGAGGGCCATTTGTTAAAGAGTTTATGTTTAAATGCCGAAACTAATATGTTCCATATAAGGATCTCAAGGATTTCAGGAACAAGCATAGTTTCGAGATTTGGTAGGAGACCAAATCAGTGACCAAGGTGAGTGTTATTTTGAGTACATCGTATCCTTCAGGATTACTTGGTTTTGCCGAATATGCCTATGTCACTAACCATGTTGTTGGCCGAATATAGAGTTAAGGGATCTAGCATCGTAGATCGGATCTTCGGGATCTAGGAATTTCGTTAGTAACAGGTGTGTAAAACTCTTTACACACTTTATTAGTATACATTGCTATATTATTTTTTATCGTTATGGTAGTGATTTGCTTGTGGGCTTAAGCATGGTTTCCGGGTAAGTCCCCTATTACTTTGTCTATGAAATATGATTGAGTATGCCATCATATGCTGTTAAATGCAATGCTATACATAAATGTATGATATATGATAGTTGATATGTAAGCATGATGATGGTGGGATTGATGAGAGGAGAGGGATGATTTTTATGGACTGTCACCAGTGGTTTTGACCACAAGATGGGTTGGCCCCATCAAATTAATTGTGACTTTGGTCACCGGTGATTTTGATCACACTATTGTTAAATTGTGACTAAGTCCTAGTGGTTTGGTACCACCAGTGGTTTTGACCACATTATGATATTTTGTGACCTATGGTCATCAGTGGTTTTGACCACACGATGGGTTGGCCCCATCATTTGATTTGTGACTCTAGTCACGGTGGTTTTGACCACCGTGGTTTTGACCACACGGGGTAGTTAAAGAATACGGATGGTTAGTGGGGTTGCATATTTGCATGTTTATTAATAACTTGTGTATGAGTTACATTTCGGGTGGGGATTTACAAAGCGAGTCTTGGTGACTCACCCTTCCCATACTATTTTGCGAGATGAGTAGATCGCGAGATAGGCGGGGAGGACTCGGCGACTATGCTTGTTTCTCGATTTGGAACTTTATTTAAAGCGGTTTTAGTTCATTTATTTTCTAAGTCTTTTTATTTTGGGTTGTAATAAGGCGCTAATTATTATTTGGATGTTTATTTTAATGTTTTATTTTACCTATGTTATATTACAAATGAAATTTATAAATGTTAAGTGAACCGGTTAAAAGTAACTTTTTTAAACTTAATAATTTCTACGGGTTTTCAAAGATGTCACCATCGGGTAACAAAATACACCAAGTCAAACATAACCTTGACAAATTTTAAAACTTACATGATCAAATGTTTTCAAGGGCTTATCAACACAACCATGTTTATAAAAATAATCTCAACTGAGTTTTATCAAACCCTATTTTATTACCTTAGCCATATTTTAACAAGTTTTCACCAGACACTCAAAATGTTTCAAATCATTTTACTCTGTGACATACCAGATCCGGTCAGGACTCATGGGCGGGTTTGGGGTGTTACAAACAAGTCCTCACAATTAGAGTGAACAACCACTACGCACCAGGTAAGATTCCAGCGAAAAGGAGGTGAGTCACTAGGACTGCTTAAATACCAAGCTCTTCTGGATTTATTCCTAGACATGCATATGCAAGTTGCCACACCCTAGTCTTGCGACTCATTCATGGGTTTTGTTTAGTGAGGTTAAGTCTTATGAAATTTAAGGAGTTGTTTCAGCTAAGCCTAGAGTCCATCAAGTTCTAGATCTAATTAGTCTACGTCCCATAAAACCCACATAGATATATAACAAACAGAGAGTTTAGAATACTTACTTGCGTAGATCGGGTGCCGGTAGACTCGAAAGCCATATCCTCAAACTAGACATTTTTCTAAAAAAATTTTTTCCCAAAACACCTCTAGGCCCATTTCATAGCTCGAGTTTTGAACTGGGCTCTGATACCAAAATGTAACACCCCCAAACCCAGCCCATGCGTTTCGACCAGATTTGGTATGCTACGAGTTGTACATTAAAAACTTTTGCTTTGTTCATTATGGAAATCGTAAGTCAATAGGATATTATTTGGATAAATAAGTGACATTTTAAAATTTAAAATCCCTTGTATTACTATTATTAAGTATAAATAAACCTTATCATGAATTCATAAGTTGCATAACATTGAAAACTTCTTAGTTGAATAAAACTAGGGGCCTTATTGCATAAATATTCCCAAATAAAATTTAAAGAAATCCCAAAAATAATTTGTAGAAATAAAACTTGATGGCCCCTCCAGTCCGTCTCGGCTCCCATGTCTATGATCTACTGCTCATCTGAAAGAGTAGAGAAAGGAAAGCGTGAGTCACCAAGACTCAATGTATAAATCTCAAAACACACAACAACCCGAGCCCACAAACACATTATGGGCCCTAGCCCATACATGAAGGTAACAATCATAATCACATGGTAAACGATAAATAATGAATAACCCAACCCATCCTAGGTTTCCATCCTCTATACACCAACCCGTACCAACCATCACACCTTGGGGATTTCTACAATCAACCCTCCATCCGCTACACACCAAAGCAGCGGCCACCGCCTATTCCTATTAATTAGGAATCATTGAATGTGGCATAGCCACCGATCACTATCTGACCTAACATTTGTATATGTGGGATTTCCACCACCGATCACCAAGTGACCTATCATGCACTTCCCTTCAATATCATATTCCCACCCCATGCATACACAAAAAGAAAACATCATGCAGTCATATATATTTTCTGATACACATAGGGAGTTCTATGTTTACGTACCTAGCATCATTGTCTAACCCTTTTTGGGTTCCATTCGACTGTCTATACAGCCTCATTCCGACTTTTAAGCCCATAACATATATATAGTCATACATACAGGCTTATTAGTGTGTTAGAGATCTACACACCTGATTACTGATAAGACGATGCTTTCTATGTTGGCGTTATCCTTAGTCGACACTCTCGCTATCTCGCCTAAGGTGTTGCTCGAAGCAGATCCACAACCAAGTGGCCAATCTCGAATGGCAGATACTGCTCTTTTCTTAAACCTAGGTATTTTCTCCTTTGCCTGATCTATATTTAATTCCATCACAAGTCCTTATTAGAACTACTATCACAATATTTAATCGTTAATTCTCATTATAAGCTTAAGATCTTGCATATAATGATCAAATCTAATAGAAATCTAGGGAAATCTTCTTACCTTAAAAATCCCGAAAGTGGAGACTAGCTATTTTCGGCTTTTAGGTCTAATTGACCAAGCTTCCTTCAAATCTCGAATTACCGCCCATCATAAAACCATTCAACTATTAGCTTTCGGCTTTTTCCTTTCAAAAACTGGGAATAGATCATGAGAACAAATCAAAAATCGACACTTACCTTAGCATAAGAGATTCGGTTAGCACTAGAAAGAGGATTCGGTAATGCTAATGGAAGATTTAAATGCCAAAAGTATGGAACTAATTCTTAAATAAGATGAATAAAAGAGAAGACTATGGATGCTTCGGCTTTTTAGAGAAATCGGCACAAGGAGGAAAAAGTGGAGAAGAGTTTCAGCTTTTGAAGAAATTGGAGAAAAGAAATTGGAGAGGAGAGGCTAAGGAATTTCGGCACAATGGGAGAAGAAATTAGGGTTTTCAATGTCGTAATCAAGGAGCTATCCCCTATTTATAGATATTTGACACCTCATGTATAAAATCGAAACGCCTTCCTAATTAATTAACATTCAAGCTAAATGAGAGGAAAATTCGGCACCTCCTCTGCCATGCAATAGCCGATTTCTACACTCCTCTAGGTGATGGATTTTCGGCCATCACCTCCCTTGTAGATAAGCTCCTAACTTTTCTCCGTTTTATCTACTATTTTATCAATTATAAAATCCATCTAAATCTTCCTATTTTTGAGCCTTGTAGCCATCCACCTCATCAAATCTTAATGCCTAAATTTAACTCACTTAAATTAAAAGATTTGGGCTTCATTAAACTTAATATTTGGGCCCCTAATTCCTTGTATGTGGCGTCACCCTATTTTCATTTAAAGTGCCAAAATTGGCGTAAAAACATGGGCTCCTTGCGACCCAAAACTTGTTCCTTTTTAATTGTTAATGATGCCACCTTAAAATAATTTAATATGGGTCTTTGCCTAATTCTAAGCCCAAATTTAAACCCCTTTCACCATATTAAACATATCCCCACACTAAATGCATAGGCCTATAAATTTAGGATGTTACACTCTTATTTCAAAAAAAATGTCATACCCAATGAGTTAGAATGCGACATTTCAAGTTTTGGAACTAAGTTTGTTTTTATTTGTAGAAAATCGTTCCCTCGAGATAACAAAATGTCATATCCAATAAGTTAGGACACAACATCTCGATTTTCTGAGAATAAACTTTTATTTGAAACTTTTTAAGTTTTGATTTCAAAAGGGTACTCGATTGCTTAAATTCGATGAGAAAGATCGAAGCCCAATAAGTTAGGGCACAATTCTTTCAAAGCTCCCAAATACCGAGTCTTGCCTCATTTTAAGAACTTTTTGAATAAAATGGAGTAAGGTTTTTAGTAAAACATGAAATGAATTATAGTGTTAATATGCATAATAGGGTAATAATCGCTATAGTACAAATAACAATAACGAGAGCAAAAAGAATCAACGATATGAATAAAATAACAAGCTAATAATAAATAAAAACAATAAATAAGTGAAAATTGATAAAAGTTTAAATAATAATTGAAAAGAATAAAAATATTAAAAAACAAAATGAAAATTATAATAATAATGATGATAATATTAACAATTATAAAAATAATAATTAAAATGATGCAAGTAAATACAAAAAGATAATATATAATATAATAAAGATAATATAAAATTAAGTATTTAAAAAATACGAAAACAATGATATGTTAATAATAATAGTAATAATAATAATAATATAAATTAATAATAAATTAATAATAATATACATATATAGGTTTAAAAGAAAATATATAAACATAAATAGATTAAAAAGCCAATTTTTCATAAAAAAGGTGATCTACAATAAAAAAAATAATGTATAATATAATTATTTGAAGTAAATGTCCTATGTCGAAACCATTTTTAAGGTTTTATAAAACGGGGATCGACTTAAAAACGAAAACGGGAGTCGCCACCAATCCCTTTTTAATTAAGTGGGATAGGATCACCTTATAAGATGCTTTATTTCAAAACATTGATTTTTGGTCCACAGAATACCAGAAAACATGTTCAGGAGTTGGTTATGTACGAGGAAGGGTTAGCACCCTCGTAACGCCCAAAATTTGGTACCTAATTGATTAATTAATGCCCTTATGTCAATAATTTGAAAAAGATTTGGGAATATGATTTCTTTAAAATTTTGAACAATTTGGGTTGAAATTGGAGATTCCTTTGTTCCAAAAGCAGACAAACATTACATCCAGCATGTTAGGAAATGATGTTTTAAACCCTCGTGACCAAAATCATCTCATGATTTACAAAATTTATTAAAAGGATATTTAGTTATTTGGATGAATGAAAAACCGAAACCCAGCACGTTAGGGCACAATTTCTCCAACTTCCAAACACGAAACATTGCCTTATTTTCTGAAATTCCTATCCTAAGATAACAAATCGCCATATCCAGTAAGTTAGGACACAATAATTTTGAATTCTCGAGGATAAGCTTTTATTTAAAATTTATAGGTTTTAAAAAGGATACTTGTGTTGAAACACCCCAAACCCGGCCCACAAGCCCTGATCGGATCTGGCATGCTCCTTGAGTAAATTGTAGTTAAGTTTCGGGATGAAATTTTGAAAATCTTGATGGTTTTTAAAGAATATAAATTTGGATTGTTCTCATGTTAAAACCATGTTGTAGTTTAGCTTTGTACTAAAACGATATTTTCATATTTCAAAAGTTACAAGTTAAAAGAAATGCCGGATTTTAGAGTTTATTATTATTAACTTGAAAACCGTAGGTGTTTGGGTTTCAAAACAATTAATGTTGTTTTAAGAAAAATGTGTAATCGTCTTGTTCGATGTTGTTCGTATCATAATAAAAATTTAAAACGCATAAATAAAAGCAGTTAAGTTATAATGGCCTTATTACATCAAAACATAACCCAAAATAAATCAAAATAAACTTAAAACAAAAAGCGAAAAAACTAAGTTGTGCATGGCCACCACTAAGTTCCTGTGACCGGTCCATTTCTTTGAGTGCCATCTCGCAAAATGTTAGCCCACGAGGGTGAGTCAACAGACTCAGTGTGTAACAACCATCACAGACTCCCAAATAATCATGGCATATTAAATCACATAAAACAAATATGGACAATGATGCAACCCAAACCCACCTAGATATCCAACCTCTACACATCACCGTACCTACCAATCACACCGTGGGATTACTAAATCGACCCTCCATCCGCTACACACCATCGAAGGCGATTCTTTGCGATCAAGCGCACATCGCTTATAATTGTGGCATAGCCACCGAGATAATGTGACAGAGTCACCAGATTCATAATATGTGACATAAGTCACAGATAATGTGGTAGAAACCACCAGATCACTTCCCCTTTAACATAATCACCCATATGCCCATGCAACATTCAAAACATACAATTATCATGCAATTTACCTTACCCCCAAAATCATAACGAGAATTCCACATATTTTCACATCAATGTTATTAAACATTATTAACGAGTATTAAGGGGTACATACCTGAATTCATTGTACCATTAAATGGTACCCTTAGCCAAGTTTATTTGTCACTTCATTAACACATGCTTAACATTATTATTATTCTATTGGGAATTTTAGTGTAGGGTTACACACCTGACTATTCGTAGATCTAATCGAAATCCTAAAATCCTGATCTAACGTACTAGATCTCCTTTCCTACATTCGACCAACACTAAGAACATTAGCAAAGAGGCCATTCGGCTATACAGCAAATCCTGAAGGGTTAACACAACCAAAATCCTTACCTTGCTGCCGATTTGGTTACCAACCAAATCCCAAAACTTTGTGATGATCCCCCTTGCAATCGGTTAAGCACTAGTACACTCAAACGGTTAGTTTTCGGCTTTTGAACGAATAAGGAACAGATCTGAAACACTAGAACCCTTACCTAGATTGCTTAGCCAAATCTTGAAGATCTATCAAAATCCCTAAAACACCATAGTTAGCATCGGCAACCTTTAATAGGTAGTATGGCCTTTGTCCGAATAGTTCGTCTTACTTACCTTAGATATCCAAAATCCCAAAAATCTCCCTTAAACCGTCTGCTACAAGTGGATCCCGAATTCTCCCTTCATGGTTTCGGCCAAAGAAAATGAGAGGAATTAGATTCCTAGATTTCAACAATCAAAGGAAAAAGGAAAAGAAAGTAATCGAATGACAGGATCCCTTACCACAATGTTGAAACTAATTGCACCTTTGTTTGGGAAACACAGAGATTCGGCTTTAGTTTAAAGAGAAAAGATTAAGGGAGTTTCGGTTAAAAAAAAAGATTTCGGCTTTTGATGACAGAAGAGATTGTGTGAAAAAGAAGAAAAAGAATGATGTTGAAACTCAGTTTATGGTTCAGCTAAGGTGAGAAAGAGGAAGAAAGAATGGTGAGTAGAAAAGAAAAAGAAAGTGATAGTGAAGAGTGATAGTGAGGCTACAATTCGGCTTAGGAAGTTTTGGCTACTAGGTGGCTGAATTTGTCATCATGAAAGTCTCTTGGCCGACCAACTCTCCTTCTCTCCACTCAATCCCCCTTTTCACTCCTACTTAGCCGAATTTTTAAGCTTTTGACCCAATCTATACTTCATCCATGAAGTGTCCCTGTGCCGTTCATCACCGCCTCTCCTTGCTGAAAAATAAACGCACCAAAATGTTTCCCTTGCTGCTCGAACCTAGGCCCCATTCTCACTCCCTGTGGCGTCACCTTACAAGGCCCTAAGTGGCGCCTCCTTGCCACCTTACCAACTTATTCTTGTGTCCTAAGCCACACAATAAACTCCTTAAGGCCTAGCTCCCTTAGTTCCCCTTTTTAGGCTTAAAATAAAATATTTTTCTAAGGCTTCTACCTACATCCCAAGGTTCTTGAAGCCCCCAAAACACATTCAAGTCATACTCAAGCATGCAATCACATTTATTTAAGTGAAAATGCGTAACCCTAAATCCCGAATATTATATGTGTAACAACCCCAAACCCGGCCCATGCGTTTCGACCAAATCTGGTGTGCTACGAGTTGTACATTGAAAACTTTTGCTTTGTTCATTATGGAAATCGTAAGTCAATTGGACATTATTTGGATAAATAAGTGACATTTTAAAATTTAAAATCCTTTGTATTACTATTATTAAATATAAATAAACCTTGTCATGAATTCATAAGTTGCATAACATTGAAAACTTCTTAGTTGAATAAAACTAGGGCCTTATTACATAAATATTCCCAAATAAAATAAAATAAAATTTAAAGAAATCCCAAAAATAATTTGTTGAAATAAAACTTGATGGTCCCTCGAGTCCGCTCTCGCCCCATGTCCACAATCTCTGCTCATCCGGAAGAGTAGAGAAAGGAAAGCGTGAGTCACCAAGACTCAGTGTATAAATCTCAAAACACACAACGACCCGAGCCCACAAACACATTATGAGCCCTGGCCCATACATGAAAGTAACAATCATAATCACATGGTAAATGATAAATAATGAATAACCCAACTCATCCTAGGTTTCCATCCTCTACACACCAACGTACCAACCATTACACCTTGCAATCAACCCTCCATCCGCTACACACCAAAACGAAAGCCGCACTGCCTATTCCTATTAATTAGGAATCATTGAATGTATCATAGCCACCGATCACTATGTGACCTAACATTTGTATATGTGGGATTTCCACCACCGATCACCAAGTGACCTATCATGCACTTCCCCTTCAATATCATATTCCCACCCCATGCATACACATAAAGAAAATATCATCCACCATATATATTTTACGATACACATAGGGAGTTCTATGTTTACGTGCACTGCATCCTTGCCTAACACTTTTGGGTTCCATTCATTGTCTATCTGACCTCATTCTGACTTTTAAGCCCATAACATATATATTGTCATACATACATGTTTATTAGTGTGTTAGAGATCTACACACCTGATTACCGATAAGACAATGCTTTCTATGTCGATGCTATCCTTAGTCGACACTACTATTATCTACCTAAGGTGTTGTTCAGAAGCCAGTCCACAACTAAGTAGCCAATCTCGAATGGCAGATACTGCTCTTTTCTTAAACTTAGGTATTTTCTCCTTTGCCTGGTCCATATTTAATTCCATCACAAGTCCTTATCAGAACTACTATCATAATATTTAATTGTTAATTCTCATTATAACCTTAAGATCTTGCATATAATGATCAAATCTAATAGAAATCTAGGGAAATCTTCTTACCTTAAAATCCCAAAAGTGGAGACTAGCTATTTTCGGCTTTTAGATCTAATTGACCAAGCTTCCTTCAAATCTTGAATTGCTCGCCCATCATAAAACCATTCAACTATTAGCTTTTGACTTTTGCCTTTCAAAAATCGGGAATAGATCATGAGAACTAATCAAAATCGACACTTACCTTAGCATAGGAGATTCGGCTAGCACTAAAAAGAGGATTCGGTAATGCCAATGGAAGATTTAAATGCCAGAAGTATAGAACTAATTCTCAAATAAGATGAATAAAAGAGAAGATTATGGATGCTTCGGCTTTTTAGAGAAATCGGCACAAGGAGGAAAAAGTGGAGAAGAGTTTCGGCTTTTGAAGAAATTGGAGAAAAGAAATTGGAGAAGGAGAAGCTAGGGAAATTCAGCACAATGGGAGAGGAATTTAGGGTTTTCAGTGTTTATAGATATTTTGGCACCTACTGTTAAAAATCGAAAACGCCCTTAAATTCAAACTAATAGAGTGGGGAAATTTGGCACCCTCTTTGCCATGCAGTAGCTGAATTTTACACTCCTCTAGGCAGTGGATTTTCGGCCAACACTTCCCTTGAAGATAAGCTCCTAACTTTTGTCCCTTTTATCTACCATTTTATCAATTATAAAATCCAACTAAATCTTCCTATTTTTGAGCCTTGTAGCCGTCCACCTCATCAAATCTTAATGCCTAAATTTAACTCACTTAAATTAAAAGATTTGGGCTTTATTAAACTTAAATTTTGGGCCCCTAACTCCTTGTGTGTGGCGTCACTCCATGCTTCGTTTTAGGTGTCAAAAATGGCCCTAAAAACATGGGCTCCTTGCTGCCAAAACTTGGGCCTATTTTATTGTTAATGACGCCACCTTAAAATAATTCAATCAAGGCCTTTGCCTAATCCTAAGCCCAATTTTGAACCCCTATCACTTAAATTAACAAATTAAACATATCCTCACACTAAATGCATAGGCCCATAAATTTAGGATGTTACAGTTCTACCCCCTTAAAGAAATTTCATCCTCGAAATTTCCAATTAACTAGTAATCAAACTACCTAAGTCTCACTACTATCCTTTCGCTGCACACTCTTATTCTAAAGCCAAAATAAACACTTAGTATACTATGGTAGGGTGCGACCGATATTCACATCTAGAGCATCCTCGTCCCCTTGGCGACGTCTTTGCATAGACCAAGGTTTGGTGCCTCGCCTCGATAGCCTCGCACCTCCACGACCATGTCTGTGCCATTGCCACCATTGACTTGACCACGGCCCTTGGTGGTTGTTGACCTCCTCTTCCGTGGTGCATTCTCTTAACCTATGGGCCCTTCATCGTCCCATTCTTTGCGGATAGTTTCTAACTTGGTGGTCCATTCCACACCTAAAACACTTCCCATTCACCCAACACTCACCGGTATGGAACTTACCACATCGAGCACACTTTTGTGTCTGGTTAGCAGCAGCTGGTCTCTCATCCTGTTTCGGCCCGTCTGATCTAGGTCTTTTCTGAGTTTGCCCAACTGCCCCTGACGATTCAAAATTCCTCTTACTTCCACTCCTATCTCTATCCCGATTCAGTTTCTCAGTCTGCTTTACCTCCTCAGCTATCTTAGCCTTTTCCACAAGCATAACAAATTCCCTTCTCGTTGTGGGGCTATCAAAACACTTAAGTCATCCCTCAGGCCATCTTCGAACCTAACACAATGTTCATGCTCCGTGGCTACCATCCCACAAGCATAACGGCTAAGGCGTAAGAATTCAGCTTCATACACAACCACTAACCTACTCCCTTGAACCAGGTTTAGAAATGCTCAGCACTGCGTATCCACATAACTCGATCCAATATACTTATTCTGAAACGCCGTCTTAAAGAAATCCCAGGTGATATGGTCAGCCACTATACCATCCTTAACCGTAAGCCTCCATTGATAGGCTTCATCCCTCAGGAGGGATACAACCCCTTTCAACTTCTCCTCCTCTGTAAAATCCAAATCATCCATTATTTGTTCTACCGCCTCCAACCAATACTCACCGAACTTGGGGCTACCTCGAAATTCCCTAAACACTTCTCGCCCCATTGGCCCTAAGCCGCTCAAGACAGATTTTCGAGCTTCGTGCCCATGCCTATTCCAAAACCCTCTCTAAAACCCTCAACATCGCTTGAGATACAGCATCATCTTGGTACCGTCGACTCGACATTCGACCTCTTCAGCTGGCATTTCATTTCCTGACACGTGGCCAGATGCTACTGGTTCTGACAGAGTCATCCTACCCCTACCACGACCACGTGGTGGACGTCCTCGACCCCTTGTACTCATTCTACTGATTCACATTTATCTGATTAGAAATTTTATGACTTAGTAGTTTTCTTCCACTGATTAACCACGAACAGTCTTATGAATAATAGTTTTAAGAGTAGTTCTTTCGAATTCGCATTCACAATTCAGTCTCAAGTCCGTATCCTCTAAGAAACACATACATTCAATCATCAACATCCATGAACTTACCTTCATCATAGAAAAGTGTTGTTGTTGTTGTTTAACTACCCAGGGCATTTTCGTAATTTTATCCTATAGGGGTATTTTCATAATTTTTCAAAATAAGGTTCCTTGGTATTTTAGTAATTTTGCAATCCGAGGGTATTTCAGTAATTTTTAAGATTTGGGGTATTTCAATAATTTTGACATCTAGGGGTATTTCGGTAATTTTTTTCAAATCAGGGATGTTTTGTTGTTGTCGTTGTGTTTTTTTTGAAGGGGTATTTTGAAAAAAAATCTAGTTACTCATGTAAACATACGGTTTTTGGGTAAATTTTCAAAACATAGGCATTTTACAAATTCACTGTTAGTTGGAAATTTTCACAAATCAAGTGTATTTCTTTGGAAATTTACAAAACTTAGGGGTTTTTGTTTTGCAAAATAGGGTGGCTGGTCCTTTTCAAGTTTTAATTATAGGCTTGGCCCATCAACAAATCCTCATAATTAG
This sequence comes from Gossypium rotundifolium, assembly GCA_025506655.1. Classification (NCBI taxonomy): domain Eukaryota; kingdom Viridiplantae; phylum Streptophyta; class Magnoliopsida; order Malvales; family Malvaceae; genus Gossypium; species Gossypium rotundifolium. The sequence continues at coordinate 152,376,326 of CP106733.1, read as the reverse complement.
AGTGAATAGCCACTACGCACCAGGTAAGATTCCAGCGAATAGGAGGTGTGTAACACCCCAAACCCGGCCTATGAGCCCTGATCGGATCTGGTATGTCACGGAGTAAAAACGTTTTGAAAAATTTTGATTTTCTGGTGAAAATTCAAAAATACTGTTAAGGTTATAAACAGTGTTTGATAAAACTCAGGAGGGATTGATAGTTGTGTTGAAAACCATTTGAAAACATTTGATCATTTAAAATTTTAAAATCATTAGTGTTATTGTTAACTTGGTGAATTTTGCTACCCGATGGTAACATCTTTGAAAACTCGTAAAAGTTACTTAATTTTGAAAATGTTGCTTTTAACCGATTCGCTTAACGTTTTATAATTTCATTTGTAATATAGTTTAAGTAAAGCAAAAACAACTACGTAACCATCCAAAATAATAAACTAGCGGCATTATTACAACCTAAATTAAAAATTTAGAAAATAAATAAACTTGAACTGAATCAACTAAAATTTCAAATCCAACGAACAAGCATGGCCGCCTCGAGTCCTCTCCGGCTCCATCTCCGTGATCTACTCATCTGTAAGATAATATGGGAAGGGGTGAGTCACCAAGACTCAGTGTATAAATCCCCCACCCGGAAGTGCAACTCATACACAAATTATTAATAGACATGCAAACATGCAACCTAACAAACCATCCGTACTCCTTTAACTACCCCGTGTGGTCAAAACCACTGGTGGTCAAAACCACTGGTGACTAGAGTCACAAATCAAGTGATAGGGCCAACCCATCGTGTGGTCAAAACCACTTATGACCATAGGTCACAATTTATCAATATGTGGTCAAAACCACTGGTGGTACCAAGCCACTGGGACTTAGTCACAATTTAACAACAGTGTGGTCAAAACCACTGGTGACCGAAGTCACAATAAATTTGATGGGGCCAACCCATCTTGTGGTCAAAACCACTGGTGACAGTCCATAGAGATCATCCCCCTCCGCTCATCAATCCCACCACCATCATGCTTACATAAAAAATATCATAATCCCATATATCATGCATTTATGTATAGCATAGCATTCAACAGCATATGATGGCATACACAAACATACATCATAGATCACGTAATGGAGGACTTACCCGGAATCCAAGCTTATGCCTACAAGGCAAAGTCACAACACAAGAGGTTATACAGCAACATAATAAATAATCTATGCTAATAAAGTGTGTAAGAGTTTACACACCTGTCTAACCGTAGATCTAAGGAGAAATCCCAAACGTAATCCCATATAGCCCTACATTCGGCCACTATAGGTTAGTATCCAAAGAGGCCTTATTCGATTAAACCAAATAATCTCGAAGGATATGTCGTACTCGAAAAACACTCACCTTGGTTACCGTTTTGGTCTCCTACCAAATCCTGAAACTGCACTTATTCCTGAAATCGTTGAGATCCTTATATGGCACATATTAGTTTCGGCATTAGACATAAATTCTTTAACAAATGGCCCTTGGCCGAAACTATCTATTACTTACCAAAACGAATCGAAATCCTGAAATTGCTACTTGTGCCTTGAGTAGTCGAGATCCTACACACCATATGTCAGATTCGACTTAATACAGAAATCCATATTCAAAGCCCTTGGCTGAATATTATATATGCCTTACCTTGAAGAATCAAATCCCGATAGGCTCCCTGAATTCGGCAATAACCTTTCCTACAATCGGCTTTTATCACTTCATTAGAGAACTTAAAGGCCATTCGGCCAAAACATAAATCCCGAAAGAGGAAAAAGAGTTAACGCACCCTTACCTTAAAGATGGATTCGGCAAATCACACCAATATTCGGCACCCCTAATTGATGTCAATAATTTTTGGCTCCTTCAAAGAACAAGAACAGAGTTTTTAACACTAGGATCTAGAATGGAGAAAGAAGATAGAAGAGTAGTGAATTTTAGTCACTACACAAAATCGGTCAAGGAAAGAAAAGATTATCCTTACCAAGAGATTCGGCCAACAAGAGAACTAGACTAAAATTTTGGCCCCCTTTCTGTAGATGTTTGAGGATGAAGAGATCAATGAAGTGAAAGAAAAGGAATTCGGCAGAGAGTTTGAGAGAAGAGAACGACAAAACAAGGGTAAGGGTTTGGTTATGGTGTTTTTGGCTTTATGGTTTCAAGAAAGAAAATAAGAAAATAAAAGAGAAAGAGATAAGGGAGATGAAGAATTCGGCTAGGTACTTGAGAGAAAAGAAAATAAACATCAAATGTGTTTAGGGGGGAGACATTCGGCTATACCTATGCTCCCAAAACCGATAGCCTCCTTTGCCTACGATCCCACCTTCGGCCAACTCTCACCCTTTTTGTTAAATTTTATCTAATCACTTCTTCAAATAAAATAAAAAAAATGATGTTTATCCCTATCCTTCCAAAGTCCCAATTGTCGTCCAACACTTCCCTCTCCATGGCGCCAATTTGCAAAATAAAATAAAATAAAATAAAATAAAAACCCCTATGCTACCACCGTGACTCGAACTCGAGTCCTCCTCCCCCCTTGCTTGGGCGGCATTCACCAAGGCCCCCAAGCCACTTTACCAATTCAACTTTCATGTCCAACATCACCTACAAAATCCTTTTGAGACCTCCTTAACATAGCCCCTTCCTTTAACGTCCAAAAAGCCCAAAAATAAAAACACACCTCCTTGTGACTACTAAGACTCGAACCTCTTCCCTTGAAGCTCCCCTTTGACGCCACCTTCCAAGCCCTTAAGATTGCTTCCCAAGCCACCTTATCACATGATCTCTTGTGTCATGTTTCACACTAAATAATTTTTAAAGCCTCATTCACTTAGCTTCCTCTTCTCAAGTGCCAAAAAAAACTTCTAGCCCTAAGTCAGGCCTAGCCCGAGGTTATCACTAGACCCTAAAACATGTCAAGTAATCATAGTATTCAATTCTTTTCGAGCAAGAACATGAAAATAATTAATTTGCAAACAACCCCTAATTCAGGATGTTACAGTCCTACCCCCCTTAAAAATAATTTCGGCCTCAAAATTACCTGGATCAGAAGAGCTGGGGGTATTGCTGCCGCATCACATCCTCGGGTTCCCATGTGGCCTCCTCCATACCATGGTTTTGCCACAGCACTTTTACCAAAGGTACCGACTTTCTTCTCAAAACCTTGACATCTCGATCCAAGATTTGTACTGGCTCCTCCTCGAAAGATAAGTCCGAGTTTACTTCAATTTTTGCAATCGACACTACGTGTGATGGATCTGACCGATAGCGCCTTAGCATCGAAACATGAAAGACGTCATGGATCTGGCTCAATTCTGCTGGTAACTCAAGCTGGTAAGCTACCGGTCCCACACGTTTCAACACCGTGTACGGTTCGATGAACCTAGGGCTTAGCTTGCCCTTCTGGCCAAACCTCAGTACCTTCTTCCAAAGTGATACCTTCAAGAAGACCTTACCACCCACTGCATATTCAACCTCTCTACGCTTAAGATCGGTGTAGGATTTCTGCCCGTCCGACGCCTCCTTAAGACGAGCCCAGACATTACTAACCTTATCCTCCGTCTCGCCACTAACTCGGACCCAACATCCGCCGCTCTCCTAGTTCCATCCAACATGTAGGAGTCCGTCATTTCGACCATCTGATTGCCTCAAACGGTGCCATCTCAATACTAAGCTGATAACTATTGTTATAAGCGAACTCTTCCAAAGGTAGGTACTCCTCCCAACTACCACGAAAGTCCAAAACATAGCCCCTTAACATATCTTCCAGCACTTGGATTACCCTCTCAGATTGTCCATCAGACTACGGGTGAAAAGCCGTGCTGAAATTCAACTTCGTGCCTAACTCTTGATGTAAAGCCTTCCAGAATCTTGACGTGAATCGGGGATCCCGATCTGATATAATAGACACTGGTACTCCATGCAACCGCACTATCTCTACTATATATAGCCTGGCTAACCTTTGAAGTGAGTAGTCAACCCTTACCGGTATGAAATGGGTTGACTTGGTCAACCGATCTACTATCACCCAAACTACATCTTTCTTACTGGGCGTAAGGGGAAGCCCACTTACGAAATCCATAGTAATCTCCTCCCACTTCCACTGTGGGATCTTTACCTATTTATAATGACCGATGGCAATTGATGCTCACCTTAACTTGTCGGCATGTTAGACACTTGCCCACTAACTCGGTTACTTCCCGCTTAAGACTCGGCCACCAAAACTGCTCCCTTAAATCCCGATACATCTTACTGCTTCCCAGGTGCATAGCGTACGGACTGCTATGAGCTTCTTTAAGGATTTGCTACCTCAAATCATCATCCTTAGGCATACTTACTCTCCCCTGAAAATGCAACACTCTATCACTACCCAAGCTAAACCCTTCGGCCTCACCATTCTGTACTTGTAACCTCCGAGTACTCAAAGCTTCATCGGTCATCTACCTTTCTTTGACCTCATCAATCCAAGATGGCTTCACTTGCAACTCTGCCAATAGGCTCCCGTCCTCATAAAGACTTAGGTGAGCAAACATTGCTCGCAAATCCGCTACCACCTTTCGGCTCAATGCATCAGCTACCACATTAGCCTTACCCGGATGGTATTCAATTGAGCAGTCGTAGTCCTTCAGCAACTCAATCCACCTCTGCTGCCTCAGATTTAAATCTTTCTGAGTCAAGAGGTACTTCAGACTCTTGTGATCCGTGTACACTACTGACTTCTCCCCATGCAGGTAGTGCCTCCAAATCTTCAAGGTAAAAACCACAGCAGCCAATTCCAAATCATGTGTCGAGATAGTTACTTTCGTGAGGCCTCAATCGCCGCGACGCATAAGCGACCACCTTCCCTTCTTGCATCAACACACACCCCAAACTAGTATGCGATGCATCACAATACACAGTGAATTCCTTTCCTGCCTCAGGCTGAATCAAGACTGGTGCTTCTGTCAAAATCCTCTTCAACTTATCGAAACTCTCCTGCTGCTTCTCAGACCACACAAACGAAACTCCTTTCCTCAGCAGCTTAGTCAACGGTGCTGCGATTAAGGAGAAATTTTCCATGAATCTCCTATAATATCCTGCCAACCCCAGAAAACTCTAAATTTTCGTAACCGACTTTGGTGGTTTCCATTCCAAAACTGCCTCGATCTTACGGGGATCCACCCTGATTCCCTCAGCTGAGACAACATGCCCTAGGAAAGTTACCTTCTTAAGCCAGAACTCACACTTGCTGAATTTGGCGTACAACTGTTTCTCCCTTAAAACTTACAGAACCACATGAAGATGTGCGTCATGCTCCTCTTCTGACTTCGAGTACACCAAAATGTTATCTATGAACACCACAACGAACCGGTCCAAATAGGGTTGGAAAACCGGTTCATCATGTCCATAAACGCGGCCGGTGCATTCGTCAAACCAAAAAGCATTACCAGAAACTCGTAGTGCCCATACTGAGTACGAAATGCCGTCTTGTGGACATCAGCCTCCTTCACCTTAAGCTGATGGTACCCTGACCTAAGGTCGATCTTAGAGAACACCGATGCACCCTTGAGTTGATCGAACAAATCATCAATCCTGGGCAATGGATACCTATTCTTTATTATCAGTTTGTTCAACTGTCGATAGTCTCTGCACATTCTCATTGTCCCATCCTTCTTCTTGACAAAAAGCACTGGAGCTCCCCAAGGCGATACACTTGGTCGGATGAACCGTCTATCCAACAATTCCTGGATCTGCGCCTTCAACTCTACTAATTCTTTCGGTGCCATCCGATATGGAGCTATAGATACTGGCGTAGTTTCGGGTAACAAGTCTATACCAAACTCAACCTCGCGGTCCGGAGGTAGACCCGGGAGTTCCTTTAGAAACACGTCAACATAATCCCTCACGGCCTGGATGTCTCTCACAGCTACACCCTTAGCTTCCAAAGCATAGACATGCACTACATATGCTTCACAACCCTTCCTAACCATCCTTTCCGCCTTTAAAGCCGAAACCAGATTAGATAGGTAATCTCTCCTTTTACCTATCATCACCACCTCTTCTCCTTCCATGGTCTTTAACACCATGCGCTTAGCCGCACAATCCAGGCTAGCCTGATACTTTACTAGCCAATCCATCCCGAGGATTAGGTCGAACTCCCGAAACGGTAGTTCCATCAAGTCAGCCAAGAACACGACCCCTTAGAGTTCTAGGGTACGTCCCTATAGAGTTTACTTACTTCTACAGAGTGACCTAGAGGGCTTAATACAGTCATCTTCTTAGAAGTAAGCTTAGAGTCTAGGTGCAGAGTTTTCACAACGCTACTAGCAATGTATGAGTGAGTTGAGGCAATATCAATTAAGGTACTATAGGGTACTCTAAAGATCAAAAACATACCGATTATGACGTCCGGTGCGTCGCCCTCCTCTTGACGCCTCGCAGTACAGACCAAACCAGGTTGCCTAGCCTCAGTACCACTAGTACCTCCCCGCAGTGCCCCACGACCTCTACCAGCATCATTACCTTCTCTTCCTGCGCCACGACCTCTCGGTGGCTGTTGGTTATCCCTCCTATTCGGTGCACGATCCTGACCCTCTGACCTCAGCTTAGCTGCCTTTTTTGAATAGTCCCTAACTCGATGTTCCATGGACCTACACTCGAAGCATCCGCGATTACCACTCCAACACTCCCCCGTATGAGACTTCCCACACCGTGCACACCGTGGCGGCCATTGAGGATTAGCAGCAGCAGGTCTAGCAGCTTGTTCTGACCCACCATATCTCGTTCTCTTCTGCTGATTACTAGAAAACCACGAAGATCTGAGCTCCTCTTATTCCAACTCCTACCCCGATTCCGTCTAACAGACTGTCTTACCCCTTCAGCAACCTTAGACTTCTCCACTAGGACAGCGAACTCTCATTTCTGTTGTGGAGCTATCATCATCCTCAGCTCATCTCTCAGCCCATCTTCGAATCTGACACAACATTCATGCTCGGTACCCACAATACCACGAGCATACCTACTCAACCGGAGAAATTCGGCCTCACACTCCGCCACTGTCTTATTACCCTGAACCAGGTTTAAGAAAGCCTTCCGCTGCGTATCCACGTAGCTAGTTCCTATGCATTTCTTCTGGTAGGCAGCTTTAAAGAATTCCCATGTGAGGTCCTCCACCATCGCTCCATCCCTTATGGTGAGCCACCACTGATATGACTCATCCCGAAGCAGAGAGATTATACCCTTCAACTTTTCCTCAGCTGTAAAATCCAGGTCACCCATGATCCTCTCAGTTGATTCCAACCAATACTCTGCCGCACTGGGTGCCACTCCAGAAACTCCTCTAAACACTTCTGCTCCGTTAGCCCGGAGTCGTTCAACCATGGATTTACGAGCTCCTGCACATGCGCCTGCCTCGACAACTCGTTCTAATACTCGTAGTACAGCTTGCGATACTACATCGTTACCACCGGTCTGATCTTGAAAGTCAGTTTTCACCGCCGGCAGATCCGACATCACATTTCCAGACCCATGACCAGACCCTGCTGGCTCCGACAAGGTCATCCTACCCCTACCACGGCCACGCGGCGGACGTCCACGACCTCTTGTACTCATTCTTCTTGTTTGCAGTTTATCTGATTAAGAATTTTATGCATTATTAATACTGTTCACTGTTTACCCACGAGCAATTTTATGAGAAATAAATTTTTGAAGTGATTCTCTCGAAATCGAATCTACCTATAGTTCCAGTTTCAGGCTTATCTCCTAGTTCTAAGCACATCCATCACACAAACAACATTCACAGACCATAACTAACGTGTAGGAGCATTTTCGTCCTTTCACTACCCGGGGGTATTTTTGTCAATTGTCCGACAGGGGTATTTTTGTAATTTTTCAAAAATAAAAGTTCTCAAATGATTTTGTCAAAAAGTATTTTGGAACTTTTAAATTCCTGGGGTATTTTGAAAAATTTTGAAATTCGGGGGTATTTCGGTGATTTTGAAGCTCGGGGGTATTTTGGTAACAAACCGGGGTAACTTTGTAAAGTTTGATAATTCTGGGGTATTTCCAAACGTTGTAAAACTTTGAGGGTTCTTTTTGAGAATTTGTTTTCCAAGTTGATAGTGTTGCAAAAATTTTGAGAATCAGGGTCATTTTGGTAATTTTGTTGGTTAGGGGCAATTTTGTAATTTTCCAAAATCATGACATTTTCGATATTTTGCAAATTAAGGTTTTTGGGCACTTTACATGTAATGAAAATTTCGATTTAAACTGTGGGTATTTTGGGAATTTCATAACCAAGGGCGTTTTTGTAATTTTACCACTAAGGGTATTTTAGTAATTCTGCAAATCAGACTTTTTTTTTCAGAAAAATGTTGTAAAACAATAGTTCTCACATACTTAAAAACAAAATTTTTAAGAGTTTCAAAGCTAAGGTTTTTATGAAAATACGGCTAATTCCCTTTCGGGTTTTAGTTATGGTTTAGCCCATGAATAAGTCCTCCCGGTTAGGGTGAACCGAAGCTACGCACCAGGTAGGATTCGAGTGGAGAGAAGGTGAGTCACACGGATTGCTTAAATACCAAGCTCCCACCGAATACCAATCCTAGATATGCGCACCGTGGTTACCACACCCTAACTCGGCGACTTAGACATAGGTTTGTTTTAATTAAGCAGTTAAGTCTTATGAAGTAGTTGGGGTAGACTATTCCTAGTGTTCAAGTACCTATCACCATATTCTCGCTCCCAAGTTACCCTTTTACCCTTATCAAGTATTCACGTAGCATCGAGAGATACTTACATGGGCGGATAGGTGCCGGAGACTCGATGCCATGCTGTTCAGAACAAAACCATTTCCATAATAGTTCACAAAGGCCTACAAAAATGTTTTGGGCCCTGGGCCCCCACAGCCGAGTTTTGAACCGCGCTCTGATACAAAAATGTAACACCCCAAACCTGGCCTATGAGCCCTGACCGGATCTGGTATGTCACGGAGTAAAAACGTTTTGAAAGATTTTGATTTTCTGGTGAAAATTTGAAAATACTGTTAAGGTTATAAACAATGTTTGATAAAACTCAGGAGGGATTGATAAATATGGTTGTGTTGAAAACCCTTTGAAAACATTTGATCATTTAAAATTTTAAAATCATCAGTGTTATTGTTAACTTGGTGAATTTTGCTACCCGATGGTAACATCTTTGAAAACTCGTTAAAGTTACTTAATTTTGAAAATGTTGCTTTTAACCGATTCGCTTAACATTTTATAATTTCATTTGTAATATAGTTTAAGTAAAGCAAAAATAACTACGTAAACATCCAAAATAATAAACTAGAGCCCTTATTACAACCCAAATTAAAAATTTAGAAAATCAATAAACTTGAACTGAATCAACTAAAATTTCAAATCCAAGGAACAAGCATGGCCGCCTCGAGTCCTCTCCGGCTCCATCTCCGCGAACTACTCATCTGCAAGATAATATGGGAAGAGGTGAGTCACCAAGACTCAGTGTATAAATCCCCCACCCGGAAGTGCAACTCATACAAAAATTATTAATAGACATGCAAACATGCAACCCAACTAACCATCCGCACTCCTTTAACTACCCCGTGTGGTCAAAACCACTGGTGACTAAAGTCACAAATCAAGTGATGGGGCCAACCCATCGTGTGGTCAAAACCATTGATGACCATAGGTCACAATTTATCAATATGTGGTCAAAACCACTGGTGGTACCAAACCACTGGGACTTAGTCACAATTTAACAACAATGTGGTCAAAACCATCGTGAATCGAAGTCACAATAAATCGATGGGGCCAACCCATCTTGTGGTCAAAACCACCGTGACACCCATAGAGATCATCCCCTCCTCTCATCAATCCCACCATCATCATGCTTACATAACAAATATCATAATCCCATATATCATGCATTTATGTATAGCATAGCATTCAACAACATATGATGGCATACACAAATATACATCATAGATCACGTAATAGAGGACTTACCCGGAATCCAAGCTTATGCCCACAAGGCAAAGTCACAACACGGGAGGTTATACAGCAACATAAAAAACAATCTATGCTAATAAAGTGTGTAAGAGTTTACACACCTGTCTAACCGTAGATCTAAGGAGAAATCCCGAACGTAATCCCGTATAGCCCTACATTCGGCCACTATAGGTTAGTATCCAAAGAGGCCTTATTCGGCTAAACCAAATAATCCCGAAGGATATGTCGTACTAGAAAAACACTCACCTTGGTTGCCGTTTTGGTCTCCTACCAAATCCCGAAACTGCATTTATTCCTAAAATCGTTGAGATCCTTATATGGCACATATTAGTTTCGGCATTAGACATAAATTCTTTAACAAATGGCCCTTGGCCGAAACTATCTATTACTTACCAAAACGAATCGAAATCCTGAAATTGCTACTTGTGCCTTGAGTAGTCGAGATCCTACACACCATATGTCAGATTCGACTTAATACAGAAATCCATATTCAAAGCCCTTGGCCGAATATTATATATGCCTTACCTTGAAGAATCAAATCCCGATAGGCTCCCTGAATTCGGCAATAACCTTCCCTACAATCTGCTTTTATCACTTCATTGGAGAACTTAAAGGCCATTCGGCCAAAACATAAATCCCGAAAGAGGAAAAAGAGTTGCCGCACTCTTACCTTAAAGATGGATTCGGCAAATCACACCAATATTCGGCACCCCTAATTGATGTCAATAGTTTTTGGCTCCTTCAAAGAACAAGAACAGAGTTTTTAACACTAAGATCTAGAGTGAAGAAAGAAGATAGAAGAGTAGTGAATTTTAGTCACTACACAAAATCGGTCAAGGAAAGAAAAGATTATCCTTACCAAGAAATTCGGCCAACAAGAGAACTAGACTAAAATTTTGGCCCCCTTTCTATAGATGTTTGAGGATGAAGAGATCAATGAAGTGAAAGAAAAGGAATTTGGCAGAGGGTTTGAGAGAAGAGAACGATAAAACTAGGGTAATGGTTTGGTTATGGTGTTTTCGGCTTTATGGTTTCAAGAAAGAAAAGAACAAAATAAAAGAGAAAGAGATGAGGAGATCAATAATTGACTAGGTACTTAAGAGAAAAGAAAATAAGCATCAAATGAGTTTAGGGGAGACATTCTACTATACATATGCTCCCAAAATCGATAGCCTCCTTTGCCTACAATCCCACCTTCGGCCAACTCTCACCCTTTTTGATAAATTTTATCTAATCACTTCTTCAAATAAAATAAAAAAAATGATGTTTATCCCTATCCTTCCAAAGTCCCAATTGCCGTCCAACACTTCCCTCTCCATGGCGCCAATTTGCAAAAAAAATAATAATAATAAAAGAAAACCCCTATGCTACCACCGTGACTCGAACTCGAGTCCTCCTCCCCCTTGCTTGGGCGGCATTCACCAAGGCCCCAAGCCACTTTACCAATTCAACTTTCATGTCCAACATCACCCACAAAATCCTTTTGAGACCTCCTTAACATAGCCCCTTCCTTTAACGCCCAAAAAGCCCAAAAATAAAAACACACCTCCTTGTGACTACCAAGACTCTAACCTCTTCCCTTGAAGCTCCCCTTTGACGCCACCTTCCAAGCCCTTAAGATTGCGTCCCAAGCCACCTTATCACATGATCTCCTGTGTCATGTTTCGCACCAAATAATTTTTAAAGCCTCATTCACTTAGCTTCCTCTTCTCAAGTGCCAAAAAAAACTTCTAGTCCTAAGTCAGGCCTAGCCCGAGGTTATCACTAGACCCTAAAACATGTCAAGTAATCATAGTACTCATTTCTTTTCAAGCAAGCACATGAAAATAATTAATTTACAAACAACCCCTAATTCAGGATGTTACAGTTCTACCCCCTTAAAAATAATTTCGGCCTCGAAATTACCTGGATCAGAAGAGCTAGGGGTATTGCTGCCGCATCACATCCTCGTGTTCCCATGTGGCCTCCTCCGTACCATGGTTTCGCCACAGGACTTTTACCAAAGGTACTGACATCCTTCTCAAAACCTTGACATCTCGATCCAAGATTTGTACTGGCTCCTCCTCGAAAGATAAGTCTGAGTTTACTTCAATTTTCGCAACTGGCACTACGTGTGATGGATCTGACCGATAGTGCCTCAGCATCGAAACATGGAAGATGTCATGGATCTGGCTCAATTCTGCAGGTAACTCAAGCTGGTAAGCTACCGGTCCCACACTTTTCAACATCGTGTACGGTCTGATGAACCTAGGGCTTAGCTTGCCCTTCTGGCCAAACCTCAGCACCTTCTTCCAAAGTGATACCTTCAAGAAGACTTTATCACCCACTGCATATTCAACCTCTCTACGCTTAAGATCGGCGTAGGATTTACCGTCTAACGCCTCCTTAAGACGAGCCCAGACATTACTCTAACCTTATCCTCCGCCTCGCCACTAACTCGACCCAACATCCGCCGCTCTCCTAGTTCCATCCAACATGTAGGAGTACGGCATTTCGACCATACAATGCCTCAACGGTGCCATCAATACTAAGCTGATAACTATTGTTATAAGCGAACTCGCCAAAGGTAGGTACTCCTCCCAACTACCACTAAGTCCAAAACACGTTTCCTTAACATATCTTCCAACACTTGGATTACCCTCTCGATTGTCCATCGATCATGGGTGAAAAGCCGTGTTAAAATTCAACTTCGTGCCTAACTCCCGATGTAATGCCTTCCGAGATCTTGATGTGAACCGGGATCCCGATCCGAGATAATAGACACCGTACTCCATGCAACCGCACTATCTCTGCTATACACAGCCTGGCTAACCTTTGAAGCGAGTAGTCAACCCTTACAGGTATGAAATGTGCCGACTTAGTCAACCGATCTACTATCACCCAAATTGCATCTTTCTTACTGGGCGTAAGGGGAAGCCCACTTACGAAATCCATAGTAATCTCCTCCCATTTCCACTGTGGGATCTTTACCGACTATAACAGCCCTGATGGCAATTGATGCTCAGCCTTAACTTGCTGGCATGTTAGACACTTGCCCACTAACTCGGTTACTTCCCGCTTAAGACCCGGCCACTAAAACTGCTCCCTTAAATCTCGATACATCTTGTTTGCTTCCGGTGCATAGCGTCTGGATCGCTATGAGCTTTTTTAAGGATTCACGCCTCAAATCATCATCCTTAGGCATACATACTCTCCCCTGAAAATGCAACACTCCATCACTACCCAAGCTGAACCCTTCGGCCTCACCATTCTGTACTTGCAACCTCTGAGTACTCAAAGCTTCATCGATCATCTGTCTTTCTTTGACCTCATCAATCCAAGACGGCTTCACTTGCAACTCTGCCAAAAGGCACCCGTCCTCATAGAGACTTAGGTGAGCAAACATTGCTCGTAAATCTGCTACCACCTTTCGGCTCAATGCATCAGCTACCACATTAGCCTTACCCGAATGGTATTCGATTGAGCAGTCATAGTCCTTCAGCAACTCAATCCATCTCTGCTGCCTCAGATTTAAATCTTTCTGAGTCAAGAGGTACTTCAAACTCTTGTGATCCGTGTACACTACTGACTTCTCCCCATACAGGTAGTGCCTCCAAATCTTTAAGGTAAAAATCGCAGCAGCCAATTCCAAATCATGTGTCGGATAGTTACTTTCGTGAGGCCTCAACCGCCGTGACGCATAAGCGACCACCTTCCCTTCTTGCATCAGCACACACCCCAAACCAGTATGTGATGCATCACAATACACAGTGAATTCCTTTCCTGCCTCAGGCTAAATCAAGACTGGTGCTTCTGTCAAAATACTCTTCAGCTTATTGAAACTCTCCTGCTACTTCTCAGACCACACAAACGGAACTCCTTTCCTCAGTAGCTTAGTCAACGGTGCTGCGATTAAGGAGAAATTTTTCATGAATCTCCTATAATATCCTGCCAACCCCAGAAAACTCTGAATTTTCATAACCGACTTTGGTGGTTTCCATTTCAAAACTGCCTCGATCTTACGGGGATCCATCCTGATTCCCTCAGCTGAGACAACATGCCCTAGGAAAGTTACCTCCTTAAGCCAGAACTCACACTTGCTGAATTTGGCGTACAACTGTTTCTCCTTAAAACTTGCAGAACCACATGAAGATGTGCGTCATGCTCCTCTTCTGACTTCGAGTACACCAAAATGTCGTCTATGAAAACCACGGCGAACCGATCTAGATAGGGTTGGAAAACCCAATTCATCATGTCCATAAACGCGGCCGATGCATTCGTCAAACCAAAAGGCATTACCAGAAACTCGTAGTGCCTATACCGAGTATGGAATGCCGTCTTGTGGACATTAGCCTCCTTCACCTTAAGCTGATGGTACCCTGACCTAAGGTCGATCTTAGAGAACACCGATGCACCCTTGAGTTGATCAAACAAATCATCAATCCTGGGCAACGGATACCTATTCTTTATTGTCAGCTTGTTCAGCTGCTCGATAGTCTATGCATATTCTCATTGTCCCATCCTTCTTCTTTACAAAAAGCACTGGAGCTCCCCAAGGCGATACACTTGGTCGGATGAACCCTCTATCCAACAATTCCTTGATCTACGCCTTCAACTCTACTAATTCTTTCGCTGCCATCCGATATGGAGCTATAGATACTGGCGCGGTTCCGGGTAACAAGTCTATACCAAACTCAGCCTCGCGGTCCGGAGGTAGACCCGGGAGTTCCTCTGGAAACACGTCAACATAATCCCTCACGGTCCGGACATCTCTCACAGCTGCACCCTTAGCTTCCAAAGTACAGACATGCACTACATATGCTTCACAACCCTTCCTAACCATCTTTTCCGCCTTTAAAGCCGAAACCAGATTAGATAGGTAATCTCTCCTTTTACCTATCATCACCACCTCTTCTCCTTCCATGGTCTTTAACACCATGCGCTTAGCCACGCAATCCAGGCTAGCCTGATACTTTACTAGCCAATCCATCCCGAGGATTAGGTTGAACCCCCAAAATGGTAGTTCCATCAAGTCAGCCAAGAACACGACCCTTGGAGTTCTAGGGGTACGTCCCTATAGAGTTTACTTACTTCTACAGAGTGACCTAGAGGGCTTAATACAATCATCTTTCTAGAAGTAAGCTCAGAGTCTAGGTGCAGAGTTTCCACTATGCTACTAGCAATGTATAAGTGAGTTGAGCTAATATCAATTAAGGTATTATAGGGTACTCCAAAGATCAAAAACATACCGATTATGACGTCCGGTGCGTCGCCCTCCTCCTGACGCCTCGCGACATAGACCAAACCAGGTTGCCTAGCCTCAAGACTCCACAGTACCTCCCCTCAAAGCCCCACGACCTCTACCAGTACCATTACCTCCTCTTCCGTCACGACCTCTCGGTGGTCGTTGGTTATCCTCTTATTCTAAGCACTAACCCGACCTCCGACCTCACCTAGTCGCCTTTTTGGACAGTCCCTAACTCGATATTCCATGGACCCACACTCGAAGCATCCGCGATTACCACTCTAACGCTCCCCCGTGTGAGACTTCCCACACCGTGCACACTGTGGCGGCCATTGAGGATTAGCAGTAGTAGCAGGCCTAGCAGCTTGTTCTGACTCACCATATCTCGTCCTCTTCTGCTGATTACTAGAAAACTTCGAAGATCTGAGCTCCTCTTATTCCAACTCCTATCCTGATTCCGTCTAACAGACTGTCTTACCCCTTCAGCAACCTTAGACTTCTCCATTAGGACAGCGAACTCTTGTTCCTGTTGTGGAGCTATCATCATCCTCAGCTCATCTCTCAACCCATCTTCAAATCTGACACAGCGTTCATGCTCGGTACCCACAATACAACGAGCATACTTGCTCAATCGGAGAAATTCAGCCTCATACTCCGCCACTGTCTTATTACCCTGAACCAGGTTCAAGAAAGCCTTCTGATGCGCATCCACGTAGCTAGTTCCTATGTATTTCTTTTGGTAGGTAGCTTTAAAGAATTCCCATGTGAGGTCCTCTGCCATCGCTCCATCCCTTACGGTGAGCCACGACTGATATGACTCATCCCAAGGTAGAGATTATACCTTCAACTTTTCCTCGCTTGTAAAATCTAGGTCACCCATGATCCTCTCGCTTGATTCCAACCAATACTCCGCCAAGACTGGTGCCACTCCTAAACTCCTCTAAACACTTCGCTCCATTAGCCTGTAGTCGCTCAACCACAGATTTATGAGCTCCTCACTGCGCAAGATGCCTCAAGAACTCATTCCAATACTGTGAGTACGACTTGGGATACTAAATCGTTACCACCGGCCGATCTTAAAACTTAGTTTTTCGTCACCGATGATCCAAAGATCACATTTTCAGACCCATGACCAGACCCTACTAGCTCCGACAAGGTCATCCTACCCCTACCACGGCCACGCGGTGGACGTCCACGACCTCTTGTACTCATTCTTCTTGTTCGCGGTTTATCTGATTAAGAATTTTATGCATTATTAATATTGTTCACTATTTACCCACGAGTAATTTTATGAGAAATAAATTTTTGAAGTGATTCTCTCGAAATGGAATCTACCTATAGTTCCAGTTTCAGGCTTATCTCCTAGTTCTAAGTACATCCATCACACAAACAACATTCACAGACCATAACTAACGTGTAGGAGCATTTTCGTCCTTTCACTACCCGGGGGTATTTTCGTCAATTGTCCTACAAGGTATTTTTGTAATTTTTCAAAATAAAAGTTCTCGATGATTTTGTCAAAAGTATTTTGGAACTTTTAAATTCTTGGTATTTTGAAAAATTTTGAAATTGAGGTATTATTTCAAAGATTTTGAAGCTCGAGGTATTTTGGTAATAAATCGGGTAACTTTGTAAAGTTTGATAATTTTGGGGTATTTCCAAACATTGCAAAACTTTGAGGGTTCTTTTTGAGAATTTGTTTTCCAAGTTGATAGTGTTGCAAAAATTTTGAAAATTAGGGTCATTTTGGTAATTTTGTTGGTTAGGGGCAATTTTGTAATTTTCAAAATATGATATTTTCAATATTTTGCAAATTAAGGTTTTTGGGCACTTTACATGTAATGGAAATTTTGATTTAAACTGTGGGTATTTTGGGAATTTCATAACCAAGGGCGTTTTTGTAATTTTACCACTAAGGGTATTTTAGTAATTTTGCAAATCAGACTTTTTTTTCATAAAAATGTTGTAAAACAATAGTTCTCACATACTTAAAAAGAAATTTTTAAGAGTTTTAAAGCTAAGGTTTTTATGAAAATACGGCTAATTCCCTTTCGGGTTTTAGTTGGGTTTAGCCCATGAATAAGTCCTCCGGTTAGGGTGAACCGCTACGCACTGTGTAGGATTCGAGTGGAGAGGAGGTGAGTCACGCTGATCGCTTAAATACCAAGCTCCCACGAATACCAATCCTAGACATGCGCACCGTGGTTACCACACCCTAACTCGGTGACTTAGACATAGGCTTGTTTTAATTAAGCAATTAAGTCTTATGAAGTAGTTGGGGTAGACTATTCCTAGTGTTCAAGTACCTATCAGTCTATTCTACATTCCCAAGTTACCCTTTTACCCTTATCAAGTATTCACAGAACAGTCAGAGATACTTACATGGGCGGATAGGTGCCGGAGACTCGATGCCATGCTGTTCAGAACAAAACCATTTCCATAATAGTTCACAAAGGCCTACAAAAATGTTTTGGGCCCTGGGCCCCCACAGCTGAGTTTTGAACCGGGCTCTGATACCAAAAATGTAACACCCCAAACCTGGCCTATGAGTCCTGACCGGATCTGGTATGTCACGGAGTAAAAACGTTTTGAAAGATTTTGATTTTCTGGTGAAAATTTGAAAATAATGTTAAGGTTATAAACAGTGTTTGATAAAACTCAGGAGGGATTGATAAATATGGTTGTGTTGAAAACCCTTTGAAAACATTTGATCATTTAAAATTTTAAAATCATCAGTGTTATTGTTAACTTGGTGAATTTTTCTACCCGATGGTAACATCTTTGAAAACTCGTAAAAGTTACTTAATTTTGAAAATGTTGCTTTTAACCGATTCGCTTAACGTTTTATAATTTCATTTGTAATATGGTTTAAGTAAAGTAAAAACAACTACGTAAACATCCAAAATAATAAACTAGCGGCCTTATTACAACCCAAATTAAAAATTTAGAAAATAAATAAACTTGAACTGAATCAACTAAAATTTCAAATCCAAGGAACAAGCATGGCCGCCGAGTCCTCTCCGCTCCATCTCCGCGATCTACTCATCTCGCAAGATAATATGGGAAGGGTGAGTCACCAAGACTCAAGTATAAATCCCCACCCTAAGTGCAACTCATACACAAATTATTAATAGACATGCAAACATGCAACCCAACTAACCATCCGTACTCTTTAACTACCCCGTGTGGTCAAAACCACCGGTGGTCAAAACCACCGCGACTAGAGTCACAAATCAAGTGATGGGGCCAACCCATCGTGTGGTCAAAACCACCGATGACCATAGGTCACAATTTATCAATATGTGGTCAAAACCACTCGTGGTACCAAACCACCGACTTAGTCACAATTTAACAACAGTGTGGTCAAAACCACCGTGATCAAGTCACAATAAATCTGATGGGGCCAACCCATCTTGTGGTCAAAACCACGGTGACGATCCATA
Source organism: Gossypium rotundifolium (assembly GCA_025506655.1). Classification (NCBI taxonomy): domain Eukaryota; kingdom Viridiplantae; phylum Streptophyta; class Magnoliopsida; order Malvales; family Malvaceae; genus Gossypium; species Gossypium rotundifolium. The sequence continues at coordinate 152,357,660 of CP106733.1, read as the reverse complement.
GAGATCATCCCCTCCTCTCATCAATCCCACCATCATCATGCTTACATAACAAATATCATAATCCCATATATCATGCATTTATGTATAGCATAGCATTCAACAAAGATATGATGGCATACACAAACATACATCATAGATCACGTAATAGAGGACTTACCCGGAATCCAAGCTTATGCCCACAAGGCAAAGTCACAACACGAGAGGTTACACAGCAACATAATAAACAGTCTATGCTAATAAAGTGTGTAAGAGTTTACACACCTGTCTAACCGTAGATCTAAGGAAAAATCTCGAACGTAATCCCGTATAGCCCTACATTCAGCCACTATAGGTTAGTATCCAAAGAGGCCTTATTCGGCTAAACCAAATAATCCCGAAGGATATGTCGTACTCAAAAAACACTCACCTTGGTTGCCATTTTGGTCTCCTACCAAATCTCAAACTGCACTTATTCCTAAAATCGTTGAGATCCTTATATGGCACATATTAGTTTCGGCATTAGACATAAATTCTTTAACAAATGGCCCTTGGCCGAAACTATCTATTACTTACCAAAACGAATCAAAATCCCAAAATTGCTACTTGTGCCTTGAGTAGTCGAGATCCTACACACCATATGTCAGATTCAACTTAATACAGAAATCCATATTCAAAGCCCTTGGCCGAATATTATATATGCCTTACCTTGAAGAATCAAATCCCAATAGGCTCCCTGAATTCGGCAATAACCTTCCCTACAATCTACTTTTATCACTTCATTAGAGAACTTAAAGGCCATTCGGCCAAAACATAAATCCCGAAAGAGGAAAAAAAGTTGTCGCACCCTTACCTTAAAGATGGATTCGACAAATCACACCAATATTCGGCACCCCTAATTGATGTCAATAGTTTTTGGCTCCTACAAAGAACAAGAACAGAGTTTTTAACACTAAGATCTAGAATGGAGAAAGAAGATAGAAGAGTAGTGAATTTTAGTCACTACACAAAATCGGTCAAGGAAAGAAAAGATTATCCTTACCAAGAGATTCGGCCAACAAGAGAACTAGACTAAAATTTCGGCCCCCTTTCTGTAAATGTTTGAGGATGAAGAGATCAATGAAGTAAAAGAAAAAGAATTCGACAGAGGGTTTGAGAGAAGAAAATGACAAAATGAGGGTAAGGGTTTGGTTATGGTGTTTTCGGCTTTATGGTTTCAAGAAAGAAAAGAACAAAATAAAAGAGAAAGAGATGAGGGAGATGAAGAATTCGGCTAGGTACTTGAGAGAAAAGAAAATAAGCATCAAATGAGTTTAGGGGGGAGACATTCGGCTATACCTATGCTCCCAAAACCGATAGCCTCCTTTGCCTACAATCCCACCTTCGGCCAACTCTCACCCTTTTTGATAAATTTTATCTAATCACTTCTTCAAATAAAATAAAAAAATGATGTTTATCCCTATCCTTCCAAAGTCCCAATTGCCGTCCAACACTTCCCTCTCCATGGCGCCAATTTGCAAAAAGAAATAAAAGAAAAACCCCTATGCTACCACCGTGACTCGAACTCGAGTCCTCCTCCCCCTTGCTTGGGCGGCATTCACCAAGGCCCCAGGCCACTTTACCAATTCAGCTTTCATGTCCAACATCACCCACAAAATCCTTTTGAGACCTCCTTAACATAGCCCCTTCCTTTAACACCCAAAAAGCCCAAAAATAAAAACACACCTCCTTGTGACTACTAAGACTCGAACCTCTTCCCTTGAATCTCCCCTTTGACGCCACCTTCCAAGTCCTTAAGATTGCGTCCCAAGCCACCTTATCACATGATCTCTTGTGTCATGTTTCGCACCAAATAATTTTTAAAGCCTCATTCACTTAGCTTCCTCTTCTCAAGTGCCAAAAAACCTTCTAGCCCTAAGTCAGGCCTAGCCCGAGGTTATCACTAGACCCTAAAACATGTCAAGTAATCATAGTATTCATTTCTTTTCAAGCAAGCACATGAAAATAATTAATTTGCAAACAACCCCTAATTCAGGATGTTACAAGGTAAGTCACTAGGGCTGCTTAAATACCAAGCTCTTCTAGATCTATTTCTAGACATGCGTTTGCCAGTTACCACACCCTAGTCTTGCGACTCGTTCATGGGTTTTGTTTAGTGAGGTTAAGTCTTATGAAATTTAAGGAGTTGTTTCAGCTAAGCCTAGAGTCTATCAAGTTCTAGATCTAATTAGTCTACGTCTCATAAAGCCCACATAGATATATAACACACAGAGAATTCAGAATATTTCAATGCGTGGATCGGGTGCCGATAGACTCGAAAGCCATATCCTCAAACTAGACATTTTTCTAAAAATTTTTTCCAAAACACCTCTTGGCCCATTTCACAGCCCGAGTTTTAAACTGGGCTTTGATACCAAAATGTAACGCCCCCAAACCTGACCCATGCGTTTTGACCAGATCTGGTATGCTACAAGTTGTACATTGAAAACTTTTGCTTTGTTCATTATGGAAATCGTAAGTCAATTGGACATTATTTGGATAAATAAGTGACATTTTAAAATTTAAAATCCCTTGTATTACTATTATTAAGTATAAATAAACCTTATCATGAATTCATAAGTTGCATAACATTGAAAACTTCTTAGTTGAATAAAACTAGGGGCCTTATTACATAAATATTCCCAAATAAAATAAAATAAAATTTAAAGAAATCCCAAAAATAATTTGTAGAAATAAAACTTGATCGCCCTCGAGTCCGTCTTGGCTCCCATGTCCACGATCTACTGCTCATCTGGAAGAGTAGAGAAAGGAAAGCGTGAGTCACCAAGACTCAGTGTATAAATCTCAAAACACACAACGACCCGAGCCCAAAAAAACATTATGCGCCCTGACCCATACATGAAGGTAACAATCATAATCACATGGTAAATGATAAATAATGAATAGCCCAACCCATCCTAGGTTTCCATCCTCTACACACTAACCCGTACCAACCATCACACCTTAGGGATTTCTAAAATCAACCCTCCATCCGCTACATACCAAAACGACAGCCACACTGCCTATTCCTATTAATTAGGAATCATTGAATGTAGCATAGCCATCGATCACTATGTGACCTAACATTTGTATATGTGGGATTTCCACCACCGATCGTGAAGTGACCTATCATGCACTTCCCCTTCAATATCATATTCCCACCCCATGCACACACATAAAGAAAACATAATGCAGTCATATATATTTTTTGATACACATAGGGAGTTCTATGTTTACGTACCTGGCATCCTTGCCTAACCCTTTTTGGGTTCCATTCGACTGTCTATACAGCCTCATTTCGACATTTAAGCCCATAACATATATACTGTCATACATACGGGTTTATTAGTGTGTTAGAGATCTACACACCTGATTACCGATAAGACAATGCTTTCTATGTCGACGCTATCCTTAGTCGACACTCATCGCTATCTACCTAAGGTGTTGTTCAAGTCGGTCCACAACCAAGTGGCCAATCTCGAATGGCGAATCTTGCTCTTTTCTTAAACTTAGGTATTTTCTCCTTTGCACGATCCATATTTAATTCCATCACAAGTCCTTATCGTAATCGCTATCACAATATTTAATCGTTAATTCTCATTATAACCTTAAGATCTTGCATATAATGATCAAATCTAATAGAAATCTATGGAAATCTTCTTACCTTAAAAATCCCGAAAGTGGAGACTAGCTATTTTCGGCTTTTAGATCTAATTGACCAAGCTTCCTTCAAATCCCGAATTGTCGCCCATCATAAAACCATTAAACTATTAGCTTTCGGCTTTTGCCTTTCAAAAACTGGGAATAGATCATGAGAACTAATCAAAAATCAACACTTACCTTAGCATAGGAGATTCGACTAGCACTAAAAAGAGGATTCAACAATGCCAATGAAAGATTTAAATGCCAGAAGTATAGAACTAATTCTCAAATAAGATGAATAAAAGAGAAGACTATGGATACTTCAGCTTTTTAGAGAAATCGGCACAAGGAGGAAAAAGTGGAGAAGAGTTTCGGCTTTTGAAGAAATTGGAGAAAAGAAATTGGAGAAGGAGAAGCTAGGGAAATTCGGCATAATGAGAGAGGAATTTAGGGTTTTCAGTGTCAGAAACAAGGAGCTAGCCCTTCCTATTTATAGATATTTCGGCACCTACTGCTAAAAGCTGAAAACGCCCTTAAATTCAAGCTAAAAGAGAGGGCAAATTCAGCACTCTCTTTGCCATGCAGTAGCCAAATTTTACACTCCTCTAGGCAGTGGATTTTCGACCAACACTTCCCTTGAAGATAAGCTCTTAACTTTTCTCCTTTTTATCTACCATTTTATCAATTATAAAATCCATCTAAATCTTCCTATTTTTGAGCCTTGTAGCCGTCCACCTCATCAAATCTTAATGCCTAAATTTAACTCACTTAAATTAAAAGATTTGGGCTTTGTTAAACTTAAATTTTGGGCCCCTAACTCCTTGTGTGTGGCGTCACTCCTTGCTTTATTTTAGGTGCCGAAAATGGCTCTAAAAACATGGGCTCCTTGCGGCCAAAACTTGGGCCTCTTTTATTGTTAATGATGCCACCTTAAAATAATTCAATCAAGTCCTTTGCCTAATCCTAAGCCCAATTTTGAACCCCTATCACTTAAATTAACAAATTAAACATATCCTCACACTAAATGCATAGGCCCATAAATTTAGGATGTTACAACTTGATATTTTAAGTTCTACGAGAAAAAATCAAAACCTAGTAAGTTAGGGTATAATTTCTCTCAAAGTCCCCAAATATCATATATTATCAGTATTTAAAAGTCTTTGAATAAAATGCATAAATATAATTAAATGTGTTTTATAAAACAAATGGTTTTGGAGTAGATATGGAAACATACATATTTAATAGCAATTACGATAGCTACAGATCATATTAACAATAAATAATATAATAATATAATATTGATGAATAAAAAAGAATTATGTTAATCAATAATAAACAATTAAAGAGACATAAATAAATAAATAAGTAACGAGAATTGCGATCTCCACTTAAATAACAAAATCAAATGAAAAGGGAATGATATATTTAAACTTTGAATAAAAAAATAAAAGAATGTGACGATTTTAAAATTATTTAATATACACATAAACAAAATAAAAATTTAAAGTATAAAAAATAAGAATATTTATAACAAATATCTAATTTAATACATATAAGTAATTATACATAATAAAAGCAATTAATAAACATTATATAATAATTTTATAAAAATATATATAATACACTAATCATAAAAATTTACATATGTAAATAAAATAGGTTTTATAATATAAATAAATTTTATAAAACAAAATTTTAAAAATAATATATGATATAATATTATATAATATACAAATTAAAAAAAACATAATATAATAATTAATATATAAATCATAAAAATAATATTTAAACAAAATAAAATAAATAATAATAGTTTAGTATGTAATAAAGATAATACATAAATATATATATGCATTTTATACTATTAACAAAATTAATAAAATAAAATAATAAAACAATTTAATATAATAAAATAATTAAGTATAGTAGTAAAATAATAATAAAAATAAAATAAAAAGGTTTAAAATGAATAAGGATTAAATTAAAAAACGTGTTACACTACAGGGGTTAATATGGCAATTATGCCTTTTTAAAACGACGTCGTTCTGTCTCTGGCCCTAAAAGGCCTGGAGGACTAAATTGAAACAAATACCATAGTTCTGGGATAATTTAAAAAATAATTAAAATGCCAATTAGATGTAATTGTAAAAACACAATAATGCAGAAGGGCTTGACGTGCAAATAACCCATTTCTCAAAAACACGCGGATCCTTTGAGTCAGGTCAACTAAGCGCGGATCCTGAGTGAAACGACGTCGTTTTGGGCTATAGTAACCAGCCCCAAAACGGTGCCGTTTCAGGTGTCTCTATAAAAAATAAAAAAAATTCATTCTTCTCTTCAGCAAGAAAAAAAATAGAGAGACACTCCCCTGTCGATTTCCGGCTGAGCACCGGTGAAACTCCGATGTGACTCGCACCGTGCGGTGGCCGGAACCCCAAAAGTGTAAGTTTTTTTTAAATGTATTTTATATACGAGATATATTATTTTTTTAAAAATAAAATAAAATAAAATAATAGTATTCAAAAATAAAAAATAAAAATGAAACAAAACCTTGGCTCTCTTGATTTTTTTTTTTTTGTGTTGTATTTATGTATAAATCCCTATTTTATAGATTTTGTAGGGTTTTTATAACCCATAAAATAAAAAAAATGCCGTCTTTGCTTCTAATTTTTCCTTTCTTGTGTAGGTCAAAGGGAGGATCTCGCGACGGGGGACCTCCGCACGTTGATGATAGCGCGACTAGGTGCGAGGATTGCGGCGCAAAAAGAGCTAGGTGCGAGGCTTACAGCGCCTAGGGTTTCCTAGAAACCTTAGGTTTCATGTTTCTGTTAACATTTGGGCCATTTGGGCTTAAGTTTAGTTTGGGTCAGGGTCTGTTAGGTCTATTTCGGGTTTGGGTTTTGGTGTAAATGGGCTTCAGGTTTGGGTTTTGGTGTAAATGGGCTACGAGTTTTAGGTATTGGGTCAAAGGATTGGGCTATTTGGGGTAGTGAGTAGAATAGTTAGTCTTTTGTGTAATGGATTGGGTTTGGGCTTGCTTGAATTTTGGTTGTAAATGGACTATAAAAAGAAATTGTTTATTGGACATTTGGTATTTTATTTTTTTTTAATTCTAGTTTTCACGGGCCCAGGCAAAATGGGTTATTACATCCTATAAATTTTAAAACAAAGAGATATACATAAAGAAAATTTTAAAATAATAAAAAAGTTTTATATAAGAACCATTTAAAAGTTTTATACAAATAAAAAAACAATTAAAATAAAGGTAGAATTCATAAAATGATTTACAATGTCGTTAAAACAATTTTAAGAAATGAATGATTAAATAAATTTTAAAAAAAAGAATTACAAAGAATAAAAATATAAAGTGAATAACAATACTCAATTGTAATAAAAATAAAATCAAAAGGACAATTTACAAACTAATAAAATAGAGTCAAAGTCTAGAATGAAATGCGCACAAATGATCGGGAATTTAAAAGGAAAATATCCAAATACCAAGCGACATTTAAATAAGGGCTAAGTTGGAATGAATCGCAAAATTCTTGGGCAAAATTCAAAAAAAAAACTTATTTGAAAGATCAAGAAACACGGAAGGACCTATCACGCAATTCTCCCATACAGGCAGAAGCGCGCAGACCCTCATTGATGGGTCGGGTCACGCGTGGATCTTTATTTACTTAAACGACACCGTTTTTGAATCTCACTTAAGCCCCATTTTCCTTTAAAATTCATTTTTTACAGATCTAAAAAAACCTTAGGGAAAACCCTCTTTTCCCTCAACCCCCATCTCTTATTTGGCCAGCACTGATTTCGTCGGAGGTCTGATGCACCTTGGCCTAGAACGGTCGCCTAGGCTTTACAAGATGGGGTGATTAACCCCTTTTTGGAAAAGATGTGAGGGCTTAGCCTTTTTGGCCCAAAAACAGAAAGAAAGGAGAAGAAACCAAGGTCCCAACCCCGCTCGATCTGATTCCGACATCTGCGATGGACTTCCGACGACGAGGGCCACTTAGGTACCTTTCTTTCCTTCCTCTCTAGCTTTTTATTTCGTGTGAATTAAAAAATGTATGTATATAAAATAAAAAAAAATCAGACAAAAATAATAGAAAATGAAATCACCTTTAAAAAATCAATTTGATTGCTTTTGTATTGGTATTCGGTATCTAAATCTCCAGTTTTTTTTATTGATCTGTGTTTGTATATATGCCCATGAGTCCTTTTTACAGATTACATTAGGGTTTTATATCCCCAAAAATAAATCGAAATATCATAAGTACATAGATTCTATATTGCTATATTTGCTGCCTTTGATGCATTTTCTTTCCTTTTTGCAGGTGAACGATGAAGATGGGGGCGTGATTCACGCGCTAATGGAGGCGTGATTCACAACGAGGAGGGCTGGTATGGAGGCGACGACGCAAGGCCCTTGCTAGGGTTTTCCAGAAGCTAAAAATGTTGAAAAGAAATGGGTTTGTCGGGCTTGTTAATTGATTTAGGGTTAAAAGGTTTAATTGTCTGGGTTATTTGGGTGTTAGTGATTTGGGTCTAGGTGTAATTGGGCCTGTTTTGTAATCTGGACATTGGACTTTTATTAATTGGGTTTTTATATTTGGCTTTGTATGGGCCCAGGCACAAATAGGCTATTACAGTTGCCCCTCTTTGCTCATTGTCGTGTAACGAGAATAGAGCAAAGACTATAAAAGGACCAATTTTGCCCGGTCTTTCCGAGTATTGACTTCTTGGTCCTCGTCTTCTCCAAATGGCTTCCAACCCAACTGCAACTTCAAGGGTATTGGAATTTCAACTTAACTTTACATCTTTGTAAATACTGCAACTTTTGAAGTATTGGACTATCTGTTATACTTCTCTTTCAAGGAAATAAGTCTGACGATTTAATCTACTTCACTACAACTTCAAGAAAATAAGATTTGCCATAAGATTTGCTTTCTTCGATCTGCTCCACTACCACTTCAGAGAGGCAAGGCTAGTGTCTTCGATCTGCTTCACTGTAACTTCAGGAAGACAAGATCTGCAATCTTTAGTTTGCTCCACTGCAAACTCAGGAAAGCCAGGCTGATGTCTTCGATATGCTTCACTGCAACTTCAGGAAGACAAGATCTGTAATTTTTAGTCTGCTCTACTGCAAACTCAGGGAGACAAGGCTGGTGTCTTCGATATGCTTCACTACAACCTCAGGAAGGCCAGATCTGCTATCTTTAGTCTGCTCCACTGGAAACTCAGGGAAACAAGACTGGTGTCTTTGGTCTACTTCACTGCAACCTCAGGAAGGCAGGATCTGCTATCTTTTAGTCTGCTCCACTGTAAACTCAGGGAGACAAGGCTGATGTCTTTGATCTACTTCACTTCAACTTCAGGAAGGCCAGATCTGCTATTTTTAGTCTGCTCCACTAGAAACTCAGGGAGACAAGACTGGTGTCTTTGAGCTGCTTCACTACAACCTCAGGAAGATAAGATCTATTATCTTCATTTGCTCTGCTGCAACTTCAGGGAGGCAAGGCTAAAAGTGTCAATCTACCCTACTACATTGTCCTATAGGGGATGTAACCTGTAGAATGGGTATATGCTTATGCCGAATGATTAGGATGCCCTGATCGAAATGAGTCAAATGCTTCTAATTAGACGTGCTATGATATATGAATGCAGAAATGTTATGAGCATGATTCCTACTCAAGGTGTCATCTCTCAATTGTTCTGCATCCACGTTCCTCTCAAAGTATCAATCATATTCTGCTCAAATTATTTGCCTCATGGTAATTTCAGAGTCCGCTCCACTTGAACCTTGGGGACACAAGGCTTGTACCGCCTTCAAACCATCCCACCATGATTTATGTAATCGAAACTTTTTCAGTCCATCCCAACTGGAATTTAAGGGTACAGGATTTATTTCAACTCCAATCCATTCCACCATGATGCAGGGGTTTTGAATTTTTCCCCCTCAATTTGGTTTGTCACACTATTCCCCGAATATTATGACCCGATGAATATGCCTGTAAAATGACCTTGCTTATTTTCGTCACAACAACTCGTTATTTTGTCCAATTACCATTTGGACAGAGAATTGAGAGAAATAGTCTCTATCTAGACTCTTCTTTCTTAAATATTTCCAATCCTTATACATGGAAATTCTAAACAATTACCTTGTTTCAGTTTCTTGTATTATCTAGAAATTTCCAAAGTAATATGTAGAACTTCTTCTGTGAAAATATTATTAGTTCATCAATCATTATTTCAATGCAACATGCTTATGAATGGTAATAATGGACAACAAATAAATTGATCTTGAGGATAGTTCGAACTAAATAAATTATCAATAAAAAGGAAATTAACTGGGAAAACATCTTTGAAGAGAAAAAGAATCCAAAGATAGTAAATTGATATGAATAAGACAAAGACCAGGTGCCCTAGATAATGCAGATTGGGCTTCTATATACAAACTCCATGAAAACTGCTTTGAGCTTAACATGCGTTTAGAAGATCCAAAGTACTTTGTTGATGCCCCGATATGTAACATACTTCATTTCTTGTTGATTCAGGTATAGCAAGACCACTGCATGCCTTTCAAAATTTGAGCCGCCCTTTTCAGGTTTTCAACTTAAAACCCCTTTGGTCTCAAGGTGCCCTTTACGGGTTTTCGCCTAGGCCTCTCCTCTTTCTTTTTTTTTTTTTGAAGTCTCAAAGCACCCTTTGTGGGTTTTCACCTTGGCCTCCTCTCCTTTTTAAGCAAAATATTTTTTGACTGAATTCGAGTTCACAGGATTGGGTAAGCTTTTTCCATCCATTTCAGTCAAAATCAGTGCACCTCCAGAGAAAGCCTTCTTCACCATATATGGTCTTTCCCAATTCGGCATCCATTTTCCTCTGAAATCCCTTTGTATGGGAAGGAACTTTTTCAGTACAAGGTCCCTCTCGTGAAATTCTCTTGGGCAAACTTTTTTATCATAAGCTCGCATCATTCGTTTTTGGTACATCTGACTGTGGCGAATAGCCCTTAGCCTCTTTTCCTCAAACAAGCTCAACTGATCATATCTAGACTGGATCCATTCCGCTTCATCCACCTTTATCTCTAACAAAACTCAAAGAGAAGGTATCTCTACTTCAATAGGTAGGGCTGCCTCTATCTCGTAAACCAATGAGAAAGGAGTTGCCCCAGTAGAAGTTCTGACGAACGTTCGATAAGCATCGAGTGCAAATGGTAATTTCTAATGCCCATCCTTATAAGTCTCAGTCATTTTCCCAACTATCTTCTTAATGTTTTTATTGGCCGCTTCCACTGCCCCATTCATTTTTGGCCGATACGGAGATGAGTTGTGGTGTTTGATCTTGAATTAACTGTAGACTTCTACTATCGTGTTGTTGTTCAAGTTCAGTGCATTATCTGATATAATCCTCTTGGGCATTCCATATCGGCATATGATTTCCTTCTTCAAGAACCGGCTAACTGCTGACTTAGTAATGCTAGCGTATGAAGTAGCCTACACCCATTTCGTGAAGAAGTCAATAACCACGAAGACGAATCGATGCCCATTCAAAGATTTCGATGAGATCGGCCCAATGACATCTATGCCCCACATGGAAAAAGGCCATGGAGAAGTCATAACATGCAAAGGTGAAGGTGGTACATGAATTTTGTCTCCGTAAATCTGGCATTTATGACATATTTTGGCATAGTTGATACAATCTTCTTCCATGGTGGACCAATAGTATCCGAATCTCATTATTTGTCTAGCCATTGTGAATCCATTAGCATGTGTTCCAAAAACTCCCTCATGAACTTCTTCCAAAATTTTCCTAGCTTCAACAGCGTCAACACATCTCAATAGTACATGATCTTTTCTTTTTTGTACAAGATATCCCCATCTAAAACATAGTCACAGGCTAATCTTCTTAACGTTCTTTTTTTATTCTCAGTTGCATGATCAGGGTACTCACGATTTCTTACGTATCGCAATATATCTTGATATCAAGGGTAGTCATTCTTTTCCTCTTCTTCCATGTTACAACAATGAGCTGGAACTTCAAAAATACTCATCTGAATAGGTCTTATATCTTCTAGTTTGTTTACTTTAATCATAGAAGCTAGAGTTCCCAAAGCATCTACCATCTGTTTTTCATCACGTGGGAGACAATTAAAAGTGATGTCATCAAACTCCTCAATCAATCCTAAAACTATTTTTTGGTAATCGATCAGTTTGGTGTTTCTTGTCTCCCATTCACCTTTAAGCTAGTAAATTACTAATGTAAAATCTCCATATACTTCTAGCACTCTAATTTTACGCTCTATAGCTGCTTGAATTCCCATGATGCATGCTTCATACTTTGCCATATTGTTTGTGCAATCAAAATCCAATTTGCATGTGAATGGATAATGATCTCCACTTAGGGATACCAATATTGCCCCAATTCTATTTCCTACAGCATTTGATGCTCCATCAAAGTTTAGCTTCCACAGATACTCTTCATTAGTTGCCACATACATTAGCTCTTCATTGGGGAAATCAAAGCTCAAAGATTTATAATCTTCTAAAGCCCTACTAGCCAAAAATTCTGCTATTGCGCTCCCTTTTATAGCATTTTGGTTCACATAGACTATATCAAATTCAAAAAGCAAAATCTACCACCTTGCCATCCTTCCATTCAGTGCAGTTGACTCCATCATATACTTTAATGGGTCAAGTTTCAAAATTAGCCAGGTTGTATGATATAGCATATATTGCCTCAACCTTCGAGTTGTCCAAATCAAGGCACAACACAATTTCTCAATTGACGAATATCTCATTTCACACTCAGTGAACTTTTTACTTAGATAATATATTGCCATTTCTCTTCTTCCTGACTCATCATGTTGACCAAGCACACATCCCATGGAGCTATTGAACACTATCAAATACAATATTAATGGTCTATCTAGATTAGGTGGAGATAGTACTGGGGCATTTGACAGATATTGTTTGACTTTGTCAAAAGCTTTCTGGCACTCATCGTCCCATACGCCTTGGTTGTGTTTCTTAAGAAGATGAAATATGGGATCACATTTCTCAGTTAATTGTGAAATAAACCGAGCAATGTAATTTAACCTTCCAAGAAAACCTCGAACTTCTTTTTTAGTGCGTGGTAGAGGCAATTCTTGTATAGATTTGACCTTATCAGAGTCAACCTCGATTCCTCTCTCACTAACTACGAAGCCCAATAATTTCCCTGACCGAGCTCCAAAAGTACACTTTGTTGGGTTGAGCTTTAATTGAAATTTTCTCAATCTCAAGAACAACTTCTTCAAAACTTCAATGTGTTATTTTTCTGTTCGAGATTTGGTGATCATGTCATCAACATATACTTCAATCTCTTTGTGCATCATGTCATGGAATAAGGTTACCATGGCCCTTTGATATGTTGCTCCCACATTCTTTAGCCCGAATAGCATCACCTTATAACAAAAGGTACCCCACAATGTTATGAAAGTAGTTTCCTCCATATCCTCAGGATGCATCTTTATCTGATTGTATCCCGAAAAACCATCCAAGAAAGAAAACAATGAGTATCCTGCCGTATTATCCACCAACGTGTCAATATGAGGCAAAGGGAAATTGTCCTTTGGACTGGCTTTATTTAAGTCCCTGTAGTCTACACACATCCAAACCTTTCCATCCTTTTTAGGGACAGGAACAATATTGGCAACCCACTCTGAGTATTTGACCACTTGTAGAAAACCAGCATCAATCTGTTTCTTTACTTCTTCTTTTATTTTTAACACCACATCAGGCCACACCCTTCGTAGCTTTTCCTGAATTGGCTTTTGTCAAAACCATTTTTAAGTTTTTATAAAAACGGGGGTCGACTTTAAAAAAACAAAGATGGGAGTCACCACCAATCCCTTTTGACTTAGGTGTGATTGGATTACCTTATAAAGCATTTTATTTCAAAACATTGATTTTGGTCCACGAAATACAAGAAAAATGGGTTCGGGAGTCGGTTACGTACGAGGAAGGGTTAGCACCCTCGTAACGCCCAAAATTTGGTACCTAATTGATTATCTCATGTCCTAATGTCGAAATTTTGAAAAATTAAAAAATACGATCCATTTATTAGGAAGAAAACCAAGACTTACCTATCTCAAAGAAATAAAATGCTATACCCAATAAGTTAGGATGCAACATCTCATGACTTTGAAACTAGGTTTGCCTTTATTTGTAAAAAATTTCTTACCTCGAGACACGAAACATCATATCCAATAAGTTAGGATACAACGTTCTGAATTCTCGAGAATAAGTTTTGATTTGAAGGTTATAAGTTTCAATTTCGAAAGAAAGGGGATACTTATTATTTTAAGTTCAATCGGGAAAAATCGAAACCCAATGAGTTAGGGCACAATTTTTCTCGAAGTCCCAAATATTATGTATCACCGTATTTTTTAAGAAAAACTTTGAATAAAATACGACAATTTTGCAAAGTGTTTTTTTTTTAAAAAAATGGTTTGAGTAAGATATTGCATTGATACATTATAATGTACATAGTTGATAGCAATTCACCATAACCACAAGTCATATTAATGATTAATGCTAATATAGTCAATTAACGAAAGAATATAGCAACTAATATATGAAATGAAATGAAATAACTATAACACCCCAAACCCGGCCCATGAGTCTTGACCAGATCTGGCATGTCACGGAGTAAAACGATTTGAAACATTTTGAGTGTCTGGTGAAAACTTGATAAAATTTGGCTAAGGTATTAAAACAGTGTTTGAAAACTCAGTTGGGATTATTTTTATAAACATGGTTGTGTTGATAAATCCTTTGAAAACGTTTGATCATGTAAAATTTTAAAATCATCAGGGTTATAGTTGACTTGGTGTATTATGCTACCCGATGGTAACATCTTTAAAAACTCGTAAAAGTTACTTAATTTGAAAATGTTGCTTTTAACCGGTTTACTTAACATTTATAATTTCATTTTGTAATTTAGTATAAGTAAATTAAAACAACTAACTAAACATCCAAATAATAATTAGCGGCCTTATTACAACCCAAATTCAAAATGTAGAAAGTAAATAAACATGAACAAAATCAAATAAAATTCCAAAAACAAAGGAACAAGCATGGCCGCCTCGAGTCCTATCCGACTCCATCCCAGTGATCTACTCATCTGCAAAATTATATGGGAAGGGGTGAGTCACCAAGACTCGGTGTGTAAATCCCCTACCCGGAAATGTAACTCATACACAAATTATTAATAAACATGCAAATATGCAACCCCATTAACCATCCGTACTCCTTTAACTACCCCGTGTGGTCAAAACCACTGGTGGTCAAAACCACTGGTGACTAGAGTCACAAATCAAATGATGGGGCCAACCTATCATGTGGTCAAAACCACTGATGACCATAGGTCACAATTATCATAATGTGGTCAAAACCACTGGTGGTACCAAACCACTGGGACTTAGTCACAATTTATCAACAGTGTGGTCAAAACCACTGGTGACTGAAGTCACAATTGAGCTGATGAGGCCAACCCATCTTGTGGTCAAAACCACTGGTGACAATCCATAAAGATCATCCCCCTCCTCTCATCAATCCCACCTACATATCAATTATCATAATACCATATATCATACATTTATGTATAGCATAGCATTCAACAGCATGTGATGGCATACTCAAGCATATATCATAGATCACGTAATAGGGGACTTACCTGGAATCCAAGCTTAAGCCCACAAGCAAATCACTACCACAATGACTAAGAAGGCAACAATAGAGCAACGTTAACTAATAAAATGTGTAAAGAGTTTTACACACCTGTTACTAACACGAATCTTAGATCCCGAAGTTTCGATCTACTGTGCTCTATCCCTTGACCCTATATTCGGCCAATCACTAAAGTTAGTGCCATGGGCCTATTCGGCTGAATTAGTAATCCCGAAGGACTAATCACACCTATAATCCAAATATGGCCCTAGGCCGAATCTTATCATTACTTACCAAGGCAAAATCGAAATCCCGGAAAATGACTCCTATCTTCTAAACTGTCGAAATCCCTATATGTCACTTTGTTAAAATCGGCTATAAGCAAATCTATGGAAAGTGGCCTATGGCCGAATACTATATTGGCTTACCTTGCAGAATTGTGACCACGAAAGGCTCCCTCAATGCACCTTGCCATTAGCTACACACAAAACATACACTATTATAACCATAACCACATTCGGCCACTTACCAAGGCTTGTTTCCCAAGCTTTCGGCACATAAAAAGGAAGGGAAGAGAAACCGAATGCTTAAGAGAGGCACTTACCAACCTTTTGGAATCAACAGCACCTTACTAGGAGGATTCGGCTTAAGCCCTTTATGGAAGAGATATTCGGCTAGCAACACAAATGGAAGGTGCAATTTTTAGTAAAAGAGAAGGGGTAGGTTCGGCTAAGTAGAAGAAAAGAAGAAGAGAATTTTTGAAGAATTTTAGCAATTGTGGTTAGGAAGAATTCGGCCAGCAACAAGAAGAGAAAAGAAAAGAATTTTTATGAATTTCAGCCCCTCTCTCTAGGTGATAAAATTGAATGTGGATGGCCCTAATGAGTCCTTCATTTGGCCAATTTTCACCCTCTTTTTGTGATAATTTCCAGCTTTTAATTATCACTCAAAAATAACATTTATCTTTTATTTGTATCTCCTAGCCACTCCTCAAACAAAATTAAATGAAAATAAACTACTAACACTTACTCTTCCAGCCGAATTTTAGAGCAAAAATTGAGCTTATCCTTATCAAATTAAGAGTCCAAAAATCAGACCATTAGCTCACCCTCTTCACGCCAATTTGAAAAAATAAAAATAAAACCCCAATTGTTGCTCCCTTGGTTCGAACATAGGACCTCACTGCCGCAGCCCTCTTATAACGCCCCATGCCACTCTTCCAAATTGACTTTCATGCCCAAACTCACCCACAAAAATCTTTTAAAGCCTTCTACCTTGGCCCCCTTTCCTTTAACGCCAGAAAGCCCAAAAAAATAAAACACATCCCCTTGTAACTCCCAAGATTCAACCCAAGACACCTTAATCATAATTGATTTAAACTCGCCCAATCGTTAGGACCTAATATGGGTCGTTACTAAGAAGAAAAACTTTTGAAACCCATTTTCTAAATCCACTCAAGTTTTGTTGAAAATCGCTCATTTTAAGTTATCTTGCTTAAATTATACTTAGTCCAATTTGAAAATTTAATTAAGTCAAGTTATTACACAAATTTTCGGATGTGCTGATGGCACGATAAAACATTTTTGTTAATTTAGAAAAACGTAATTCAAATTTTAACTAAAATAAATAATCCAACATATAGGAAAATAACTAAAGTAAAGTATGATGAGGCCTTATTACATCCAAAATAAAACAACCCAATAACAAAATTTAAAATAACTAAAATTAAAGTTCGTCTAATTTTAAATCCACCGCATGGCCTCCTCAAGTCCCTCCGGCCCATGTCCGCGATCTAAGCATCACCGAAAAAATAATGGAGAAGGTGAGTCACCAAGACTCAAGATGTAACCCTTCCCCGCTTTTAAAATATTTTTCATACACAACATATAACATTTAATATGCAAAATAATGTGTACCCAACCTAGCCAACCATACGCCATCGCTCTACCCCTGTTGTGGTACCAAACCACCGGTGGTGCTAAACCACTTGTGACATATAGTCACAATGTGTTACTAAAACACCGGTGTCCGTGAGACACAAATCGGTGATGGGGCCAACCCATCGTGTGATACCAAATCACCGCGATTTATCCCATATCTCAAGTGGGGCCAACCCACGGTGGTGTTAACCACGTGGACAAGTCGCTATTGAGGTACTAAACCTCTGGAGGTACCAAACCTCCGTGACATATAGTCACGGTGTGTTACCAAAACATCTTGGTGCCCGTCGGCACAATAATCTGCGCCTCCACTCACTAATCCCACATCAATCACATACTTAAATCTCGTAACAATACATCATGCTTACCAAAAGCATCAAATAACAAGTGCACATTTTGAGGGACTTACCCTGGATTGCCAACTATACCGATATGGTATATTATCAATGCTACATAGAAATCAAGTTAGCATTCACAACAAACAACATATTAACAAATTATATGTGTGTATGTACACACTGTCACCACCGGATAGTCTAAATCCCAAAAGGAGAGCCACCACCCTAACTCTATCGCCTCTATATTCGCCAAGACATGTGTTAGTACATTCGCCAAATCAATCAATTTTAAGGGTTCTCCTTTGAACCCTAATCCTTACCCAAAGTCTTGAGTATCACCTTTTGCTTCACCACCCTAAAATCCAGACTTAACTAAATTAGTAGCCTTTCGACAATCGATTAACAACTACTTAACTAAAGTAGATCTTACCATTACTTACCAACCAAATATCGAGGAAGGAGGGTTAGATCTATCGCTCGTGAATCCCGGAGTTCCTAGATGAAATTAGTTCCAAAGAGTGGTTAGTTCTCTCTGCTTGCAAATGCCGAAATTTTGGCTTTTCTCCAACCCACAAGTCGATGTGAGAAAGGAAAATATGAAAAGAATGTTCGCCATCACTTACCTTTGCAACAATCGAATATAGAGAAATCCCGAACCACTATTCTACCAAGTAGAGTTTAAAGAAAAGAAGGAATTTGACACTTTGATAGGTATTAGATTCTACTAGGGGTTTAAAACAAGGTCGGACTTTTGGTGAAAAAGAAAGAAGAAAAGTAGATAGGGAATAGATGATTCGGCTAGCAAGAAATAAAAGAAGAAGAGATTTGAGGAGGGGAATTCGGCAATGGAAGATGCAAAGAGGGTTCGGCCAAGGTTTTGGAGAGGATGTAAAAAGGAAAAAAAATAAGACGAGAGGGTTTGGAGATTCGGCTATCAAACTTGGAAAAAAAGAAAACAAGGGATCAAGTGAGTGTTTTTATAGGCATTCGGCACCCCCTCTAGTAGCCTTGCCGTCCAACTCTTCTCCCAAGAGTCCAAAATCCATCAATCTTCCT
This sequence comes from Gossypium rotundifolium, assembly GCA_025506655.1. NCBI lineage: Eukaryota > Viridiplantae > Streptophyta > Magnoliopsida > Malvales > Malvaceae > Gossypium > Gossypium rotundifolium. Next base: position 152,338,958 of record CP106733.1, on the reverse strand, counting down.
TGAATCACTCCAAGCCACTTGTTTAATTAAATTCAAAATAATTTGAATTAATCCCAAGTAAATCAACTAGTATCTCCTTTATCACCTTTTATTTTGTTTATCGAAATGAACTAATATCATCCTAATTATCCTTGGAAATTAATATTAAGTAAAATCCTTAATTATCTCATAATATAAAGAGTTTAAAAAGAGAAGAAACTCTCCTTCCTATGCCGTCCAACATAATGCCAAAAAGAGAGATTTTCGCGACTCGAACACAAGCTCTCCCTTGCTCCTTGGTGGCGTCACATGTAGCTCTTAAGTGGGCTTACTTTGCCACTTGGTCTAGGCTCATTTTATGTCCAAATTATCCCCATTTATTCTTATAACACCCTCTTGCTAAGGCTTCCTACCTTAAAAGTTAAAAACTAAAATTTCCTACCAACTCGAGCCAACACAAAGCCTTAAATTAAACTCTATTATTCCATAAATAATATCTCAATAGCCTTACATAAGAAAATGATTAAGTTCCAAATAACCCCCTTTTGGGATGTTACGCCTACCCCTTAAAATAAATTTCATTCCAAATTACATAACTAAAACAGATGAGGGTATTGTCACCAGATCACATCCTCGTGTTCCCATGTAGCTTCCTCAACACCATGGTTCCGCCATAGCACTTTCACTAAGAGGCACCGACTTCCTACGAGAACCTTTATATCTCTATCTAAGATCCGAACCTTCCTCCTCAAAGATAAGTCTGCGTTAACCTCGATTTACATCACAGGCACCACATGTGATGGATCCGACCGATACCGCCTCAAAGATTGATACGTGAAAGACGCCATGTATCCGACTTAACTCACGGCAGCTCAAGTGATAAGCTACCGGCCCTACTCGCTTCAAGATCTTGATATGGGCCAATGAATCTTGGGCTCAGCTTCCCTTTTCGCCCAAATCTTAGTACCTTCTTCCAAGGCGACACCTTTAGAAAGACCTTGTCTCCCACAGCATACTCCATTTCCTTTCGTTTGAGATCGGCATAAGACTTACGCTTATCTCGAGGCTTCCTTGAGACGAGACCAATCACTTTGACTTTGTCTTGATCTACGCTACCAATTCGGGCCCAACACTTGTCGCTCATCCAACTCCGCCCAACATGTCGAGTTCGGCATTTTCGTCCATACAATTGCTTCGTAGGTGCCATCCTAATACTCGCTTGGTAGCTATTGTTGTAGGCAAACTTCGGCCAAAGGTAGGAATTCCTCCCAACTACCCCTAATTCCAAGACACAACCCTCAAAGATATCTTCTAAGATCTGTATGACCCTTTCTGACTGCCCGTCCGTCTGAGGATGGAAAGCTGTGCTGAAATCCAATCGCGTACCCAATGCTTGATGTAACGCTTTCCAAAACCTCGAAGTGAACCTTGGGTCCCTATCTGAGATAACTGATACAGGTACACCATGTAATCTGACTATCTCGGCCACATACAACTTTGCTAGTTTCTGGAGTGAGTAGTCCATTCTCACCGGTATGAAGTGAGCTGATTTAGTCAGACGGTCTACGATTACCCAAACTGCATCTTTCTTGCTGGGCGTAAGGGGTAGACCACTGACGAAATCCATAGTGATCCTCTCCCATTTCCATTGAGGAATCTTTACCGGTTGAAGTAGCCCCGATGGTAACTGGTGTTCAGCCTTAACCTGCTGACACGTCAAACACTTCCCTACGAATTCCGTTATCTCACGCTTCAATCCGGGCCACCAGAACTGTTTCCGTAGATCTCCATACATCTTGCTTCCTCCCGGATGCATAGCGTAGGGGCTGCTATGAGCATCCTGGAGAATTTTCCGCCTCAACTCCATATCCTTTGGCATACAGGGCCGTCCTTGAAAACATAACACACCATCACCAGTCAAACTATACCCTTCCAAACCACTATCCTGAACTTGCATTCTCTTCGCATTTAACCCTCCATCCACCAATTGTTTATCCTTAATCTCCTCGATCCACGTTGGCTTAACTTGAAGTTCTCGCCAAAAGGCTTCCATCACATAGAGGCTCAACTCGAGCAAACATTGCTCTTAAATCCGCCACGACCTTCCTGCTCAACGCTACGACCACCACGTTAGCCTTACCTTGATGATATTCGATGGAGCGATCGTAGTCCTTAATGCGGCTCAATCCATCGGTGACATCTCAAATTCGAGATCCTTCAGTGTCAAGATACCTCAAACTTTTATGGTCCGTAAATTACCGACTTCTCCCCATAAAGATAATGTCTCCATATTTTCGTATGCGAAGACGATCGGCTAACTCCAGTGTCGTGAGTTGGATAGTTAACCTCATGCGGTCTCGGTGACGGATGCATAGGCTACTACCTTCCCATCCTGCATCAACACACACCCCAAACCAAAGTGAGATGCATCACAATAAACCGTGAATAATTTCCGCCTCGGGTTGCACTAAAACCGAGCTTAAAACGAATCTTCCTCGACTTATCAAAACTTTCTTCGCTTCTCCAACCATACAAATGGAACACCTTTCCTTAGCAACTTAGTCAATCGCGCCACGATCGGAGAGAACCTTCCACAAACCTCCGATAATACCTGCTAAACCCGTAAAACTTCAGATCTTTGCCACCGACTTAGGCGGTTTCCACTCCAATACCGCTTCAATCTTGCGGGATCCACTCTAATCCTTCCACGACACTACGTGACCTAAGAAAGCCACCTCACTTAGCCAAAATTAGCACTTCTGAATTTGGCATACAACCGTTTTCCCTCAACACTTGCGTAACTATCCGTAAATGCTTGTCATGCTCTTCCTCCGTCCTTGAGTAAACCAATATGTCATCTATGAACACTCGACAAATTGGTCCAAGTACTATTGAAAACTCGCTCATTAGATCCATGAACGCCACGATGCATTGGTCAACCGAATGGCATCACTAGAAACTTCGTAATGCCCATACCGAGTTCAAACGCCGCCTTGTGAACATCGCCCCTTCACCTTAAGTTGATGGTAACTTGACCTAAGGTCTATCTTCAAAACACCGACGCTTCTTCAATCGGGTCAAACAAGTCATCGATCCGAGGCAATGGGTACTTGTTTTTGATCGTTAACTTGTTTAACTCGACGGTGTCGATGCACATTCGCATAGAACCGCCCTTCTTCTTGACAAACAACACAAGCGCTCCCACGGAGATATACTAGGTCGAATAAATCCTTATCCAAGAGCTCCTAAATTTGAGCCTTCACTCCACCAATTCCTTTGGTGCCATTCGGTGGTGCTATAGACAGTGTACTGTTCGGGTAGCAAGTCTATATCGATTCGACTTCCGATCCGGAGGCGGACGGAAGTTCTTCCTGGAACACATCAAGAAATTCCCCAACCGTTCGGACCTTTCCAACTCGACTCCTTAGCTTCCAAAGCACAAAGTCGAACCAAATACGCCTTTACAACCCTTCTTGACCATCTTTTCCACCTTCAAGGCAGACACCATATTGGATAGGTAATTCCTTCTATCACCTATCATAACCACTTCACCACCCTCACCGTCTTAAGAACCATGCGCTTAGTCACAATCCAAATTACCGACACTTAGCCACCAATCCATTCCAAGGATCAAATCGAACTCCCTAATGGTAGTTCCATCGATCGATACAATACAACCCCTTGGAGTTCTAGGGGTACGTCTCTAAAAAGTTTGTCTACCACTACGGAGTGACCTAAAGGACTCACTACAGTTATCTCCCTAGCAGCAGTCTCAGAGTCTAGGTTTAAAGTCTCTACCACACTACTTGCTACGTACGAGTGTGTAGACCCCACATCAATTAATGCATAATAAGGAAGACCAAAATCAAAAAGCGTGCAAGTTATGACATCCGGTCGTCACCCTCTCATGACGCCTTGCCGATAGACTAAGCCAGTCGCTTAGCCTCTCAGGTTTGCTGAACCTCTCGCCAGAGTTCCTCGACCTCGGTTAGGACCATTGCTTCCTCTGCCATTACCACGACCCTCTCTCAGGTCCCACATTTCGATCCCGAGTGCAGTTCTCCTCTGGTGATTTGAGCTCACTTCGGGACAATCTCGACCGATGTTCTAAAGACCCACACTCAAAACATCCTCTATCATGGGGTCGAGCAACCTCCCAATGGGACTTCCCACAGTGATTAGACCGAGCCGCGGTCTCGATTAGTAGCTACGGGCCTTGTCACCGATTGGCCCACTCTGCCTAGCCTTCTTCTCGATCATTACCATCGGATCCGGTGACCCAAATCATCTCTTTTGATTATTTCTACTATAATTCGCCTCACGACCTCCTTGATCCCTCGGCTACTTTAGCCTTTTCCACCGAGATGAAAACTCACGAACTTGTCATGGGCAATCAAGAACCTCAAGTCATCTGGTCCGTCCTCAAGCGAGACAACACGCTGTGTTTCAAGCTCGATTCTCCGCATACCTACTCACCTCAAAACTCCGCCTCATACTCGCCACGGACTTAGTTCTTTGTACTAGACCCGGAAAAGCCTTCCTCTCAACACAAGGCGGTGGCGGTTACATACTTCTTCCGAAAGCGGTTTTGAAATAATCCCGTGTCAAATCATCTGCCAGTAGCGCCATCCCGAATCGTCACCACCAATCGACACGCCTCATCCTTTAGAAGCGTCTGACCTTTCGACTTTTCCTCCTCGGTCGGTCAAGATCATCCATTATCCTTTCAGATTCCACCAATACTACTGCTACACTGGTGCCACTCGACACACCGGAACACCTCGGCTCCTTGGACCAATTCGCTCGAGAATGATTTTTGAGCTCCTAAATTTCCACCACCACCACCAATTCGAGGACTCGCAATACTGCTTGCGATCTTGCTTCTCCTCCCGTCTCGATCCTGCTCCTGCTCCAAAAGTGGAGGTGGTGGTGGCGATGGTACATCATTTTCGAACCTTGTCCCGACTGACGGGTTCGTATACATCATCATCCTACCCTCATCAAGGCGTCCACGGCGTCCACGTCCTCTAGAACTCATTCTATCTCTCGCGCTTTTAATGATTAAGAGAAATTTTATGTATTAGCGTTTGTTCCACTTCATTACTCGCAAGAAATTTTATGAAGAAATTTTAATTAGGGATTCTTTCGTGCAAACAAGGTTTGATCTTCTATCCTAGTTCACACAAAGAAGTTCTTGCATCCATTCCTTAATACTTTCCATACCTATTCTCTTGGACATTTCGCCCATTTCTAACCTGTGGTATTTTCGTCATTTTCCTGCTGGGGTATTCTCGTAATAAAAGAGATTTTAAAACTTTCGAGAGTAGGTTGTTTTGCAATTCTCAACACCTGAGGGTATTATTAAGAATCGATAAGATTTAAAGTTATGGCATTATTTCTAAACCGTGGTATTTTGGTAATTTGGTCCTCCAGGTAATTTGGTAATTTTTGTAAAACAAGGGTGTTTTAACCATTATAAAACTCGAGGGTCCTTTTGAGAATTTTCCTTCTTAAAACGGTGATGTTGCAAAAATTTTGTACTGGGGGCATTTTGGTAATTTTATGAGTTGAGGCGTTTTAGTAATTTTTTTCAAAACCAAAGTGTTTCATTGAGGATTTCCAAAGTGAGTTGAATATTGGAGAAGTAGTTAAAATTTTGGACAAAATCATTGAGTTGATGTTTTATGGACCAGGGTATTTTAGTAATTTTACCCCAAGGGCATTTTCGTAATTTTCCATAAATCAAACTTTTTCGGGGAAAACATTGTAAAGAGAGTTGTTCTTACTTTTGAAGGAGTGATTTGAAAAGTTTTAAAACCAAGTTTTGTTGTTCCATTTCTTTTTCCAAAAATCAAGGCTAATTCCTTTCTGGTTTTAATCGTTATGTTTAGCCTATGACCGAGCCCTCTTGGTCGGGTGAACCAAGCTACGCACCAGGCGGGTTTCGTGGAGAGGAGGTGAGTCACACTGACCGCTTAAATACCAAGCTCCCACCGAACCTTTCTAGACATGCGCACGAGGTTACCACACCACCGAGCCCTCTCGAGTTAGGGTGAACCCAAGCTACGCACTGTAGGATACTGCAAGAGGTGGTGAGTCACTGACCGCTTAAATACCGTGCTCTTCCAGCCCAATCCTAGACATGCATCTGGGGTTACCACACCCTAGCTCAAAGGACTAAGTCATAGATTGGTTTAGTTCTTTAAGTCTTATGTTTAGCTTGTGTGTTTGAGTAATCTAATCCTAGGGTTCAAATTCTATAAGTCTATCTACGCCCATGCTTCCTACCCTTCTACGTAATATAATTCACAGAGGTTTAGATGTACTTACCTCGGGCGGATCGGTGCTGAGACTCTGGCCATGCCGCTTAAAACCCAAAACAATTAATAAGGCCTACTAAAACATTTTTGGGCCTTGGGCCCCACAAATGAAGTTTTGAACGGGCTCGATACTAATTTGTAACATTTCAAACTCTACCAATCGTTAGGACCGAATATGGGTCGTTACTAAGAAGAAAAACTTTTGAAACCCATTTTCTAAATCCACTCAAGTTTTGTTGAAAATCGCCATTTTAAGTTATCTTGCCAAATTATACTTAGTCCAATTTGAAAATTTAATTAAGTCAAGTTATTACACAAATTTTCGATGTTCTATGTACGATAAAATATTTTTCGTGTTAATTTAGAAAAACGTAATTCAAATTTTAACTAAAATAAATAATCCAACATATAGGAAAATAACTAAAGTAAAGTATGATGAGGCCTTATTACATCCAAAATAAAACAACCCAATAACAAAATTTAAAATAACTAAAATTAAAGTTCGTCTAATTTTAAATCCACCGCATGGCCTCCTCAAGTCCCTCCGGCTCCATGTCCGCGATCTAAGCATCACCTGAAAAAATAATGGAGAAGGTGAGTCACCAAGACTCAGTATGTAACCCTTCCCCGTTTTAAAATATTTTTCATACACAACATATAACATTTAATATGCAAAATAATGTGTACCCAACCTAGCCAACCATACGCCACTGTCTTACCCCGTTGTGGTACCAAACCACTGGTGGTGCTAAACCACCGGTGACATATAGTCACAATGTGTTACCAAAACACTGGTGTCCGTAGACACAAATCGGGTGATGGGGCCAACCCATCGTGTGATACCAAATCACTGGCAGACGATCCCATATCTCAAGTGGGGCCAACCCACGGTGGTGTTAACCACAGGGACAAGTCGCTATTGAGGTACCAAACCTCTGGTGACATATAGTCACGGTGTGTTACCAAAACATCGGTGCCCGTCGGCACAATAATATCGCCTCCACTCACTAATCCCACATCAATCACATACTTAAATCTCGTAACAATACATCATGCTTACCAAAAGCATCAAATAACAAGTGCACATTTTTAGGGACTTACCCGATTGCCAACTATACCGATATGGTATATTATCAATGCTACATAGAAATCAAGTTAGCATTCACAACAAACAAAGATATTAACAAATTATATGTGTGTATGTACACACTGCCACCACCGGATAGTCTAAATCCCAAAAGGAGAGCCACCACCCTAACTCTATCGCCTTTATATTCGCCAAGACATGTGTTAGTACATTCGGCCAAATCAATCAATTTAAGGGTTCTCCTTTTGAACCCTAATCCTTACCCGAAAGTCTTGAGTATCACCTTTTGCTTCACCACCCTAAAATCGGCACTTAACTAAATTAGTAGCCTTTAGAGCAATCGATTAACAACTACTTAACTAAAGTAGATCTTACCATTACTTACCAACCAAATATCGAGGAAGGAGGGTTAGATCTATCGTCGTGAATCCGGAGTTCCTAGATGAAATTAGTTCCAAAGAGTGGTTAGTTCTTCGCTTGCAAATGCCGAATTTGCTTTTCTCCAACCCACAAGTCGACAGAGAAAGGAAAATATGAAAAGAATGTTCGCCATCACTTACCTTTGCAACAATCGAATATAGGAGAAATCCCGAACCACTATTCGGCCAAGTAGAGTTTAAAGAAAAGAGAAGGAATTTCGGCACTTTGATAGGTATTAGATTCGGCTAGGGGGTTTAAAACAAGGCTGGACTTTTGGTGAAAAAGAAAGAAGAAAAGTAGATAGGGAATAGATGATTCGGCTAGCAAGAAATAAAAGAAGAAGAGATTTGAGGAGGGAATTCGCAATGGAAGATGCAAGAGGGTTCGCCAAGGTTTTGGAGAGGATGTAAAAGGAAAAAATAAGACGAGAGGGTTTGGAGATTCTGCTATCAAACTTGGAAAAAAGAAAACAAGGGATCAAGTGAGTGTTTTTATAGGCATTCGCAACCCCCTCTAGTAGCCTTGTGCCCAACTCTTCTCCCAAGAGTCCAAAATCCATCAATCTTCCTTGAATCACTCCAAGCCACTTGTTTAATTAAATTCAAAATAATTTGAATTAATCCCAAGTAAATCAACTAGTATCTCCTTTATCACCTTTTATTTTGTTTATCGAAATGAACTAATATCATCCTAATTATCCTTGGAAATTAATATTAAGTAAAATCCTTAATTATCTCATAATATAAAGAGTTTAAAAGAGAAGAAACTCTCCTTCCTATGCCGCCCAACATAATGCCAAAAGAGAGATTTTCATGACTAACACAAGCTCTCCTTGCTCCTTGGTGGCGTCACATGTAGTTCTTAAGTGGGCTTACTTTGCCACTTGGTCTAGGCTCATTTATGTCCAAATTATCCCCATTTATTCTTATAACACCCTCTTGCTAAGGCTTCCTACCTTAAAAGTTAAAAACTAAAATTTCCTACCAACTCGAGCCAACACAAAGCCTTAAATTAAACTCTATTATTCCATAAATAATATCTCAGCAGTTCTTACATAAGAAAAATGATTAAGTTCCAAATAACCCCCCTTTTTGGGATGTTACACAATCGTCACCTCTAAGCCCTTAAGTGGTGCATGAAAGCCACTTTGCCTATTAATTCTTTGTGTCATGCTTCTCCCGGAATTTTTCTTAACCACTATCTCACCTAGCTCCCTTCTTTTAAACACTTAAAAAGAAATTTTTAGTCCTAAGTCAGGCCTAGCTCGGGGTTATGACTAGACCCTAAACATGCCTAGCAATCATAGGATTCACTTCTTCAAGCACACACATGAGAAAAATAATTAAATGACAAACAACCCCTAATTCAGGATGTTACAATAACTATGCTAAAGCAATAATAAACAAATAAAAGAAAATAAATAAACGAATAGAAGATCAAATATGAGAAGTAAAGAAATTAATAATATATTTAAACACTGAATAAATATTATAACAAAAAAATATGATAATTTTAAAACAATTAATATGTATAAACAATATGTTTTAAATGAATTGTAAAAACTTAGAGTATATAAAAATATAGGATTCTTATAATAAATATATAATTTAATAATTTAGTATATATATAAATAAAAATGATAATATATGATAAAAACAATTATAAATAAATAGCATATATAAAAATAATAAAATTATAATACAATAATCATAAAAAAAGCTACGTATTTAATATAAACAATATAAACAATATATGTTATACAATATACTGAATTTATATAATATAAAGGATAAAATAATTTAAATTATACATATAATATAATATGATAACATATAATATACAAAATTTTTAAAGAGGTATAATATAATAACTCATATATGAATTATAAAACAATATATAATATATGAATAATATTGAAAAATAACATAATATAAATAATAAATAATAATTTAATATATATAATACTAAAATAATTAAAAATAAGAATAAAATAAAATTAAAAGAAGTAGAAATCAATTAAACAAGGATTGAATTAAAATAATAATAAAAAATTAAGGTTAAATTGCAAAAGGATTATATTGGAACGCGCGCCAAACCATAGGGACTTATTGGGCAATTATGCCCTACTTCCTAAATGGCGCCTTTGTAACACCCCAAACCCCGCCCAAACACTACAACCGGATCTGGTTTATCACTAAGAAAATTTTTGTAAAACCAATCGTAATAAATAAAGCCCAAATGAAAATTTTATAATATGTGCCTTAATAATCAAAACCCAAAAGCAATTACATGTTTTTGAAAGAAATTAAAATAAGAATAAATATTAAAGGCCCATAATAAAACTAAAATGTAAACTAATGGGCCATGGCCTTATTACAACGTAGTTTGAATCCATAACATAAAATACTTTGAAAAAAAACTATTAAGTGGGAACTTTTCACCGGATCCACATATTCTTTTGCATGGCCACCTTGCGCTCCACTTCAGCCCGGTCCGTTACACTAATTGTCACCTGAAATGTTAGTTTAATTTGGGTGAGTCGCGAGACTCAGTGTGCAACCCTCATGCACCACTAGATTTGGGCCTCATAAAACATAATAATAATTTCATTTACATGGAAACAAATAATATGCAAAACCCAACCCAATTGCCTAGGTTTCCATTTGCTACACGCCCCCGTACCAACCAACACACCATTGGGGATTTCTACAATCAACCCACACTGCTACACGCCAAGATGGCAGTCATGCTGCTCATCAACATATATCGGTAGAAGCCCTTATAATGATCACGGCATTAGCACATCTGATAAATCACTAGACAAACCGCTACACATATACATATACATATACTTCCTCCTTTCATCACCCAACCCATGCAAACATGTACAATAATTTAAAAACATGTACAATAATTTACTTGTAACATATAATCAGATTATTTACTAACCTGAGGGTCCGCTGTTTAAATCCGAGATTTTGGCTTTTAATGTAACATATAAAACTTATGAACATATATATAATTAATCAGATCTAGACGGTGGGGAAGTATTACACACCTGATTTTCGTACTAATACTTTCTCTACGTCTACGCTACTATCACTCGAGACCACCATTATCGGTCCTCGATCTGACTTTGATGTAGACCCACACCCCGATGGCCAATCTCGCACTACCGAAACAGATCGCTTCTTGTATTTGGGTGTTGGTTGTACAGATTCAACCTTTTCTGCCCGACTGTTATTCGAGTCCATCCTTAATCACTAAATCATTTAAATGATGAGATCTAATTACTTAATAATTATAACTCTTAAATCGAATTCTTACCTAATTAATTGAATCCCGATTGTCGTTGAGAACTCATCACCTCCCTTCCTACATTCGGCCATCACTAAAAGTAATTAACCAAACCAATGATCGAAAGCCATCTAACACTTTATGCCATTCGGCCGAAAACAAAAGAACAGAAAAGTAGCCATTCGGTTGAACCTACCCTTGGCCACCTACCTTCGACTTTTCACAATTCGGCACTATGGATCTCGGTAAGAAATGATTCGACTTTTATGGACAAAGAGGAAAATCGATAGTCATTAGTACACATGATTCGGGTTAGATCTTAGGAAAAGAAAGAATTAAATCGAATAGAACAAAATCCTGAAACTCACCGGATTACAAAGGAGTATTCGGCTTACGGTGCACCTTCAGGAAACAGATATCTCACCTAATGATTGGCTATGGAGGAAGAAGATGTGCACTAAGAGCATTGGCTTTGTAAGGGTTTTGAGGAGAGGAGAAACACTTAAGGAGTTTTGGCTATGATGTGTTTTCAGGAAAAAGAAAAGAAATAAAACTTAGAGAAAATGGAGTGTAGATTTCGGCAAAGAGAAAGAAAAGATGGAGAGAATGGTTAGCAGAATTTCGGCTAGCCTATACTAATCCGATTTCCCCCCTCTTGTAGTTGAGTTTCGGCCAACTCTCCCTCTTCTTTTGATAATCTTTAAATCTCATGATAACTCAATCCTTATCCTACCTTTAGGAGAGCCCACACTAAAGCCAACTCCTCCCTCTTTAATTATCATCTTTTATCACTTAAATAAAAGAAAAAGACTCCTAAAAAGAAGCCTAATTGCAGTCCAACCCCTTCCCTTCTTATTTCCGAAATTTGGCCCCAAAACTTGGGCTTCGGGTGGCCACAAATTGGGCCTCTTCCCCTTGCCTTTTGACGGCAACCCCCTCCTTTCTTATGGCATCATTCCCTTCTGGGCCACAAGCCCAAAATGTTCATTAAACTTCTTGAATCTTTATTTTAATCCAAGTAAGCTTAAATAAAATATTTAATTTGGGCCTCTGTTTTAAACACATGAAACAAGTACCACATATAAATGCACAGGCCCGCCTTTAGGATGTTATAGTTCTACCCCCTTAAAATAAATTTCGGCCTCGAAATTTATCTGGTCAAAAAAGATGGGGATACTGTTGGCGTAGAACATCCTCTGGCTCCCACGTTGCTTCTTCTGCACCATGATTTCCCCATAAGACTTTAACCAACGGAATAGATTTCCTTCTCAACACTTTTACATCTCAATCTAGAATTTGCATCGGTTCCTCTTCAAAAGAAAAATCTGGTCTTACTTCTATCTCTTCTACCAGCACTACGTGCAATGGGTCAGATCGATAACGTCTCAGCATCGAGACATGGAACACATCATGTATTTGCTCCAACTTCGAAGGCAACTCCAATCGATAAGCCACTGGGCCCACACGTTCTAGTACCTAATAAGGCCCAATAAACCGTGGACTTAACTTACACTTCCGTCCAAACCTCATTACCTTCTTCCACAGCGATACCTTTAAAAAGACTTGATCTCCTACCACAAATTCCACCTCTTTCCGCTTTAAATTCGCGTAAGATTTCTGTCGATCAGACGCTTCCTTTAGCCGAGCCCGTATTAACTTCACTTTCTCCTCGAATTTTGAAACTAATTCTAGACCTAACACCCTACGTTCACCCAACTCTGTCCAACATGTTGGAGTACGACATCTCTTTCCATATAACACTTCATAAGGCGCCATCTGAATGATAGCTTGATAACTATTATTATATGCAAATTCTGCCAAGGGCAAATACTCTTCCCAACTGCCCCTAAAGTCGATGATGCAACCCCTTAGCATATCTTCCAAGATTTGAATGACCCTCTCAGACTGACCATCAGTTTGCGGGTGAAAAGCGGTACTAAAGTCTAACCCTGTTCCCATTGCTTGATGAAGAGCCTTCCAAAATCGTGACGTGAACATAGGGTCCCTATCTGATATGATTGACACCGGCACACCATGCAATCTTACAATCTCAGCCACATACAATTTAGCCAATTTTCGTAGAGGAAAGTCCACTCGAATCGGTATGAATTGAGCAGACTTCGTCAGTCGGTCAACAATCACCCAAATCGAATCCTTCTTAGTGGGTGTAAGGGGTAACCCACTAACAAAATCCATCGTGATTCTCTCCCATTTCCATTGGGGAATCTTCATCGACTGCAACAATCCCGATGGCACTTGGTGTTCAGCTTTGACCTGCTGACACGTCAAACATTTTCCTATGACCTCTGTTACCTCTTTCTTCAGACCTGGCCACTAAAATTGCTCTCGCAAATCACGGTACATCTTGACTCCTCCAGGATGCATAGCATAAGGGCTACTATGTGAATCCCGAAGAATCCTCTATCTTAACTCATCATCCTTAGGCATGCAAATCTTCCCACGAGACCACAAAATTCCATCCTTGTTCAAACTATAGTCCTCCATTCCACCATCCCTCACTTGCAAAAGTTGAGCACTCAGGTCTTTATCTTCTAACTATTTGTCCTTAACCTGACTTACCCATGTTGGCTTTACTTGCAACTCAGCCAGCAAACTCCCGTCGTCGGACAAACTCAGATGAGCAAACATGGCTCTTAGTTCCGATACTACCTTACAGCTTAACGTATCTGCCACCACATTCGCCTTACCAGGGTGGTATTCGATCGAACAATCGTAATCCTTCAAGAGCTCGATCCACCTACGTTGTCTCAAATTTAGCTTCTTCTGGGTAAGGAGGTACTTCAGACTTTTATGGTCAGTATAAATTATTGACTTCTCCCCATATAAGTAGTGCCTCCAAATCTTCAAGGCAAACACTACCCCCGCCAACTCCAAGTCATGCGTAGGGTAGTTCAACTCATGCGGTCTCAACTGTCGAGACACATATGCCACCACCTTTCCTTCTTATATCAGCACACACCCTAAACCCGTGTGCGACGTATCACAATAGACGGTAAATTTCTTTCCTGCCTCTGGCTGAATTAATACTGGTGCTTCCGTCAGGATTCTCTTCAACTTCTCGAAGTTCTCTTCCTGCTTGTCGGCCCATATAAACAATAATCCCTTCCTCAGCAACTTAGTTAGAGGAGCCGCTATTAGAGAAAACCTTTAACGAACCTTCGGTAATACCCTGACAAACCTAAGAAACTCCGAACCTCCGCCACAGACTTTGGTGGTTTCCAATCCAATATAGCTTCTATCTTTCGAGGGTCCACCCTGATTCCTTCGGCCGAAACCACATGTCCTAAAAAAGTCACTTCCTTCAGCTAGAACTCACGCTTACAGAACTTTGCAAACAACTGCTTCTCCCTCAGAGTTTGCAACACTACACGAAGATGTTCATCATGCTCCTCCTTCGACTTAGAGTAGACTAGGATATCATCGATGAACACCATGATGAACCGATCAAGATATGGCTGAAACACCCTGTTCATCATATCCATAAAGGCTGGCGCGTTCGTCAACCCAAACGGCATCACTAAGAACTCATAATGCCCGCACCAAGTCCAAAATGTCGTCTTATGAATGTCCACTTATTTAACTTTTAATTGATGATATCTCGACCGTAGGTCAATCTTAGAAAAGACCGAAGCTCCTTTGAGATGATCGAACAGATCGTCGATCCTTGGTAATGGATACTTGTTTTTGATCGTCAACTTGTTTAATTGGCGATAGTCCATGCACATACGCATGGATCCGTCCTTCTTCTTCACAAACAGGACCGGCGCTCCCTATGGAGACACACTCGATCGAATGAACCCACGATCCAATAGTTCCTAAATCTGAGCCTTGAGCTCCACCAACTCCTTCGGTGCCATCCTATAAGGAGCAATAGATATCTTGAGCTGCATGCAGAAAGTAAGTCTATTCCAAATTCCACCTCGCGATCCGGGGGTAATCCTGGTAATTCCTTCGGAATGACATCTGCGAAATCCTTGACTATTCGAACCTCATTAACAGTCACCTCCTTAGCATCCAACACACTAACGAAAGCTAGAAATGCACTACATCCCTTCTGAATCATCTTAATAGCTTTTAAGGAGGATATCACATTGGACAAGTAATTCCTCCTTTCTCCTATCACAACCACCTCCCCGCCTTCCGGGGTACCCAACACCATGCGCTTGTTCTCACAGTCCAACTTGGCACGATGCTTAGTTAATAAATCCATTCCCAAGATGAGGTCAAACTCTCCAAATGACAATTACATCAAGTTTGCTGGGAACACTACCCCTTGAGTCTCTAAAGGTACTTCCCTAAACAACTTGTCCACTACCCTAGATTATCCTAGGGGACAAACCACGGTCATCTTCCTAGTGGTTATCTCATAATCTATACTTAGAGTCTCAGATACTGAACATGCAACATAGGAGTGGGTTGACCCAATATCAATTAAAGCAAGAAAAGGGTTATCAGTGATAAGAAACGTACCGGTTATAACATCCGGTGCGTCACCATCCTCCATTCGACTAGCCACATAAATTAAACCTGGCTGCCTTGCATCCGTATTACCTGTACCGCTGCCGGATGCTCCACGACCCCGACCGGGTCCCTTTCTTCCTCTAGCTGCACCTCTACCCCTTGGTCTAGGCTGATAACCTCTCCTAGCCTGATCAGCACCTCGACCCGTTGGCTGCTCACGATCTATCTAAGGACAGTCCCTCATCAAATGTTCTATGGATCCACACCTAAAATATCTATTGGTTTTTACTCTGCATTCCCCATAATGGGTTCTCCCACATGTAGAGTATGCTTAACTCTGGCCCAATGGGGCACGAGCTGGCCCATCAGTTCTAGGCCTCTTTTGAAAATTTCCAGTTGCTTTGGAGGGTCTAAAACTTCTCTTACTCCTGCCCCGATCCTTATCCTTCTCTTGTCTCTCCACCCGTTTCACTTCCTCAGCTATTTTAACTTTATCCACTAGGATCGCAAAAATTCTCTCTCGTTGTGGCGCGATCAGAACCCTTAGCTCATTCCTTAGCCCATCCTCAAACTGAACGCATCGTTCATACTTCGTTGCCACCATTCCCCGAGCGTAACGACTCAGGCGTAGAAACTCAACCTCATACTCATCCATGTACTTACTCCTCTGCACCAAATTCAGGAATGCTTTCCTTTGAGCATCCATGTAACTAGCCCCAATGTACTTTCCTTGAAATGACTCCTTAAAGAAATCCCAGTCTATTAGGTCCGCGACTGTACGCTCTTTCACTGTGAGCCACCATTGGTAGGCCTCATCTCGAAGAAGAGACACGACCCCCTTCAGCTTCTCCTCCACCGTGAAGTCTAGGTCATCCATTATACGTTCCACAGCCTCCAACCAATATTCAGTGAAACTCGGGGATACGCCAGAGACTCCCCTAAATACTTTAGCCCCATTTTTCCTCAGCCTCTTAGGCACAGATTTTCGGGCTCCCATGCCCATACCAGCCTCATCCACTCTTTCTAAAACCCTCAGTACAGCCTGAGACACCACGTCCTCTCCTCCTATCTGGTCCTGAAATTCCCCCTCAGCAGCTGGTGGAATCGGTATCTCACTTTCAGACCCATGACTCGATCCTACGGGTTCTGGCACGGTCATCCTACCTCTACCACGTCCATGTGGCGGACGTCCTCGACCTCTTGTACTCATTCTTCTAGTTCGCGTTTATCTGATTTACAATTTTTTATGAGTCATTAGTTGTTTCCACTAATTATCCCCGAACAGTCTTATGAAACATAGTTTTAAAAGTGATTCTTTCGAATTCAAACCTATCTATAGTTTTCAGTTTTCCTATTCTAGGAATTATGCACTCACAACATCCATACAAGTAACATTCATTACCTAAGGGTATTTTTGTCATTTTGCTACCCAGGGGTATTTTCATAATTTTATCCTACAGGAGTATTTTCGTAATTTTCCAAAATAAGGTTCCAGGTGATTTAGCAAAATAAGGGTATTTTGGTAATTTTCCAACTCGGGGTATTTCAAAAATTTCACAAATCTAGGGGTACTTCAGTAATTTTACAAATTTAGTGTTATTTCGATAATTTATAAAATTTGGGGTTATTTTAGTAATTCTGCCAATCAGGGGTTATTTGATCATTTTGCAAATCAGGGGTGTTTTGGTCATTACAACTCAGGGGTAATTTGGTAATTTTACAATTCAAGGATATTTTGTTGTTGTTGTTTTTATTTTCTATGGAAAGATTCTGTTGACTTTGTAAATTGGGGTATATTCACAAATCATAAGTATTTTTTTTTCAAAGTAAGGATATTCTAATAAATTTTTTGTGCGAAAAACATGTGGCTGGTCCCTTTCGGGTTTTAATTATAAGTTTTGGCCTGTCAACACATACTCGTAACTAGGGTGAATAGTCACTATACACCAGGTAGGATTCTAGTGGAACGGAGGTGAGTCACTAGGACTGCTTAAGGACCAAGCTTTCCCTGAATCCACTCATAGACATGCATATACTTATTGCCACACCCTGTCATGGCTAAAGTGAACAATCACTATGCACCAAGTGAGATTCCTGCGAAGAGGAGGTGAGTCACCCGGACTGCTTAAATACCAAGCTCTTCCGGATCTACTCCTAGACATGTATATGCTTGTTACCACACTTTAGTCTTGTGACTTGTTTACAGGTTTTGTTTAATGAAGTTAAGTCTTATGGATTTTTTAAGAGTTTGTTTGTCTAAGCCTAGAGTCCATCAAGTTCTAACCTAAATAGTCTACGTCCCATAAGCCCGTTAAGCTCTCCTTTATATCACACAATGGTTTAGAGTACTTACCTGGCGAACTTGGCCGGAGTCGCAGGTGCCATGCTGAACTCATAAGTCTTTACTAAGAGAAATCCATGTTTTAAAAACCCATTTTTAGAAAATCTTTTGGGCCCAAAATCCCAAAGTCGAGTTTTGAATCGGGCTCTGATACCAATTTGTAACACCCCAAACCTGGCCCAAACACTACAACCGGATATGGTTTGTCACTAAGAAAATTTTTGTAAAACAAATTGTGTCGACAGAAAGCCTAAATGAAAATTTTATAAAATGTGCCTTAATAATCAAAAGCCTAAAACAGAATTACATGTTTTTGAAAGAAATTAAAATAAGAATAAATAATAAAGGCCCATAATAAAACTAAAATGTAAACTAATGGCCCATGGCCTTATTACAACGTAGTTTGAATCCATAACATAAAATACTTTGAAAAAAAACTATTAAGTGGGAACTTTTCGCCGGATCCACATATTCTTTTGCATGGCCACCTTGCGCTCCACTACGGCCCAGTCCGTTGCACTAATTGTCACCTGAAAGGTTAGTTTAATTTGGGTGAGTCGCGAGACTCAGTGTGCAACCCTCATGCACCACTAGATTTGGGCCTCATAAAACATAATAATAATTTCATTTACATGGAAACAAATAATATGCAAAATCCAACCTAATTGCCTAGGTTTCCATCCGCTACACGCCCTCGTACCAACCAACACACCATTGGGGTTTTCTACAATCAACCCACACCGCTACATGCCAAGATGGCAGTCATGCTGCTCATCAACATATATTGGTCGAAGCCCTTATAATAGATCACGGCATTAGCCGCTACAATAAATTACGGTAAAAATTGCTACACATATACATATACATATACTTCCTCCTTTCATCACCTAACCCATGCAAACGTGTACAATAATTTAAAAACATGTACAACAATTTACATGTAACATATAATCATATTATTTACTAACCTGAGGGTCTGCTATTTAAATCTGAGATTTCGACTTTTAATGTAACATATAAAACTTATGAACATATATATATAATTAATCAGATCTAGGCGGTGGGGAAGTATTACACACCTGATTTTCGTACTAATACTTTCTCTACGTCTACGCTACTATCACTCGAGACCACCACTATCGGTCCTCGATCTGAATTCAATGTCGGCCCACACCCCAATGGCCAATCTCACACAACCGAAACAGATCGCTTCTTGTATTTGGGTGTTCATTGTACAGATCCAACCTTTTCTGCCTGACTGCTATTCAAGTCCATCCTTAATCACTAAATTATTTAAACGATGAGATCTAATTACTTAATAACTATAACTCTTAAATCGAATTCTTACCTAATTAATTGAATCCTGATTGTTGTGGAGAACTCATCACCTCCCTTCCTACATTCGGCCATCACTAAAAGTAATTAACCAAACCAATGATCGAAAGCCATCTAACACTTTATGCCATTCAAATAAAAACAAAAGAATGAAAAGTAGCCATTCTAGAACCTATCCTTGGCCACCTACCTTCGGCTTTTCACAATTCGACACTATGGATCTCGGCAAGAAAGGATTCGACTTTTATGGACAAAGAGGAAAATCGATAGTCACTAATACACATGATTAGGGTTAGATCTTAGGAAAAGAAAGAGTGAAATCGAATAGAACAAAATCTCGAAACTCACCAAATTACAATGGAGTATTCGGCTTACGGTGCACCTTCGGGAAATAGAGATCTCACCTAATGATTCGGCTATGGAGGAAGAAGATGTGCACTAAGAGCATTTGGCTTTCAGAAAGGTTTTTGAGGAGAAGAGAAACATTTAAGGAGTTTCGGCTATGATATGTTTTCAGGAAAAAGAAAAGAAAGAAAACTTAGAGAGAATGGAGTTGAGATTTCGGTAAAGAGAAAGAAAAGATGGAGAGAATGGTTAGCAGAATTTTGGCTAGCCTATACTAAACCGATTTCCCCCCTCTTGTAGTTGAGTTTTGGCCAACTCTCCCTCTTCTTTTGAGAATCTTTAAATCTCATGATAACTCAATCCTTATCCTACCTTTAGGAGAGCCCACACTAAAGCCAACTCCTCCATCTTTAATTATCATCTTTTATCACTTAAATAAAAGAAAAAGACTCCTAAAAAGAAGCCTAATTTTCATCCAACCCCTTTCCTTCTTAGTGCCAAAATTTGGCCCCAAAACTTGGGCTTCGGGTGGCCACAAATTGGGCCTCTTCCCCTTGCCTTTTGACGGCAACCCCCTCATTTCTTATGGCATCATTCCCTTCTGGGCCACAAGCCCAAAATGTTCATTAAACTACTTGAATCTTTATTTTAACCCAAGTAAGCTTAAACAAAATATTTAATTTGGGCCTCTATTTTAAACACATGAAACAAGCACCACATATAAATGCACAGGCCTGCCTTTAGGTTGTTACAACCATTTTGATATTAACCTTTAAATAATCTGAGGGACCGAATTAAAATAGCAACAAACTTTCGGGGCCAAATTAAAAATAAAAAAGTGTTTAAATTGGACAAAATGAAAAATAATAAAATTACGGAGGGACTAAAATGGAAAATTTCTTTTTTATAAAAACAAGCGGATCCTCCCCGGATTTTCGAGTCAACGCGCAGATCTGGTCATTTTAAATGACATCGTTTAATGCTTATTGGCCTAAGAAAAAATGACGTCGTTTTTATGCTGCTATATAAGTTAGTTTTAACCCAAAAAAACATTTAAACCTCGTTTAAGAAAAAAGAAAACCTTAAAAATTCTCACAAAAGTCCTCCCCTCCTCTGTCCGAAATCTGGTCATCGGACTCATGGGCCACCGCCTCACGCGCCATACACGTCGTCGCAATTGGTAGCCGGAGAGTCAAATCTCTCTGTTTTGAAGGTAGTTTTCTCACCCATTTTTTTTATTTTAGTCCTATTTTGTATATAAAATATGCATGAATCGAAGAAAAAAAAAATGACGCGAATAAAAAAAGAAGCAGAAATCACTTATATAAAAAATTTGATTATTGTATTCTCTGTGTATATTTTGTGTATATGATAAATCGTAAAAGTAACATATTTTAACCCCATATTTAGCATGCTTTTAGATGATTTAGCCATTAATTTATGTAAAAAGGTGCTCTTAATCCTTTATTTTCATGTTTTATACTTAGGAAAGCACCCGAGGACAAGAATAATGAGAAACGAGCTTAAAATGGGCCAATTTAGGCCAAAGTGGAAATCGACACGGCCTGGACTTCAAGCCACATGGCCGTGCCTCGACAATTAACTAAGACACGGCCATGCAAAGATTTACACGGCCATACCCCAATCGAAAGATTAGAGACACGGCCTGAAAATGATTTACAAGGGCGTGTACCATGGCGATGCCCCTATCGTAGAATAGAGGAATTGTACTCGGATCTGGATACTTTGAGGTAAAGAAACACATTCCAAAGCCTATTCAAACACCGAGTAGGAAGTATACTTGAATTGGGACACGTAGAGGCCAAGTAAAGCATTCCAAAAGTCTATATAAACACCCTAAGTGTAACTTGAAAGGGGTGTGGAGCAGAGGCCGAGACATTTAGAATTCGACAGAAGCCAGAACCTTTGTGGGAATCACTCGAAAATAGCCAGTTGATCAATCTCAAGAAGCCAGAATTCTACTCAAGACGGTGGATCTCTCTTTCAATTCCTTCAGGGGGTTTTAGGGATTTCTTATGTTTTGTTTTATCTTTTCTCTTGAGATGTTTTCTTTATTTGTTATGAACTAAACCCTTTATATACCTGAAGGGGATAAAACCTAGATGAACCTTATTGCTGTTTTCTGAATTATATGATAAATACTTGATTTGTTCTTAATTATGTGTGCTCAATTCTTGTGTTAATGTTTTGGGATATTAATTCAAGTCAGATGTTCTTAGGTGGAGGAGGAATAGACCCTGCCTAAGAATAGATCTAGCATAATTAAGCGGAGTCATTCGTGTGCCTAGAGATAGGGTGACGAGATTTTTTTCGGGTTAGGGTGAAACCTAATATGGGAGTCCATAGTTCAATTTACTGCTATTCTAGGGGGTTATTGAGTGAGAAAGAGATTTTTGCTAATTAACCTAGGGTTAGACGTTATTCTCCTCAAGAGAGGTTTAATATACGTTAGGGAGTCTTACGGATCAAGTCAAGTGAATAAATTGTATGGTTCAGTGTTAGATAATAAGTGAAGTCTAGGTGGATTCTTCTTGATGGTATCATCGTGATCAACTGAGTTTCTCTTCAAGTTATTTTCCAATTCATTCTTTTTGTCTTTACATCTTAGTTTAGTAATTAATTAGTTAATCAACCAAATAATTTAATATTTAGGCTAAATAATAGAAAGAAAGTGAGTATTAGTACTTTTGATTCCTTTGGGTTCAATAATTAGGTCTTCCCTAAGCTATACTACTGTTCGATAGGTACACTTGCCTTAAGTCATTGTCAGAGTTAGTTTCCAGGTTCGATCATTCTCTTTATAAATTTTAAAACTCGACAATTTTACAACGATCAGTATATCCTATTACAGATTGTTATTTGGGGTTTTATTGCCCCAAAAATAATGAGAAAAAAAAGAAATATACATATTCTGTCTCGTTTGCCATTTTTGCTACTTTTTCTTTCCTTTTTGCAAGTCACTGGCGAAGAGTCTGGCATTGGAGCGTTGTCCGCACTGATTGCGGCCGAAAGAGCGACTGTTTGAGGCTTGCGGCATGAGGGAAACCCTAGGGTTTGGGGTTTCCAGTTCCTGGAAACCAATTTGGGCCATTGGGCCGGTCAAATTTTGTGTTTTAGTTCGGGTTAATTTAGGTCTGAGGGTGTAATTGGTTTTGGGGTAGAGTAATGGGTCTATAATTTGGGCCACTGGTAGTTTAATTTTTTGGGTCTGTACTGGACTGTAAAAGGACTTTGTTAAACATTTTTTTTGGTTTTTTTGAATGGAATTGGCCTGGGCAAAATGGGCCGATTACAGCTACCCCTCTTTGCTCATTGTCGTGTACCGAGAATAGAGCAAAGATGATAAAAGGACTCATTTTTCCCGATCTTGTCAAATGGTTATATCTTCAAGGAGATAGGCTAGTATCTTCAATCTATTTCACTGCATCTTCAGGAAGACAATGTAACATCCTAAATAATTGAGTATCATTATGTTGCTAAATGTTGGTTCGGGTTACTTGGAGTTAGAATAAATATTATTATTTAAGTGTACTTTAGAGTAAAGAAATTAAATGACCTTAAGACTTAAATTAATTAAGTACCAAAAGATGGCATAAGTTGAGCTAGTAGTAAAGTGGAGTTGGTGCCATATGTATTACCATGAGGGAATGAGTTCGAATCACCTAGCATGCAACTAGGAATTTTATTTTTTGCTTTAGCTTGAGCATGTGTCGGCAAAGAGATAAGGCTAGGATGAGTTGGGATGTTTTATTTTGGTAAGAACACTAACTATTTGGGAAGCTAAGGATAAGGGCTTGAAATGGGGATTGTGTTTCATCAACTTAAGGAAAAGGAGGGAAAAAGGCTTAAGAGTAGGAAGATGTTTTGAAACTTCCTAATGGCCATTGGACCCATGTATTTGGACTGACAATGAGGCAAAAAGGGTGGCGATTTTGGTTGAGAGTATGGTAGCTTGAATGTTAGAAGAAACTCTTTCATTTTGGTCATTTTCTTAACAAAGCATTTTTTCCTCCACCCATATTCTCTCTAGCCAAAATTTCCAACATATTTGAGTACACAATTCATTTTCTTCTTCTTTGAGCCATTCTCTTGTGACCATTTCGGTTTGAAACTTTTCTCTCCCAAATCCTTTTTCTCTTTGTAACCGAAAGTACATAGATAAGCAAATATTTTCTTCCTTTCATCTTCTCATTTTCTCTTCCTATGCCGAATGCATTTTCTTCCAAACTAAGTATCTTTTCTTCTCTTTTCTTTCTCCTTTCTTTTTCTTTCTTTCTTTCTCTCTTTCTCTCTTGAAATCGAACCATACCATCCTATCTCCCTTTTCTTCATTTTTCTTCTTCATTACAATTTTCCTCAATTTTATTTCATCCATGGCCGAATGTAATATGCTCTTGTGACAAAATCTCTTCATTTTCTCTTACCACAGTCGATTTCAAGAATCAAGGTAAGGAGATTTTTATTTTAAGGATTCTTATTCAGTTAGTATAGTTAGTTATTAATCGATTCGTTTGTAGGATCACAATCTTTCAATTGATTCTCGTGGAACGAGGACAAATCGTGGTAAGTAAAATCCAAAATCTTATAAACGTTCATCATTTTTTTATATTAATAAGTCGAACTAATAATCTTATGTCTTTAGAGACATTCAAGATAGGGCAGAAAAGGGCAGTCCATAGTCTTCGTAAGAGGGGCGGTTCCACTATTCCCCCTAAATATAAACGAAGGGTTGTTTCTGGAGTCCGGGATTTTCCATCGGGTTGCGAACCATCAACCGAGGAGAATCAATTATTTGAAGTAGTTCGTACTCCCGAGCCTTTGTACGTTCGTGGATTCTCATCGGGTAACTAACCATCAAACGAGGAGAAACCAAAGATAGAAGTGGTTCAAAATCAAAGGGGTAAGGATTTAGATCGTATATCAATAGTAATTTTTTGATAAAAGATAATGTCCTAATGGTTCGTATTATGATTAGGTGTTGACGAGCGGGAAGGTTAGTACTCACGATATCAAGGTGTGTAAACTTCACACTTTTCTCGGGTTGGATGTCATTCGTGGTATTGAGTAAAAATCATAAAAATCGACAAAATCGGTATAATACGAAATATTTGGTATTTTGGTGAAATATTCATAAAAATTGTTAAAAATGTGAAAATTACGAAAATGCCCTCGATGTGTAGGTAGTAAAATGAATACTAAAAATCTCATGTGTAAATGGGCCAAAGATGTGTTAGATCGTAAAATAGGTAGATAAGTTTGCTAGTTAGTAAATGGGCCAAAAATATGCTAGTTAGTAAAATGGGCGAAATCTTAGATAGATAAATAATAAATCACGATAAATAATAAATCTTCGCTAGATCGATAAATGGGCCGATATCTCTGCTAGATCGATAAATGGGCCAAAATCTCTGTTAGATTGAAAATGGGCCGAAATCTCTGTTAGATCGAAAATGGGCCGAAATCTCTGTTAGATCGAAAATGGGACAAAATCTCTGTAGAGATTGAGACTATAGAATGTGTTGCGAAAAATAACTTTATCTCTCAAATCTCATAAAACATCATTAATAAACACTGAAACAATTTTTGATTCATAAAACTTGTAATTAGATTAAATCGAATTAGTCATCATGAGCACTAAAGGACGTGGTCGTGGACGCGGTAGACGTGGCCGTGGAAAAGGAAGAGGTGTTAGAGGTGCAACTGAAGCACCAAATCATGTGCCAAAAATGGATGCACCTGCATCATTTGAGAGTGAGACAGGATCACGCGATCATATGGAAGAAGATAATGCCTTGACACAAGCGATTCTGCGAGTCCTAGAAAGGGTCGCTGGAACTAGAATTGGGCCAACAACTCATGGGTCAATTTCGGAACGACTCAAGTCAAATAATGCAGAACTTTTTAGAGGAGTTTCGGTATAGCTCTGAATGTGGCTGGATATTGGCTCGAAGCTGTGGAGTGGATTATGGATGATATGGAATGCACTATTGAGCAGAAACTGAAAGGAGCTGTGTCCTTGTTAAGAGACGAGGCGTATCGGTGGTGGCTTCTTTGTCGAGAAGGCACCAAGTCGCACCGATTACTTGGGAATTCTTTAAAGTCGCCTTCAAGGGAAATATGTTGGAATGAGTTATGTAGACGCCCGAAGGAAGGAATTTCTAAATCTTGTCCAAGGGAGTAAGATAGTGGCAGCGTATGAAGTTAAGTTTCTACACTTGAGTCGCTATGCTCGAACAATAGTGTCAACAGATCATAAATGTTGTGTGCATTTCGAGGATGGGCTAAATGATGAGTTGAGGGTTCTGATTGCCCCATAACAAGTTAGAACTTCTGCCACGCTTGTGGAGAAGGCCAAGATAGTCAAGAGGCTAAAAACTCGAACGTTAAAATCGAGAAAGATTTAGAAACAAGAGAGACACAATGAATCGGAGTTCTTCAAAGAGATTTCAAAGAGGCCTCGGAATGATGAATCACCCAAGGTAGAGCACCAGAACTAATAATCGAGGTCGAGATTGTCTTGAATGTGGAAAAAGGCATTCGAAGAGTCTTTGAAGGAAAATGACGCTTGTTACAAATGCGGTTTAATGGATCACCAAGATATAAACCGCCTCGGCGTATGGATACGACTCGGAAAGTTCATAGTAATGATGCACGGTGGCGAGGTACTCAACAACCACCAAGAGGTCATGGACCGGTCGTGGTGGTAATGGGGCGGGCGTGGACAAGGTGCACCGTCGAGGCAATGGTCCCGGAGGAAACATGGATGCAAGACGGCAGGGTCGGTCTATGCGGTTAGACGCCATGAGGATGGCAATACACCTAATGTAATAACTGCTACGTTCTTCATATTCAATGTACCTATTACTGCCTTAATAGATATTGGTTCTACCCATTCGTATGTGGCTAGCGCCATATCTGGAAACTCGAATCTAGAATCAAATTACCGATAGTGAGATGATGATAATTAGTCCTTTAGGACGATCGGTGAATTGTAAATAAACTGTTTAGAGACGTACCCTTAGAAATTCAAGATGAGGTATTCTTGGCGAAATTGATGGAGTTGCCTTTCGGCGAATTCGATCTCATTCTGGGCATGGATTGGTTGGTTAAACATCGGGCACATTTAGATTGCACTGAGAAACGGATGTCAATAAGAACCTCGGATGATAAGGAAGTCATAATGATTGGTGAACGAAAGAACTACTTGGTAAACGTGGTATCGGCATTGAAAGTAGAAAAGTTGGTGTGGAAAGGGTATGGAGCATTCCTAGCCTTTATTTGTGCTTTGGATGCCAAAGAGTTATTTGTGGATGATGTGAGAATAGTGAAGGAATTTCTAGATGTATTTCCCGATGAACTTCCTGGTATACCTCCAGATCGGAAGTAGAATTTGGTATCGAGCTTATGCCTGGAATGGCTCCATTGTCCATTACTCCTTATAGAATGGCACCAAAGGAGTTGGCAGAGCTTAAAGCTCAAATTCAAGAATTGCTGGATCGGGGATTTATTCGATCGAGTGTGTCTCCGTGGGGAGCACCAGTTTTGTTCGTGAAGAAGAAGGATGGATTGATGCGTTTGTGCATTGATTACATACAATTGAATAAATTGACGATCAAGAATAGGTATCCTTTGTCGAGAATTGATGACCTGTTTGATCAGTTGAAGGGAGCTTCAGTTTTCTCCAAAAATGATTTGAGATTAGGCTATCACCAGCTCAAGGTGAAAGAAGCAGATATTTTTAAGACGGCATTTAGAACTCGTTATGGACATTATGAGTTTGTAGTGATGCCGTTTGGATTAACCAATGCACCAGTCGCATTTATGGACATGATGAACCGAGTCTTTCAACCATACTTATACCGGTTTGTGGTAGTGTTCATAGATGACATTTTGGTTTATTCAAGAAATGATGAGGAGCATGACACATATTTGCGTATTGTATTGCAGTTACTTCATGATAAGCAACTTTATGCCAAATTCAGTAAATGTGAATTTTGGCTAAAGGAAGTGACTTTCTTGGGTCATGTGGTATCACCAAGGAATAAGGTGGATCCTCGGAAGATTGAGGCTATTTTGGATTGGAAACCACCAACATCGGTAGCTAAAATTCAGAGTTTCTTGGGATTGGCTGGTTATTATAGACGTTTTGTTGAGGGGTTTTCGTTGATTGCTGCACCCCTAACTAAACTGTTGCGGAAAGGAGTTCCATATAATTGGACTGAAAAATAACAAGAGAGTTTCAAGAAATTGAAGAAAATTCTGACGGAAGCTCCAGTTTTAATTCAGTCGGAGGCTGGAAAAGAATTTACTGTTTATTGTGATGCGTCTCACACGATGTCAGGTTGTGTCTTGATGCAAAATGGAAAGGTGGTGGCTTATGCTTCTCGTCAATTGAGACCGCACGAAGTAAACTACCCTACTCATGATTTGGAGTTAGTCTGCGGTGGTTTTTGCTTTAAAGATTTGGAGGCAATATCTCTACGGTGAGAAGTCTATTATCTACACGGATCACGTGAGTCTTAAGTACCTCCTTACCCAAAAGGAGTTGAATTTGAGACAAAGAAGATGGGTGGAATTATTAAAGGACTATGATTTCTTAATCGAATATCATCCTGGAAAGGCTAATGTGGTAGTTGACGCGTTAAGTCGTAAGGCGGTATCTGATTTAAGAGCAATGTTTGCTCATTTAAGTTTGTATGAGGATGGTAGTTTGTTAGCAGAACTTCAGGTGAAGCCTCTGTGGCTGGAACAAATCAAGGAAAAGAAGACATCAGATAAAAAGTTGGAACTTTTATTTTAGCAGGTTGAAAGGGGTGAAATAGAGGATTTTAGTATAAACACGAATGGGGTGTTGTGTTTTCGTGGAAGGGTTTGTTGCCTAAAGACCCATAATTGAGGCAAATGATTCTACGGGAGGTGCATAGTAGCCCTTATGCTATGCACCTTGGAGGAAATAAGATGTATCGAGATCTCTGTGAACAGTATTGGTGGTCAGGGTTGAAGCGGGAGATTTCTGAGTTTGTAGGAAAATGTTTGACTTGTCAGTAAGTGAAGGCGAAGCATCAATTACCGTCAGGTTTGTTACAACCAGTAAAGATTCCTCTTTGGGAATGGGAGCGGGTAACTATGGATTTTGTTAGTGGGTTACCTTTAACACCTACTAAGAAAAATTCCGTATGGGTAATAGTTGATCGTTTGACGAAGACTGCTCATTTTCTTCCAGTTCGTATGGATTATTCGTTGCAGAAATTGGCTAAGCTGTATAAATCCGAAATCGTGAGGTTGCATGGGGTACTAGTGTCTATTATTTCAGATAGGGATCCTAGATTTACGTCACGATTTTGGGAAGCTCTGCATGAAGCCTTGGGGACAAAGTTGAATTTTAGTACGGCTTTTCATCCTCAGTTTGATGGACAGTCGGAAAGAGTAATTCAGATATTGGAAGACATGTTAAGGGGATGTGTGATCGACTTCATAGGTAGTTGGGAGGATTTTCTACCATTGGCGTAATTCACGATAATAATAGCTATCGATCTAGATTCGATGGCACCCTATGAGGCATTGTATGGTCGTGAGATGCCGTACTCCTACCGTTGGACCTGAATTGGGCTTAACGACGATGTTGGGTCCCGATTTGATTTCTGAAACAGAGAAAAAGGTAAAAGTTATTCGAGCACGGTCAAAGGAAGCTTCGGATAGATAGAAATCGTATGCTGATTTGAAGCAAAAGGATATCGAGTTTGCTATGGGAGAGCAAGTCTTCTTGAAGGTCTCACCTGGGAAGAAGATTTTCAGATTTGGAAAGAAGGGCAAGCTGAGCCCTAGGTTCATCGGACCATATCGTGTGATGAAG
Organism: Gossypium rotundifolium; assembly: GCA_025506655.1. NCBI lineage: Eukaryota > Viridiplantae > Streptophyta > Magnoliopsida > Malvales > Malvaceae > Gossypium > Gossypium rotundifolium. Next base: position 152,309,478 of record CP106733.1, on the reverse strand, counting down.
CGTGTTGGTCCAGTGGCTTATCAGATTGAATTACCTCTGGAGTTGTGTCAAATTCATAATGTTTTCCATGTTTCCATGCTGGGACGCTATAGGTCAAATCCATCTCATATAGTACCGATAGAGGAAGTGAAATTAAATTCAGACTTGTCTTTTAAAGAGGAACCAGTGGAAATTATAGACCGGGATGTTAAAGTACTAAGAAAGAAGACTGTGCCGCTGGTCAAAGTTTTATGGTGTAATCCGGAGCGGAGAAGCTACGTGGGAACCCGAGGAAGCTATTCGGCGAAGAATATCCTCACCTCTTTTAATCGTAAATTTCGAGGATGAAATTTTATTTAAGAGGGTAGAATTGTAACATCCTAAATAATTGAGTATCATTATGTTGCTAAATGTTGGTTCGGGTTACTTGGAGTTAGAATAAATATTATTATTTAAGTGTACTTTAGAGTAAAGAAATTAAATGACCTTAAGACTTAAATTAATTAAGTACCAAAAGATGGCATAAGTTGAGCTAGTAGTAAAGTGGAGTTGGTGCCATATGTATCACCATGAGGGAAGGTGAAACACCCCACACCCGGCCCACGAGAATGGACTGGATCTGGTATGTTCCCCGGTGTAAACCGTTCAAAATTCTTTTGAATACTTTGAAAACTGTGTGTTTTGGAAGATAGTTTGTTTGTGTGTTGGGCTCGAGTTGAAAACAAGTTTATTTTTATATCGAAAACTCATTAGTTTCAGGTGACAAAATATTTAAGCTTATTTTAAATTAAATGGGCTTATTCTTTATGAAGCCCTAAATTCATATCATAGTAATCCAAAACAGAAATAAAATCATCACTATGGCCTTATTACATAAACAAAAACCTGAAATAAAATAATACAGTACTTAAAATAAAATAAAGGTTCAAATTAAATTAAACTTCAAGCTGAACATGGCCACCACAAGCTCTGCTATCCCGATCTTTTACTGTTCATCACCTGAAACATGTTCCCACAACGGGGTGAGTCGATAGACTCAATGTGTAACCAACACCAAAATATAATAGAATTAGGCACACCATACATATCATGTTCATATAAAAATTCAAGATAATGATGCAAACCCGAACCCAAACCTATATGCCATCTGCTACACTCCACCCGTACCAACCTGCACACCGTGGGGACTACTAAGTCAACCCTCCATCCGCTACACACCATCGAAGGCAGTCGCTGCAATCAACGTGCTCATCGCCCACATAAAATTTTGTGGCATAGCCACCAGATATTTGTGTCATGTGACACCACATTCACTTAATGTGATCGAAGTTACCACATTCACTTAGTGAGACCGAAGTCGTCACATATTCTTAGTGAGACCGAAGTCATCACGTTTCACTTAGTGAGACCGAAGTCATCACATTCACTTCCCTATCTCAAATATCCCAAATGCCCCATATCATTTATATCATGCATATCATACTTAATTTCACATTTATGTCACTTTTCACATGTTAAGTATAACATATTTCGTAATCCTAGTAGGAGTAGGAAAACGTACCTGAGTGCTTTGTACCATAATATGGTACTTTAGCCACATTCTTACACTTTCACGTTAACATACATATCATATTTAAGCCATAAATCTATTAAGTTTAGTGTGGGGTACACACCGATTCGCTTAGCGATTCCTTGAGATTCCGAAAGGCTAGATCTAATGTTTAGATCCTTAGTCCCTACATTTGATTTGTCACTTATTACTTAGCATAAATCCTATTTGGCTATAATATCCAAATCCTAGTAGGATTTGTAAAAAGTCTTATCTTTGATGCCGATTTGATGATTATTCAAATCCCAAAACTTGGTTTTCCTTCACCGATATTCTACCAACCACGAATCTCAACATAGGTTAATTTTGGCTTTTTAATAATTAAAGAACCGATCCATATATTCATACAAGCCTTGGCGAATGCTTTTAGGTGCTTACCTTGTGGATTTTAAATCCTAAAACTTCGCTTTTCTTTTCCTTGTATTCACCAAATCCTAAATCCTTGAATCAATTAGTTTTGATTATTTTGATCTAAATACCTAAGATTGGGCCTTGGCCAATGTATGAACACACTTACCTTGGAGTTCTCAAATCCAAATTAATCTTTTATTTTAGATTCCTGCCGAAATCATATGTTAGATTTGATCTATCATTCAAATTTGGAAGAGACCTTTTTGGCCGAATGTACATAGATGTACTTACCTTGTTTTCAAATCTCGAGTGATCCTTTATACCAATTGGCTATGGCTCTTATATGGAACACAAAGTTTCGGCTTTTGTGAAGGAATAGAAGAAGAAAAGAAAAGAGAAGGAGAAAAGAAAAGGAGAGAGTTTTGGCAGAGAGAATTCGGCTAAAGTGAGAAGAAAAGATTGGTGCTATTTGCTAGAGAATTTCGGCTGGGGTTCCTTTGAAGAGAAAAGAATGAAGAATGGCCCTTATTTTCCGCTCTTTGGCGAAAATACTAGCCTTAGAATCCTCAATCACCAACTCTTCTTATGTGATAAATTTTAACTTTATCAAATATTAAATTCCAACAATTATCTCCTAATTAGCGAAATTCCAAAGGAATTAAAACTCCTCTTTCAAGATCCCTTGTGCCGTCCAACTCTCTGCTTATGGAAGCAAAATAAAACTTCTTTTATTTGCTTCCTATGTGACTCGAACTCAGGCCCAACACTCTTGCATGTGGGCCATTTCCTGAGGCCTTTAGTGGCATTTTCATGCCACTTTTCCAAGTCCGTTAGTGTGTCAAATTTCACATACTTTTTATCTTAAGGCCTCCTTGCCCTAAATTCCCCTTTAAACTTTAAAACTTGACATTTCGAGGTCATTTCTAAGTTTCCAAAAATTTTCGTTCGGCTCTATAAACTTGACATTTCCTAGGTTTCCAAAATGTTTACTTTCCTCTTTTAGCTTAGGTTTCCAAAATGTTTACTTTCCTCTTTTAGCTTAGTTTCCAAAATGTTTACTCTCCTCTTTTAGCTTAGTTTCCAAAATGTTTGCTTTCCTCTTTTAGCTTAGGTTTCCAAAATGTTCACTTTCCTAATTTACTTAGGTTTCCAAAAATGGCCACTTTCCTATTTTCAACGTATCATTTCCATACATTCTCGGGTTTCCAAAAAAATATTCCAAATTTATTCAAAACATATAAAACATGTCTTTTTGTACAATTAGGCCAAAATGCATAGGCCATTTTTAGGATGTTACAGTTCTACCCCCTTAAAATAATTTCGTCCTCGAAATTTTCCTAACTAAATAATTGAGGGTATTGTTGTCGCATTGCCTCCTCTGGCTCCCACGAAGCTTCCTCTGATCCATGGTTGCGCCTTAACACTTTGACTAGAGGAATCGACTTTCTTCGTAACACTTTCACGCCATGTTCCAAAATCTGAATCGGCTCTTCCTCGTAGGTTAAGTCTGGCCTTAGCTCCACTTCTTCAACTGGTATTACATGAGAGGGATCCGATTGGTAGCGATGTAGCTTGGACACATGGAATACGTCATGCATCTGCTGCAACTCAGGTGGCAATTCTAGCTGGTATGCCACTGGTCCCACTCGCTTTAGTACCCGATAGGGCCCTATAAACCTTGGGCTTAACTTCCCTTTCTGACCAAACCTCATCACCTTCTTCCATGGTGAGACTTTTAGAAACACTTGGTCTCCCACTTCAAATTCTATTTCTTTTCGCTTGAGGTCGGCATAAGACTTCTGCCTATCCGAGGCTTCCTTTAACCGTGCTCAGATTATCTCAACCTTCTCTTCATTTACGCCACTATTTACGGTCCCAAAACTCGACGCTCTCCTAACTCACCAACAAGTAAGAGTACGACACTTCGTCTGTACAATGCTTCATATGGTGCCATTCAAATGCTAGCACGATAAGCATTATTGTAGGCGAACTCGCTAAAGGCAAGTAATCCTCCCATCTTCCTCGAAAATCCATCACACATCCTCTCAACATATCCTCCAACACTTGTATTACCTGCTCGATCGCCCGTCGATTGTGGATGAAAAGTCGTAGTGAAATCCAACTTGGTGCCTAAAGCTTGGTGAAGTGCCTTCCAAAATCGAGACGTGAATCTTGGGTCTCTATTCGAAATAATTGACACTGGCACTCCGTGTAATCTCACGATTTCTGCCACATATACCTTGGCTAACTTTTGAAGAGAATAATCCACTCTTACCGGGATGAAATGTGCGGACTTAGTCAAACGGTCCACTATTACCCATACTGAGTCCTTCTTAGTAGGCGTAAGGGGAAGCCCATTAACGAAGTCCATGGTAATTCTTTCCCACTTCCATTGCGAAATCTGGATTGGCTGAAGCAATCCCGATGGAACTTGGTGTTCATCCTTAACTTGCTGACACGTCAGACATCTTCCCACGAATTCCGTAATTCTCGCTTAAGATCGTGCCACCAAAATTGTTCTCTTAAATCTAGACAACTTAATGCCTCCGGATGCATAGCATAAGGGCTACTATGCGCTTCAAAGAATCCTCTGTCTTAACTCCTTGTCCCTCGGCATACGTGCTTTTCCCTTGTAGCATAATACTCCTTCATCATTTACTTCATAGTCCTCTAACTCTCTGTTCTGTGCTTTTTGTAGCTTGATACTTAAATCCTCATCAACCAACTGTCCCTCTTTCACCTCCTTCAACCACGTTGGCTTGACTTGCAATTCAGCCAACAGGCTTCCATCCTCATACAAACTTAAATGGGCGAACATTGCTCTTAGGTCCGACACAACCTTTCGACTTAGGGCATCTGCTACTACATTCGACTTGCCTGGGTGATATTCTATCGAACAGTCATAGTCTTTTAGTAATTCCACCCACCTTCGTTGCCTCAAGTTTAACTCCTTCTGAGTCAACAGGTACTTGAGACTCTTGTGGTCTGTGTAAATCATGACCTTTCTCCATAAAGGTAGTGTCTCCACACCTTAAGAGTGAAAACCACTGCTGCCAATTCCAAGTCATGTGTTGGGTAGTTCACCTTATGCGGCCTTAACTGCCGAGATGTGTAAGCGACTACTTTTTCATCTTGCATTAGAACACATCCTAATCTCGTATGTGAAGTGTCACAGTACACCACAAAATCCTTTTACGCCTCCTAATTTGAATCAACACCGAGCTTAGTTAATACTTTCTTAAGTTTTAAAACTCTCCTTGCTTATCCGTCCATACAAAGGGTACTTCCTTTCTCAACAATTTTGTTAATGGCGCGGCTATTGACGAAAATCCTTCCACGAACCTTCTGTAATAGCCTGCCAATCCTAAGAAACTACGAATCTCTGCCACCGACTTTGGTGGTTTCCAATCCAACACAGCCTCGATTTTCTTAAGATCCACTCTTATTCCCTCGGCAGACACCACGTGTCCTAAGAAAGCAACTTCCCTATGCCAAAATTCACACTTGCTGAATTTGGCATAAAGCTTCTTCTCCTTTAATTCTTGCAACACAATCCGGAGATGCTCATCATGCTCCTCTTCAGACTTAGAGTATACCAAAATATTGTCGATGAACACTACGATTTAACCTATCTAAGTAAGGTTGAAACACTCGATTCATCATATCCATGAATGCGGTCAAGCGTTTGTCAACCCAAACGGCATTACCAAAACTCAAAATGGCCGATCTTGTCCCGAAAGTCGCCTTATGGATATCCACCTCCTTTACTTTTAATCGGTGATACCACGACCTCAAGTCGATCTTTGAGAACACCGCCGCTCCCTTCGATGATCGAACAAGTCATCAATCTTAGGTAAGGGGTACTTGTTCTTGATGGTCACTTATTCAATTGATTTATAATCTATGCACATACGCATAGTTCCATCCTTCTTCTTCACAAGCAGACCGGTGCTCCCCACTTGAGACACACCGGGTCAAATAAACCCACGATCCAACAATTCTTGGATTTGAGCCTTGAGCTCCACTAACTCCTTTGACGCCATTCGGTATGGAGCGATTGACACAGTCTTTGCTCACGGTAGCAAGTCTATTCCAAATTCAACTTCTTTATCCGGGGTATTCTGGTAATTCCTCCGAAACACATCCTCAAAGTTCCTTACCGCTTCGACTCTTTTGACACCTTCCTCCTTTCCATCCAACGCACTTACAAAGGCTAAGAACGCCGCACCCTTTACTTAACCATCCTTTCACCTTAAGCACCAAACTACATTGGTCAAGTAGTTTCTTCTTTCTCCTATCATAATGACCACCTCATCCTCAGGGGTCCTTAGTTCCATTCATTTAGCCGCACAATCCAACACGGCTCGGTGCTCTACTAACCAATCCATACCAAGTATGAGGTTAAATTCTCTGAAGGGTAACTCCATTAAGTCAGCCCAAAAGTTCACTCCACAATTTCTAGGGATACATTCCAAAGATCTTATTCACCACTATAGTTTGGCCTAATGGGCTTACTATCGTCATCTCCCTATCAGAAAGTTTAGAGTCTAGGCCTAGTGTTTCAACTACACTATAGGCAACATAAGAATGGGTCGAGCCCACGTCAATTAAAGCATAATAGGGTTTTCCATGAATGAGAAACATACTGGGTTATGACGTCCGACGCCTCTCCCTCCTCCCTACGGGAATCAGATAAACCAAACCCTACTGTCTTGCCTCAAGATAGCGGCACCTCTCGCCACGTCCTCTCGCCAAAGACCATTACCTCATTATTCAACCTCGACCTCGTTGAGGTCAGCTGTCCTCCCTACCACTGATTAACATTCTCGAGTTCTTTGGTCGCTTTTCATCTGATATCTTTGGACATTCCTTGAGCATATGATCCTTGGACCCACACTTAAAACAACCTCCCATTTTTTTCCAACACTCACCTAAATGCTTCTTTCCACAATGCTCACAAGGACGATACTGCCCTCTGGTACCTACTTGCTGACCCTTCGACCCATCAGTTTTGGGCCTTTTTGCACATTTCCCGATGATCCATAACTCCTCTTGGGTCTATTCCTATCAGAATTCTGCCTAGTCGAGTCCTTAATTCCCTCAACTACCTTAGCCTTTTCAACCAACGCGGAAAACTCCCGGTCCTGATGTGAAGCTATCAATAATCTTAGGTCATCCCTTAATCCATCCTCAAAACGAACACGGCGTTCATGTTCGGTTGCGACTACTCCTCGAGCATATCGGCTTAACCTCAAAATTCAGCATCATATGCTGCTACCATCTTGTTCCCTTGAACTAGTCCTAGAAAAGCTTTCCTCTGCTCATCAATATAACGTGTGCTGACATACTTTTTCTGGTATGCCTCCTTAGCATACTCCCAGGTCAGATCCTCAGCCGTGGCACCATCCCGGACAGTTAACCACCATTGGTACGCTTCATCATGTAACGGTGCCATCATCCCTTTCAACTTCTCTTCAGGGGTCAGGTCAAGCTCATCCATAACACGCTCGGTTGCTTCCAACCAATACTCAGCTATATTGGGTGCCACATCGGACACTCCACGAAACACCTCGACCCCGTTGGCTCAAAGTAACTCGGGTACAAATTTTTGAGCTCCCGTATTTCCACCCACGCCATCCACCATTTCCAAAACTCGCAACATGGCCTGCGACATAGCATCATCCCCGTCGAGCCTCGCCGCCGACATTAATAAATGGGATGGTGGTGGCGATGGTAACTCATTGTCGATCCTTGACCCGATCTAATGGGTTCGACACAATTATTCTTCCTCTACGCGCCCTTGATGACCGCGTCCTCTAGAACTCATTTCTAACGCCGAGATCGATTAAGAAGTTTTATGAATTAGTACTTTTGTTTCACTTGATTACCCGCCAAGAAATTTTATGAAAAGGAATTTAGAGTGGTTCTTTCAGATTCATACATGCACACATCTTTTCATTCATTCATACACCCATCAAACAATTATGAACCTTAGTTCATTCGGATAAACGTTGTAGCTTTTCATTTGTTGTTTGTTTTTCCACTACCCGGGGTATTTTCGTAATTTGTCCTCTGGGTATTTTTGTAATTTGTCAAAATAAGGTTTCTTGGTGATTTTGTCACAAAGTAATTTTGGTATTTTAAGTTCCGGGGTATTTTGGAAAATTTTTGAAATTCAAGGTATTTTAGAAATTTTTGGACCTCGGGGGTATTTTGGTAATTTTCCACAAACCGGGGTAAATTGTAAAATTTTAATAAATTGGGGATATTTTAGAAGTTGCAAAACTTTGAGGGTTCTTTTTGAGAAATTTATTTTCCAAAACGATGAAGTTGCAAAAATTTTGGAAATCAGGGTCATTTTGGAAATTTTAGTAAGTTAGAGGCAGTTTTGTAATTTTCAAAGGTCAAGGTATTTTTCTGATAGTTTGCAAATTAGGGTTTTTGAGCATTTATGAAATATTGAATTTTTGGCAAAACTGTTGAGTAGTTGGGTATTTTATAAACCAAGGGCATTTTTGTAATTTTACCATTAGGGGTATTTTTGTAAATCAGAAAATTTTTTGAAAATTTGTGTAAAAAGAAATAATTTTCGTGAATTAAAGAGAGAACAAATTATTTTAAGAATTTTTAATATTAGGGTTCTAAAAAATGGCTAATTCCTTTGGGTTTTAGTTATTGGGTTTAGCCTTATGACCGAGCCTTCTTGGTCGTAGTGAACCAAAGCTACGCACCAGTGCGAGATTCAAGTGGAGAGGAGGTGAGTCACGCGGACTACTTAAGTACCAAGCTTCCACTGAAACCATTCCTAGACATGCGTACTGGGGTTGCCACACCCACTAAGTCCTCTAGGTTAGGGTGAACCGAAGTTACGCACTGTAGGATTCCTGTGAAGAGGAGGTGAGTCACTAGGATTGCTTAAATACCAAGCTCTTCAGGATCCAATCCTAGACATGCGTACCATGGTTGCCACACCCTAACTTGATTGACTTAGCCATAGGTTTGTTTAATGTATTAAGTCTTATGTATTTGTGTTTGAGTAGACTAATCCTAGGGTTCAAGTTCCTATCATGCTATTCTACGTTCCATTCCTTTTCTACCCTTTTATAATTCACATAATTACACAAATAGATAAGGGTACTTACCTGGTGGACTGCGGGTCGGAGACTTGGGTGCCATGTCATCAAAACTTGTCCACTTTCAAAAATAGTTCCATAAAACTCATTTGGGCTTGTTTTGAAAACGTTTTGGGCCTTAGGCCACAGGCCGAGAGTTTAAAACTAGGCTCTGATACCAAATTGAAACACCCCACACCCGGCCCACGAGAATGGACTGGATCTGGTATGTTCCCTGGTGTAAACCGTTCAAAATTCTTTTGAATACTTTGAAAACTGTGTGTTTTGGAAGATAGTTTGTTTGTGTGTTGAGCTCGAGTTGAAAACAAGTTTATTTTTATATCGAAAACCCATTAATTTCAGGTGACAAAATATTTAATCTTATTTTAAATTAAATGGGCTTATTCTTTATGAAGCCCTAAATTCATATCATAGTAATCCAAAACAGAAATAAAATCATCACTATGGCCTTATTACATAAACAAAACCCAAATAAAATAATACAGTACTTAAAATAAAATAAAGGTTCAAATTAAATTAAACTTCAAGCTGAACATGGCCACCACAAGCTCTGCCGTCCCGGTCCTTTACTGTTCATCACCTGAAACATGTTCCCACAACGGGGTGAGTCGATAGACTCAATGTGTAACCAACACCAAAATATAATAGAATTAGGCACACCATACATATCATGTTCATATAAAAATTCAAGATAATGATGTAAACCCGAACCCAAACCTATATGCCATCCGCTACACTCCACCCATACCAACCTGCACACCTTGGGGACTACTAAGTCAACCTTCCATCCACTACACACCATCGAAGGTAGTCGCTACAATTGACGTGCTCATCGCCCACATAAAATTTTATGGCATAGCCACCAGATATTTGTGTCATGTGACACCACATTCACTTAATGTGACCGAAGTCACCACATTCACTTAGTGAGACCGAAGTCGTCACATATTCTTAGTGAGACCAAAGTCATCACGTTTCACTTAGTGAGACCGAAGACATCATATTCACTTCCCTATCTCAAATATCCCGAATGCCCCATATCATTTATATCATGCATATCATACTTAATTTCACATTTATGTCACTTTTCACATGTTAAGTATAATATATTTCGTAATCCTAGTAGGAGTAGGAAAATGTACCTGAGTGCTTTGTACCATAATATGGTACTTTAGCCACATTCTTACACTTTCACATTAACATACATATCATATTTAAGCCATAAATCTATTAAGTTTAGTGTGGGGTACACACCTGATTCCCTTAGTGATTCCTTGAAATTTTGAAAGGCTAGATCTAATGTTTAGATCCTTAGTCCCTACATTTAATTTGTCACTTATTACTTAGCATAAATCCTATTTGGCTATAATATCCAAATCCTAGTAGGATTTGTAAAAAGTCTTACCTTTGATGCCGATTTGATGATTATTCAAATCCCGAAAACTTGGTTTTCCTTCACCTGATATTCGGCCAACCCTGAATCTCAACATAGGTTAGTTTTCAGCTTTTTAATAATTAAAGAACCGATCCATATATTCATACAAGCCTTGGCCGAATGCTTTTAGGTGCTTACCTTGTGGATTTTAAATCCCGAAAACTTCGCTTTTCTCTTCCTTGTATTCGGCCAAATCCTAAATCCTTGAATCGATTAGTTTTTGATTATTTTGATCTAAATACCTAAGATTGGGCCTTGGTCGAATGTATGAACACACTTACCTTGGAGTTCTCAAATCCCGAAATTGATCTTTTATTTTAGATTCCTGCCGAAATCATATGTTAGATTTGATCTATCATTCAAATTTGGAAGAGACCTTTTTGGCCGAATGTACATAGATGTACTTACCTTGTTTTCAAATCCCAAGTGATCCTTTGTACCAATCGGTTATGGCTCTTATATGGAACACAAAGTTTCGGCTTTTGTGAAGGAATAGAAGAAGAAAAGAAAAGAGAAGGAGAAAAGAAAAGAAGAGAGTTTTGGCAGAGAGAATTCGGCTAAAGAGAGAAGAAAAGATTGGATTATTTGCTAGAGAATTTCGGCTGGGGTTCCTTTGAAGAGAAAAGAATGAAGAATGGCCCTTATTTTCCCTCTATGGCCGAAAATACTAGCCTTAAAATCCCTCAATCGGCCAACTCTTCTTATGTGATAAATTTTAACTTTATCAAATATTAAATTCAACAATTATCTCCTAATTAGCCAAATTCCAAAGGAATTAAAACTCCTCTTTCAAGATCCCTTGTGTCAGTCAACTCTCTCTTATGGAAGCAAAATAAAACTTCTTTTATTTGCTTCCTAGTGATTCGAACTCGTGCCCAACACTCTTGCATGTGGGCCATTTCCTGAGGCCTTTAGTGGCATCTTCAGGCCACTTTTCCAAGTCCGTTAGTGTGTCAAATTTCACGTACTTTTTATCTTAAGGCCTCCTTGCCCTAAGTTCCCCTTTAAACTTTAAAACTTTAAAGTTTCCAAAATTTTCTTGACATTGACATCCTAGGTTTCCAAAATGTTTACTTTCCTCTTTTAGCTTAGTTTCCAAAATGTTTACTTTCTCTTTTAGCTTAGTTTCCAAAATTTTACTCTTTAGCTTAGTTTCCAAAATGTTTGCTTTCCTCTTTTAGCTTAGGTTTCCAAAATGTTCACTTTCCTAATTTACTTAGGTTTCCAAAATTGGCCACTTTCCTATTTTCAACGTATCATTTCCATACATTCTCGGGTTTCCAAAAAAATATTCCAAATTTATTCAAAACACATAAAACATGTCTTTTCATACAATTAGGCCAAAATGCATAGGCCCTTTTTAGGATGTTACAGAAGGAGTTCGAATCACCTAGCATGTAACTAGGAATTTTTATTTTTTTGCTTTAGCTTGAGCATGTGTCGGCAAAGAGATAAGGCTAGGATGAGTTGGGATGTTTTTTTCCGGTAAGAACACTAAGTATTTGGGAAGCAAAGGATAAGGGCTTGAAATGGGGGATTGTGTTTCATCAACTTAAGGAAAAAGGAGGGGAAAAAGGCTTAAGAGTAGGAAGATGTTTTGAAACTTCCTAATGGCCATTTGACCCATGTATTTGGACTGACAATGAGGCAAAAAGGGTGGCGGTTTGGGTTGAGAGTATGGTAGCTTGAATGTTAGAAGAAACTCTTTCATTTTGGTCATTTTCTTAACAAAGCATTTTTTTCCTCCACCCATATTCTCTTTAGCCGAAAATTTCCAACATATTTGAGTACACAATTCATTTCTCTTCTTCTTTGAGCCATTCTCTTGTGACCATTTCGGTTTGAAACTTTTTCTCTCCCAAATCCTTTTTCTCTTTGTGACCGAAAGTACATAGATAAGCAAATATTTTTCTTCCTTTCATCTTCTCATTTTCTCCTCCTATGCCGAATGCATTTTCTTCCAAACTAAGTATCTTTTTCTTCTCTTTTCTTTCTCCTTTCTTTTTCTTTCTTTCTCTCTTTCTCTCTTGAAATCGAACCATACCATCCTATCTCCCTTTTCTTCATTTTTCTTCTTCATTACAATTTTCCTCAATTTTATTTCATCCATGGCCGAATGTAATGTGCTCTTGTGACAAAATCTCTTCATTTTCTCTTACCACAATCGATTTCAAGAATCAAGGTAAGGAGATTTTTATTTTAAGGATTCTTATTCAGTAAGTATAGTTAGTTATTAATCGATTCATTTGTAGGATCACAATCTTTCGATTGATTCTCGTGGAACGAAGACAAATCGTGGTAAGTAAAATCCCAAATCTTATAAACGTTCATCATTTTTGATATTAATAAGTCAAACTAATAATCTTATGTCTTTAGAGACATTCAAGATAGAAGCGTAAAAGGGCGATCCATAGTCTTCGTAAGAGGCGGTTCCACTATTCCCCTAAATATAAATGAAGGATCTGCTTCGAGTCCGGATTTTCCACCGTTCGGACCATCAACGAAGAGAATCAATTATTTGAAGTAGTTTGTACTCCGAGCCTTTGTACGTTCGTGGATTCTCATGGGTAACGAACCATCGAACGAGGAGAAACCAAAGATAGAAGTGGTTCAAAATCAAAGGGGTAAGGATTTAGATCGTATATCAATAGTAAATTTTTGATAAAAGATAATGTCCTAATGGTTCGTATTATGATTGGGTGTTGACGAGCGGGAAGGTTTAGTACTCACGATATCAAGGTGTGTAACTTCACACTTTTCTCAGGTTGGATGTCATTCGTGGTATTGAGTAAAAATCGTAAAAATTGACAAAATCGGTATAATACGAAATATTCAGTATTTTGGTGAAATATTCATAAAAATTGTTAAAAATGTGAAAATTATGAAAACGCCCTCGATGTGTAGGTGGTAAAATGAATACTAAAAATCTCATGTGTAAATGAGCCAAAGATGTGTTAGATCGTAAAATGGGCCGATAAGTTTGCTAGTTAGTAAATGGTAGAAAAATATGCTAGTTAGTAAAATGGGTCAAATCTTGGATAGATAGTTAAATGGGCGAAATCACGATAAATAATAAATGGGCGAAATCTACGCTAGATCGATAAATGGGCGATATCTCGCTAGATCGATAAATGGGCGAAATCTACATTAGATTGAAAATGGGCGAAATCTCGATAGTTCAAAATGGGCGAAATCTCTGTTAGATCGTAAATGGGCCGTAATCTCTGTTAAATTGTTAAATGGGCCAAAATCTATGCTAGATCTTTAAATGGGCCAATGATGCTAATTAATTATATGGAACAAATGATATATTGTATTATGAGCCTTAATAAAAACCTGAAATATTGACTTGGGCCTTTTTGATAAAATCATCATATGTACATAAGCTATTTTGCATACATGTTGGATGGGTTGGGATTAACGATGAAGATAAGAAAGGCCTGTTGCCAAAATCTAGTTCGGTGGCTTTGCCATAAAATAATTAATCGGCTGATTACCTCTAGTTCGGTGGCTATGCCACAAATATTTTAATGGCTCAATGCCTCTAGTTCGGTGACTCTGTCACAATCTAGTTCGGTGGCTCTGCCACAAATATAAAATGGCTTAATGCCTACGATTGGTGTGATGGCGGGGTGGGTTGACTTGATCCCCACAGGTGTGATGGTTGGTACGGGTGGTGTGTAGCGGATGGAAATTAGGTTTGGGTGGGAAATTTCATTTTGCATGCATTCCATTATTTATACTGTTAATCTTGATAATGGGCTCAAGCCCAAAATCATGACTTGATGATCTGGCCCAGTGGATTAAGTAAGTAAGTTATACACTGAGTTCTGAGTAACTCACACCCTCAAATTTTTCCTCTCAGGTAATGGAAATTGATGTGGACTTGGGCGAGGATGACTTCGTGGAGGCCATCTCGCAAACATGGGTTAAATAAATTTTGAACTTTTAAATAAGTACTTTCTTTAAATTATTATTTTGGGTATGATGTAATAAGGCCTCTATTATTAATGTTTTATGGAATTTTATGTGGTTGGTTTAAAACTATGTTTTGGATATTTTAGTATGGGCTTATGATTATTATATAATGTTTACTTAAAATAAATTGGGTTTTAAACATATGAGAAACTTTTAACTATTCTTATTTATCAAATACATCAAACTTAATCTTTTTCTCTTGGTTTTATTAAACTCTAATTTCAAAAAGGGTTTTGAAATACTGATTCACTTTAATTTGTAAGATAGTTCAATCTATGTAACAAACCAAATCTCGTCTTATGCATAGACTAGGTTTGGGGTGTTACAGACAAGATCCGCTATCTTCAATCTGCTCCACTGCAATTTCAGGGAGGTTAGACTAGTATCTTTGATCTGCTTCACTGCATCTTCAGGAAGACGAGATCCACTATCTTCAATCTGCTCCACTGCAATTTTAGGGAGGTCAAACTAGTATCTTCGATCTACTTCACTGCATCTTCAGGAAGACAAGATCCGCTATCTTCAATCTGCTCCACTGCAATTTCAGGGAGGTCAGACTAGTATCTTCACTCTGCTTCACTGCAACTTCAGGAATGCCAGATCTTGCTATTTTTTAGTCTGCTCCACTGCCAACTCAGGGAGACCAGACTAATGTCTTCGATCTGCTTCCTGCAACTTCAGAAAGACAAGACTGATGTCTTCGATATGCTTTACTGCAACTTCAGGAATATCAAATTTGGTTTCTTTAGTTTGCTCCGCTGCAACTTTAGGGAGGTCAAGTTGATGTCTTTGATCTTCTTCCTGCAACTTTAGGAAGATAAGATCTATTTTCTTCAGTCTGCTCTGCTGCAACTTCAGGGAGACAAGACTAATGTCTTCGATCTGCTTCACTATAACTTCAAGAATGTTAGATCTACTTTCTTCAGTTTGATTCACTGCAACTTTAGGGAGGCAAGGCTGATGTTTTTAATCTGCTTCCTACAACTTCAGGTATGCTAAATCTGCTATTTTCGATCTGCTCCATTGCAAACATAGGGAGATAAGATCTGATGTCTTCGATCTACTTCCTGCAACTTCAGGAAGCTAAGATCCGTTGTCTTCAGTCTACTCCACTAAAAACTTAGGGAGACAAGATCTGATGTCTTTGATCTACATCCTGCAACTTTAGGAATGCCCGATATGTTGTCTTCAATCTGCTCCACTGCAAACTCAGGCAGACAAGATCTGATGTCTTCAATCTACTTCCTGCAACTTCAGGAATGCCAGATCTGTTATCTTCAATCTACTCCACTGCAAACTCAGGGAGATAAGATCTATAATTTTTAGTATGCTCCATTGCTACATCAGGAAGATAAGACTATAATCTTCAGCCTGCTCCCTTATTACATCAGGAAGATAAGGCTAGTGGCTAAAATTTGCTCCCTTGCTACATTAGGAAGATAAGATTCACCATCTTCGATTTGCCCCACTACTATCTTGAGGTGTAACACCCCAAACCCGGCCTAGAAGTTAGGCCCGAATCTGGCGTGTCACATGGAAGTGTTTTTTTTCTTTTCAAAACCATCTTTGCGATTGTTAAAAACTTGTTTGAGAATTACAGCCTCTTTGTCAAAACCCAAAACACTTAAGCAATTGTTATCTACTTGAAAACGTAATTAACTTTAAAACCCTTTTTGGTTGTGAAAACATATTTGAAATAACAATTTACGAAAATATGATGTTTGGAAATAAAATTGTAGAAGCATTTTGAAAACATTGCAAAAATGTAGATAAAATAAAAGTATTTTTGAGAGGTTGGTAGATGAGTCGAAAATCGAAGTAGTGAACTTTAACCGTAACTTTTGAAAATGTCGTCGATAATTTGAAAGAGAATTACTGAGTTAAATCATTTGTAAAAGTTTGTTATGAAAATCATTTGTTAATCTATTTTGGAAAACCTTTATTTAAGATTTTTAGAAAAATCTCCGTTTAAAAACAAATCAAGCATAATACTAAGTACGACAAAAACATAAGCAAAATAAAATATTCCAGAGGCCTTATTACAACACAAAATAAACCCAAAATAGTAAGAATAATAAAGTGAACGAAATCAAGAAACTAAAGTTCAATAAAAACCATTTCTGAAGTATGCCCTCCACCGAGTCATCCATGGCCCAAGTCCACGTCACTGAGCATTACCTACAAGGGTTAAGAGAAAAGGGGGGTGAGTTACAAGAACTTAGTGTGAAATCCCCTTACCGTTGTTCACTGGGCCAAAATCTCATTAAACAATTATTTGGGCCTAAGCCCACATACAATAATAATAATGTAATGAATATAACATAAATATGAAATGCAATTCCCAAACCAAGCCTAGGATTCCATCCGCTACACACCACCCATACCAACCAGCACATCTGTGGGGAGCTTTAGTCACCCACCCCGCCAACACACCAAACGTAGGCTTTAAGCCATTTATAACAGATTATTTGTGGACAAGCCACCAGAATAACAGAATTTACGTGGCATAGCCACCAGACAGATTGTGACAGAGTCACCAAATATGTGGCAGAGACACCAAAATTATGTAGCAAAGCTACCAAAACTTCTCTTCATCATTACCCCATCCCATGCAATTCATGTATATGCATCATACATATCAAATCATGATATTTACAAATATAATAACAATATTTAAAAATTCAGAAATTTATGACAAACAAATTGGCCCAATAACACTTTGCAAAATCGATCCATTAGAGCAATATATCAAATCGACCCATTTTATCACATATCCATTCGGCTTATTTAATCACATATCAATTCGGCCCATTTAGTCACATATCAAATCGGCCCATTTAGTCACATATCAAATTGGCCCATTTAGCAAAATATCATATTGGCCCATTAATCAATATGTCCAATCGGCCCATAAGGCAATATGTCAATTCAGTCCATTAAACAATATCGTATTTCATCCCTTTAGGGGCATTTCGATAATTCGGTAATATTACCCACTAAGGGTAACTTGGTAATTTCGCAATCCAGACTTAACTACTAATTTGGGCATAAAAATTTAAACTGTCCATTTGCGTCATACTGACTAAATTGACTATAACTTGAGTTAGGAAATTCAAAATCTAAATCCGTAAATTTTCCTTGAAACTAGACTCATATATCTTATTATTACAATTTTTCCAGAATTTTTTTCTTAACCATTTAGTACATTTTATTCCTTAAAGTTTCCCTTGTTTCACTGTCCAACAATTTTGACCTCTCCTTCCTTAATTTCAAATATCTCATTGTACGGTTTTTATATACAACTCTCACTTGTTTCTATTGAAAACAGGCTCACTAAGGAATCCATACATATAAATTATATCCCATAATTCACTTTGTAAAATTTTATATGATTTTTCCAAGACAGATCAGGGAACCACAAAATCATTCAGAACCAGTCTCACTAAAATTAACATATCTCAGAATATAAAATTTCTTTTCCTTCTCCGTTTCTTTCTTATCAAAATAGACACAGTAATATTTTATTTGATATCTCATTCACTTTCTAATTCCCTTTCTCCTATTTTTCGTGATTTTTCAAATACATATCACTGTTTCTAACTGAAACTATTTTATTACAAAATATAATTACCACTACGATCATACGCACACCCGAGTGATTGCGGATGCCGGTTTTTGGTTTTCTTCGGTATTTCGACCGATTCACAGAATATTTCATACAAAATTTCAGAGAAGTGTGAGATTACACACCATTTCAAATATGTATACCGAAGGTACAGGATTACACATCTTATTACGGGATCCGTAACACGATACTCTTCGCGACACCTAAAAGTACAATCGGTCAACAATTAGTCCAAACCCAATTTACAGCTTCATCCATGTATTGCGATTGGTTAACAATCTATATCACTTACCAGCAATCCGAGTCTCTTATTACGAGGGATTGATCAAGCGATTTAGTCCCTAAAAATATAATCGATTAGTCACAACCACTATCTCATTAAGCAAAATAACCGGTCAACGAAAAGATCCAAAAAGAACCATGATGAATCCTTTACCTTAACGATATTAGTTTTGATTTCTAACGACTGTACAATGGCTACAGATGAGTCAAATTTTCGGCCTTCCACTATAACTCAATTGATCAAATGAGTGAGTGTCAACACAAATGAGTAGAAATGATTAAAAGAAAGGAGAAGATGTATCAAGGTGTTTGGAGTGTTTCGGTCAACACCAAAAGAGATATGAACCAAAGAGAAATGTGAGTATTTCAGCAACAAGAAGAATGGTGAAAGATGGATTAAGGTTTCGACACCCAATGAAGAAGTGAAGAAAATATGCTCACTAATGGCTTGTAAATTCGGCACAAAGCAAAAGGAGGAGTTTGGAGAAAAACACAAAATAGTGCAAAAGTGATTTTTGCCTAACAACACCAAAATTCTACCAAATGACCAAGCAAAATTCAGCTACCTCCCTTTCCCCCAAAGCCGTCCACATACATGACCATAATGGTCAAAAGTTGGCCAACCATACCTTCCATAACACTTCCCTTGAAAAAGGCCACATGTTCCCCTTACTTTCCCTTTTATTTTGATTCACTTCCATCCATTCTTCCTTAACAAATTTCCTTATCCACCTTGCCTTATTAAAAAGTCCACCTTGCCTTATTTTCTTCCTCAATCTCCTCTCCATCTCCATGATTTCCTCTATGAATCCCTCCATTTGTTCCCTTATCATCTCTTTTCCTTTTTGGAAAAAAAAACTCCCTTGTTTTCCTTGAGATTCGAACCCTTGCTCCTTTCAATAGCTTAACATGCCACTTACCACTAGGCCACAAGCTCTTCTTGTGTCTCCTAAATGCACCCATTTATTCCTAAGTCCTACTTCCATCAGCCATATCCACTAAAAGTCCAAAAATGAAAATTCTTCCTATGGCCTAACTTGAACCCGAGACTTCATAGAAACCTCGTAACCTTCCAAATTCACTTAACTAATAAGTCGAATTTGTAACAATGCCATTCTCTTATTCTCAATTGTTGTAAACATTTCTACGCCCAAGGCCTATTGGGCCCAATCCTACTATGCCCAATTTTGGGATGTTACACGAGGAGACAAGATCTACCATTTTTAGTCTGCTCCCTTGCTACATCAGGAGGATAAGACTATAATCTTCAGCCTGCTCCCTTGCTACATTAGGAAGATAAGGCTAGTGGCTAAAATCTGCTCCCTTACTACATCAGGAAAATAAGATTCTCCAAATTCGATCTGCTTCGCTACCACTTGGGGAGATAAGATCTACAATCTTCACCTACTTCCTTGCTACCTCAGGAAGATAAGACTACAAACTTTATCCTGCTCCCTTGCTACTTTAGGGAGATAAGGTTGGTGGCTTGAATCTGCTCTATTGTCGATACATGGAGATAAGTATCGCTAAATTTGATCTGCTCCACTACCGTTTAGGGAGATAAGATTTGTGAATTCACCAATGGTGCTACACCGTCCTCTAGGGACATGTCCTGTAGACTCGATTTCATATGCTTATGTTTATGTCAAATGATTAAGATACTATGATCAGAATGAATCTAATGCTCCTAACTAAATGTATTATGGACGACATTTGCATGAACATAGTATGTCATGAGAATAACCCCTGTATAATGATTAGGATGCAATGATCGGAATGAATCAAATGCTCCTAACTAAATGATATTAGGGATGACATTTGCATGAATGTAGAATGTCATAAGAAAGATCTTTTTTTTATGTACAACTATAACACCCTAAACCCGGCCCAGAAGTTAGGCCCGAATCTGGCGTGTCACAATGAAGAAAACGTATAAAGGATTTGAAATTCGTACTAAAATAAGTTTCGTTAAAATCAAGAAAAATAAGTTTGATTTGAGACATATGATAAAATACTACTAACCTCGAAGATTGATTGATAAATCGTTAAATTTGAACTAATAATCTTATAAAACGTGATTTTTGAAAATGACATTTAAAATTCAAGAAGATTTCAGATTAAAATATTTGTAAAAATTTTATTATGAATTCCATTTGTTAATCAATTTTGGAAAACCTTTATTTTAGCTTTTAGAAAAATTCTCGTTTAAAACAATTTAAGCAAAATAATAAGTAAACCAACCATAAAGCAAATAATAAAATAGTCCAGAGGCCTTATTACAACTTAAACCAAAATAATAAAATAACGGGAATAGAAATTTAAAATTTAATAACACTATTTCTGAAGTATGGCCTCCACTGAGTCATCCATGGCCCAAGTCCACCTCACGGAGCATTACCTGTAGGGTTAAGAAAGAAGGAGGTGAGTTACTTAGAACTCAATGTGTAACCCACTTACCGTGTTCACTGGGCCAAAACCATTTAAGCAATTAGCTGGGCTTGAGCCCATTGACAAATTTACAATATAAAAAAAATAATTCATATGATATGCAATTCCCAACCAAGCCTAATTTCCATCCGCTACACACCACCCGTACCAACCAACACACCTGTGGGGATCAAGTCAACCCACCCCGCCAACACACCAATAGCAGGCATTAAGCCAACTATAATATTTGTGGCAGAGCCATCGAACTAGATTTTTGGCAACAGGCCATTGTGACAGAGTCACCGAACTAGATTTTTGGCAATGTGCCATTGTGATGAGTCATTGAACTAGATTTTTGGCAACAGGCCATTGTGACAGAGTCACCGAACTAGATTTTTGGCAACAGGCCATTCTTCTCTTCGTCAATTATCCTAACCCATGCAGTCATGTATATATATATTGATAATGCATAACAATATATTCATAAGGTAAATTTCAACAAAAAGCCCATATTACAAGTTATCAATTTGGCCCATTAGTCAAAATAGAAATTTTGGCCCATTTAACGATCTAGCAAATTTTGGCCCATTTAATCTAGAAATTTTGGCCCATTAATCGATCTAAATTTGGCCCATAAATCACATTTTGGCCCTCATAACAAAATATATCAGATTGGCCCATAAAGTAATATGTCAATTCAGTTCATTAAGCAATTTCATGTTTCAGCCCATTAGGGGCAATTCCGTAATTCGGCCCATAAGGGCGTTTTCATAATTCGGCCCATAAGGGCATTTTTGTAATTTTACTCATTGAGGGTAATTCGGTAATCTCGCAACCCAGGGGTATTTCGGTAATTTACCCTCTGAGGGTATTATGGTAATTTCACAACCTAGGCTTAACTACTAATTTGAAGCATAAAATCGAAACTGTCCATCTGCGTCATACTCGCTAAATTGACCATAACTCGAGTTAGAAAACTCGAAATCTAAATCCGTAAATTTTCCTTGAAAGTAGACACATATATCTTTCTCTTATAGTTTTTCCAGAATTTTTAGCTTAACCATTTAGTACAGTTTATTCCTTAAAGTTTTCCTTGTTTCACTGTCCAATGATTCTGACCTCTCTTTCCTTAATCACAAATATCTTACTGTACGCTTTTCATCTACTGCTCCCACTTGTTTCCGTCGAAAATAGGTTCAGTAAGGAATCCATACATATAAATTATGTCTCATAATTCACTTTGTACAATTTTATATGATTTTTCCAAAACATAATAGAATACCCCGAAGTCATTCAGAACCAGTCTCACTAAAATTAACATATCACAGAATATGGTATTCTCTTTCCTTCTCCGTGTCTTCCATATTAAAGTAGACACAGTAAACTTTAATCTGATAAATTACTCACTTTTTAATTCCTTTTATCCAAATTTTCGTGAGTTTTCAAATACACGTCACTATTTCTAACCGAAACTGTTTTATTACAAAATACGATTACCACTACGAATATATGCACTCCCGACTGATCACGGATGCCGGTTATCGGTTTTATTCGTTATTTCTATCGAATCACAGATTATTTCATGTAACTTTCAGAGATATGTGAGATTTACTCACCATTTCAAACATATATTCGGAAGGGTATGAGATTACACACCTTGATTACGAGTTGTGCTTTCTACCGATTTTAACACCACAACGGTGATCTCCCTCGATGCACCAAGAATCGATCCTTATCGATATTGGATCCAATTACCATCATTTGACTTCGGCTAGAACAATACACGGTCTCCCACTTAAAGCACTACGAAAAGAGAGAGTGAATAAAACATGAAGAAGTGAAGGATAACACCATTTTCGTTTACGATCACGATTTACAACCGAATAGTGATAATTACTTATTCGGCTAAAGAGGAAAGAATATGATCATAGAAAAGAATTCACTTACCAATTGTACATAAATGACCACTCGAATGGAAAAGAGATTTCAATAGAAGGGTGGAAGATTCGGCTATCCAAAAAGGGAGATAGACAAGAGATGAAAATCTTGATCAAACAAAAGAGCAAGAAAGTGCACAAATGTGCTAGGGGAATTCGGAAAAAGTAAAAAGAAAGAAGAAACATATGGTCACCAAGGCTTGTAATTTCTGCACAAAGCAAAGGAAAAAGAAAAGAATTTGAGAGGAAAACAATGCACTATTGCTCTACTATGTTTCGGCAACGTGGGTTGCAAAATTGAGAGAAATGGCACAAAGTTGCCAAAAGGATTTCTGGCCAAAACAAAGCTAGGATTTTACCAAAAGCCAAAATAAATTTCAGCCACCTAACTACTCCAAAACCGTCCACATGCATCCCCCCTTAGGATTAGAGTTTGGCCTCCTAAGCTTTCCAAAACATCATCCATGGAATTAGCCTCATGTCCCCCTTTCTTTCCTATTTCTCTTGATTCCTTTCCCCAACTTCAACCTTGCCTTATTCTTTTAGCCACCTTACCAAAATAATGAAGTCCACCATTGTAACACCCTGGTTCTAGGGGTTAGGCATTTGGTGCATAGTTCAGTGTTGGCACACTTCAGTGTGTGGTTGGGTGAGTTTTAGGGGTCCTGAAAACCCTAGGTGGTGGTGGAATGCCTTAGGAAATTTTTAGTTTTTAGTGGATAAAAGGGGAGCTTGGCAAAGTTGGGTCTTAAGAGAAATATTTGGGAGGTTTTGACTCAAGAATTGATTTGGAAGAGTGGCAAGGAGGCGCTTCTTTAGGTCTTGGGAAGGTGACGCCTCATGGTGCAAGGGGGGCCAGTGTTCGAGCTGCAAAGGCAGCTTTTGCTTTTGTTTTTGCGTCAGGAGAGGGGGGAAGGAGTTGGTTTCAGTTTTGGCACCTTAAAAGGAGGATTTTGACTTGTTCAAATTAGTTTAAATTGGTGGCTAGGAGGAGAGATGAGTTGGATTTTATTTTGAATTGTTTGAAGGGTTGGTGTAGAGTGTTTCTTGGAGGAAATTTAGGGATTTGAGGGAGAGAAAGAGAGTTGGACAGCTAGGGGGTGCTCTTGAGGGTATTTTTGGTCATTAAGGGTTGGGGAAGGTGGCTGAACTCTATTTAAAGGGTGTGAGCTTCCTTGTTGCCGAATTTTGGCTTGTGCTCCTAAAACTTTCACCCCTTTTTCCTCCCTTGCCGAATTGTAGTTTCTTCTTAAGCCTTCACACTTCTCTTCTCATATTCTAACCACCCTAGAAACGTTCCTCCTCCTCACCTATGCACTTTGGCCGAATCTTCAAGGTCACTTAGTGAATTTTCTACTTGTTTCTCTCCATTTCCCCTGAGCCGAAACCATTTCATCTTGTCTCCTCATACCTTCTCTTTCTTTCTCAAACCCTGTTGTCAAAACTCCTTGAGCCGAATCTCTCCTCAACCTTTGCCAAAACCTTCCTTGTTGTCTTAGTGGTTGGTCGAATCTTAAGCAAGGGGTGGAGCTTTTCGGGTCTTTTCTCTAGTCGTGGTGAAGGTCGGAAGGAGGAGCGGTAAGGAAAACTCTTAAGTCCGATTCATCAAGTGTTGTAAGAGCCTTCGAGATTCAAGTTTGTTGGTAAGAAATATTTTAGTAAGTTCAATGTTTGGATTTATGACTTGAGTGATTAACCTTTCGACCTGATTAAGCATTTTGATGGAGGCATCAACCAGTCAGGGTGGGCAAGGGAAAGTCCCTATCCCGAAGTTCAAGAAAAGAGCTGTCTCGACGGTTCGAGATTGGCCACCGGGTGTGGGCGGCGTCGAGCAGCGGCTTTAGGCGGATCGTCAGTAGATTCATTTAGCGATAGCTTTGAGATCGAGGTCTAAAACTTCAGGTGATAAGGTGCATAATCATCTCACTATTTCTCGGTTATTTGCTTGCTAATGCTTATACACATGCATGATGTGTGGTAGCCGATTATAATGGCTTAAGAAGTGAATGCTTATTTTGGGTAATTGGATATCAGGTGAGTAAGTCTTTGACATTAAGTTATTTATGATATATACATGATATGGTAATTAACATGTGATGCCTACTCTTACGTTATGATCTGCCCTGTTACATTTTTACATACATACATGGGAGGTGGATTGGATCGATGAAGGAAGGAGTGTACATGTTGATGTACGTGGTCTAATGTTAGCTCGGGCTACATTAGCGCTTGAGGGTGAGCTATGTGCTACCTTAAGAGAGGTGTGGCTCGGTGCCCATCTCGGCGGTTGATGGCTATGTGCATCACCGTAGACGGAGTATGTTGTTGGGATCACTTTGGTTGATCGGTGGCTCAGCCATGGCCTCGTGCAGCAGGTCTGCCGAGGTAAGATATGTGGGATCACTCGGTTGTGATCGGTGGGTTAGCCACGGCCTTGAGCAGGGAGTCTGCTAAGGTTGGTGTATTGGATGGACCTAGGTTGGGCTGTGATGCATGATTGCATGAATGGTTCGTGGATTGTATGGTTATGGGCCAAGCCCATACGTGTGGAAATAAGTGTTGTGATTATGCACTGAGTTAGTGGACTCACTCAATTTTTTCCTAACATTTCAGGTGATTCATGAGTTGGACCGGGTCCGGAGAGGAAGCCAGGTGGCCCATGCAGATAAAGATGTTTTTAGTTAGTTTTAATATTAAGTATTTCACTTAAATAATGGTTGTAATAAAGGCCTTTTTATTTATTTTTGGAATTATTTGATTATTATCTTTATTATGGTTTGTTTAAATTGAACACTATGTGAAGTTTGGTTTTATTTTAATAAGCTTATTTATATGCTAAAGTTTTATTTTGGGCATTTTATAATATTTCATAATAACAAAGATTTACTTATACTTTTTTTTTCAATAAACACTATACTCAAAAGTTAGTATATTTTCATGTTTTATTCTAAGTCAAAAAGTTTTTCAACCGTTTTTCCGCAGTGACATAACCAGATCCGGTCAAGGCTCGTGGGCCGGGTTTGGGGGTGTTACAAATTGGTATCAGAGCTCGGTTCAAAACTCAACTTTGAGGTTTTGGGCCCGAAAGTAGTTTTCAACAATGGGCTTTTCAAAATATGGGCTTTTATTTCAGGTTATTCTGGCATGGCCCCTGTACCTCCGGCCCGAAGTCCACCAGGTAAGTACTTCAAACTTTTGAAGTGATTTGTTTATGTGAATTATATGTGAATATTATGGGCTTTTATGGGAACGTAGATTAGTGAACTAGGATCTGTTGAACCCTAGGACTAGTCTACTCAAACACACGCATAAGACTTAAGAACTCCTAAACAAACATGTGAAGTAAGTCGCCGAGTTAAGGTGTGGCAACTCTGGTACGCATGTCTAGGAGTGGTATTCAGTAAGAGCTTGGTATTTAAGCAGTCCTAGCGACTCACCTCCTCTTTACTCGAAACCTACCTGGTGCGTAGCTACGGTTCACCTTAACCAAGAGGACTTATTCATAGGCTAAACCAATTATTAAAACCCGAAAGGGATTTGCCTTATTGTTTTAAAACCCTTGGTTTTTTTAAAATTTTCAAATTTACCCCTTTGGTTTGTAAACCCAAAATTTGATTTTAAAAGATGTTTTTCTCGATTTACAAAATTACCAAAATGCCTTTGTGGCAAAATTACAAAAATGCCCCTGTATTGTAAAATTATCGTATTACCCTCAACTTTTGATAAAATGATTTTATTTACAAAATACTAAAATCTCGAGTTTTCAAAATATTAAGAAACTCGGTTTGTTGAAATTCTGAAAATACCTCGTTGATAAAATTACCAAAATGCCCTTGGTTTCTAAATTTTCATATTGTTCTCGATTCTTACTAAAATGTTTCTCTTGTACAAAATGCCGAAAACTTCATTTTACAAATATCAAAATATCTGATTTGGAGAATTTATGAAAATGCCCTTAACTTCCAAAATTACTAAAACAACCTCGATTTCTAAAATTTTTGCAAATCTCGACTTGAAAACAAATTTTCAAGATGACCCCAAGATTTTGTAAATTCAAATGTCTTTAAATTGAAAAAATTAGTTTCAAAGTGACTCTGATTTATTACCGAAATACCCTATAGGGAAATGACAAAATTACCCCTGGGTTAGGAATGTTCAAGAAAGAGACATGGATGAATGTATGTGTCTTTAGTGATGAATGTGAATGTTTGAATTAGAATAGAAAACTTTAGATGAAACTTTGATTGATCGAAAGAACTACTTCTGGAAACTGTTATTCATAAAATTTGCTCGTGGATAAACAGTGGAACAAAAAAAATTTCTAATGCATAAAACATTCTAAACAGATTAAGTTGTGACGCTAGATATGAGTTCAAGAGGTTGTGGACGTCATCGGCGTGGTCGTGGTAGAGGTAGGATGGCGGTTATCGAAATCGGTAGGGTCCGCCATGGGTCGAGAGAGATGTGCCGCCACCACCACCGTTGAGGTGAAACATCGGGATCGAGACGAGGAGAGACGATGCAAGATATCACAAGCTATCTTTGCGGGTGCTCGAGAGGTGGCGAGGAGCCAATGTGGGCAATGGGACTCGAAAGTCGGTGGTGAAAGACTTAGGTCGAGCGGTGAAGTTTTAGAGGAGTGTCAGGGCGACTTCAAGCGTGGCGAAATCTTGGCTTGAAGCAGTTGAAAGGATTATGGACGACTTAGATTTAGCTGATGAGGAGAAGCTTAAGGGTGCTATTTCGTTGTTACGGGATGAAGCCTACCAGTGGTGGCTCACTATTAAGGAAAGTGCACCTGCCGATCGAGTGGACTGGGGTTACTTTAAGATCAAGTTCGAGGGGAAGTATGTCGGAGCGAGCTATGTGGACGCTCAGAGGAAGGCGTTCCTTAATCTGATGCAAGGTAGCAAGTCGATAGCGGAGTACGAAGCAGAGTTTCTGCGCTTGAGTCGATATGCTCGGGGCATCGTGGCAACAGATTATGAGAGATGCGTCAGATTTGAAGATGGGCTACGGGATGAGCTGCGAGTTTTGATTGCTCTGCAACGGGAAAGAGACTTCACCATTTTAGTGGAGAAAGCTCGGATAGCTGAGGAGGTCAAGAAGGCTGAGAGGCACAACAGAGAAAGAAACCGTGATAAGAGAAGTGTTGGATCGCCAGAAGTGTTTGAGAGGGTTCAGAAAAGACCGAGGGTCGAGACTCCTGTTCGTATTACTAAGCCAGCCGTCGGAAATCCAGATCATCCGTGTGCACAGTGCGGAAGGTATCATGTTGGCGAGTGATGGAATCGGGTTTGGGAATGTTTTAGATGCAAGTCCAAGTCTCATCTGGTTAAGGACTATCCCCAGAATCCGAATAGGACTCAGACAGTGGGCCAGGGTTATGTGCGGTAGGCGAGTTGGTCGTGAGGCGATAAGGGGTCGTGGTCCGAACCATGGAGGGAATGGTTTCGACCGAGGTCGTGGAGCTATAGGCCACGATAATGGTAGCAATGAGGCAAGATAGCTAGTTTATGCAGTCCATCGGAGAGAGGATAATGATGTGCCTGATGTGTCAGTGGCAAGTTTCTCATGTTTGGAATATTCTTTGTTGTTTTGTTCGTTTTGGTGACTATTTGTTTCGTTGCTCGTAAAGTATTGGGACTTTGGGTATGAACTTAGAATCTGTGCCTAGAAGTATGTTAGCTCTTTAAGATCAGAGTGCGCAGCCATAGCGTAGTGGGAGGAATTGGACTGTTAGTCTAGACAAGTAATTTTGAGGACAAAATTATTTTAAGGAGGGTAGAATTGTAACACCCTGGTTCTAGGGGATAGGCATTTGGTGCATAGTTCAGGTGTTGGCACACTTCAGTGTGTGGTTGGGTGAGTTTTAGGGGTCCTGAAAACCCTAGGTGGTGGTGGAATGCCTTAGGAAATTTTTAGTTTTTAGTGGATAAAAGGAGAGCTTGGCAAAGTTGGGCCTTAAGAGAAATATTTTGGAGGTTTTAACTCAAGAATTGCTTTGGAAGAGTGGCAAGGAGGCGCTACTTTAGGCCTTGGGAAGGTGACACCTCATGGTGCAAGGGGGGCCAGTGTTCGAGCTGCAAAGGCAGCTTTTTGCATTTGTTTTTGCGTCAGGAGAGGGGGGAAGGAGTTGGTTTCGATTTTGGCACCTTAAAAGGAGGATTTTGACTTGTTCAAATTAGTTTAAATGGGTGGCTAGGAGGAGAGATGAGTTGGATTTTATTTTGAATTGTTTGAAGGGTTGGTGTAGAGTGTTTCTAGGAGGAAATTTAGGGATTTGAGGGAGAGTAAGAGAGTTGGACGGCTAGGGGGTGCTCTTGAGGGTATTTTCAGTCATTAAGGGTTGGGGAAGGTGGCTGAACTCTATTTAAAGGGTGTGAGCTTCCTTGTTGCTGAATTTTGGCTTGTGCTCCTAAAACTTTCACCGCTTTTTCCTCTCTTGTCGAATTGTAGTTTCTTCTTAAGCCTTCACACTTCTCTTCTCATATTCTAACCACCCTAGAAACGTTCCTCCTCCTCACCTGTGCACTTTGGCCGAATCTTCAAGGTCACTTAGCCGAATTTCCTACTTGTTTCTCTCCATTTCCCTGAGCCGAAACCATTTCATCTTGTCTCCTCATACCTTCTCTTTCTTTCTCAAACCCTGTTGCCGAAACTCCTTGAGCTGAATCTCTCCTCAACCTTTGCCAAAACCTTCCTTATTGTCTTAGTGGTTGGCTGAATCTTAAGCAAGGGGTAGAGCTTTTCGGGTCTTTTCTCTAGTCGTGGTGAAGGTCGGCAAGGAGGAGCGGTAAGGAAGACTCTTAAGTCTGATTCATCAAGTGTTGTAAGAGCCTTCGGGATTCAAGTTTGTTGGTAAGAAATATTTTAGTAAGTTTAATGTTTGGATTTTTGACTTGAGTGATTAACCTTTTGACCTGATTAAGCATTTTGATGGAGGCATCAACCAGTAAGGGTGGGCAAGGGAAAGTCCCTATCCCGAAGTTCAAGAAAAGAGCTGTCTCAGCGGTTCGAGATTGGCCACCGGGGTATGGGCCAGCATCAGAGCAGCAGTTTAGGCAGATCGCCGTAGTTTCATTTAGCGATAGCTTTGAGATCGAGGGTCTAAAACTTCAGGTGATAAGGTGCGTAATCATCACACTATTTCTCGGTTATTTGCTTGCTAATGCTTATACACATGCATGATGTGTGGTAGTCGATTATAATGGCTTAAGTAGTGAATGCTTATTTTGGGTAATTGGATATCAGGTGAGTAAGTCTTTGACATTAAGTTATTTATGATATATATATGATATGATAATTAACATGTGATGACTACTCTTACGTTATGATCTGACCTGTTACATTTTTACGTACATACATGGGAGGTGGATTGGATCGATGAAGGAAGGAGTGTACATGTTGATGTACGTGGTCTAATGTTAGCTCGGGCTACATTAGCGCTTGAGGGTGAACTATGTGCTACCTCAAGGGAGGTGTGGCTCGGTGCCCATCTCGGCGATTGATGGCTATATGCATCATCGTAGACGGAGTATGTTGTTGGGATCACTTTGGTTGATCGGTGGCTCAGCCATGGCCTCGTCAAAGAGTCTCACCGAGGTAAGATATGTGGGATCACTTTCGGTTGTGATCGGTGGGTTAGCTACTGACCTTGGCGAGTCTGCTAAGGTTGGTGTATTGGATGGACCTAGGTTGGGCTGTGATGCATGATTGCATGAATGGTTCGTGGATTGTATGGTTATGGGCCAAGCCCATACGTGTGGAAATAAGTGTTGTGATTATGCACTGAGTTAGTGGACTCACTCAATTTTTTCCTAACATTTCAGGTGATTCATGAGTTGGACTGGTCCAAGAGGAAGCCAATGGCCCATGCAGATAAAGATGTTTTAGTTAGTTTTAATATTAAGTATTTCGCTTAAATAATGGTTGTAATAAAGGCCTTTTATTTATATTTGGAATTATTTGATTATTATCTTTATTATGGTTTGTTTAAATTGAACACTATGTGAAGTTTGGTTTTATTTTAATAAGCTTATTTATATGCTAAAGTTTTATTTTGGGCATTTTATAATATTTCATAATAACAAAGATTTACTTATACTTTTTTTTTCAATAAACACTATACTCAAAAGTTAGTATATTTTCATGTTTTATTCTAAGTCAAAAAGTTTTTCAACCATTTTTCCGCAGTGACATAACCAGATCTGGTCAAGGCTCGTGGGCCGGGTTTGGGGGTGTTACAACCATTGCCATATTTATTCCTTGACCGACACATAAGGAAGGGAAGCAAAAGTAAAAGTCAAATTGCATACAAAGTGATTTGAACTCCTTCCTTCAAGGTAATACATGTGGTGCCATAGTCTCTTTACTAACTGCTCACTTATGCTAGCTATTTAATCAATTATTTCCATATGCTTTAAGGTCACTTACTCCATCTCCTTAAAGTGCTAAAATACCAAATTTTTCCTAAGGCCCAATTAAACCCGAGACTTCATAGAAACCTTGTAACCTTCCAAATTCACTTAACTAACAAGTCCAATTTGCAATAATGCCATTCTCTTGTTCTCAGAATTTTAAACATTCTTACGCCCACGGCCCATTGGGCCCAATCTTACTAAACCCAAATACAATGATCAATGATCAGAATGAATCAAATGCTCCTAATTGGAAGTGTATGCATTAGAATAATCCCTTTTTGGGTTGTCACTACTCATAGTTCATCAAGGTTCTATCACTGATGTGTTACCTTGCTTTCTTGTTCAGCTGCTATCTTTGATAGAAAACCCAAAGAAACGATCATATTTTCTCAGCAAGCTTGCCCCGCTGTAATTTCAGAGTCCTTTCCACTGTATCTTCTGGGATATAAAATTTGTACCTCCCACTGCAACTTCAGGGGAATAACATTTGGTTTCTTCCATCCATCCTGCTACAACTCTGAGGTATAGGATTAATTTTATTTGTTACACCATTCGCTGGGTGTAATGACCAGATGTATGTGCCTGATATTTGCATGAATGCAAAGTATCATTTTCTTTTCCTCAAGAATGATCCCCTTTTACACTTGGGTTGCCATTGCTCGTCATTTGTCGAGATGGTATCACTTGACAAAACATCTTGTCTTTTTGTCCAACCAATAAAAATCCAAATGAGATAATCATCTTTCAATATTTCCAAACTCTTAGGCTTGGTGAGTTCTAAACAATAGTCATGTTTCAAATTCTCATATTATTTAGAAGCTTCTAAAGTAATATGTGAAACTCCTTTTATGAAAGTATTATTAGTCCATTAATCGTTATTTCAATATAAAATGCTTGAAAAAGATCATAATAATGGACGTGAAAGAAATTAATCAGGAGCATAGCTCGAAACAAATAAGTTAATCAAAGATAACCAAAGCAATGAAAGAAAATTGATTGAGGTGTATCTTGAAAAGAATAAAGTAATCAAATATAGCCAAGGCCATAAAAGAAAATTGATTGGGGTGTATCTTTGAAAAGAATAAAGTAATCAAAGATAGCAAATTTAAAAATGGGTAAGATAGAAGCTAGGTGCCCCAGATATCGCAGCATGAGCTTCTTTGTACAAACTTCTTGAGGACCATTTTGAGCTCAATACGTGTTTAGAGGATCCGGAGTACTTTGTCAATGCCATAAGATGTAGCATACTTCCTTATTGTTAATTCTGGCATAGCAAGACTACCACATGCCCTATCTTTAATCAAAATTTGAGCCACCGTTTTTGGGTTTTCGGCTCAAAACCCCTTTGGTATCAAAGCGCCCTTTGCGGGCTTTTACCTTGGCCTCTTCTCTATTTTTTTTTTTTTGAATTTGAACTCAAGGCGCCCTTTGTGGGTTTTCACCTTGGCATTTCCCCTTTCAGGTAAAATACTTCTTGACTGAACCTGAATTCACCGGATTGGGCAAATCTTTGGCATCCATCTCGGTCAATATCAATACTCCTCCAGAACAGACCTTCTCTATAACATAAGGTCCTTCCCAGTTTAACATCTGCTTTTCTCGTAAATCATTTTGTAAAAGAAAGATCAGGTTCCCCTCATGAAATTCTCTAGGATAAACCTCTTTGTCGTAAGCTTGCATCATCTGACTATGATGGATAACTTTTAACCTTTTCTTCGATTAGATTCAATTGGCAAAAATGCTTCCATTCCATAAACCAATGGGTAAGATGTTGCCCCAGCAAAAATCATGGCCAACGTTCGATAATTATGGAGAGTAAATGATAACTTCTTATGCCAATCTTTACAAGTCTTGGTCACCTTTCATATTTTTGTTGTTTTTTCATTTTGTATTTTTCTTTTGACAACCTTTACTACACTGTGATATGCTGCCTGATCTTTGAGCAAACTGTAATTTTTGACATTGTACAGTTATGCATTATTAAACATGATCCTTTCTAGCATTCTTTGCTGGCATCTGATCCTTCTTTTTTTTTGATGACTGTCGACTTTGCAATATTGGCATATAAAACAATATTCACCCTCTTAATAAAGTAATCGATGACCACAAAGATAATTCAATGTGAACTAGAAGCTTTTGACAAGATCGGCCCCATAACATCCATGCCCCACATATAGAAAAGTTTGTGAAGAAAATGGAAGAGTCACATAAATCTCATTTTCTTCAATTTAGTATTTGCGGTATAACTGATGCAATCCCCTTCCATGGTAGACCAACAGTGCTCGATCCACATGTTTAGCCCATCTTATTAGCCTAGGCATGTCCTAATATGATCGTGCAAAAACATCTTTGAATTCTTAAAAATAACTCAATGATGTCTCGCATTAGTTCTGTGATGAGCTAGGCTACAATCTTTACCTCTTTCCTAGGCTCATAATATCCAATGACCCTTTGTAGAGTAGAGTCTATTTTTCATCTTGTTCTACCATTCTAACAAATCAAAAGATAGGTTACAATCTCTGTCATCTTCAAAGTCATAAGATCTTTCTAGACACATATATTACTCGAAAGAAAACTCTGAGTCAATAACATCATTGTTCAAATCACTGATATCTGGAGACCTATTGTAGGTTTAAAAGAAGATTCCAAAGAATAAATGATTCAAAGACTGATTATGAAGAATACTTAAAAGAAAGTCCAAAGAACAAACAAAAGAAAAAAAAACTAAAAACAATTGTTTGTACAATATGAAATGGAAAAAATAAAAGAATATTTGCTCAAAAAGATGCATTTTATTGAAATAAAAATTTTGGGCACAAGCCTATTTCACAAAAGGATTCTTATTGCCTCTAGGCTTAACGCAACAAGCGTGTTTTGAATATTACTCTGGATTAGCTCGAAAAATATAAGGATCTCTTCCATAATTATTCAAAACACTCTCAAGTACGCATTTGGAAGGATATCTAGATCAGGGATAACAGGATTGGTAGGGTTATCTCCTAGGTTTGATTCCGAGCCAACTTGGAAATTCATGGGTACACCAGTATCAGCTTGATCTTGTTAAGGCCTAATTGTAACAAATGGTCTTCGAGGATATGCTTGTGGTGGGGTAAAACCCGGAGGGTAATCCTCATTATCTTCTCCAACATTAGTCATGGGACCTTTTCCTTTGTTCATTGCCCCATTCAGTAGCTGAGTCATTTGAGCCACCATATTACTTTCGGCTTTCATCATTTGGTCCTTCATATCTTGTTAGATTTTTGCCAACTGCTCTTGCAGCTGGTCTTGTACGTCTCTCTGGAACTATTCATGTAACACCCCCAAACCCGGCCCATGAGCCTTGACCGGATCTGGTATGTCACTGCGGAAAACGTTGGAAAAGATTTTTACTTAAAAATAAAAGATGAAATTTGTTGTCGTTGGTAAAAACATTTCACATTTAAGATTCCACGTAAAACCTTATTGGTACAAATTATCCGAATTTAAAAGCTTTAATATAAGTTGTTATAAAATAAGTTGATTCAAAATATTGCCAATTATTAGCTCAATAATAGGATAAACTTCAAAACCATAAATAAAGTTGCAAATACTTTAAGTGGCCCTTATTACATCAAATAATTATTCCAAAACTACTTAAAATATAAAGTATGTAAAATGAAGTAAAACATCTTCTGCATAGGCCACCTTTGTATCCGCTCCGACCCGGTCCAAGCATTACGAATCACCTGCGATGTTGGTAAGAAAATTTGGGTGAGTCAAACAGACTCAGTGCATAGTTATTTCACATGTCTCCACATATGGGCTTGGCCCATATCCACACAGTCCACATATATAAATATGCAACATGAAGCCCAGCCTAACCTAGTATCCATCAGTTACACACCTACCTTGGCAGACCTGCTGCCCGAGGTCGTGGCTAAGCCACCGATAGCTAAGTGACCCCACATATCAATATCCTCGAGGTGACCCCAAGTCATCCTTAATCTATGGTGATGCACACAGCTATCATCCTCTAGGGTGAGGCACACAGCCAACATCCCACCTTGATGAAGCACATAGCTAACATCAATCGCCAATGTAGCACAAGGCTAACATCAGACCACATACATAAATGTACTCCCTGTCCTTCAATAGTCACATCCCAAGCCCCATGTATCATGCCACAATATCATTAAAATAAGCATACATCACATGCTATCACAATTTCATTCGTATACCATAGGAAACATTTTGTCATATAGTACTGACCTGTTTAATTGATTACCCACCATGGGTATCCACCTTTTTAGCCATTATTTCGGCTACCATGCACATCATATCATATTTATATTTATATATATAACACATACACATAACAAGAGAAAAAGGTCGATAACTACGCACTGCTTTTGGCACACTCGACTAAATCCCGCAATATTTGCTTGCTCCTGAAGATGTCAAGATCCCTACTTAACCATTGTTAGAATTGGCCCTACACCATAAATCCATGAAGATGGCCTTTGGCCAAACTACATATCACTTACCACTTTACCTTGAATAGTCGAATCCAAGAGGCTCCTTACTGTTGGCTACACAAAAGAAACACAATATTATGACTCTTCATACATTCGACCATCCCTTAGAAACCAAGGCCAACCATTGGTTTCGACATACTAAATGAAGAAGAAGAGAATTCAATTGCTAAGAAAATACTTACTATACTCGAAACCGATTGGAAGATTGATGAAAAGGAATGTCGACACCTCCCCCTCTAAAGGCTCTAAAAGATTCGGCAAGAACTCCCAAATGGAGATGGGATAATCGGCTATCACAAAAATAGGTATAGAACCGAGGTTGAGAAGAAAAAAAGAAGTGTAGATGAAAGTTAGGAGAATTCGGCAATGAAGAACAAAGGTGGAAAGGTTTCGGCTTTGTTGCAAATGAGAGGATGGGTTTCGGTTTTTAGGAAGTGAATGGAAGGAAAATAAGTTAAAAAAAAAAAGAAGAAAAAGAAAAAGATGCACAAAACGACTTTCAACTTTCGGCTTTTGGTCAAGAAATAGGGTGCAAATTTCAGCAATGGCAAGGGTGAAAAAAAGTTTGAAAGAATACTAAAGAAAGAAAAGAGAACCAAAAAGAACTTCTAGACCTCTTATAGGAAATTCGCTATTTCCCCCACTCATGACCGAAAATTATCACCCAAAAGAGACCCACATTCGGCCTCCACACTCAAAATTCTTCTTGCCATCAATTCAAACTAATTTTGAATTAAACTCACTCCTAAATTTCTCCTTATTTCCTCCTAATCACATTCGAATTAAGCCAACCCCTAGTCCACTATACCGTCTACATTCATGGTCAAAAGGCCATAGAAAAGTTTCCAAAACAAGACTCCATACTTCAAGCCTTATGTCCCGTTATCCTACCAAAATTCCTTGATACCATACCATAAATAAGCACTTGCCTTATTCCTTAGTCTACTAACCATAAAAGACAATAGTCCAACCTTACCTTAATTAGAGTTTGACCAACACATGCCATATAAATGTAAAATAAAAGTCACCTTAAGTCCATCCATGGGATTCAACCTAAGCCCCTTTCAATGCTTGTGGCGTCACCTTCCAAAGCCCTAAGTGGTGCCTCCTTGCCACTTTGCCAACTGGTTACTTGTGTTAAAATTCCCACTAATTACTCTTAACCCTAGCTCCTTCAACTCCCTTTAACTAAAGCTTAAAAATAAAATTTTTCTCTGACTTCGAGCCTACCCTTGGCTTATTCCTAAGCCCTAGAACATCTCACTTAACAACACAACAATCCGAACTCATGCAAAACAATACAATCACAAATAACCCTTAA
Source organism: Gossypium rotundifolium (assembly GCA_025506655.1). NCBI lineage: Eukaryota > Viridiplantae > Streptophyta > Magnoliopsida > Malvales > Malvaceae > Gossypium > Gossypium rotundifolium. The sequence continues at coordinate 152,272,464 of CP106733.1, read as the reverse complement.
TTCAGGATATTACAATTCGAGTCTTTAATCTATATATATATATTTGTTTTAGCGCGTGTACCATAATGGTGTTTAGTTTCTAGATTATCTTTCTATTTTTCTCTTTTTTTCTGAAATAACCTCAACTAATTAGGGTCCTTCTATAGATTTTAATGCAGATGATATGATGTAATGCAAATGCATGAATGCAAAAAGAAAGCATCGATTCAAATTTAACTTTATTTTAGAAAACTTTATTAGAAAACAAAATCTTTTACATAAAATAGCCTACAAATATGCTTTCATCCTAAGGCGTAAAGTTTTGATTTTCCCAAACAACAAGGCTAACTCTTGACCATGATCTGACTGTAGCTCATACCTCATGCTCAATGTATCAGCCTATATTGCCAAAGTCTGTAAATAATTAGCTACCTCTCAAATTTGAACTATTGCTTCACCCATGAGATAATCCCGATTTCTAACTTGATCATGAGAATGGTGGAGTTCTTCCTTCCAATTGTAACACCCCAAACCCGGTCAACACACCACGACCGAATCTGGTATGTTACAGGGGAAAAGGATTTTGGGAGGTTTAGGTTTAAGTTTAAAAGTTTGAGGAAAACACTTCGCTAGATTGTGTGTTTGAAGAAAAACTTGAGTGGGTTGATTAAAATCTGATGATGTATTTGAAAACCCAGAAATTTTAAAAACTTAATCAGGTGTGTAGGTAAAACAAGTTTATCTCATTTAGAAGTTTAAGTTGTTTCTTATTATTACAAAAACATTTTGACTTAGTAGAGAATCGAGTTTAAGTTAGAAAAAGCATTTGAGTTCTCTTTATCCCAAATCATCGTGTGATACTCGATGGTATAGTTGAAAATATCGCTTTTGTAGTTTTGAAATCGTTGTCTTTCCAAGTTTTAGCACATTTTAACCCAATTAATTTGTTAAGGCATATTATAAATCTACTTTAAACATAAACATAGCAAAACATCATTTTAAAAGGCCATTTACAAACCCAAATAAACCCAAATAGAATTAAATAAGCTAATGTACCAAATTTTATAAAAAGTCTGAGCAGCTCCTTATTTAAGCAAGGCATGGGCACCTCAAGTCCATCCCGGCTCCATCTCCGCGTCTAAGTGTCACCTGAAATGTCAAAGGAGAGAGTGAGTCACAAGACTCAGTGTGTAAATCCCCTCCAATAATACAACATGCTAACACACATCATAGCAAAGCAATACAAGTAATGCACCTGTTCCTAACCATCCATTACACCTTCTCTACCCGTGTGGTACCAAACCACTTGGTGGTGCCAAACCACCGGTGACCCAAAGTCACGATATCCATAATGTGGTGCCAAACCACTTGGTGACCAAGTCACGAATAATCCGATGATGGGGCCAACCCATCGTGTGATACCAAATCACTAGCGACAATCCCAGTATCTCATAAGTGGGGCCAACCCACGGTGGTGTCAAACCACGAGGGCGAGTCGCAATGAGGTGCCAAACCTCGGTGTCCCAAAGACACGATGTGATACCAAATCACCGTGACCGCAATCACAAATCCGATGATGGGGCCAACCCATCGTGTGATACCAAATCATGGCGTCAATCTCGTATAATCAACTGTGGGGCCAACCCACCGTGGTACTAAGCCACTGGGACGAGACGCTGAGGTGCCAAACCTCTGGTGACCCAAAGTCACAAAATATGTGGTACCAAACCACTGGAGGTGCCAAACCTCTGGTGACCCAAAGTCACAGTGTCCCAAAGACACGGATATCATACTCCCCCTCCTCTCATATTACCCATACATGTCATACTGACTCATGCACAATATGCAAATCATGGAATTCATGCCAACATGCCCAATATCGCATCTCATAGCACATATATCATGCATCATAATATTAAATGTATCAACAATAGAACTCGTAACGCTACGGACTTACCCGAATCCATGAACATACCCTATCGGGTATCAAGACAATCATCACTTTTTTCACTTGTTACAACACAAAGTTATTAATTTATCACTAAGAAATCAGTGTGTTAGCGTACACACCTACAAGCCTTAACCGACGAACCACTAAGATCCTTGATAACCTCGATAACCTTTGCTCCTATAAACCGCCAAACAAGAGATTAGCATCCTAGGCTATTCACCAAAGCGAACATACCAAAAAAGTCAACACTTGAAACCCGAGACCTACCTACACGCTTTTGAACACTAGCCCACACACCAAGTGCTCCTGCTCCACTTCCTACAATCGGCAACCAATCAAAGATAATAGCCTTCGGCCTAAACAAATACCAAACGATTAGACTGCTAAAAGAATCCCTTACCACCACTTACCAACCGATCAACAGAGAACCGAGGCTAAGCTTGACTGCTTCGAAATCCTAAATGCCCTACGATAAAACGATTCCAAACAAATGATCACTATACTTCCAAACAAACACCAAAACCAACTCTTACCTTTGAAGATGCCGACAGAGAATAGAAGACAGAACATAAGCATTCGGCCTTACCTACTACCTTCTCCAATGATTGGAAATGAAACCCCAAAAATATCCACACCACACCCACAATTCGGCCAAGGTGATCGTAAAAAGAAAAGGGAAATTTCGGTACAAGAGGTGAAGGTTCGGCTAAATAGTTTTAGAAAAGAAAGGTAATCAAGATGAACAGAGGGGAATACTTTCGGTTTTGAGAGGGAAAGAAATGAAGAAGGTGTTTAGGAGAACAAGTTTCGGCTACTACTCTTCAAGAAAGGGAGAAAGAAAGTGTGAGAAGAAGATGCTAGTTTAAACAGCATGAATGAAAAAAGAAGAAGAAAGGAGGTTCGGCCAAATAATAAAAGGGAGAACAAGAAGCAAAATCAGATATCAAGGGAGCATTCGGCTACTTCTAAAAAAAATGATGGAAATAACAAAGCAAATTCAAGCACAGTAAGATTGTTGAAGCTTTCGGTTTAAGGAGAACAAATGAAAATGAAAGATGAAAGCACTTGGGGTTTCGGTTTCAAGAATGAAGAAAAATAAAATGGGAGAGTTTTCTTGAAATTTGGCTTACCAAAAGACCAAAAGAAAAACTTGTTTGACACTAGCTATGACCGAAAATGCACAAATTGTCTAAGTGGAAATTCGGCACTCCCCTCCCCAACACTTTCCAACCGGCCACAACTCCCCCAACATCTCCTCAAAAACCGGCCAACCTCCCCCCAAACACTCCCAAGCCACCAATTCAAATTACCATGACCAAGTCTTCCTCCACAATTTGCTCTCCACCCACCATTTGAATAGGAAGACTTAGTCCAAGGCAGAGTTTGAACTTCCTACAACTCCTCCCCTCCATGCCGTCAAAATGGAACTAAAATATGGGATTTTCGCAGCTTGAACACAAGACCTCTCCCCCCTTGCAATTGACGCCAAACACATGCTCTAAGTGGCGCATGCTTTGCCACTTTGCTAGCTCCTCACTTGTGCTCAAGAACACCAATTAATATACATAAGACCCAGCTCCTTCAGCTCCTATCACATAAAGCCCAAAAACTAAAATTTTCCCACCTACTCAGGCTCACTCCTAGCCTACAACTAAGTCCCAACAACAACAAAATAACAATATAGCAAGCCATTAACATGCAACCAATGCCAAAATAAAATAGCCCTTAACCCGGGATATTACACCAATGCCCCTTCTCTTGCTTCAAGAAACCTAATCCAGAGTTCGCAATTTTGCAATGTCGATTCCAATTTTTTGATCTTACCCTTCATTTTCTCAATCTTGCTCAGACTCGACTTCAGCTCGATTTTAGAATTAGGACTTCGATGGTGGTGAAGAGACCGTCCCAGTTCAGTCACTTTAGCCTTTAATCCACTCTTCTCCTTTTGGTTTTTTGCTAAACTCCTTTCTAGGGCCTCGTTTCGCATCTGCATCTCTTGGAACTTTGATCGTGTGTCAGAGTCTTAAAAATTTATAATATGAATGATCTAGCCTAAAAACTAACTGTGACAATGGCTTGAGGTAAGTGCACCTATCGAACAGTAGTACAGTTTAGTGGCAAGACCGGATTGTCAAACCTAAAGGAACCAAAAGTACTAATACTAATTTTCTTCATATTATTTAGCCTAAGAATTAAGAGAATTGTTGTTTTATCTAAAATTAACTAACTACTAAGCTAAAGATGCTAAGACAAAGAGAATGAATTGGGGAAAATACTTGAGGAAAAAACCAATTGATTAAGACAATACCTGATGAAGAATCCACCTAGACTTCACTTGTTATTTAACTCTAAACCAGATGATTTATTCACTTGACTTGATCCGTAAGGTTCCCTAATTTATATTAATACCTCTCCCGAGGCTACTAACGTCTAACCCTAGGTTGATTAATTTAAATCTATTTCTAATTAAAACCCCTAGAATTGCATTAACTCGACCTATGGACTCCCATATTAGGTTTGACCCTGATCCGACAGATTTTAATCATCCTATCTCTAGGGTTGCGATCAACTCCGCTTAACTATGCTAGATCGACTCTTAGACAGGGTCTATTCCTCCTCTGCCTAAGAGCATAAATGCTTGAATCAATATCCTGAAATATCAAAACAAGAATTAAGAACACATAGTTAAGAACAAATCAAGTATTTATCATACAGCTCAGAAAACAATAACAAGATCCGTCTTAGGTTTCATCCCCCTTAGGTATTTGAGGGGTTTAGTTCATAATCATAAAAGAATACATCTCAGAAGAAAATATAAAACAAAACATAAAGAAAACCCTAAAACCCCCTGAAAGAATTGAAGGGGAGATCCTCAGTCTTGAGTATGACTCCACTTCTTGAGATGAATCAACTGACTTTCTTCGAATGAATCCCACAATTCGGCTCCTCTAGCTTGGCTCTTTGGCCTAGCTGAACGCCCCCTTGAAGGTTAGCCTCTAGGGTGTTTATATAGGCTTTTGGATTGGCTTTCTTTACCTCTAAGTACCCTATTCTGAATAGAATTCAAACAGGTCACATCAGGGACACGTCCATGGCACACGCCTGTGTAAGTCGAGGCCAGGCCATATTCGGGTCTATTAATGAGGCACGGTCATGTGGTCTTGGGCCCAGGCTGTGTCAATTTTGTAATTCGGCCCATTTACTCCATTTTCAGTCCATTTCTCATTCTTTTCATCCTCCTGCGCTCTCTTGATTGGGCGCCTTCTAGATTCAGCTCGAGGATGTTATCATTAATCCTTTTAATCCTCCATCTATTATATTTTGGGGTCATCATTGGGCCTGCGAATAATCTCTTCACCCTACGAATTTGATTCCAAGCACCAGAAATCTCTTTAACCCTCTTCTTATAGCTTTCCCCTCTGTATGAGAACTTGGAACGGTGGAAATGTGCAAGTGTACACAATCGTAACAAGTAATAAAGAGACAAGTAAATGTCGAGTTATCGTACCCACAGGGACTATAAAGGAATTATTTATGAAAATGTTTTCAAACAATTTGGTGAAGGAAAAATATTTGGATTTAAGAAATATTTAAAAATAAAAATAAATCAATGAAAAATAAAATAAAACAAAGTTCTAATGCACGATTTCAAAAGTTGATTTTAATCAAGATGATATAATTGTGTTGGATTAATCACATTTCTTACCTTAGAATTATTAAGCTTGTGTTTATACTTATTGAAACATGGCAACTTGGTAATTTGCTAACTTATGAACATATTTACAAATAAAAATCCATTCATCTCTTGAACATATTCCTATGCCAATTCAACCGATTAAACATATTTATAAAAGTAAACATGTTATCGGACATACATACTTATTAAACTAAACAATCTCTTCCATATTCCTATGTTAATTTAAACGATTAATTCAACCTAACAAGCATATAAAAGATCATGTGAAGTAACAAAGTATTCCTACCTTGAAACAATTTAATCACAAAAAATCCTGCAAGTTATGCAAGGCATATGTATCATCAAATACAATGCTAATTTAATCTTCAACTCCCTTAGAAAAATTAAACATGCACAGATTAAGTATTGTGTCCATTAATTACAATTTCAATGCGTTTAAATAATTAATTCATAAGCTATCTAAACAGTTATAATGCCAGATAACTTAACATGATTTTACTTAATCAAACATTTTACCGAGGCCTTTAACAGCATAAACACAATTTTAATAATCTAAGAGGGTGAAATGAAATCAACCCAACACGAATTAAATTCAAGCTAAATTGATCAAATTAAACATTTCAAAAGCATGAATATTCATAAGCATGTTTGTCAAAACAACAACAAATAATTTAAAGTGATAGGAAACAAAAAAAACAAATCTGGTGGCTCTCCGTGGCTTGTCTGATTGATCCCTTCTTCGTTCTTTGTTGTCCTCAGCTATCAAGGGGGCTTATGAAAACTTCAATTGCTGCTTCGAATGGCTGGAAAACACCTCTTTTCCAAGAGGGGAAATCGGCACAAGAACACCAAAAAGGGAGAAGGGAAAATGGAATTGAGAGAAAGTGGGAGAGGAGAATGTTGGATGCTTGAGGTGTGTTTTGAATGAGCAGCTAGGGGCTGTATTTATAGGTGTTAGGGGCTGCTAAAAATAGAAAAAAAAAATCAGCAGAAAAGGAGTTCCACTTGTCCGGCCATCCCATGTGGCAAAGTTGATGGATTCAACTTTGCTAAAATTAGCATGGGCAAATCTTTAAAGCCATGAATTTTGGAGGGGTTTGAATGGGATTTTGAGAAGTCTTCAAGGGCTTCTTTGCAACTCATTTAATCAGCTAACAAGCTGATTTGTACCAGCCTATGGACGGTTTGGGCCACCCAACTCTTTGCTTGGTTCGGTTCAGCCGGTTTGGTTCAGTTGATGCGGTTCAACTAGGCCTTTTTCATAATTAATTAAGATTAATTTATTTAACCTAAATTAAATTAGGAATAAATTAAAATTAATTATATTATGATTAAATGTTCATAATTGGACCCTCTTGGGCTGAAAATAAATTCACCTTGATATTCCAAATTGCTTCTAGGTTTTGTTCTTCGAGTAGTGTCTGCCGAGCTGATTTTCGCCCTTTGTGCGAATCTGTCGAAAATAGTCAAAATAAATCAAAATTTACTATAAAATTAATTAAAATTCAACATGTTCATATTTTTAACACAATATAATTATTTTATAATATTTAATTATTTTTCGATAAGAATTTACTCGAAACCACATGAATTTGGGTCAAAAAGGGCATGAAAAAGTATATAAATTTTAGTGTTTCCAGAACTCACATTGAGCTAGCCCATATGTCGTTGGTACAAACTATCTTGATCCATATTGCCTCAGTAAGAGCAAAGGGGCATACCCAATGGCTCCCCAAATTCCAAGTAAAGGAACCCAGTCGAAGCTCCCACACCGATAAAGGATTTCATCAGGAATCATCCAAGGAGCCCTCTACTCGACGTCTTCCTCTTGAAGGTTTTGAAGGAGCGCCATCCAGTTTTCCTCGGACACGTCTTCTCTCCTCGGTGTAGCCACTTTCTCTTTTAACGGAGAGTAATTCTCAGAGAAAACCCAATAAGAAACTTTTTCCACCTTCCAGAAATGACTGTGGAACCAAGCTAATAACAACTGCGCGCATCCAATGAACCTGCCTTCACCTGCTCTCCTACATGTATTCAAAGATCTGAATGTCTCGGCTAAGATCACAGGTACAGATGTGGCCCCTTTGTCAAGTCAATCGAATAGATTAGTAAATGCTTCATCTACATCTCTTAGAGCTTTAGGGAAAATTACCAAACCGTAAATACACAAGGCAAAGATGTCAATCTTCTTCTTTACATCTGGATATGCTAGGATCAGATCCCTCAAACTCACCTAAGGTATGCATTTACCTTCACCTTTCTCTTGAATTCTGGCTGCAACCCATTGTTCACTCATCCCCTTGATATTCATTAACTTCTTCACAAAAGTTGGGACGTTAACAGCCCTAGAATAAGCTTTGTCGACTTGGATCCTTGAATAGCGAAGCAAGGTTGTATATTCCTCCACCGTGGGCACTAAATCTACTTTCCCGAAATTGAAACAACTATAAGCAGAATTCCAAAATTGAGTCATAGCCCGGAATAGATACTTATCTACCATGACGTCAAGCAAGTAAGGTAGATCACCATAATTACGATAGAACAACTACTTTGCCTCATCATCCCATTGGGTCTAAATTCCTTTTAACTCTTGGAGCTCATTTTGTGTGACACTAATACGAGCGAAGTCTCGTAGTTCTGACACATACCCCTCAACTAAGCTATCCCCTTTCTCTAATTGCATTTGCTCTGACCACATGCAGACAACTGCATTGTCTTCCACCTTATCAAGGAATTTGTTCTCCATAACCAGCTTTTTAACTTAGAAACTGACCGTGAATCAATACCTCTTAAAATATGAAATGACATGCACAAACAATAAAACACAAGTTAGTACCGCAGAATATAAAGCAAGTAAAATATCTGGGTAACTACTAAGGTTTGACATAGTTTTCCTTAGGGTAAGTCCTTATGTTTTCTACGTGTGGTTTAGCTCTAAAGTTGAGGTACCCGACCAAGCAAATTCCTCGATCCTCACTTATTATAGGCTCATATGGACCGAGTTCGGTTCAGGGGAATACATTTCCCTATGGCCATGCGGAAGTGAAAACTTCACGAAAACATAGGAACAGATGTATCCCGGAAGCAATCCACTAGCCCATGCGGAGGTGAAAACCTCACGAAAGCAAAGTTTCTCGCTCCCACTTAAAGGTGCGACCACAACGGTCATGCAATGCAATGCAGAAATACTTTACAAGAACAACATGCAATAAAAAGGATCATAATTTTTTAAATTGGATTTTAAAATTTAGACAAAAGGACAAGAAATAATCAATTTTACTGCTTGACTCTCTTATTAGTCCCCAGCGGAGTCACCAAGCTGACGAAACCAATTTTAAGTTTTTATAAAAATGGGGATCGACTTTAAAAAACAAAAATGGGAGTCGCCACAAATCCCTTTTGACTTAGGTGTGATTAGATTACCTTATAAAACATTTTATTTCAAAACATTGATTTTGGTCCACGAAATACAAGAAAAACGGGTTCGAGAGTCGGTTACGTATGAGGAAGGGTTAGCACCCTCGTAACGCCCAAATTTTGGTACCTAATTGATAATCGCATGTCCTAATGTCAAAATTTTGAAAAATTTAAAAAAACGATCCTTTAATTTGGAAGAAAACCAAGACTTACCTATCTCAAAGAAATAAAATGCTATACCAAATAAGTTAGGATGTAACATCTCATGACTTTGAAACTAGGCTTGCCTTTATTTGTAAAAATTTTTTACCTCGAGACACAAAACATCATATCCAATAAGTTAGGATGTAACATTCTGAATTCTCGAGAATAAGTTTTGATTTGAAGGTTATAAGTTTCAATTTCGAAAGAAAGGGGATACTTAATATTTTAAGTTCAATCGAGAAAAATCGAAACCCAGTGTGTTAGGCCACAATTTTTCTCGAAGTCCCAAATATTATGTATCACCGTATTTTTTAAGAAAAACTTTGAAAAAAATACGACAATTTTGCAAAGTGTTTTTTTTTTAAAAAAAAAAAATTGTTTGATTAAGATATTGCATTGATACATTATAACGTACATACGTGATAGCAATTCACCATAACCACAAGTCATATTAATCATTAATGCTAATATAGTCAATTAATGAAAGAATATAGCAACTAATATATGAAATGAAATAACTATAATAAAGCAATAATAAACAAATAAAAGAAAATAAATAAACGAATACAAGATCAAATATGATAAGTAAAGAAATTAATAATATATTTAAACACTGAATAAATATTATAACAAAACAAAAATAAAAAAATATGATAATTTTTAAAACAATTAATATGTATAAACAATATGTTTTAAATGAATTGTAAAAACATAGAGTATATAAAAATATAGGGATTCTTATAATAAATATATAATTTAATATTTAGTGTATATATAAATAAAAATGATAATATATTATAAAAAAGTTAAAAATAAATAGCATATATAAAAATAATAAAATTATAATACAATAATCATAAAAAAGCTACGTATTTAATATAAACAATATAAATAATATATGTTATACAATATACGTAATTTATATAATATAAAGGATAAAATAATTAAAATTATACATATAATATAATATGATAACATATAATATACAAAATTTTTAAAAAGGTATTAAATGATAACTCATATATGAATTATAAAACAATATATAATATATAAATAATATTGAAAAATAACATAATATATGTAACACCCCTAACCGGAGACTGTCGCCGGAATAGGGTTTAGAGGCATTACTGAACAATAGGATCATTTTACATCGCATTCATGACACAAAGTCAATAATCATCAAACACATTCATATACAATCATAGTGTCCCTTAAATGAGTCATCGAGACTCTAAGCATGCTTATAAACTGATTCGGGACTAACCGAAACACGCATAAAATTTCACGAAAATTTGAAACTTTTCTAAAATACAGGGGACACACGGCCGTGGGGGTAGGCCGTGCCTCACCCACAGCTACTTGACACTCCCGTGTGTCCTCCCCGTGGTAGTATACTTCTAAAATCAACACGGCTGCCGAACACGCCCGTGGGAGGGGACCGTGTGTCCTCCACGGTTTCTAGACACCCCCGTGTGTCCTGTCCGTGGTCCTATACTGCCATTTCTCGCACAACCTGAAGGCACGCCCGTGCCAAGACCGTGTATAATTTAAGCCACATTCTGCCAATTTACACATGGTTTTAGGCACGCTCGTGTGCCTCAACCATGTGACATCATAGGCCACTTTGCAAAGTCAAAATGCCACCCATAAGGGTCCAACCTACAAGCCATACAACCTAAACATCTCATGCTCATATTATCACCATAAACATACCAATATTGTCATTCCACTCATGCATTCAATTTCAACTCTATTTATACTAAATTCAATACCAATACTTATTCTACCACAAGCATAATTCATTCCCAATTTCACTAACCTCTAAGAGCATTTATCAACAGAAAGTTACCACTTGATAGAAATTTTATCAATCGACAAATCATGCCAAAGATGCATCACACATATCACATTCATTCATGCCAAACCTATCACATATCTAGCCACATCTCATGGCTAATTACAATCTCAAACATAATTCAATTTACTCATGCCATATTCCATTATATACATCTTTTCAAAAGTACCAAAATAGAATGTCGATAGTGTGATTGAGGGCTGACGATCCTAAATCCGAGCTAGCTTTACTGACATTGCAAGGCAGAGAAACAAAACACACAGTAAGCTTTCCAAAGCTTAGTAAGTTCGATGTACAATACAATTATCATATCAAATTAAATCAACGCATAAATAAACAATCACTTAGATCTATTATCTCATATTTGTGCCTTCTCATCCATAACCACAATGCTCATTTCCTCAATCAAAGCTAAATTTTACTCATCAACCACAAAGGTTCAATACGTACCTTAACCACACAAAGCTATTAAATCTCCAAGCTATTCAATACTCGATATTATTTACTGCTCACTCTTTATTTTAATCGCACACTCAGTGCCACATACTTATCCGACGCATAATTGTTATCGCACACTTAGTGCCTATTCTTTAACCAACCCATGTCGGTATCGCACACACAGTGCCACATCAATAATCCAAAACTTTCATAACATCGCACACACAGTGCCACAGCAATAAACTGAAGCTTTCATCACGTCGCACACACTGTGCCAATCATTTCTATCTCGATTTCATTTTCACACACTTAGTGCCATCAAGTTAAAATCATGCACATAGTAACTCACTTTCATATACATAAACATATCTCAAATACATGTATTATATTCGAACTTACCTCGAACGTCGAACTATCGATACGGTCGAATAATCGAGCACTTTATCTTTGCTTCGATCTCTATCTGAACCTCTCCTCTCTTGGTCTATACACATTCAAATTCAATCCATTCAATCATCAATTCATTCATTTTAATCCAAACACACATATTTAGGGCATTTTACAAAATAGCCCTCACATTTTCACATTTTGACACTTTAGTCCCTATCTCACAAAATCATCAAATACTCAAAATTTCATTACACTATGCTTAGGCCGAATTCACCTTAGTCTCATAGGAGTCCACACATTTCATTTATTTCAAATTTTAGTCCCTTAATTTACACTTTTCACAATTTAGCCCAAAATACTCAACTTCATCAAAAATCCAAAGACAAAACATGTTAATCCAACACCAAGTATTCATATATCACTATCATCCAGCACATAGCTCACACATTCATCAATGGCTCATCACAAAAACATCATTAATTCACAAAATTACAACATGGGCTTGATAGTAGAAGAAGCAACGATTAAAAAAAAGTAGAAATTATCAAAAATCAAGCTCAAACATACATTGAATTAAGCCAAATTCTAGTCAAAAATTACAAAACTTCAAACCTTTATTCTTCCTCCAACTTTCGACAATAAGAAAGATGATACATTCATCTTTTTCTTTCATTTACTTATTAATATTTAACATTTTACCTATTTGCCCTTTTTATTAAACATATAAAACAAAAGTGCAATAAGGTTATTAAGCCATTTAAACATCCACTATCATAAAAATGGATCAATAACAACAAAAGGCCTCCACCTTAAAAAGCCAACTACATTTAAGTACTCATAAATCAGCACACATCATTTTACTCTCTATGCAATTAAGTCATTTCTCTTAATTCGGCACACACACTATCAAATTATCACATAGAATTTTCACATAGGCTATGTCACATCTCATTCACACAGAAAATATCATTAAAATATTTTTACGACCTCAGATTTGTGGTCTCGAACCACTATTCTAACTAGGGTCTAAATCGGGTTGTTACAACTCTCCCCCCTTAGGGATTTTCATCCCCGAAAATCTTACCAGTGAATAGTTATGGATGTTGCTCTCTCATAACGTTCTCAGGTTCCCACGTAGCCTCTTCAATTCTGTGTTTGTGCCACAATACCTTCACTAACGAAATTCTTTTGTTTCTCAACTCTTTAGTCTCTCGTGCCAAAATTCGGATCGGTTCTTCACTATACGACAAGTCTGACTGAATCTCAACCTCAGTAGGAGCAATCACATGAGATGGATCTGATTTGTACCGTCGAAGCATTGACACATGAAACACATTATGGATATTTTCTAATTTAGATGGCAATCTCAATATATAAGAAACCGGTCCAACTCGTTCAACGATCTCATATGGTCCAATGAACCTTGGACTCAACTTTCCCTTTCTGCCAAATCGAAGTATCTTCTTCCACGGAGATACTTTCAGAAACACTTTATCCCCAACCTCAAATTCAATATCCTTTCGTTTTTGATGATCTGAGGCTGCTTTCAAACTGTCACGAATTACTTTCGCTTTCTTCTCAGTCTCTTTTATAAGATCAACCCCGTGAATCTTGTTTTCACTTAGCTCGGTCCAATACAATGGAGTTCGACACTTTCGACCGTAAAGAGCCTCATATGGTACCATTTTAATGCTAGATTGAAAACCGTTATTATATATAAACTCAATCAACGATAAATGCCTTTCCCATGTGCTTTCAAATTCAAGTATGCAACATCTCAGCATATCTTCAAGAATCTGGATGATTCGCTCGGATTGACCATCTATTTTCGAATGAAAAGCAGTACTGAAATGCAATTTTGTGCCTAAAGCATCTTGTAATTTCTTCCAAAATCGTGAGGTAAATCTCGGATCTCTGTCAGATACTATAGATAACGGTACTCCGTGCAATCTCACAATCTCATCGATATACAATTCAGCCAACTTATCTAAAGAATAATCGGTTCTCACCGGAATGAAATGAGCTGATTTCGTCAATCTATCAACTATCACCCAAATTGCATCTTTCTTGCTCAGAGATAAGGGAAAATTTGACACAAAGTCCATCGTGATCCTCTCCCATTTCCACTCAGGAATCATAATCGGTTGCAATAAACCGGATGAAACTTGGTGTTTAGCCTTAACTTGCTGACAAACTAAACATTTCGACACAAAGTCAGAAAGATCTCTCTTCATACCATGCCACCAATAGAACTGTTTCAAATCATTATACATTTTCGTACTCCCTGGATGTATAGTCAAATGACCATTATGAGCTTCAGTCAAAATCATTTGAATCAACTCTGAATTTCTCGGAAGGCAAATCCAATCTCTGAATCTTAAACAATCATTACTATCAACTCAAAATTCTGATTCCGCATTTGAATTACATTGAACTCTTTTTGCTAACACCTCATTATCAATCTTCTGAGTCTCACATATCTGCTGTATAAACAATGATTTTACTTTCAATTCAGCTAAAACTGCATCATCATCACACAGATCCATCTGATTACTCATCGCTCGTAAGGTATATAAGATTTTTGACTCAAAGTATCAGCTACAAAATTAGCTTTACCTGGGTGGTAATCTATCACAAGTTCATAGTCTTTCAACAATTCTAACCATCTTCTCTGTCGCAAGTTCAAATCTTTCTGAGTCATCAAATACTTTAAACTATTATGATCAGTATAAACATGACATTTTTCACCGAATAAATAGTGACGCCAAATCTTCAATGCAAATACAATCACAGCCAATTCAAGATCATGCGTTGGATAATTCTTTTCATGCGATTTTAACTGTCTCGAAGCATAAGCAATGACTTTTCCTTCTTGCATCAGCATACAGCCCAAACCATTCAACGATGCATCACTATAAACTATAAACTCTTTGCCTGATTTAGGTTGAATCAACACTGGTGCTTCTGTTAACAACACCTTCAACTGTTCAAAACTCTATTGACATTTTTCTGGCCACTCGAATCTAGCATCCTTCTGTAACAACTTTGTCAAGGGAGTCGTAATCATTGAGAAGCCTTTCACAAATCGTCTATAATATCCCGCTAGTCCCAAAAAACTACAGATTTAAGACACATTTCTCGGAGGCTTCCATTCCAAAATAGCAGAGATTTTATGCGGATCGACTCGTATCCCAGCAGCGGATACAATATTCCCTAGAAAACTAACCTCAGGCAACCAAAATTCATACTTGCTAAACTTTGCATACAACTTTTTCTCACGCAGAGCTTGTAGCACGATTCTCAAATGCTCGGCATGTTACGTCTCATCACTCAAATAAATCAAAATATCATCAATGAACACCACCACGAGCGATCCAAATACGGTCTGAATATTCGATTCATCAAATCCATAAACATTGCAGGGGCATTTGTTAGTCCAAAAGGCATCACTAAGAATTCATAATGTCCATACCTCGTTCTGAATGCAGTTTTTGGCACATCGGATTCTTTAACTCTCAACTGATAGTAGCCCGATCTCAAATCTATCTTAGAAAATATTGTAGCTCCTCTCAACTGATCAAACAAATCATCGATCCGAGGTAACGGATATTTGTTCTTTACCGTCACTTTGTTCAATTGTCGATAATCAATACACATTCTCATATTTCCATCTTTCTTTTTCACAAATAATACAGGAGCTCCCTAGGGTGAAAAACTAGGTCGTGCAAATCCTCTGTCGGTCAATTCTTGCAACTGAGATTTCAACTCTTTCAATTCTGTTGGTGCCATTCTGTATGGAGCTATCGAAATAGGAGCAGCTCTTGGCACTAACTCACTACCAAATTCAACTTCTCTAATTGGAGGTAACCCCGATAAGTCTTCTAGAAACACATTTGGAAACTCACATATCACAGACATAGATTCAACTTTCCTTTCCGACACTTTTGTATCAATCACGTATGCCAAATAAGCTTCACAGTCCTTTCTCACATAATTCATAGCTTTCATCACAGATACAACAGCTGGTAATCCTTTCATACCACTAGACTCAATTCGAACAATCTCACCATTCTGACTCTTCAATTCAACATTCTTTCTCTTACAATTCGCAATGGCATTATGCAAAGTAAGCCAGTCCATTCCCAGAATTATGTCAAATTCAACAAATGGTAGCAACATTAAATTGACCGGGAAACATAAATCACGAAACATCAACGGGAAATTCTTGCACACCTTATCCACCAAAACACACTTGCCTAAGGGGTTCGATACTCTAATCACAAATTTAGTAGACTCAACAGGTAGAGTCTTATTCGATACTAAATTCATACACACATAAGAATGAGTCGATCCTGGATCTATCAATGCAATGACATCAGTATCAAATAAAGTGAAAGTACCAGTGATGACGTCTGGTGATGATGCTTCCTCTCGTGCACGTATAGCATAGGCTCAGGCAGGTGCTCTTGCTTCTGACCTTACAGTTGTATCAGTCGTTCCTGTTTGGCTTTCATTCACATTTCTGATGCTCCTGGGTGGTCTACTTCTAGCCGTCACATTACTTGGTCTTTCGTTCTGAATATTTTCTTCTTCAACTATTTTTGGGCAGTCTCGAATAAAATGATCTCGGGATCCACACTTATAGCATGTTCTATTGTTATACTTGCCCCAGCATTCTCCCACATGTCGTCTCCCACATTGTTTACATTCAAGCTTGTTGTTCTTAACACTGCCCACACTTGACTCATTCGGAGCTTGAATTCGTAAACCAGTACTCTATCTCAAACGATCTCTATTAGGATGACCAAACGAAGCATTTGAACAATTGCTAGCATCTCTATATCTCTTTAAAGAAGGCTGAGAAAATTTATTCATCGATCTTTTTCTTTCATCTCGAGCCTCAGAATCGGCTTTCTTCTTTTCTTTGCTGAGTTCCTTAGCTTTGCATGCTCTCTCCACGAGTACAACAAATTCATTTATATCTAGTATCCCAACCAAAAACTTTATGTCTTCATTTAATCCCTCTACGAAATGTTTGTACATAGTAGCTTCAATAGAAACACACTCTCTAGCATATTGACTCAATCACACAAATTCTCGTTTATACTCAACAACAGACAAACGGCATTGTTTCAGCTCTAAAACTCCTTACGTTTCTAATCAATGAAGCGTTGGCTGATATACTTCTTTTTAAACTTGACTTGAAAGAAATCCCAGGTGATTCTCTCTCTCAAAACCACAGATATCAATGTTTTCCACCAATTGTAAGTCGGGTCTCTCAACAAGGAAACTACACACTTAATGCACTCTTCAGGGTTTAGCGACATCTCATCAAATACTCTGATTGTATTTTCAAGCTAAAACTCAGCTCACTCAGCATCGTCATCAGCTGTGGCCCTAAACTCTTCGGCCCCATACTTGCGAATCTTATCCACAGGAGGTTTGTTAAATCTAATCGGATCTACAACTTTTGGCACAACAGGTACTTGTGGGGGTGGAGGTTGTGGGGCAGTCAGATTTGTTCTAACAAATTCTGAAAACCATTCACTCATCATAAGGAAGAAGGCTTGCTTAGCCTCACCTTCCTCACCACTATAATTTGGCCTTGATGTGGCCAGCGCTGTCCCTTGAGCGGGACCAGGCGCATTACTCTTTACATCGTCAACAACTGCTTGATCGGGATCCATTACTATATTAAAACACATTTCAACTGTCAAATTTCATCACACTATCGTAATTTTACAATATGGCATGTATAGCTAGACTCACACACGCTACGTTAGTCTGAGAATCGACTAAATCATAGCTCTGATACCAATAAAATATAACACCCCTAACCCGAGATTGTTGTCAAAATAGGGTTTAGAGGCATTACCAAACAATAGGATCATTTTACATCGCATTCACGACACAAAGTCAATCATCATCAAACACATTCATATACAATCATAGTGTCCCTTAAATGAGTCATCGAGACTCTAAGCATGCTTATAAACCAAGTCGGGACTAAACTGGAACACGTATAAATTTCAAGAAAATCTGAAACTTTTCTAAATTACATGGGACACACGGCCGTGGGGGTAGGCCCTGCCTCACCCACAGCTACTTAACACTCCCGTGTGTCCTCCCTGTGGTAGTATACTACTAAAATCAACACGGCTGCTGAACATCTAGCACATAGCTCACACATTCATTAATGGCTCATCACAAAAACATCATCAATTCACAAAATTACAACATGGGCTTGATAGTAGAAGAAGCAACGATTACAAAAACGTAGAAATTATCAAAATTTGAGCTCAAACATACCTTGAATTAAGCCAAATTCTAGCCGAAAATTACAAAACTTCAAACCCTTATTCTTCCTCCAACTTTCGGCAATAAGAAAGATGATACATTCATCTTTTTCTTTCATTTACTTATTAAAATTTAACATTTTACCTATTTGCCCTTTTTATTAAACATATAAAACAAACGTGCAATAAGGTTATTAAGTCATTTAAACATCCACTATCATAAAAATGGATCAATAACAACATAAGGCCTCCACCTTAAAAAGCCAACTACATTTAAGTACTCATAAATCAGCACACATCATTTTACTCTCTATGCAATTAAGTCCTTTCTCTTAATTCGGCACACACACTATCAAATTATCACATAGAATTTTCACATAGGCTATGTCACATCTCATTCACACAGAAAATATCATTAAAATATTTTTACGACCTCAGATTTGTGGTCTCGAACCACTATTCCGACTAGGGTCTAAACAGGGCTTTTACAATATAAATAATAAATAATAATTTGATATATATATATATATAATACTAAAATAATTAAAAATAAGAACAAAATAAAAATAAAAGAATTAAAAATCAATTAAACAAGGATTAAATTAAAATAATAAAAAATTAAGGTTAAATTGCAAAAATGATTAAATTGGAACGCGTGCCAAACCATAGGGACTTATTGGGCAATTATGCCCCACGTCCTAAACGACGTCGTTTTGATATTAACCTTTAAATAATTCAAGGGATCAATTAAAACAGCAACAAACTTTCGAGGCCAAATTAAAAATAAAAAAGTTTTTAAATTGGACGAAATTAAAAATAATAAAATTGCAGAGGGACTAAAATGGTAAATTTTCTTTTTATAAAAACACGCGGATCCTCCCGGGTTTTCGGGTCAATGCGCGGATTTGGCCATTTTAAACGACGTCATTTAATGCTCATTAGCCTAAGCAAAAACGACGTCGTTTTCATGCTGCTATATAAGTAAGTTTTAACCCAAAAAAATCATTTAAACCTCATTTAAAAAAAACCTTAAAAATTCTCTCAAAAGTCCTCCCCTCCTTTGTTTGGAGTCTGGTCATTGGACTCTTGGCCCACCACCTCACGCGCCACACGAATCGCCGTAGTTGGAGGCCGAAAAGTCAAATCTCTCTGTTTCGAAGGTAGTTTTCTCACCTCTTTTTTTATTTTAGTACTATTTTGTATATAAAATATGCATGAATCGAAGAAAAATAAAAAATAAAAAAATGACGCGAAAAAAAAAATCAAAAATCACCTCTATAAAAAAATTCATGTATTTTATTCTCTGTGTATATTTTGTGTATATCCTATTACAGATTGTTATTTGGGGTTTTATAGCCCCGAAAATAATGAAAAAAAAGAAATACACAGATTTTGTCTCGTTTGCCATTTTTGCTGCCTTTTCTTTCCTTTTTGTAGGTCACTGGCGAAGAATCAGGTGTTGGAACACTGTCCTCGGTAATTGAGGCCAGACGAGAGGCTCTTTGAGGCTTGTGGCGCGGGGGAAACCTTAGGGTTTAGGATTTCCAGTTTCTGGAAATGAATTTGGGCCATTGGGCCTGTTAGATTTTGGGTTTTAGTTCGGGTCAATTTAGGTCTGAGGGTGTAATTGGGTTTGGGGTAGAGTAATGGGTCTGTAATTTAGGCCACAGGTAGTTTAATGTTTTGGGTCTGTACTGGACTGTAAAAGGACTTTAGTAAACATTAATTTTTTTTTTAGTTTTTTTTAATGGAATGGGCCCAGGCAAAATGGGCTGATTACAACTTGCATTCTTCTTTTATGGGAAGGCAATGCACTACAATTTCAGTACTTAGCCCAGGCATATCTTGGTATGACCATACAAAGACATCTTTGAATTCCCGCAGTAACTCAACGAGGTCTTGCTTTGTCTCTTCGACTATGTGCGTTCCAATTTTCACTACCTTACCTTCCTCTAAGATTACATTCTCTACCACCTCTTTATGGGGTAAAATTTGTTTCTCCTCTTGTTCTACCATCCTTAACAAATTCAGAGGCAAGTCACAATATTTGTCACCTTCAAAATTTTGAGATTCCTCTAAACACATGTCTCGCTCAAAAGGGAACTCTAAATCTGTAATATCGTTGCTCATGTCATTGATATCTAGGGACTTATGGTAGGCACAAAGGAAAGTACAAAGAACAAATGAATTCAACAACAACTATTCGCGTGATATGAATGAGAATAACAAAAATTTTGGAAGGAAATTAGAAGATCAAAAGAATGAAAGAATATTTTCTCGAATTGATCATTAAAGATGTATTTTATTGAAACAAAGATGTCTGAACATGAACCTATTTCACAAATGAAATCTTATTGCTTCTAGGCTTTAAAACAACAAGTGTGTTCTGAACATTACTCTGTGTAATCTCTAAAAACTATAGGAAGTTCCTGTACAGTCCAGTTGTTCAAAAAACTACTAGGTTCATAAGGACGAATGCCCAACAAGTTTCTTCATTCAGCTCCTTCCTCGTGTATGGCATTGATAGGAGGTTTTCGTTTCTCAACAATCCTGTCTCGGAGTGAATTATTCCTCCTGATACAAAAGTCAGAGATACGTGAGGGAATTCCATTAATTCCCACTTGACTTCTTCCCCACTCAATCGTGCTATCCTTCTCTCTTGCTTCTTTTCTATCTCTTTCTTCCTTTGTCTAGCATCTAGCTTGAAACCCAAACCAAAACAATATTTTTCTCTTTCAGCACCGAAACTTGAATCCCTTTTTGGAGATGTCTACCCAATCCTTTTCCCGGTAAGGCTCTTTTCCCCACCATCATTTGCAAGCCCATTCTCGTGGTCCTGAATATCCTAGGCACCGGAACCTCATTCCCTTCCAAAATGAATGTTGCGTTCACGAACTCTAAAGATCGAAAGGAACACTTAATGGCCTCCTCATTTTCCTCTAAATATGGTGCGTCGTTGGTAACAGTTGCTATGATGTCTTCTTCAACATTTATAGTAACTAGCCGACCTTCAGTTACTAGTTTCAATTTTTGATATAATGATGAAGGCACTGCTCTTGCCGAATAAATCCAAGGTCTCCCTAACAAGCAATTGTAGGAGGGATTGATGTCCATTACCAGGAAAATCTATTTCATATGTGTTTGGTCCAATCAACAAAGGTATGTCGATTCTTCCCATTACTCTTCTCTCAATGCCATCAAATGCTCTCACTATGTTCTGGCATGTTTTGATGTGAGAACTGTCTATAGGCAATCTATTCAGCGTAGAAAATGGTAAAACATTCAAAGTCGATCCATTATCGATTAAAACACTTGGCAGAGTTTATCATTGTAAAATTTTCGAGTTTTAAAATTTATAAAGAGAGTGATCAAACCTAGAAACTAACTCTGACAACGACTTAAGGCAAGTGTACCTATCGAACAGTAGTATAGCTTAGGCAAGACTGGATTATCAAACCCAAAGGAACTAAAAGTACTAATACTCACTTTCTTTTTATTATTTAGCCTAAATATTAAATAATTTGGTTGATTAACTAGTTAATTACTAAACTAAGATGCAAAGATAAAAATAATGAATTGGAAAATAACTTGAAGAGAAACTCAGTTGATCACGATGATACCATCAGGAAGAATCCACCTAGACTTCACTTATTATCTAACACTGAACCATACAATTTATTCACTTGACTTGTTCAGTAAGACTCCCTAATGTATATTAAACCCTCTCTCGAGGCGAATAATGTCTAACCCTAGGTTAATTAACGAAAATCTCTTTCTCACTAAATAACCCCCTAGAATAGCAGTAAATCGAACTATGGACTCCCATATTAGGTTTCACCCTAATCCGGTAAAGTCTCATCACCCTATCTCTAGGTGTGCGAACGACTCCGCTTAATTATGCTAGATCTATTCTTATGAAGGGTCTATTCCTCCACAACTTAAGAACATTTGACTTGAATTAATATCCCGGGAACATTAACACAAGAATTAAGCACACATAATTAAGAACAAATCAAGTATTTATCATATAATTCAGAAAACAATAATAAGGTTTATCTAGGTTTCATCCTCTTCAGGTATCTGAAGGGTTTAGTTCATAACAAATAAAGAAAACATCTCAAGAGAAAAGATAAAACAAAATATAAGAAATCCCTAAAACCCCCTGAAGGAATTGAAGGAGAGATCCGATGTCTTGAGTAGAATTCTGGCTTCTTGAGATAGATCAACTGGCTATCTTCGAGTGATTCCCACAAAAGTTCCAGCTTCTGCCGAATTTCGAATGTCTTGGCCTCCGCTCCACACCTCCATTTCAGGTGACACTTAAGGTGTTTATATAGACTTTTGGAATGCTTTACTTGGCCTCTAAGTGTCCCAATTCAAGTATGCTTCCTACTTGGTGTTTGAATAGGATTTGGAATGTGTTTCTTCTCCTCAAAGTATTCAAATCCGAGTGAAATTGCTCTCTCCCATGGCAGGGGCACGGCCATGGTACATGCCCGTGTAAATCATTTTCAGGCCGTGTCTCGATTCTGTCGATTGGAGCACGGCTGTGTAAATCATGGCATGGTCGTGTCTTAGTTAATTGTTGAGGCACGATCGTGTGGCTTGAAGTCCAGGCCATGTCGATTTCCACTTTGGCCCAAATTGGCCCGTTTCTCGTTCTTTTCATCCTCGGGTGCTCTCCTGAGTATAAAATATGAAAATAAAGGATTAAGAGCACCTTTTTACATAAATTAAGGGCTAAATCATCCAAAAGCATGCTAAATATGGGGTTAAAATATGTTACTTTTACGGTTTATCAAATACCCCCACACTTAAGCTTTTGCTTGTCCTCAAGCAAAAATTCTCAACTTACAATTAAAATGAACTTTCCACAATTCACAATTCCTATCAATAATGCCTCATCATAATTCATAGATAATTTATACATGGATAATTTAACTCAAAGACTCTTAAAGATTCAAACAATATAAGTCATATATTTGTAGCACGAAAACATAGGTGTCTTCCCTTATTTAAATAATTACCTTTAATTCAAAACCGACAAGGATTGACATCCTCACTAAAGATTCACTTAAAGCACTCGAAGTGTTTAAGGTTCAACAATAAGCACTCATAAGTCGAACCTGAAAAGTTAATCCCATAGGCTTGCCTAAAAATCAAATCTCCACCACTGTAATATAAGATGATACACAAATCAAAAGGTCTTTATCAGGGTTGTAACGGGGCTTAGGTTAAAGGTGTGGATAAAGGCTGAATTAGAAGGTTTAGAATCAAGATTGAATTGACAAGTTACCTAACTTTTAGAAAAATAATTGAACTAATAATCTGAATAATTACATCACATGAAAATACTAATAATACGAGCTTTTTCTTCAAGATGCTAAATTTAAACGTACAAGCTCTTAGAACATAGAACTAATAATGAACATACTTCTTTTTTTTAATTAAGAACAAATCAAATAAATACATAATATAAGAAATAACTATATCAACTGAAATAAAGTAATTAGGCAACTGATCAAATTGATTCTCGATAGAAGTGTAGTCAAAGGAATGGTGATAACAAATACAAAGGGTTTTGGGTTAATATTAGCGGATGAATCAATAAAAAAGGGTTGTTAGGATCAAATGGGTTCACTAAGGGTTAATTTGTGATGGTAGGCTTTTTAGTGGAGTGAATGGGTTAAAACCTAGGTGCCTTTATCATCTCATTATATCAAATCAATTAATGTGGTCTCGACATGTATAATCAAGACAAGTTCTAGAATAACAATTCATTGTTGACACACTCATAATCAATAAAGTGAGCACGAAAAAGAATATATGCTCTGTAATGACCCAAATTTGGGCCTAGTAGGATTAGGCCCAATGGGCCTTAAGCGTAGGAGTGTTTAAAATTTTTGGGAACAAGAGAACGGCTTTAATGCAAGTTGTATCTAGTAGGTGGGTGATTTTGGAAGGTTAGGGGGCTTCTATGAAGTCCCGGGTTCAAGTTAGGCCAGAGGAAAAATTTTGGTTTTTGGTGAAAAAAAACCGTGGGAGTTAGTAGTAGGCTTTAAGAATAAAATGTAGAGAAAAATAGCACAAGTGGAGTGTGTGGTGTAATGGCAAAGTAACGCCACTTAAGGAGCAAGGGAGTGACGCCATAGGGAGGAAAAGGATCCAAGGTTCTAGTCTTAGTGCTTGCAATTTTTTTGATTTATTTTTAAGTGAAGTTAGACTTTGGCCATAGACTTATAATTAGTTGCACATGTTTTAAGACAACAAGGAGCTAGTTGGTAAAGTGGCTAGCGGCGTAGATTATGCTACATGGGAGCCTGGGTTCGAATCTCATGACAAGTAAGGGAGTATTTATTTTGCTAAGTTGGGGCGGCAAGAGTTTGAGTTGGATTTAAACTCTGCTGACGGAGGGATCCCACATCGGAAAGATAGCAAGAGGGAAGGTGAGAGGCTAGCTATATATGGAGCTGTCTATGAAGAGAGGAAGATACCTTGGTCGGCGTTTGGACACAGGAATGGTCGGAGCGCGGATTAGCACCATATTCCTAATTGGGTGTGTATTTCTCTCTACTCTAGTTGTAGAGTGGCAAATGCCGAAATGTCGGTGACATGGCAATAGTAGCCACACGAGCACGAGCGCACGTGTGGGCCTTCAACGCGATAGTTGAGGCCATCAGTAGTGTTCTTGTGGGTTTAGGCTGTTGGGCCAAACGAGGCCAAATGGGCCCAACGGGCCCGTAGGCCCATATGAATAAATTATATGACTATGTAGTAGAAATTGGACTAGACTATGTGAATCTCATATCTGTAGTTAGATTTGGGCTAAATGGGCCACACAAGCGTGTGGGTCCATTCGGGCCGAGAATGGGCCCTAGGACCAAATGTACTATTTCGATAAAAAAAGGTATCCGTGTCGCTCGAGGGGACAATAGGCCTTCAAAAAGGCCATTAAAGGCAAAAAATACTGAAATACCCCTGGTTTGCAAAATATCGAAATACCCCTGGTTTGCAAAATTATCGAAATACCCCTGGTTTGCAAAATTATCGAAATACCCTAGTTTGCAAAATTACCAAAATACCCCTAGTTTGCAAAATTTCTGAAATACCCCTGGTTTACAAAATTATTGAAATACACCCGATTTGCAAAATTACCAAAATACTACCAAAATACCCCCGATTAGCGAAATTACCAAGATACACTTGGTTTGTGAAATTACCAAAATACCCCTAATTTGTAAAATACTAAAATACCATTGGTTTACAAAATTATCAAAATACCCCTAGTTTGTGAAATTATCGAAATACCCCTAATTTACAAAATTACCAAAAATACCCCCGATTAGCAAAATTACCAAAATACCCTCGATTAGTGAAATTATCGAAATACCCCTAGTTTGTAAAATCACCAAAATACCCACAATTTGCAAAATTATCGAAATATCATTGGTTTGCAAAATTACCAAAATACCCCTAATTTATAAAATTACCAAAATACCCTTTAGGGGTGAAATTACCATTTTACCCCTAAACACCAAAATGACCGTTGTACCCTCGTGGTAGTACTAGCGTTGTATGTGTTAATTGTATGATTGATTATGTTTGAGATGCACTGCATACACAGATTGGTTATGAGTAGAATTACCGAAATACCCTTATAAGGTAAAATGACTGATTTACCCTTGTAGGTAAATGATCGACTTGTGCAATGAGTTGTCTAATTTGACTGTGGTTGTATGACTGATTTGATTTTATTACATGTTTAAATAATTGTTACAGAGCATGGCCATTTTGCATGCACGTGTAATGATTGAGCATGACATACACGACATATTTCATGGGGTTGGGATTATTAATACAGAGGAAGTGCTAATAGGATCACATGGTCACTTGACGACTGTGGATCCACCAAAGGCTTTTTAGCCACCGAAGGCTTTATAGCCACCACAGGCTTTTTAGCCACCGAGTAGTCATGCTGCACCGATAATGTTATCGATGGCTGTGTGCCATTAATATGGGCTTCGCACCGTAATTATGGGCTTTGTGCCAATACCGAAGGCTTTGTGCCATTATTATGGCTTTGTGCCAATCATGTTTATCGTGGCTATGTGCCTAACATATATATTGATGACTCTTTGTCAATCATATTTACCAAATGCTTTTTAGCCACCGAGCAGCCATGCTGCACCGATAATGTTACCTAGGGCTGTGTGCCGTTAATATGGGCATCGTGTCTAATTATGGGCTTTGTGCCAACACCGCAAGATTTTTAGCCATCGAGCAGCCATGTTGCACCAATAATGTTAGTGCCACAACCGGTGCTACATAAGGAGTGTACGGATGGGTGGGTCGATTGAATCCCCACAGGAGTGCACGGTTGGATAGGAGATGGAGTGTACGGATGGTATGGGCATTAATGCATTGCATATATGGATATGTTATTGAGATGGGTTTAGGCCCAGATATTTATGGCATGTGACATATGATATGGGTTAAGGCCCAATCGAGGCTATTTTGGGCTAAGGCCCAATTGCCACCGTTACTGTATTGGACTTAAGCCCGGATTAATTTGATGCATGTTTTATGATCGATGTAAATTGTACACATTGAGTTTTCGTAAACTCACCCCCTCTATTTATTAAATGTTTCAGGTAATCCCTAGCAAGAGAGGATTTGGAGCCGTGGAGGACTCGGTGGTGGCCATATATAGGAGTTAATTCTCACGAACTTTAGTAAACTTCAGTTTTGCTTTATTTTAAGATTATTTGGTTTGGGTTTAATATTTTGTAATAAGGCCTTTTAACTTTAAATTTTCTTTTAAACTTTCCTTTCCGTTAGCATTTATTATTAATTGTTTAATATGGGGTTTTTCCTAAAATGTTAATAAACTATTTTTCAAAATATCATGTTTCCGCAACTATTCAAATTCGATTTTCATAACAAAAGCAGTTTTCAAAATAATAACAACTTTTGAATAGTATTTAACAAATCGCCTTTTTCACAAACAAACAATGAACTCGGAGTTTAAAACTCCGATAAAACTTTTCTAAACAATTGCTTAGCTTTTCAACTTCCTTCAATGTGACACGTCAGATTCAGGCCTAACTTCTAGGCTGAGTTTGGGGTGTTACATGCTCTATAAGGCTCAAAATCTCACAAAAATTATGGGTATTTGACATCAATCCCTGTAAATTTCAAAATTTAAGGTAATATTCAAATTCAATTTAAACCTAGGAAATTTTTTATTCTTGAAAAATAGACTTGTCATGCTTGATTCTCTAGTATCTTAAAGTATAAATCATCAATGCACAATTATCAATGACTTACTCAAAAACATATCAATAAAAATCATAAATCATCAGAAATTTCACCCTTAATTAATAATATGAGAAAATTACTTAGGAACAAGACTAAAATTCAAGATTTTGGAATAATGCAAAAAGTTAGGTACCTTTACCCCCCACACTTAAGATGTACATTGCCTTCAACGTACAAAAATGGATAACTAATAATGTAATCAAAAGAGAAGGGGAGAAGTAACACTTCATGAATTTTGGATGACTCCGGGAGTTAGCGGTGGTCGTGGTAGAAGATGGGGCTTGGAGGAGTGGTGGTGGAGTGTTCTATGGGCCTGGTGGGGTGGCTACCGATAATCTCTGTACTAGATGAAGAAATTGGGGAGCTTGCAAAGACGTAGCTAGGAAATCTAAAGAAACATTAAAAATATACTAATAATATAATTAAAAATAAAAAAATAAAGAGAAGGAGACTAAGAAGAAAACTGAAATTAAAAGAAAGGACTAATGGACTGAAAAGTCCTTATTGACAGATGGTTTGCGAGGTGGGTGTGACTTCTAAGGCTGCGGAAGGGCTGTGGTCATGGTTCCGGTGTGATTCCCAAGCAACATTTAGAACCTAAAACCAAGGAACTAAAACAAAATAAACTAAATTAAGTAGAAGAGAAGTAAAGGTAAGGAAATTGAAGCAAAATAGAAAAGAAAAATAAAAACTAAATTGTCTCAAAGACCCTTGGCTTATCGAATAGCTGAAACTGCCGGCATGAACTCATGTGAATCGATCTCCTTTGAGGAGACTATGGTTGGCCTCTTGTGCTTCTTCGGCATGGCTTTGGTGTATCAAGAGTTATAAGAATGTTAGAAGAAAAGGAGAGAGAGGAAATATGATAAGAAGAAGGAAGAAAGAAAAGAGGAAGGAGGGGGGTTTAAATAGAATTTTGGCTTCTGACACTTTCCCACGCCCGTACACTGATGATGTGTTGAATTACATGGGCGCATTGCACGACCATGTGTCTAGGCGTGTTGGTTCACCCACGTTCGTTTTCCAAATCCCACGCCCGTTTTTGAAAAGGCATGGTTGGGTAGTATGGGCGTGTCTTTCCCATGTCTGGTTAGTTAGTAGCTTCACACGGTCGTAGAGCACGGTCGTGCCACTTTGTTGGTGCTTGTGGGGGAGTGTTTGGATCCATGACGTTGAGGATTATGTGGGATTTGATTTGTACTGCCTCTACTATGTCAATGGAGATTCTAATGGTCCACACGGCCATGTGGCTTTAAAATTTGCACTTTTGTTTTATTAAAATTTTGGAATAAAAATATAAAGAAATAATCAAAAATAGAAATAAATAGATAGTTTTAGTGCTCGGGTTGCCTCCCGAGAAGCGCTTGTTTAAAGTCTTAAGCTAAACTTTCCCTTTGTTTTTATAATCATGGTGGTTTGAAGGTTTGAACATCTTCCCTTATGTTGTCGATTTTATAATCATAATAAATTTTAAGTCAAAAGGCGTTTACCTTAAAAGTGTCGAATGTTGGATTGTTTACCTCGACTGTTTCGTATGGAAAGATATTTCGTACCTCAAAAGGAATGTCTTCATTTGAACTCAGGGTTGGTGTTGTGATGCACGGATCTTCTTTATCTAATCGTATCTGATCTCCTATTTTGAAGAGGTTTGATGTTCTTATTCCTCTTTGAATTGTGTCTTCCATTCTTTTAGTTTGTCGACCCTAAGGCTTCGTTCCTCATATAATTCTTCTTTGTTGGCACTCGGTCCGTGCTTCGGCTCAGATTCAAATCCTTGTGGTGTTTCCTGCAATGAAGGTTGCTCAAATTGATCATCAACTGAATTGACTTTCTTACCTTCATCGATTGTAGTCCTGGTCGAGTCAAGAGCTTGAAGACTGATTTATTCATCACCTACACGAAGAATGAGTTCTCCTGTGGCAACATTAATTTTAGTTCTAGCAGTTGCTAGGAAGGTCTTCCTAAAATTAAGGGGATTGAATTATCCTTATCCATGTCTAAGACAACAAAATCTACTAGGAAAACGAATTTGTCAATTTTTACAAGAATATCTTCGATAATACCCCTAGGAATTCTAACAGATTTATCAGCTAATTGAATACTTATCCTAGTTTGTTTGGGTTTCCTTAAACCTAGTTGTTTAAACAATGTGTAAGGAATGACATTAATGCTTGCCCCTAAATTAGCTAATGCGTTATCAACACTTAAATTACCAATTAAACAAGTGATAGTAAAACTCCCTGGATCTTTTTGCTTCCGTGGTAGTCTATTTTGTAACATTGCTGAGCATACTACGTTTGATTCCACATGTGGCTCTTCATCTAATTTATATTTGTTCGTCAAGAGTTGTTTTAAAAATTTTCTCGAATCTAGCATTTTAAAAAGAGCTTCAAGAATTGGTAAGTTAATATGTAATTTCTTTAAGAGTTTAAGAAACTTACCGAATTGTTCCTCTATATTTTCTCTGTTTATTACTTCGGGGTAAGGTATGCGGGGTTGGTACTCATTGATTACAGGTTTTGGCTTTTCTTGTGTTACCTTAATTTTTCCTTCTTCATCCTTGTTTTTGCTTGTTGAGATGGGTTCATCTAACCTTACATTTTCCTGAGTGTTATGGCTTAGATTTGCTCATTTGGGTTGATCTCGGTGTTGCTTGGTAAACGCCCTTACGGCCGTTTGGACATTAATTTTGCAAGTTGTCCAACTACTTTATTGACTTCCCCTACTGAATTAGTAAGTTCCCCTAATCGATTCTTGGTCTCTTCAGCTGATGTTTGTTGACTTCAAGTGTTTTCTCAGTATCTTGAAGACGATTTTTTGTGCTTGCCATGAATTTTGTCAACATCTCTTTGAGGTTTGGCTTCTTCTCTTACGGATATGGCTGATTTTGGAAATTTTGGGGTGGTTGTTGTCTTTGATATCCTTGACTTCCTTGACCTCCCCATGAAAAGTTTGAGTGATTCTTCCAACCTGGATTGTAAGTTTTATTATAAGGATTATTATTGGATCAGAAATTGTTACCTATATAGTTCAATTGTTCGCTTTCTATGCTCGGTTGGTAGGGTGGGTACTCAGGATTTGCCATAGTTCCACTTATGTCATACTGCATTACTGGATGTACCTGCGAAGAACACAAACTATCAAGCTTTTTATTCATCATTTCTACTTGATTTGATAGCAAGGTTCTTGATCGATCTTTGAAAACTCCTACGATCTTGTCGGTTTTGTCCTTGTAACTTGCCACTAATAATTATTCAATGACATCTCTTCAATAAATTTGTAGGCTGCTTCAGGAGTTTTGTTATTCATAGTTACACCGGCGGCTGAATCAATTAGTTGTCTCGTTGAGGGATTCACACCATTATAAAAAGTTTGGCCTTGTAGCCACAAGGGTAAACCATGGTGTGGACACCTTCTTAAGAGATCCTTGTATCTATCCCATGCGTCGTATAATGTCTCTAAATCCATCTGCACAAAAAAGAGATATCATTCCGTAATTTGGTCGTTTTGGCTAGTGGGAAATATTTTAATAAAAATTTTTTGGTCATTGGTCCCATGTAGTGATTGACCCTCGTGGTAATGAGTTTAACCACTATTTGGCTTTATTCCTTAATGAAAAGGGAAATAATTGTAGATGAATGGCATCATCAAAAATGCCATTTATTTTGAAAGTATCACATAACTCTAAATATTTAGCTATATGATTATTTGGGTCTTCGTCCTGCAAACCATCAAATTGAACAAATTGTTGAATCATATGTATTGTGTTAGGCTTTAATTCAAAATTATTAGCAGCTATAGCAGGCCTAACAATACTAGATTCTGCTCCTGTTAAATTAGGTTTAGCATAATCGTACATAGTAAGCGGAGCATTGTTTTCTGCCACATCTCGTGGTGGATTATTCTCGTCCATCCCTTCAGTAGGATTGGATTCGCCTTGTTGTTGTTCTTCTTGGTAATTTAAGGCTCGCCTAATTTCTCTACAAATTCCTACGAGCGGTAGCTTCAATATCACTATTATATACTAGAGGTCCTGTCGGGTTCCTTCTAGTCATAAACTAGAGGTATCTGCTGGAAAAGAAAGAAAGAAAATTAGAATAAATAAAATCAATTGCGAAAATAACAAAAATAATGGCTAAAGTAATAAAAATAGAGTTTTCTTAATATTTTAGTTCACCGGCAATTGTGCCAAAAACTTGATCGTTGTAAAATTGTCGAGTTTTAAAATTTATAAAGAGAGTGATCGAACCTGGAAACTATGACAACGACTTAAGGCAAGTGTACCTATCGAACAGTAGTATAGCTTAGGCAACACCGGATTATCGAACCCAAAGGAACTAAAAGTACTAATACTCACTTTTTTTCTATTATTTAGCCTAAATATTAAATGATTTGGTTGATTAACTAATTAATTACTAAACTAAGATGCAAAGACAAAAAGAATGAATTGGAAAATAACTTGAAGAGAAACTCAGTTGATCACGATGATACCATCAGGAAGAATCCACCTAGACTTCATTTATTATCTAACAATGAATCATACGATTTATTCACTTGACTTGATTCGTAAAACTCCCTAACGTATAGTAAACCATCTCTTGAGGTGAATAACGCCTAACCCTAGGTTAATTAACAGAAATCTCATTCTAACTTCATAACCCCCTAGAATAGCAGTAAATTGAACTATGGACTCCCATATTAGGTTTCACCTTAATCCGGTAAAATCTCATCACCCTATCTCTAGGCGCGCGAACGACTCCGCTTAATTATGCTAGATCTATTATTAGGCAGGGTCTATTCCTCCTCTACCTAAGAACATCTGACTTGAATTAATATCCCAAAAACATTAACATAAGAATTAAGCACACATAATTAAGAAAAAATCAAGTATTTATCATATAATTCAGAAAACAATAATAAGGTTTATCTAGGTTTCATCCCCTTCAGGTATCTGAAGGGTTTAGTTCATAACAAATAAAGAAAACATCTTAAGAGAAAAGATAAAACAAAACATAAGAAATCCCTAAAACCCCCTGAAGGAATTGAAGGAGAGATCTGCCGTCTTGAGTAGAATTCTGGCTTCTTGAGATGGATCAACTGGCTATCTTCGAGTGATTCCCACAAAACTTCTGGCTTCTACCGAATTCTGAATGTCTCGGCCTCTGCTCCACACCTCCCTTTCAGGTTACACTTAGGGTGTTTATATAGACTTTTGGAATGCTTTACTTGGCCTCTAAGTGTCCCAATTCAAGTAAACTTCCTACTCGGTGTTTGAATAGGCTTTGGAATGTGTTTCTTCACCTCAAAGTATCCAAATCCAAGTGAAATTACTCTCTCTTGCGGCAGGGGCATGGCCATGGTACACACCTGTGTAAATCATTTTCAGGCCGTGTCTCAATTCTGTCGATTGGGGCACGGCAGTGTAAATCATGGTATGGCCGTGTCTTAGTTAATTTTTGAGGCATAGTCATATGGTTTGAAGTCCAGGCTGTGTCGATTTCCACTTTGGCCCAAATTGGCCCGTTTTAAGCCCATTTCTCATTTTTTTCATCCTCGGGTGCTTTCCTGAGTATAAAACTTGAAAATAAAGGATTAAGAGCACCTTTTTACATAAATTAAGGGCTAAATCATCCAAAAGCATGCTAAACATGGTGTTAAAATATGTTACTTTTATAGTTTATCAAGAGTATATCCCTTGCAACGAGTAGTGATGTGCAGATCCTTAGTCGATCCCATGCCTCCAAATGGAATTTCATCATCATTAAAATAAATAAAGTTGTCGGCACTTATATTACTAACCAGATGGTCAAGTTTGTTAACAGATATATATTTAGTAACATAGGTTTCATTCAACACTTTCATCAATGCCTTGCGATGCACCTCTAAGCTTAAAAGCAATGCTAGCACTGATATACGAGCCGGTTGTTTGCGCAGGTGCTCTACCACACTATATTCACTTTGCTTCATGAATTTTAGAAATTCTTTAGCCTCTTCCTCCTTTACTGGTTCATTGATAAGTGCCTCAGGTCTTTTCTCTCGTTCAACTACCAAGGTCTTTGATTTCACTAGTTTTGTTCTGACGTTTACCGAGTCGTAACGCCTTCCACTACGTGTGTAAGATCATTCATTTTGGTCCTCCTTGGAATCGCTAGCTAGTATTTCCCCTCATGGTATTGTCATATTACAGTTGTAATTCCAATGTACCATTTTGTTATCCTTATAAGGAAAGGAAATAGGTTTTTGGATTACGACCTTTGGTGCCATTTGTGTTCCGCCTTCTATGTTTCTTGGTCGGGAAATGATGATCCTCGGATAATTGACTTTTTAGTTTGTCAACTCTCCTTCTGTCGTGTATATATTTCCTCCCGCTGAGCCTTCTTCATAAAATTCCAATTCCTTATTGTCCATAAGGCTTTGCACCAAGACCTTGAACTCAACATATTCCTGGATCTCGTGCCCTTCTGCTTTGTGGAACTCACAATAGTCCCTTACTCCTTCACATCCTTCCACAAAATCTGATACTATCAATCCTCTTCCTACCACTTCTCTCTAAACAATTCTCACCGGGGTTTTTACCTCCACAATATCCTTCTTGATCCTTCTCATGATACTTTTACCAATCACATTTACCCCCTTATCTCCATGGTTAGGTAATGGATTTTCTACACTTGGTGTATCATCAAACTTTACGATCCCCATCTTTATAAGTATCTCAACTACCTTTTTAAAAGTAGTGCAGTTTTCTATTGAATGCCCCAGTATTCCTGCACGATAGTCACATTGAGCGTTTGAATCATACCATTTGGGATATGGGGGCTGTAACAGTTTTAGATAAAATGGAAATACCACGTGTGCATCAAATAAACTTTGATAGAACTCCCTATACGTCATTGGGATTGGCATAAATTGGAGCTTTTCAGAGTTTTGCTTTGTCCCTGATTCCTGCCATATCGAACCTTGTTGCCCAGCTGTGATTACTTTTGGTTGGCTAACAGTAATTGCCTTCGAGTACCCTTTGTTATATGTGCTCATATTATTCACCTCATTCTCCTTTTTCCTTGGAGCTGGCCTTTTGGTGTTTTCCCCTGCTTCTATCCTGCCACCCCTTATGGCATTTTCAATCATTTACCCTGCTATTACTATATCCGCAAACTCTTTATGGTACTTCCTATCATGTGAGTAATTAATGGGGCCTTTACAGTGTTGATAAAAACCATTGTAATTTCCTTTTCTAGGAGCGGTGGCTAAACTTGCATGGCAACTTCCCTCCATCTTTTTGCATACTGCTTGAAACTTTCATTTGATTTCTTCTCCATGTTTTGCAAGGTGATTCTGTCAGGCGTCATGTCTGTCACATGATTGTATTATTTCATAAATGCTTGTGCTAGGTCTCTCTAGGAATTAACCCTAGCATGGCTCAATTGGTTGTACCACCTGGATGCTACCCCCACTAAGCTATCTTGGAAACAATGGATCAACAGTTGATCGTTATTAACATACCCAGTCACCCATCTACAGAACATGGTAATATGGGCTTTATGACAGCTAGTCCCATTGTACTTCTCAAATTGTGGCATTTTGAACTTGTGAGGAAGCACCAAATCTGGAACCAAGCTCAAGTCTTTAGCATCAATTCCATGGTGATTATCAGTGTTTTCCAAGGCCTTGAACTTTTCTTCTAACCATCTACAATAGTCCTCTAACTACCTTGGTAATTCAATTATCATCCCTTCCCTCTATGCTATATCTAAATTAGGGATAACAGGATTAGCAGGGTTATCTCCTGGGTTAGATCCTGAGCCAACTTGGAAATTTATGGGCACCCCAGTATCAGCTTGACCTTGTTGAGGCCTAATTGTAACAGATGGCATTGGAGGATATGCTTTAGGTTGTGTTTGTGCATGCGGTGGGGTAAAACCCGGAGGATAATCTTCATTATCTTCTCCAGTATTAGTCATGGGACCTTTTCCCTTATCCATTACCCCATTCAGTAGCTGAGTCATTTGAGCCACCATATTTCTTTGGGCTTCCATCATTTGTTCCCTCATATCTTGTTGGATCTTTGCCAACTACTCTTGCAGCTAGTCTTGCATGTCTCTCTAGAACTGTTCGAGTCTTTGATCCATATTTTTTCTTAGCACGTGTACCGTAATGATGTTTAGTTTCTAGATTATCTTTTCCTTCTCTCCTTTTCTGTATGTAATAACTTCTACTAATTAGGGTCTTTCTATGGATTTAAATGCATATGATGTGATGTAATGCAAATGCATGAATGTAAAAAGGCATTGATTTAGATTCAATTTTATTTAGAAAACTTTATTAGAAAACAAAATCCTTTACATAAAACAGACTACAAATATGATTTCGCCCTAATGCCCAAAGTCTTAACTTTCCTAAACAACAAGGCTAGCTCTTGACCACGATCTGACTGTAGCTCATATTTCATGCTCAACGTATCAGCCTGTACTACCAACGTCTATAAATGATCAGCTACCTTTCGAATCTGAGCTATGGCTTCACCCATGAGATAATCCCTATTTCTAACTTGATCATGAGAATGGTGAAGCTCTTCCTTCCAACGCCCTTCTCTTGCTTCAAGAAGATCGATATGGAGTTCACAGTTTTGTAATGCTGATTCTAATTCTTTGATCTTACCCTTCATTTCCTCAATCTTGTTCAGACTTGACTTTAGCTCGATTGTAGAATTATGACTTCGATGGTGATGAAGAGCTCGTTCAAGTTCAGCCACTCCAGCTTTTAATTCTCCTTTTCTCATTTTGGCTTTATGCCAAACTTTTCTCTAAGGCCTCGTTTTATGCTTGCATTTCTTGAAACTTTCTCTCCCACCGGTTAGCTTTGGCTTTTTCCTCTCGTACCTCCTATTTCCACTATTCCAAAGTCTTCCCAATCTGGCATTTTTTTATTGATAGATGTAGCTTCTTATATTCTGTCTTTAAACTATCCACATCTTTCTGGACCATTTTCTTCCCTTTTCGTAATTTTTCGGCCTCTAATTTCTAAACATCCACATCTAATCTCAAGTACATTTTTTCTTCTTCCAACTTCTCTATCTTCTTTCAAAGCTCTGAACTTCTCCTTTCAAAATCTTACTTTATGATTTCTAACTCTAAAGGGACCACTCGTAAGTACTCTTCCATTAATCGAGTGCCTTCTAAACTTGGGACAGGGATAATGTCATTAACTATTCTACTCCACTATCCACTGTACTCTGGGGTCGTCATTAGACATACGTCCACTCTTCTCATACGATAGGCTGATTCAAGCATTAGAAATCTCATTAAACCTTTTTTTGTAGCTATCTCCCTTATACGAAAACTCACATTGAGCTAACCCATGTGTAGCCTTTATGAACTGCCTTGATTTGTATTGCCTCAGTACGAGAAAGGGTGCATATCCAATGGCTCCCCAAATTCCAAGTAGAGGGGCCCAATCAAAATTCCCACATCGGTATAGAACTTCGTTGGGAACCATCCAAGGAGCTCTCCTGTAACACCCCAAACCCGGTCTATGCATTGAGACTAGATTTGGTTTGTTACATGAATCGAGCTATCTTAAAATCTTCAATAAGTTGAAAACTACAATATTATTTTTATTTACGGGGTTTAATAAAAATCAGAAGAGTATTTTAATTTGATGAATATTAGAAAACATTAGTTGAAAAACATTATTAACATTGTATTATCAAAACCCTTAGGTAATTTGTTTAAGAGTTAACAATAATAAAATATTTATAAAGGAATTTCATATATTTGAAAACCCAAATTTATTTTAATAAAAACATCATATAATCATAGCCCATATTTAAAAGTCCAAAATATAGTTTAAAACCAAACACACATAAAATCCATAAATTATTTATAGAGGCCCTTATTACATTAACCCAAAATAGTAAAATACTTATTTAAAAGTTCGAGTTTAATAAACCCATGTTTTGCAAGATGGCCTCCACGAAGTCATCCCCGCCCAAGTCCACATCAATTTCCATTACGAGATGGAAAAATTTAAGGGGTGAGTTACTTAGAACTCGATGTATAACTCACTTACTTTGTTCACTAGGCCGATTTTCAAATTATGAATTTGGGCCTTGAGCCCATAAGCGAAATTAACAACATGATTAATAACATAATAAATAGCATAATGAAAACATAATTAATAACATGCATGTAAAAATATGAATTTTTCCTCCCAAACCTAATTCCATCCACTACACACCCCGCACCAACCATCACACCTGGGGATCAAGTCAACCCACCCCGCCATCACACCAATCGTGAGGCTTTAAGCCATTTTATAATTGTGGCGAGCCACCGAACTAGATTGTGACAAAGTCACCGAACTAGAGGCATTGAGCCAATTATTATTTTGTGGCAGAGCCACCGAACTAGAGGCAAATAGCCATTTATTGCTTTTGTGGTAGAGCCACCGAACTAGAGGCAAAAAGCCATAATTTTGTGGCAGAGCCACCGAACTAGAGGCAAATAGCCATTTATTGCTTTTGTGGCAGAGCCACCGAACTAGAGGCAAAAAGCCATAATTTTGTGGCAGAGCCACCGAACTAGAGGCATTGAGCCAATTATTATTTTGTGGCAGAGCCACCGAACTAGATTTTGGCAACAGGCCTTCTTCTCTTCATCATTTTCCCAACCCATGCAATATGTATGCAAAGTAAACTTGTGATTATACAATGATTTAATCAAAAAGGCCCATTAACAAGAATCAATATTTCCAAAATTTTTATTAATTAATTAAGGCCCAAAAATAACATTTGGCCCAATTAACAATTTAACAACTTATGCCCAAATTTATGATTTAGCAGAATTTGGCCCATTTATCAATCTAGCGAGGATTTCATTTCGTTTAACAATTTTAACGAGATTACTACCATTATGATCTAACAGAGATTTCGCCCAATTATCAATCTAATGTAGATTTCATTTCAATTTATCGATCATCGAGGTTTCGCCCAATTATCAATCTAATGAGATTTCGTCCCAATTATCAATTTAATGTAGATTTTGGCCCAATTATCGATCTAACAGTGATTTCGGCCCAATTATTACGAGATATACAATTTTACATATTTACAATTAATCTCTCGAGGGTGTTTTCGTAATTTCTACAATTTTGCCGTTTTCATGTATTTTCGTCGAAATACCAATTATTATGTTTTAAACCGATCTAAACATTTTTACGATTTTACTCAATATCGCAATACATCCAAACCCGAGAAAAAGTGTGAAGTTACACACCTCGATATCGAGAGTACTAATCCTTCTCGCTCCTCGACACCTAAAACATATTTCGATCCGTTAGAACACTATTTTGTATAAAAATTACATTATCGATATTAGATCCAAAACCTTACCCTCTTGATTTTGAATCACTTCGATTTTCGGTTTCTCCTCGTTTATTGGTTCGTTATACGTTGAGAATCCACCAACGAATAATGGTTCGGGAGTACAAACGACTTCGAACAATTGATTTTCCTCGGTTGAACATTCGCAACCCGATGGAAAATCCTGGACTGCCGAAATCGCTCTTCGTTTAAACTTAGGGGGAATAGTGGATCCGCCCCTCTTAATATAACTAAACACCGCCCTTTTCTTCCCTATTTTGAATGTCTTCAATGACAAAGGAACATTAATCCAATCTAAAATAATATCGAAATAATACTAAAGGTTTTAAGGATGTGATTTCCTTACCACAATAAATCGATTCCAACATTTCTACGATTCTCTCGAACACTTGAGTTCCGATCTTCCGTTATTGCACTATATTATAACGAATAAAACGTTAATAGAACGAACGTTTATTTCGATCCAAATGGTCCTTCATGACACCATCAATATTCGGCCATGTCACTATTAACTAATCGAAAACAAAAAGAATCCCTTACCTATATTTCCACGGTTGAAAAGAATCGATTGATAAAGATGTTTGTGATTAAAGAAAGATTCGACTATGTATGATCAAAGAAAAGAAAGAAAGGTTCGGCTATGGACACTCTAGCATTCAGCCATGAGAGAGTTTAATGGAGAAACTTTGAGTGAAAAGAAATAAAATATGAAAGAAGAGATGGTGATGATGTTGTTTTGATTTCAAAGAGAAGAGAAGAAAAGATGGGTTTAGGAACAAGGTACATTCGGCAATGGTAAAAAGAAAAGAAAAGAATGGTTTTTGGTATAGGTGATTTCAAAGACTCAAAGAAAAGGCACAAAACAAATGCTAAAGAAATAAACAAAATGACCAAATGGTCACAAAATTAGAGCTTTACCAAATGCACAATTCGGCCAAGGGAGAAAAGTTGAGAAGAGAAATTGCAAAATTTTGCACAAAGTTGCTAGGAATGACCAAAACAAAAGACTTCAAATCCTAGCCAACTAACACCAAAAATTCGCTCCCCTTTAGTCCACATTGCCGTCCCTATGCATGGTCAAATGACCATGATTTTGTTTCCAAAACTTTTCCTTGATATGTGCCCCATATCTTCATATCTTTCCTTAATTTCTTGAATCCCTTCCTTAAGTTAACAATTTCCTTAATCCTTTGATATGCTAACCAAAAAATAACATGGTCAACACTTACCATATATGCACTTGGCCGACACTTGCTATACATGTGCGTAAAATTAAAATAAAATTCATCTAGATGCTAAACAAGGATTCGAACCTTCTCCTTATGCACTAACTCATGCGCCAACACTACTTTGCCATATACTCTTCTTATGCTACACTTTGACACTTTAATTAACTTATGTGTCAATGCCACCTGCTCCACTTCAATAAATTTTAAAAACTAAAAATTATTCTATACCCAATAAATTCTAATTCTTCTTCAGGGCTATAATAAGCACTAATAATAATAAAAAATTTCCTTCATAATCTAAACACCAAATCATGCAATATATCAATACTTAGATTTTTAGGGTGTTACAACTCTACCCTCCTTAAAGAAAATTTCGTCCTCGAAATTTACCTGATTGAAAGAGGTGAGGTATTGTTGTTGAATTGCATCCTCAGTTCCCACGTAGCTTCCTCCACTCGTGATTACGCCATAGAACTTTGACCAACGCACGGTTTTCTTTCTTAGCACTTTGACATCTCGGTCTAAGATTTCCACTGGTTCTTCTTCAAATGACAAATCTAAATTCAACTCCAATTCTTCTACCAAGATAATGTGCGAAGGATCCGATCTATAACGCCTCAACATGGAAACATGAAAACATTATGAATTTGATCCAATTCAAGGTAACTCAATCGATAAGCCATCGGACCAACACGCTTGACACGATAAGGTCTAATGTATCTAGGACTTAGCTTGCCCTTCTTTCCAAACTCAAGATCTTTTTCCAAGGAGAGACCTTCAAGAAAACCCGATCCCCACATCATACTCGATATCTTTTCGCTTCAGATCGCATCGACTTACGCTCTATCTCGAGGCTTCTTTCAACCGTGTTCGGATAACTTTTACCTTTTCCTCTGTTTGAGATATCATCTCAGACCTAACATCCGTCGTTCACCCAACTCGGTCCAACAAATAGGAGAACGACACTTACGACCATACAATGCCTCGTAAGGTGCCATATGAATGCTCGATCGATAATCGTTGTTATATGCAAATTCGCCAAAGGTAGATAATCCTCCCAACTACCCTTGAAGTCGATTGCACATCCCTTAACATATCTTCCAAAATCAATTACTCTCTCCGATCGACCATCGATTGAGGATGAAAAGCCGTCTTGAAATTCAACTTTGTCCCCAAGGCTTCATGTAGAGCTTTCGAATCGTGATGTAAATCGGGATCCTGCGATATAATAGATACAGTACCCCATGCAACCTCACAATTTCGATACGTACAATTTCGCCAACTTTGCAATGAATAATCCATACTGAATGGCGAAATGAGCGGTCTTACAAATGATCAACAATTACCCACACGTAATTTTTCTTAGTAGAGGTTAAAGGTAACCCACTAACAAAATCCATGGTTATCCGCTCCCATTTCCAAAGAGGAATCTTTATCGGTTGTAACAATCCGAGACGGTAATTGATGTTCTTCCTTCACTTGTCGACAAGTTAAACATTTTCCCACAAATTTTGAAATTTCACGCTTCAACCACCACCAATACTGCTCACGGAGATCTCGATACATCTTATTTCCTCCGGATGCATAGCATAAGGGCTACTATCGCCTCCAGTAGAATCATTTGCCTCGGATCCGAGTCCTTAGGCATACAAACTCTTCCTCGAAAGCACAACACACCTTCCGTGTTTACTCCAAAATCCTCGATTTCACCATTTTCACTTCTGTCAAGTAAAAGTCCCAACTTCTCATCGATGTCTATTTTTCCTTGATTTGTTCCACCACGAGGCTTCACCAAGTTCGCTAACAAACTACCATCCTCATCTGAGACTCAAATGGGCAAACAATGCTCTCAAATCGGATCTCGCCTTACGACTTAACGCATCGCCTACCACGTTAGCCTTTCTAGGATGATATTCAATTGAGAAATCATAATCCTTTAATAATTCTACCCATCTTCTTTGTCTCAAATTTAACTCCTTT
This sequence comes from Gossypium rotundifolium, assembly GCA_025506655.1. NCBI lineage: Eukaryota > Viridiplantae > Streptophyta > Magnoliopsida > Malvales > Malvaceae > Gossypium > Gossypium rotundifolium. The sequence continues at coordinate 152,230,330 of CP106733.1, read as the reverse complement.
TGGGTAAGGAGGTATTTAAGACTCTTGTGATCCGTGTAGATTATTGACTTCTCACCATAGAGATAGTGCCTCCAAATCTTTAAAGCAAAGACCACAGCAGCCTAACTCCAAATCATGAGTAGGGTAGTTTACTTCGTGTGGTCTCAATTGACGAAAGCATAGGCCACCACCTTTCCATTTTGCATCAACACACAACCCAGCACCTGTGAGACGATCACAATAAGCAAGGAATTCTTTTCAGCCTCCTATTGAATCAAACCGAGCTTCCATCGATCTTCTTCAATTTCTCGAAACTCTCTTGCTGCTTTTTAGTCCAATAATATGGAACTCCCTTCCTCAATAGTTTAGTTAGGGGTGCAACAATCAACGAAAACCCCTCTACAAAACGTCTATAGTATCCAGCTAAACCCAAGAAACTCCAAATTTCAGCTACCGATGTTGGTGGTTTCCAATCCAGAATAGCCTCAATTTTTCGAGGATCCACCCTTATTCCTTCGGCTGATACCACATGACCAAGGAAAGTCACTTCCTTTAGCCAAAATTTGCATTTACTAAATTTGGCATACAATTGCTTATCACGAAGTAGTTGTAATACTATCCGCAAATGCTTGTCATGCTCCTGCTCATTTCTCGAATAAACCAATATGTCATCTATGAACACTACCACAAACCGGTCTAAATATGGTTGAAAAACTCGGTTCATCATGTCCATAAATGCGGCTGGTGCATTGGTTAATCCAAACGGCATCACTACAAACTCATAATGTCCGTAACATGTCTGAAATGCCGTCTTATAAATGTCTACTTCTTTCACCTTGAGCTAGTGATAACCCGACCTCAAATCAATTTTGGAGAAAACTGAAGCTCATTTTAATTGATCAAATAGGTCGTCAATTCTCGGCAGAGGATACCGATTCTTGATCGTCAATTTATTCAATTGTCTATAGTCAATGCACATACGCATCGATCCATCCTTCTTCTTGACGAACAAAACTGGTGCTCCCCACGGAGACACACTTGGTCGAATAAATCCCCGATCCAACAATTCTTGAATTTGAGCTTTAAGCTCAGCCAACTCCTTCGGTGCCATTCTATAAGGAGCAATGGACACTGGAGCTGTCCCAGGCAAAAGCTCAATGCCAAATTCTACTTCCCGATCTGGAGGTATACCAGGAAGTTCTTCGAGAAATACATTGGGAAATTCCTTCACCGTCCTCACATCATTCACAGATAACTCTTTGGCATCCAAAGCATAGATAAAGGCTAGGAATGCTCCATATCCTTTCCGAACCAACTTCTCTGCCTTTAATGCAGATACCATATTTGCCAAGTAGTTCCTTCGCTCACCAATCATTATGACTTCCTTATCATCCGAGGTTCTTCTCGACATTCATTTTTCAAAGACAATCCAATTGTGCCCAATGGTTAACCAACCAATTCATGCCTGAATGAGATCGAACTCGCCGAAAGGTAGTTCCATTAAGTTTGCTAAGAATGCCTCCTCTTGAATTTTCAAGGGCACGTCTTTAAACATTTTATTTACAATTACCGACTGTCCTAAAGGACTAATTATTGTCATCCCACTATCGATAATTTCGTGTTCTAAATTCGTGTTTCAGATATGGCGCTAGCAATATATGAGTGGGTAGAACCAATATCTATTAAGGCAATAACAGTACATCAAAAATGAGGAACGTGCAGTTATCACATCCGGTGTATTGCCGTCCTCGCGGCATCTAACTGCATAGACCAGTCCAGGCTATCTTGCATCTGCATTTCCTCTAGGACCATTGCCTCGACCGGTGCACCTTGACCATGACCAACCCCATTACCACCTCGACCGGTCCACGACCTCTCGGTGGTCTGATTACCTCCGCCACCGTGCATCATTATTACAAACTTCTTGAGTCGTATCCATACGTCGAGGGTAATTTTTGTACTGATGATCCATTGAACCGCATTTGTAACATGCACCCGTTTTCCTCCAACACTCTCCAAAATGTCTTTTCCCACACTCGGCGCAATCTCAACTTCGATTATTTACTACCGGGTTCTACCTTGAACGGTTCATCATTCCAAGGTCTCTTCGGAATCTCTTTGAAGAACCAGATCTATGTCTCTCTCTTGTTTCAAATCTTTCTTACTTATTTCTCAATTCTTAGCCTCTTCGCTATTTTGGCCTTCTCCATAAGAGTGGAAAAATTTCTAACTTGTCAGTGGAGCAATCGAACCCTCACTCATCATTAAGCCCATCCTCAAACGCGTACATCGTTCATGATCTATTGATACAATTGTCCGCATAGCGGCTTAGACGTAAAACTCGACTTCATATGTTGCCACCGCCTTACTTCCTTGGACAAGATTCAGAAATTCTTTCCTTCGAGCGTCTACATAACTCGTTCCAACGTATTTTCCTTGGAAGGCAGCTTTAAAGAATTCCCAATTAATCAGTGCAGCTTCGGTGCCTTCACGAATAGTGAGCCACCACTGATACGCCTCATCTCTTAACAAGGATATAGCTCCTTTCAATTTTTGCTCAACAGTGCATTCCATATCATCCATAATCCGTTCCACAGCTTCGAGCCAGTATTCAGCCACATTCGGAGCTACACCGGAAACTCCTCTGAAAACTTCTACATTATTGGACTTAAGTCATTCTGAAATTAACCCACGAGTTGTTGGCCCAATTCTAGTTCCAGCGACCCTTTCCAAGACTCGTAGCATTGCTTGAGTCAATGCATTATCTTCTTCCATGTGATCGCGTGATCCCGTCTCACTCTCAATTGACGCAAAGGTCCATTTCCGACATATGATTTGGTGCTTGATTTGTAGCACCTCGGCCTCTACGGCCACGTCTACTCGGCCCACGACCACGTCCTCTAGTGCTCATGATGGCTTGTTCGTTTTTATCTGATTACAAGTTTTATGAATCAGAAAATTTATTTCGGTGTTTATTAACGATGTTTTATGAGATTTGAGAGGTAAAGTTGTTTTTCGCAACATATCCTATAGTCTCAATCTCTACGATTTTTCACGTCTAAAACTAGAAGTTCTAGAGTATTCCTATGATCATCATAGTAATTATTAAGCAATAAATACTTACTTGACTTGTTGCCGGATGCTTGTGGTGCCATACTGATCTTTAAATATAATTGAACGATTTCATACAAAATTTATTTGCGAACCCAAACCACAGCCGAGTTTTTGAAACTGGCTCTGATACCATTAAATGTAACACCCCAAACCCGATCTATGCATTGAGACTAGATTTGGTTTGTTACATGAATCGAGCTATCTTAAAATCTTCAATAAGTTGAAAACTACAATATTATTTTTATTTACGGGGTTTAATAAAAATCAGAAGAGTATTTTAATTTGATGAATATTAGAAAACATTAGTTGAAAAACATTATTAACATTGTATTATCAAAAACCCTTAGGTAATTTGTTTAAGAGTTAACAATAATAAAATATTTATAAAGGAATTTCATATATTTGAAAACCCAAATTTATTTTAATAAAAACATCATATAATCATAGCCCATATTTAAAAGTCCAAAATATAGTTTAAAACCAAACACACATAAAAATCCATAAATTATTTATAGAGACCCTTATTACATTAACCCAAAATAGTAAAATACTTATTTAAAAGTTCGAGTTTAATAAACCCATGTTTTGCAAGATGGCCTCCACGAAGTCATCCCTACCAAGTCCACATCAATTTCCATTACCGAGATGGAAAAATTTAAGGGGTGAGTTACTTAGAACTCAAAGTATAACTCACTTACTTTGTTCACTAGGCGATTTTCAAATTATGGATTTGAACCTTGAGGCCATAAGCGAAATTAACAACATGATTAATAACATAATAAATAGCATAATGAAAACATAATTAATAACATGCATGTAAAAATATGATTTTTCCTCCCAAACCTAATTCCATCCGCTACACACCCGTACCAACCATCACACTGTGGGGATCAAGTCAACCCACCCCGCCATCACACCAGTCGTAGGCTTTAAGCCATTTTATAATTGTGGCAGAGCCACCGAACTAGATTATGACAAAGTCACCGAACTAGAGGCATTGAGCCAATTATTATTTTGTGGCAGAGCCACCGAACTAGAGGCAAATAGCCATTTATTGCTTTTGTGGCAGAGCCACCGAACTAGAGGCAAAAAGCCATAATTTTGTGGCAGAGCCACCGAACTAGAGGCAAATAGCTATTTATTGCTTTTGTGGAGAGCCACCGAACTAGAGGCAAAAAGCCATAATTTTGTGGCAGAGCCACCAAACTAGATTGTGACAAAGTCACCGAACTAGAGGCATTGAGCCAATTATTATTTTGTGGCAGAGCCACCGAACTAGATTTTGGCAACAGGCCTTCTTCTCTTCATCATTTTCCCAACCCATGCAATATGTATGCAAAGTAAACTTGTGATTATACAATGATTTAATCAAAAAGGCCCATTAACAAGAATCAATATTTCCAAAATTTTTATTAATTAATTAAGGCCCAAAATAACATTTGGCCCAATTAACAATTTAACAACTTATGCCCAAATTTATGATTTAGCAGGAATTTGGCCCATTTATCAATCTAGCAGGGATTTCAGCTCGTTTAACAATTTTAACAGAGATTACGGCCCATTATGATCTAACAGAGATTTCAGCCCAATTATCAATCTAACAGAGATTTCGGCCCAATTTATCGATCTATCAGAGGTTTCGGCCCAATTATCAATCTAACAGAGATTTCGGCCCAATTATCAATTTAACAGAGATTTTGGCCCAATTATCGATCTAACAGTGATTTCGGCCCAATTATTACGAGATATACAATTTTACATATTTACAATTAATCTCTCGAGGGCATTTTCGTAAATTCTACAATTTTGCCGTTTTCATGTATTTTCGTCGAAATACCAATTATTGCGTTTTAAACTGATCTAAACGTTTTTACGATTTTACTCAATATCGCAATACATCCAAACCCGAGAAAAAGTGTGAAGTTACACACCTCGATATCGAGAGTACTAATCCTTCTCGCTCCTCGACACCTAAAACATATTTCGATCCGTTAGAACACTATTTTGTATAAAAATTACATTATCGATTTTAGATCCAAAACCTTACCCTCTTGATTTTGAATCACTTCGATTTTCGGTTTCTCCTCGTTTATTGGTTCGTTATACGTTGAGAATCCACCAACGAATAATGGTTCGGGAGTACGAACGACTTCGAACAGTTGATTTTCCTCGGTTGAACGTCCGCAACCCGGTGGAAAATCTCGGACTGCCGAAACCGCTCTTCGTTTAAACTTAGGGGGAATAGTGGATCCGCCCCTCTTAATATAACTAAACACCGCCCTTTTCTTCCCTATTTTGAATGTCTTCAATGACAAAGGAACATTAATCCAATCTAAAATAATATCGAAATAATACTAAAGGTTTTAAGGATGTGATTTCCTTACCACAATAAATCGATTCCAACGTTTCTACGATTAAAACGTTATTGCACTATATTATAACGAATAAAACGTTAATAGAATGAACGCTTATTTCGATCCAAATGGTCCTTCATGACACCATCAATATTCGGCCATATCACTATTAACTAATCGAAAACGAAAAAGAATCCCTTACCTATATTTCCACGGTTGAAAAGAATCGATTGATAAAGATGTTTGTGATTAAAGAAAGATTCGACTATGTATGATCAAAGAAAAGAAAGAAAGGTTCAGCTATGGGCACTCTAGCATTCGGCCATGAGAGAGTTTGATGGAGAAACTTTGAGTGAAAAGAAATAAAATATGAAAGAAGAGATGGTGATGATGTTGTTTTGATTTCAAAGAAAAGAGAAGAAAAAGATGGGTTTAGGAACAAGGTACATTCGGCAATGGTAAAAAGAAAAGAAAAAGAATGGTTTTTGGTATAGGTGATTTCGGCATTCAAAGAAAAGGCACAAACAAATGCTAAAGAAATAAACAAAATGACCAAATGGTCACAAAATTAGAGCTTTACCAAATGCACAATTCGCCAAGGGAGAAAAGTTGAGAAGAGAAATTGCAAAATTTTGCACAAAGTTGCTAGGAATGACCAAAACAAAAGACTTCAAATCCTAGCCAACTAACACCAAAATTCGGCTCCCCTTTAGTCCACATTGTTGTCCCTATGCATGGTCAAATGACCATGATTTTGTTTCAAAACTTTTCCTTGATATGTGCCCCATATCTTCATATCTTTCCTTAATTTCTTGATTCCTTCCTTAAGTTAACAATTTCCTTAATCCTTTGATATGCTAACCAAAAATAACATGGTCAACACTTACCATATATGCACTTGGCCGACACTTGCTATACATGTGCGTAAAATTAAAAATAAAAATTCATCTAGATGCTAAACAAGGGATTGAACCTTCTCCTTATGCACTAACTCATGCGCCAACACCACTTTGCCATATACTCTTCTTATGCTACACTTTGACACTTTAATTAACTTATGTGTCAATGCCACCGCCCACTTCAATAAATTTTAAAAACTAAAATTATTCTATACCCAATAAATTCTAATTCTTCTTGAGGCTATAATAAGCACTAATAATAATAAAAAAAATTTCCTTCATAATCTAAACACCAAATCATGCAATATATCAATACTCAGATTTTTAGGGTGTTACATCTCCACTCAATGTCTTCTTCTTGGAGATTTCGTAGAAGTGCTATCCAATTTTCTTCTGATATGTCATCTCTCCTTGGGGTGGCCACTATCTCTTTTAATGGGGAGTAATTTTTTAAAAGGACCCGATAAGAAACATTATCCACATTCCAGAAATGACTGTGGAACCAAGCCAACAACCACTACACACATCCTATAAATCTGCCTTTCCCAACTCTCCTACATGCATTCAATGATCGAAATGTCTCAGCCAAGATTGCAGGAACAGGTGTGACCTGTTTATCAAGTCGATTAAAAATATCTAAGACTGCTTCATCCATATATCCCAATGCCCTAGGGAAGATCACTAATCCGTATATACTCAAAGCAAAAACATCGACTCTCTTGTTCATATCAGGATGTACTAGAATCAAATCCTTCAAAACTTTTCATGGGATGCACTTATACTCACCTTTTTGCTTGATTCTGGCTGTGACCCACTGTTCACTCATCCCTGTAATACTCATTAATTTCCTCCAAAAGTTTGGAACACTAACAGCCCTTGAGTAAGCTTTATCAACTTGAATCTTGGGACAATGCAATAGAACTGTATACTCTTCCACTGTGGGTACCAAATCAACCCTTCCAAAAGTAAAGCAACTATACACAGGGTTCCAATATTGGGTGATGGCCCGAAACAAATGTTCATCTACCTTAATGTCAAACAAGTACGGTAAATCCCCATATCTACAGTAAAACAACTGCTTGGTCTCGTCACTCTACCGATCCCTTACTTCTCTTAATTCTTGGAGATTGTTTTGTGTCACATTGATGCGAGTGTAGTCCCCTAATTCTGATGTGAACCCTTCGGCTAGGCTATCCCCTTTCTCTAATTGCATTTGCTCTAACCACGTGTGGACAGCTGCATTGTCTTCCACTTTATCAAGAAATTCGTTCTCCATAACCAGCTTTCTAACTTAGTAACTGACCGTGAATCGATACATTTTAAAATATGAAATGACATGCACCAAAATAAAGCACAACAAGTTAGTACCATGAAATAAAACATAAAGCAAATAAAATAAACAAACACCTATCTGGGTGACCACTAAGGTTTAGCATAGTTCTACTTAGGGTGAGTCCTTACGTTTTCTACATGTGGTTTAGCTCTAAAGTTGAGGTACTTGAACCAGCAGATTCCTCGATCCTCACCCATTAGAGGCTTATATGGACCGAGTTTAGTTCAGGGGAATACATTTTCCTATGGCTGCACGGAGATAAAAATCTCACGAAAACATAGGTACGGATGTATCTCGAAAGCGATTCACTATCTTGCATGGAGGTGAAAACCTCATGAAGTAGTAGCTTCACACTCCCACTTAAAAGGGTGTGACCACAACGGTCATGCAATGCAATGCAGAAATACTTTACAAGATTAGAACAACATGTAATAAAAAGGATCATAATTTTTCAAATCAGATTTTCAAATTTAGACAAAAGGATAGGAAATAATCAATTTTACGGCTTGACTCTCTTATTATGTCCCTATTGGAGTCGCCAAGCTGTCGAAACCATTTTTTGAAAAACGGGGTCAACTTTTAAAACTAAAATGGAGTCGCCACCAATCTTTTTTCGAAGTGTGATCGGGTCACCTTGAAATTGATTATAAAAACATTTTTGATTTATTAAAAACAATGGTTTTGGTCTACGAAATTCGAGAAAATGGGTTCGGGAGTCGATTACGCACGAGGAAGGATTAGCACCCTCATAACGCCCAAAATTGGTACCTAATTGATTAGCTAATGTCTTAGTGTCAAAAATTTGAAAAGATTTTAAAATCCGATCCTTTTATTCGAAAGAAAACTTAAATTAATTAAATTGGATGTTAAGACTCTCTTAATTCAAGAAAAAAATAAAATGTCATACCCAATGAGTTAGGATGCGACATTTCAAGTTTTCGAAACTAAGTTTGTTTTTATTTGTAGAAAATCCTTACCTTGAGATAACAAAATGTCATATCCAATAAGTTAGGACACAACATCTCGATTTTCTGAGAATAAACTTTTATTTGAAACTTATAAGTTTTGATTTCAAAAGGGTACTCGATTGCTTAAATTTGATGGGAAAAATCGAAGCCCAGTAAGTTATGGCACAATTCTTTCAAAGCTCTCAAATACCGAGTCTTGCCTCATTTTAAGAACTTTTTGAATAAAATGGAGTAAGGTTCTTAGTAAAACATGAAATGAATTATAGTGCTAATATGCATAATAGGGTAATAATCGCTATAATACAAATAACAATAACGAGAGCAAAAAGAATCAACGATATGAATAAAATAACAAGCTAATAATAAATAAAAACAATAAATTAGTGAAAATTGATAAAAGTTTAAATAATAATTGAAAAGAAAAAAATATTAAAAAACAAAATGAAAATTATAATAATAATGATGATAATAATAACAATTATAAAATAATAATTAAAATGATGTAAGTAAATACAAAAAAATATAATATAATAAAGATAATATAAAATTAAATAGTTAAATAATACGAAAACAATGATATGTTAATAATAATAGTAATAATAATAATAGAAAATAATAATAAATTAATAATAATATACATATATGGGTTTAAAAGAAAATATATAAACATAAATAGATTAAAAAGCCATTTTTCATAAAAAAGGTGATCTACAATATAAAAAAATAATGTATAATATAATTATTTGAAGTAAATGTCCTATAAATTTTAAAACAAAGAGATATACATAAAGAAAATTTTAAAATAATAAAAAAAGTTTTATATAAGAACCATTTAAAAGTTTCATACAAATAAAAAACAATTAAAATAAAGTGTAGAATTCATAAAATGATTTACAATGTTGCGTTAAAACAATTTTAAGAAACGAATGATTAAATAAATTTGAAAAAAAAGAATTACAAAGAATAAAAATATAAACTAAATAACAATACTCAATTGTAATAAAAATAAAATCAAAAGGACAATTTGCAAACTAATAAAATAGAGTCAAAGACCAGAATGAAATGCGCACAAATGATCGGGAATTTAAAAGGAAAATATCCAAATACCGAAGCGCGGTGTTTAAATAAGGGCTAAGTTAGAATGAAGCGCAAAATTCCTGGGCAAAATTTAAAAAAAAAAAAACTTATTTGAAAGATCAAGAAACATGGAAGGACCTCATTGATGGGTCGAGTCACGCGCGGATCTTTATTTACTTAAATGATGCCATTTTTGAATCCTCACTTAAGCCCCATTTTCCCTTAAAATTCATTTTTTACAGATCTCAAAAAAAACCTTAGGGAAAACCCTCTTTTCCCTCAATCCCCCCATCTCTTATTCGGCCAGCTTTGATTTTGTCGGAGGTCTGACACGCCTTAGCCTAGGACGGTGGGCTGGGCTTCGCAAGATAGGGTGTTTAACCCCTTTTTGGAAAAGATGTGAGGGCTTAGCCTTTTTGGCCCGAAAACGAAAAGAAAGGGGAAGAAACCAAGGTCCCGACCCTGCTCAGTCTAATCCTGACACCTGCGACGGACTTCCGACAACGAGGGCCACTTAGGTACCTTTCTTTCCTTCCTCTCTCGCTTATTAAAAATGTATGTATATAAAAAATTAAAAAAAGAACAGCCGAAAATAATAGAAAATGAAATCACCTTAAAAAAATCAATTTGATTGCTTTTGTATTGGTATTCGGTATCAAAATATCCAGTTTTTTCTATTGATTTGTGTTTGTATATATGCCCGTGAGTCCTTTTTACAGATTACATTAGGGTTTTTATAGCCCCAAAAATAAATCGAAATATCATAAGTACATAGATTCTATATTGCTATATTTGCTGCCTTTGATGTGTTGTCTTTCCTTTTTATAGGCAAACGACGAAGATGGTGGCGCGATTCACGCGCTAATGGCAGTGTGATGTTCAACGAGGAGGGCTGGTATGGAGGCGGTGGCGCAAGGCCCTTGTTAGGGTTTTCCAAAAGCTGAAAATGTTGAAAAGAAATGGGCCTGTCGGGCTTGTTAAATGGGTTAATGTTAAAAGGTTTAATTGTCTGGGTTATTTGGGTGCTAGTGTTTTGGGTCTAGGTGTAATTGGACCTGTTTTGTAATTTGGACATTGGACTTTTATTAATTGGGTTTTTTATATTTGGTTTTGTATGGGCCCGGGCACAAATGGGCTATTACACACGTAATATCGCTTAGTTTCAATTAAATATTAGATAATCAGTGAGTCAATATTTGTTTCTATTTTGCTTTACATGCAAAAACATTAAAGATAATATACAAAGGGTACAATGAAATTAATGGATGTTATTGCTAAACCAATTTGCTCAAAAAATACAAATATACAAAATGAATATACTACACTTAAGACATCGGGAACAACAAATGATTTATAAATCTTGCTCCTCTTGCAACTCTGATCCCTATTATAAATCCATCAACTTCTTGTTTGGTGAGCATTATGTAACAGCCCAAACCCGGCCCAAACGTTAGGACCGAATATGGGTCGTTACGGAGAAAACTTTTTGAAACCCATTTTAAAACCAATTTAAGATTTGTTGAAAACTTCTCGTTTTAAGCTATCTTGTTGAAATCATACTTAGTCCAAATTTGAAAATTTAATTAAGTCAAGTTATTATACAAACTTCAGATGTGCTCAGATGGCACGATAAAACATTTTCGTGTTGATTTTAAAAAAAATCGTGATTCAAATTTATAGTAAAAATAAAATATCCAACATATAAGAAAATAACTAAAGTAAAGTATAATGAGGCCTTATTACATCCAAAATAATTCAACCCAATAACAAAATTTAAAGTAACTAAAATTAAAGCTCATTTAATTTTAAATCCACCATAGCCACCTCAAGTCCCTCCGGCTCCATATTCGTGATCTAAGCGTCACTGAAAAAAATAATGGAGAAGGTGAGTCACCAAGACTCGATATGTAACCCTTCCCGTTTTAAAACATTTTTCATACACAACATATAACAATTAATATGCGAATATTTAATTCCGTCCTAGCCATCCAAGCGCCACTTTGTCTACCCGTTGTGGTACCAAACCACCGGTGGTGCCAAACCACTTGTGACATATAGTCACAATGTGTTACCAAAACACGGTGTCCATAGACACAAATCCTTTGATGGGGCCAACCCATCGTGTGATACCAAATCACTGGCAGACGATCCCATATCTCAAGTGGGGCCAACCCACGGTGGTATTAACCACAGGGACAAGTCGCTATGAGGTACCAAACCTCTGAAGGTACCAAACCTCTGGTGACCGTAGTCACGGTGTGTTACCAAAACACTTGGTGCCCGTCGGCACAATAATTACCCCTCCACTCGGTCAATCCCACATCAATCACATAAATATATGCTACATGCCATCACATGTATAAATTAACCTGACATGCTTCCCAAAAGCATTAATAATAATTCACATTAACGGTACTTACGCATGGCCATCTATCTGGATATGGTATATCATCCAATGCTACATTACTCAAGTAAGCATTTAAAATATTCAACACATTTAATAAGTTATAGTGTGTATGTACACACTGTCACCACGATTAATCTAAATCCGAAAAGAAGAGTCGACCACCCTAGATCTCGCCTTATATTCGGCCAAGACATGTGTTAGTGCATTCGGTCAAAACAAACAATTTGAAGGGTTCTCCTTTTGAACCCGAATCCTTACCTGAAAGTCTTGAGTATCAACCCTTTTGCTTCACCACCCTAAAATCGGCACTCAATAAGTTAGTAGCCTTTGGCTAAAATGATTAACAATCGACTAACTAAAGTAGATCTTACCTTGCTTAGATTTGGTTTCTAACAACCCGAATCCTTTTATGGGTTCCTAGCAATCGGCCAATCAAACAAGATTAGTTTAGACTTTTATTCCTTTGAAAGGTTTAGAAAACTTGACTTACTGTTAACTTACCAAATCTAGTTGATGGAGATTTGAACCGATTTCCTCAAGATCCCGAAACACCTAAACATAATCGGTTTCATTAAAGAGAGTTAATACCTTGTTATCAAGTGCCGAAATAGATCCTTACCTTCCCCTAGAAGTCGACAAGTGTTAGGGTCAATAAAGAAAACATTTGATCTACTTACCTTAAAACCCGATTGAAGCAATAGAGGGAAATTCTATGCTTGAGATTCGCCAAGACTTGAAATTTAGAGAGGGAAATTGGCTATGGTTCGGGGAGTAGGTTCGATTATTAAGGAAAGGAGAAGAAAAGGGATCAAAAGTTGGGAAATTGACAATGGAAGAAACAAAGAGGGTTTGACCAAGGTTTTGGAGAATGGAATGATAGAAGAAAATTGGGAAGAAGTGTTTTGAATTTTCGGCTAAGCAAATTGAAAAAAAAATCAAGGTGATCACTTAGGTGCTTTTATAAGCATTGGCACCCCTAGTAGCCTTGCCGTCAACTCTTCACCCAAGAGTCCAAAATCCATCAATCTTCCTTGAATCACTCCAAGCCACTTGTTTGATTAAATTCAAAATAGTTTGAATTAATCCTATAACTAAAGAATAATCCTAATAATAGCTCCTTCATATCTCCTATTATCCTTAGCACAAAATAAAATGCTCATATTATCTATTAATAATAATAATTGAAGAGTTTAAAGGAGAAAGGACTCTCCTCAAGTGTCAGTCAACATAATGCCAAAAGGGAAAAATTGTGACTCGAACCAAGGTTCTCCTTGTTCCTTGATGGCGTCAAGTGTAGCTCCCAAGTGGCCCTCCCTTGCCACTTATTCTAGGCTCTTTTTATGTCAAATATTTCTTTATTTATTCTTATAACCCCTAACCACTAAGGCTATCCACCTTTAAAGCAAATAATATATTTATTTCTACCATTAGAGCCAACACAAGGCCTCTAATTAAACTCTATTATTCCATAAATAATATCTCAGCAATTCATACATAAGAAAAATGATTAAATTCCAAATAACCCCATTTTTGGGATGTTACAGTTCTACCCCTTAAAATAAATTTAGTCCAAATTACTTAACTAAAACAGATGAGGTATTGCCACGTATCACATCCTCGGGTTCCCGTAGCTTCTTCCACACCATGGTTTCCCACAGCACCTTCACTAAGGGCACTTGACTTCCTCGTAGAACCTTTATATCTCTATCCAAGATCTGAACGGTTCCTTCTCAAAAGATAAGTCTGCGTTAACCTTGATTTACATCACGGGCACCACATGTGATGGATCGGCCGAACCTGAATCTCGGCATTGATACGTGAAAGGCGTCATGTATTTGACTTAACTCGATCGGCGATTCGGTGATAAGCTACCGGTCCTATTCGCTTCAATACTGTATATGGGCCAATGAATCTTGGGCTTAGCTTCCCTTTTCGCCCAAACCTTAGTACCTTCTTCCAAGGCGATACCTTCAGGAAAACCTTGTCTCCCACAGCATACTCCATTTCCTTGCGTTTGAGATCGGCATAAGACTTCTGCCTATCTGATGCTTCCTTGAGACGAGACCGAATCACTTTGACTTTGTCCTCAGTCTCTGCTACTAATTCTGGGCCCAACACTTGTCGCTCGCCCAACTCTGTCCAACACGTCGGAGTTCGGCATTTCCGTCCATACAGTGCTTCGTATGGTGCCATCTGAATACTCGCTTGGTAGCTATTGTTGTAGGCGAACTCGACTAGAGGTAAGAATTCCTCCCAACTACCTCGGAATTCCAAGACACAACCCCTCAGCATATCTTCTAAGATCTGTATGACCCTTTCGGATTGCCCGTCTGACTGAGGATGGAAAGCTGTGCTGAAATCCAACCGCGTACCCAACGCTTGATGTAACGCTTTCCAAAACCTCGAAGTGAACCTTGGGTCCCTATCTCGAGATAAGCGATATGGGTACACCATGCAATCGACTATCTCGACCACATACAACTTCGCTAGCTTCGGGTGAGTAATCTATTCTCACCGGTATGAAGTGGTGATTTAGTCGACGGTCTACGATTACCCAAAGCTGCGTCTTTCTTCTTTGGGCGTAAGGGTAGCCAGCGAAATCCATAGTGATCCGTTCCACTTCCATTGAGGATCTTTACCGGTTGAAGTAACCCGATGGTAGCGGTGTTCGACCTTAACCTGGCGACCGTCAAACACTTCCCTACGAATTCCGTTATCTCACGCTTCAACCCGGGCCACCAGAACTATTTCCGTAGATCTCCATACATCTTGCTTCCTCCCGGATGCATAGCGTATGGGCTACTATGAGCATCCTGGAGAATTTTCCGCCTCAACTCCATATCTTTTGGCATACAAGGCCGTCCTTGAAAACATAGCACACCATCACCAGTCACACTATACCCCTCTAAACCACCATCCTGAACTTGTATTCTCTTCGCATTTAACCCTTCATCCACTAACTGTTTGTTCTTAATCTCCTCGATCCACGTTGGCTTAACTTGAAGTTCTGCCAAAAGGCTTCCATCGTCATATAGGCTCAACTGAGCAAACATTGCTCTTAAGTCCGCCACAACCTTAGGCTCAGCGCGTCGGCCACCACGTTAGCCTTACGGATGATATTCGATGGAGCGATCGTAGTCTTTAACGACTCAATCCATCGGTGTTGTCTCGATTGAGATCATACGTGTCGGAAGATACCTCAAACTTTTGTGATCCGTGTAAATTACCGACTTCTCCCCATAAAGATAATGTCTCCATATTTTCAAGGCAAAGACATTGCGGCTAACTCCAGTGTCGTGAGTTGGATAGTTAACCTCATGTGATCTCGGTGACGGGACGCGCAGGCTACTACCTTCCCGTCTGCATCAACACACACCCCAAACCAAATGTGAGATGCATCACAATAAAGCGTGAATAATTTCCACCTCGGGTTGTACCAAAGCCGAGCTTCCGTCGAATCTTCCTCAACTTATCAAAACTTTCCTGCTTTCTCCAACCATACAAATGGAACACCTTTCCTTAGCAACTTAGTCAGCGGTAGCTGCGATCGAGAGAACCCTTCCACAAACCTCCGATAATACCTGCTAAACCCGAAAACTTATTATCTACGCCAATCGACTTAGGCGATTTCCATTCCAACACCGCTTCAATCTTGCGGGGATCCACTCTAATCCTTCCACGACACCACGTGACCTAAAAAGCCACCTCCCTCGGCCAAAATTCGCACTTCTTCGAATTTGGCATACAACTATTTTCCCTCAACACTTGCGGGACTATCCGTAAATGCTTGTCGTGCTCCTCCTCCGTCTTTGAGTAGACCAATATGTCGTCTATGAACACTATGACGAATTGGTCTAGGTCTTGTTGAAATACCCTATTCATTAAGTCCATGAGCGCCACGGGCATTGGTCAACCGAATGGCATCACCGAGAACTCGTAATGCCCATACCGAGTTCGAAAAGCCGTCTTGTGAACATCGCCCCTTCACCTTAAGTCGATAGTAACTTGACCTAAGGTCTATCTTGAAAACACCGACGCCCCTTCAATTGGTCAAACAAGTCATCGATCCGAGGTAATGGGTACTTGTTTTTGATCGTTAACTTGTTTAGCGGCGGTGAGTCGATGCACATCCGCATAGAACCGTCCTTCTTCTTGACAAACAATACAGCGCTCCCCACGGAGATATACTAGGTCGAATAAATCCCTTATCCAAGAGCTCACGAATTTGAGCCTTGACTCCACCAATTCCTTTGGTGCCATCCGATGAGTGCTATGAACACGGTGCTTGTTCAGGGTAGCAAGTCTATACCGAATTCGACTTTTCGATCCGGAGGCGGACCGGAAGTTCTTACGGGAACACATCAACAAATTCCCAACCGTTCGGACCTTTCCAACTCATGACTCCTTAGTTTCCAAAGCACGATTTGAACCAAAAATGCCTTACAACCCTTCTTGACCATCTTCTCAACCTTCAAGGCGAGACACCACGTTGGATAGGTAATTCCTTCTATCACCTATCATAACCACTTCATCATTTTTAGCCGTCTTTAGAACCATGCGCTTGGCCGCACAATCTAAATTCGCCTGATACTTAGCTAGCCAATCCATTCCAAGGATCAAATCAAACTCCCCGAATGGCAGTTCCATCAGATCAGCCACAAATACTACCCCTTGGAGTTCTAGGGGTACGTCTCTATAAAGTTTATCTACTACTACAGAGTGACCTAACGGTCTAACTACAGTCATCTCCCTAGAAGTAGTTTCAGAGTTTAGGTCCAAAGTCCCTACCACACTCGGCTACGTGCATTTGTGTAGACCCCACATCAATTAATGCATAATAAGGAAGACCAAAATCGAAAAGCGTCGGTTATGACATCCGGTCGTCACCCTCCTCATGACGCCTCACGCATAGACTAAGCCAGTTGCCTAGCCTCTGTGCTGCCTGAACCTCTGCCCTGAATTCCACGACCTTGGTTAGGACCATTGCTTCCTCGGCCATTACTGTGACCCTCTGCGGTCCCACATTTACATCTGAGTGCAGTTACGCCCCTACGGTGATTCGAGCTCGCTTAGGGGACAATCTCTGACCCGATGCTCTAAAGACCCACACTCAAAACATCCTCTATCGCCGGTCGAACAATTTCCCCAATGGGACTTCCCACAGCAATTGCACTGGGCCGGTCTCGGATTAGTAGCTACGGGCCTTGCTACTTGATTTGGCCCACTCTGCCTAGCCTTCTTCTGATCATTACCACTGGATCCAGCTGACCCAAATCCTCTCTTTTGATTATTCCTACTATAATTCTGTCTCACAGCCTCCTTGATCCCCTCGGCTACTTTAGCCTTTTCCACAAGGGATGAAAACTCACGAACCTGCTGCGGGGCAATCAGTAACCTCAAATCATCTCGGAGTCTATCCTCAAAGCGAACACAGTGCTCGTGTTCAGTAGCCACGACGCCTCTAGCATACCTACTCAGTCTTAAAAACTCCGCCTCATATTCCGCTACTGACTTGGTTCCTTGCACTAACCCCAGAAAGGCTTTCCTCTGAGCATCTGTATAACTGGTGCCCACATACTTCTTCTGATAGGCGGTTTGAAATAATCCCAAGTCAAATCATCTGTAGTAGCGCCATCTCGAATCGTCGACCACCAACGTCGCTTCATCCTTTAGAAGCGATACGGCCCCTTTCAGTTTTTCTTCCTCAGTCAGGTCAAGATCATCCATGATCCTTTCAGTTGACTCTAGCCAGTATTCTGCTGCACTGGGTGCCACTCCTGACACACCCCGGAACACCTCAGCTCCGTTGGACCGAATTCGCTCGGGAACAGATTTTCGAGCTCCTAAATTTCCACCAGCCCCAGCCACCAATTCGAGGACTCGCAACACAGCTTGCGATACTGCCTCTCCTCCCGTCTGATCCTGCTCCTCTGCTCCAAAAATTTGGAGGTGGTGGTGGCGGTGGTACATCGTTTTGAACCTTGTCGACTGACGGGTTCGAACACCGTCATCCTACCCCTACTGCGTCCACGGCGTCCCGTCCTCTAGAACTCATTCTATCTACTGTGCTTTTAATCTGATTAAGAGAAATTTTATGTATTAGTGTTTGTTCCACTTCATTACTCGCGAAGAAATTTTATGAAGAAATTTTAGTTAGAGATCCTTCCGTGCAAACAAGGTTTCAGTTTTCTATCTTAGTTCACACAAAGAAGTTCTTGCATCCATTCCTTAATACTTTCCATACCTATTCGCTCTTCGGACATTTCTGCCCATTTCTAACCCAGGGGTATTTTCGTCTTTTCCTATCGGGGTATTTTTGTAATAAAAGAGATTTTAAAACTTTAGTAAAGTAGGTTGTTTTTGAAATTCCCAACACTGGGGGTATTATTAAAAATTGATAAGGTTTGAAGTTACGGCATTATTTCGAAAACCAGGGGTATTTTGGTATTTTGTCCATCAGGGGTAATTTTGTAATTTTTGTAAATCAAGGGTGTTTTAATAATTGTAAAACTCAGGGTCCCTTTGAAATTTCTTTTCTTAAAGCAGTGATGTTGCAAAATTTTGTACTCGAGTCGTTTTGGTAACTTTATAAGTTGAGGCGTTTTAAATTTTCCAAAACCAAAATGTTTCATTGAGGATTTCCAAAGTGAGTTGAATATTTGAGAAATAGTTAAAATTTTGGACAAAATCATTGATTTGATGTTTTATGAACCAAGGGTATTTTAGTAATTTTACCCCTAAGGGTATTTTCGTAATTTTCCACAAATCGAACTTTTCGGGGAAAACATTGTAAAAAGAGTTGTTCTTATGGTTTGAAGGAGTGATTTGAAAAGTTTTAAAACCAAGTTTTGTTGTTCCATTCTTTTTTTCGAAAATCAAGGCTAATTCCCTTTAGGTTTTAGTCATTATGTTTAGCTTTGTGACCGAGCCTTCTTGGTCGGGTGAACCAAGCTACGCACCAGGCGGGTTTTGTGTGGAGAGGAGGTGAGTCACACTGATTGCTTAAATACCAAGCTCCCACCGAACCTTTCTAGACATGCGCAGAGGTTACCACACCACTAAGCCCTCGAGTTAGGGTGAACCCAAGCTACGCACTGGGTAGGATACTGCGAAGAGGTGGTGAGTCACTCGAGTTTGCTTAAATACCGAGCTCTTGGCTCCAATCCTAGACATGCGTCTGGGGTTACCACACCTAGCTCGATTGACTAAGTCATAGGTTGGTTTAGTTCTTTAAATCTTATGTTACATTTGTGTGTTTGAGTAATCTAATCCTAGGGTTCAAGTTCCTATAAGTCTATCTACGTTCCATGCTTCCTACCCTTCTACGAATATAATTCACACGAGAGGTTTAGATGTACTTACAGGCGGATCGGTCTTGGGAGACTCGGGCCATCTTTGCTTTAAAACCCAAAATCAATTAATAAGGCCTACTAAAACATTTTTGGGCCTTGGGCCCCACATGATCGAGTTTTGAGCTGGGCTCGATACCAATTTGTAATGATTTCAAACCCCCAAGCGTTAGGACCGAATATGGGTCGTTTCTGGAGAAAACTTTTTGAAACCCATTTTAAAACCAATTTAAGATTTGTTGAAAACTTCTCGTTTTAAGCTATCTTGTTGAAATCATACTTAGTCCAAATTTGAAAATTTAATTAAGTCAAGTTATTATACAAACTTGGATGTGCTAGATAGCACGATAAAACATTTTTCGTGTTGATTTTAAAAAAAATCGTGATTCAAATTTATAGTAAAAATAAAATATCCAACATATAAGAAAATAACTAAAGTAAAGTATAATGAGGCCTTATTACATCCAAAATAATTCAACCCAATAACAAAATTTAAAGTAACTAAAATTAAAGCTCATTTAATTTTAAATCCACCGCATAGCCACCTCAAGTCCGTCAGGCTCCATATCCATGATCTAAGCATCACTGAAAAAAAATAATGGAGAAGGTGAGTCACCAAGACTCGATTATGTAACCCTTCCTATTTTAAAACATTTTCATACACAACATATAACAATTAATATGCGAATATTTAATTCCGTCCTAGCCATCCAAGCGCCACTTTATCTACCCTGTTGTGGTACCAAACCCTTGGTGGTGCCAAACCACTGGTGACATATAGTCACAATGTGTTACCAAAACACTTGGTGTCCATAGACACAAATCCTTTGATGGGGCCAACCCATCGTGTGATACCAAATCAGCGCGAGGCGATCCCATATCTCAAGTGGGGCCAACCCACGGTGGTATTAACCACGGGGACAAGTCGCTATGAGGTACCAAACCTCCGGAGGTACCAAACCTCTGGTGACCGTAGTCACGGTGTGTTACCAAACACTTGGTGCCCGTCGGCACAATAATTACCCCCTCCACTCGGTCAATCCCACATCAATCACATAAATATATGCTACATGCCATCACATGTATAAATTAACCAACATGCTTCCCAAAAGCATTAATAATAATTCACATTAACGGTACTTACCTGCATGGCCATCTATACCGATATGGTATATCATCCAATGCTACATTACTCAAGTAAGCATTTAAAATATTCAACTCATTTAATAAGTTATAGTGTGTATGTACACACTGTCACCACGATTAATCTAAATCCCGAAAGAAGAGTGACCACCCTAGATCTCGCCTTTATATTCGGCCAAGACATGTGTTAGTGCATTCGGTCAAAACAAACAATTTGAAGGGTTCTCCTTTTGAACCCGAATCCTTACCCGAAAGTCTTGAGTATCAACCCTTTTGCTTCACCACCCTAAAATCGGCACTCAATAAGTTAGTAGCCTTTGGCTAAAATGATTAACAATCGACTAACTAAAGTAGATCTTACCTTGCTTAGATTTGGTTTCTAACAACCCGAATCCTTTTATGGGTTCTAGCAATCGACCAATCAAACAAGATTAGTTTCAACTTTTATTCCTTT
This sequence comes from Gossypium rotundifolium, assembly GCA_025506655.1. Lineage (NCBI taxonomy): Eukaryota > Viridiplantae > Streptophyta > Magnoliopsida > Malvales > Malvaceae > Gossypium > Gossypium rotundifolium. Next base: position 152,209,253 of record CP106733.1, on the reverse strand, counting down.
GAAAGGTTTAGAAAACTTGACTTACCGTTAACTTACCAAATCTAGTTGATGGAGATTTGAACCGATTTCCTCAAGATCCCAAAACACCTAAACATAATCGGTTTCATTAAAGAGAGTTAATACCTTGTTATCAAGTGCGAAATAGATCCTTACCTTCCCCAGAAGTCGACAAGTGTTAGGGGTCAATAAAGAAAACATTTGATCTACTTACCTTAAAACCCGATTGAAGCAATAGAGGAAATTCTATGCTTGAGATTCGGCCAAGACTTGAAATTTAGAGAGGGAAATTGGCTATGGTTAGGGGAGTAGGTTCGATTATCAAGGAAAGGAGAAGAAAAGGGATCAAAAGTTGGGAAATTCGGCAATGGAAGAAACAAAGAGGGTTTCGGCCAAGGTTTTGGAGAATGGAATGATAGAAGAAAATTGGGAAGAAGTGTTTTGAATTTTCGGCTAAGCAAATTGAAAAAAAAAAAAATCAAGGTGATCACTTAGGTGCTTTTATAAGCATTCGGCACCCCCCTAGTAGCCTTGCCGTCCAACTCTTCACCCAAGAGTCCAAAATCCATCAATCTTCCTTGAATCACTCCAAGCCACTTGTTTGATTAAATTCAAAATAGTTTGAATTAATCCCTATAACTAAAGAATAATCCTAATAATAGCTCCTTCATATCTCCTATTATCCTTAGCACAAAATAAAATGCTCATATTATCTATTAATAATAATAATTGAAGAGTTTAAAGGGAGAAAGGACTCTCCCTCAAGTGCCGTCCAACATAATGCCAAAAAGGGAAAAATTGTGACTCGAACCAAGGTTCTCCTTGTTCCTTGATGGCGTCAAGTGTAGCTCCCAAGTGGCCCTCCCTTTGCCACTTATTCTAGGCTCTTTTTATGTCAAATATTTCTTTATTTATTCTTATAACCCCTAACCACTAAGGCTATCCACCTTTAAAGCAAATAATATATTTATTTCTACCATTCCGAGCCAACACAAGGCCTCTAATTAAACTCTATTATTCCATAAATAATATCTCAGCAATTCATACATAAGAAAAATGATTAAATTCCAAATAACCCCATTTTTAAGATGTTACACATTAGAAGAGAAAGTACATACTAGCATTGGACAAACAAATAAGGAGAAATCAAATCTCCTTATCTCAGGTCATGACACGATTTAAAAAATCTTTATAAGATTACCATTAACCAAAATCTGGTAAGACACTGTAAAGATAATGGAAATCCAACTTGTCACTAATGCCAACTAATTCCAATATTGCTTGAATGAAATTCCAACATATTCTCTCGTAAGCCTTATTTATGTCAATCTTGAACGTTGCTAATGAATGTTTGCCTTTATGGTGTTCAGAAGTTCCCTCACCAGTAATATATTATTCATAAAAGGCCTTCTAAAATTCGAATATGATGTCATTCAATCCATTATCCAATTGCGGATTCGGATATTCTATCTCAATTTACTAGTGAGAAAAATATTATTGATTCCAATAAGACTTGGAACCCTAAACATCTTACATATAAAATCATACTTTAATCACTACTACTCGCCTTAAACATTGATTATAACTTACAAATATTAATAAATATGTATAAAAACATTATAAAATATTTTCTAAAATTAAATATAATTATTAATAATAATATGAAAAATAATATTTTTATTAGAAAATATATCTTCTATAACATCTTATTCTCTTAAATCTCATTCAGCTGACCTTAAAACATATTCTTTTGTATCCATAAACCTATTTGAATAATAAAATGAGATCATCGAAACTCTTAAATTGTGTTTATACCTTTTATTATTTGATCAAATCAATTATCTAAATTACTTTAAAAATTAATTAATATTTATATAATTAAAAGAAATATTATAATATGAACTTATTTTATAATGTGGGATGTAATTATATTTAATACATATTATATTAAAAAATGATATACATACACGCTTACGTTATAATATATGTCAATTATTATATACCATAAATTATATCACACACTTATGCATGTGGAAACCACATATTTAGAATATAGGTGTGTTTAAAATAAATATACAATAAATGATAGTATGTAAATTTTGAAACTAAAATAATAACACATATGCAATATGTACGAAAATAAAATAAAAACTAATTTAACTTGTGAGTAAAAGAAAATTGAAATAGGTAAATACATCATATTAAGAATATTAAATACACTCTTATTGTTTTTTCATTTTGTATAACACGTCAAAAGTTATCAAGTTAGTGAAAAAAATTCAATATTAAAAATTCTATTTCTAAAAATTAAATATCGAGTTGACTTGTAATACTAACGCAATCAATGACATTATCCATATACACAAGTTTGGTGAGAGAAAATATTTTATGTTAAAAGTTAATTTTTTAAAATTTATTCAAGAATTATTATTGGTGTAGTGGTAAAAATTTGTTTATAAATTCATTAAACATAGGTTCAATCCTTGGCAATGTCAATATTAGTTCTTTTATTAAAAACTATATAAAAGTATAAAAACACAAAAGACCATCAAAATAATAATAGTAATTATTCAATAAAATGGGTAGATTAATTAGTTTATAAATAGTAGAGATTCATAAATTACAAATATATAATAATTAGGATAAACTGCACCATAAATCATCCTAAAACTATACCTCTCTAATCCAAAACACTTTTATGATTTATTTGCAACATCAACATTTATGTGAAATCCTTTAAAACTCATGATGACGAATGCTCTATTGTGAACCCACCCTTCAACATTGGCCTCTCGTCGTCGGACTACCTCCTCAGCCGACTGAACTATTGTCAGAAATTAGTCAAGACCTTGAGAAATACTGGTTGGTTCGGTTCGTCTGAATACTTTCCAGATCTGTCATGCCCACCAATAGGAAACCTTCTTCTTTTCCTCCAAAGGAATAAGGTTCTTTTACGACTTAGACTCGAAGGAGCCAGAGACATCGCAGGACGACAGTAAACCCTAGAAACGAGGAAGTCATCGATGTCCCGGATGAAGAGGAGAGCAGTGAGGTTTTAGGTGGAGGAAAGCACAAGCTAAACTCTGCCTCTGTAGCTGCTACGGTGTCCAAGAAGTCAAAACGAACCATAACAAAACCAGTCTCTAAAATGACACCATCGGAATCTAAAAATGAAGACACTCTGCTCCTTGAAGACAGTGAGAACAACAACAAATCCACCAATGTGAAAAAGGTTCAGAGGAGCTGTGGTTGATAAAAATGATGAGAAGGACGCTAAGTTGATTGCAGGGCGAACCTAAAAAAAAAAAATTAGGGGTTAAAATGAAAATTTTTTTAATAGTTTATATTTTTAAAATTTTTAAAAGATTAAATTAAATTTTATAATTTTAGAGGAATTAAAGTGTAATTTTATCTTTATTAATTTAAAATTTTTTTAAAAAATTTAAATATAAAAATAATAATTTTCCATTTTAGAGGGGCTAACCCTTATCAATCCCTGGGTTCACCTCTAATTCATTGGCGAGTCCATAGCTGATGAGGAATCACGACGGTGCTGGCCAAAAACTATCAATGGAAGGTATAAAAAATGTGGGCCACCAGAAAATACTAAATTTTAACAAAATTTATAGAAAAGGACCCAAAAAATAATTATTTACTGAAAAGGGTCATTTCTTCCGAAAACGCGTCCATGTCAGCATGTTTTCAATGGATGAATCAGGAAAGCGCGTCCACGAGGAAGCGCTTTGTGTCACATCAACAAAAAACGCGTCCTTGACGGCGCACTTTGCTGATGTGGCAAAAGCGCTCCCTGGTGGACGCGCTTTTGCCCTTTCCACCCGATATGTTTTTTAGTTGTTTTTAGTGTTAGCGTATGAGTTTTTAAGGTTTTAGGGCTACGATTTAGGGTTTTTTAGGATCTTAGTGTTTAAAATTTTTAGGAGAAAATTAATGAACTAGATTTTAGGGTTAATTAATTAAAATAATTTTAGGTTTAGGGCTTTGGGAAAAATATATCAGCAAAAAAAATTATTTGAATTTTTTTTACAGTAGTATTTGGCAAAATAATTTTGAAAAGATGTTTCTGAACAAATAGTGACAAAAACGCTTCAAGCAGGATGCACTGTAAGCAAGAGTACCGAAAAAAGCTCCAACGTGGACGTTCTTTTGCTATAGTAGTCTCTGGCAAAATAATTTTGAGAAGACGTTTCTGAACAAATAGTGACCAAAACGCTTCAAGCAAGATGCAATGTCAGCAAGAGTATTGAAAAAAGCTCCCACGTGGACGCTCTTTTGCTACAGTAGTCTCTAGCAAAATAATTTTAAGAGACGTTTCGAACAAATAGTGACCAAACGCTTCAAGTAGGATGCACTTGTCAGCAAGAGTACTAAAAAAGGCTCCCACGTGGACGCTCTTTTGCTACAGTAGTCTCTGGAAATCCTTAAACTATAAATGAGCCAAATTTCATTCTTAGGATGCATAATAGAAATTAAGGCAAAAGTAAAATAGAAACTGAAGATGAGTGAACGTATTAGTGCTGTTATTTACTATGATGGTGAGGTTTGTGACACTGAAAATGGTGTTGTTTCTTTATCGGAGAACACAGCGCGACTAGTTTTTAACCAGAACATAAATTTGACAGAAATTCGCAAAAGGATTAGGCGTAAATCTTCGGAACAACGCCAATGAAAGTTTAGTCTATTAAGTATAGATTTTGTGCTTCAGTTGATCCCGTGAGATATGACTCATTCGACATCAAAGGTCCTCGGAGCTTGGAGGTAATGGTGGAAACTCATCTTGCCAGTAGATCACCCTATCTTAAGGTATATGTACAATTTTCATCGCGAAGTGATCTTCCTTCGACTTCAACATCTACTGCTGTTTGAGGGGAAAACATGACCCCAAGCCGACACTCTGTTAGTGGGAGGCAGAATGCGGAAGTGCCCATGTTTGGTGGCAGTATGAAAAACACAACCCCTGCACGACACTCGGTTGGTGGATGGGACATGCATATCCTTCCTTCGACGTTTGGTGCTAGAAATAAGTATTGGGGAACATCATCAACTTCTAGTGGTTGGCAATCCACATATGATTGGGAATGTTACGAAAGTTGTTTAAGAAGGGATAATGTACTCCCCATGACATCCACCGTGAGGGGCTCTCGTTCGTTACAGATGATGGTGGGTCGGATGATGAGTCCGATGTAGATCCACCTCGAGAGCCGGGCCTCGATGGTGCAAAAGTTGCATTATTTTTGAATCGGAGCCTACTCCAACCGTACCTGAAGATGTTGAAGGTAGTTCAGATGAAGAAGAATAAGATCTGCGATTCAAGGCGTACTCGCCTCCAGCCCACATGCATAATGTCGATCTATCTCAAGACGATGCATTGGAGTTTCCTGAACTACCACACAGAAGGCGTGACCGTACAAGTTCGTCATTGGATTCAGGCAAATTAGAAGTTGGTAAAGAGTTTTCCAACAAGGATACTTTTCTTGGTGCATTGAAATAATAAAGCATCAAGAACAGGGTTAACTACAAAGTGGTTAAATCCAAACTCGATAAGTACAAGGCCAAGTGTGCAATGCAAGATGGTACATGTTCATGGAAAATCATGGCCTCGTTGAGGAAAAGGATAGGCTTGTGGGAGATTAAAAAGTACAAAGGTCCACATACATGTCTTGCCGGTACAGAATCACTAGGTGTTCAAGGTTTTTGAATAATACTGATATTACTTAATGTTGCATTATTTAACGTACTTCATTGACATGTGTTTCACAAGATCACCCGAAGATGGATTCAGAGATGTTGGCTGACTTAATAATAGCGATGGTGAAGGTGGATCCCAAGACTACAATGTCGGCCTTAATTGGCAATATTCGTAGCCAATTGGGGTACACGCCCTCTTACCGAAAGACTTGGATAGCTAAGCAGAAGGCGTTGGAAAAGTTGTATGGTCGGTGGGATGCTTCATATAATAAAGTGTAGCAGTGATGTCAAGTGTTGGAGAGATATGTCCCAGGCAGCATAATAGACCTTGAAACGGAACCGGCGTACTACAATGATCGATTGCTTCGTAGATGCCAAGTTTTCAAGCGTCTGTTCTGGACATTTAAGCAATGCTGAGACGTATTCCTATACTGCAAGCCATTGGTTGACGGGACCTTTATGTATGGTAGATATACGCATCGGCTATTGCTAGCTGTGGCACGGATGTCAGTGGGAGAATTTGTAACACCCCTATCTCGTATCCATCACCAAATTAGGGTTAAAGGCGTTACCAGACAGATCGAAAACATTTATAGAATTAATCATATATGCATTCAACAATATCAAACATGATGTCCCTTAAGTAGATCATCGAAACCTTAAGCATAATAATAACCGAGTCGGGACTAAATTGAAACGCATACTAAATTTCAAGGAAAAATAAAAAAATTTTAAATGTAGGGGACACACGGCCGAGGAGGTAGGCCGTGCCTCGCCCACGGCTAGATGACACACCCGTGTGTCTTTCCCGTAGTCCTATACTGCCAAAATCAACATGGCCACCAAGCATGCCCGTGTACTAAGGCCGTGTCCTAATAAGTCGTATATTGCCAATTCTCACACGCCCTATAGGCACGCCCGTGCCATGACCGTGTACTCATAATGCTAGCTACTACCTTTTCCCCCATGGTCACTAGGCACGCCTGTGTGCCCTAACCGTGTGACATTATAGGTCATTTGTAAGACCAAAATGCCACCCAAATGGATCATACTTACAAGCAATGTTTTCCAACATGTATCATGCATATATAGAAACCAAAACATACCAATTTGACTCGTCAATCAACACATTCAATAACCATCTCAATAATGCCAAATTACCACTTAAAATTCATATCATCATAGGCATAAACCATCCATTTGCCTAGTTAAAACTTAAGCATTTCATATGCAACAACCATATCAAAATTTGCATCATCTAGCTCATCCATTCAAGTATTTATAACCTCAAAACTTACCAAAACACAAGGCTAGATTCACTTCATAATCATATACACATATCTAGCCTATACATGCCATAATTAACAATATACATTTTCAAAAGGGTACCAAAATAAGTTTAATAGTGTGATGAAGATCCTTGACGGTCCCGAGCCCTCAATATCTTTGACGAGCTATAAAACAGAGAAAACGCACACACAGAGTAAGCTTTACAGAGCTTAGTAAGTCATATACAAATAAACTCGGTATGGAAAGCATATATGCAAATAAATACATTGGCATATATTGATCACTTAGCAAACTTTCACTCATCATGCTTTGGCTTATACACTTTTAACCACAATAGCCATTTTCATCAACACATAGCTCATCTAGCCAAAACAACCTTTATCATATCACACATTCCATATACATATCATCATAATAAGGTCACTTAAATGCTTACCTTATATACACAATTAGTGTGCAAACAATGTACCTGAATTGAATTTAATATCATGTAACTGTTCAAAGCTCGTATTTGTAATTTGTATCTCAGACTTGCCCATTAAACCGTTAGGAATCGAGTAGGATACTCGGAAAGCTCGAAAAAATTGTACAATGCCAACGTCCCAGACGAGGTCTTACATGCACTTAGATATCAATGCCACTGTCCCAGACAGGGTCTTACAAGAATCAATACAATGCCGATGTCCCAGACATGGACTTACACGTATCAATACGATGCCAATGTCCAAGACATGGTCTTACATGTAAAGCTCATATCGATACCAACGTCCCAGATAGGGTCTTACACATTAAGCTTTTATAGATGCCTACGTCCCATACGAGGTCTTACACAAGTCTCAAATCAACGCCAACGTCCCAGACGTGTTCTTACATGATAAAACAGAACAGATACTTATGTCATGACATAACTAATCCTATCTGTTCCTAGGTCTATATAGGACTTCTCGGCTTTATCACTATTTCGAACTTGTTTTGGAATTTACGCTCTTAGCATCTCATACTCAATCATTTTCATCGATAGACATATGAATACATATATTAAATTCAATACAGATAAGTTTATTTGCATAGTGACTTACCTCGGATTTGGTTTATCGAACGAAAACGGCTACTCAGTTATTTTTGTTTTCCCAATCTAAGTCCGTTTTCCTCTGTTCTTGATCTAAACATATTCAGAATTAATCCTTTTATTCACTATTTCATTTAATTAAATCCGAAGACATACATTTAGGGCTATTTGTAATTTAGCCCTCACATTTGTACATTTTATCAATCTAGTCCATTTTTCACAAAACACCAAATTCACAAAATCCACCCATGCTCATGCTTAGTCGAATATCCCTAGTGACTATACTAGTCCACACATTTCATAAAATTTGCTATTTAGTCCATCAATTTACCATTTTCACAATTTAGCCCTATTTAGCTAAATTCATCAAAATTTCAAGAACATAACATGTTCATCTAGCTCAAATCTTTCATATATCATCCTCAAACATCGCAAAACTTGTAAAATCATCAATGACATATTTCACATACATCATCAAAACACAAAATTGAGACATGGGTTGAATAGCACTCGAAGTAACAATTACAAAAACGTAGAAATTATCGAAAGCCGATCAAAACATACCTTGAATTTAACTAGATGAGTGCCGAAACCTAAAATGGTTTTCTTCCTTTCTTTCTTAGCTATATCCGGCTAAAAAGGATGATAACTATCATCTTTTCTTTGTTTGTTTTATTATAATCATATTATTACTCCATTTACTAAAATACCTTTCATTTAATATAAGAAAACATATATATAACAAGGGCATATTTGACCTTTATTCATCCACTATCAAAATAGTGGTCTTATTGCCTCATGAGGCCTTCCCTTTTAAAAGCCATAACACCTTGATACTTAACAAATACCATGCAACTTTCACATTTAATACATTTCAGTCTTTTTGTCAAATTAAACACTCGAACAGACAATCAAATTAACATACGAAAATTTAACACTTGCTAAACCACATATAAATAGTACAGAATATAATATTAAAATATTATACGGACTCAAATTTGTGGTCTCGAAACCACTGTTTTGACTAGGGTATAAACCGGACTGTTACAATTCTTCCCCCCTTAGGGATTTTAGTCCCCGAAAATCTTTCCGTTAAACAGAGTCGGATATTGTTGTCTCAATGAGTCCTCAAGCTCCCACGTAGCCTCTTCTATTTCGTGTCGATTCCATAATACTTTCACTAACGGAATTTTCTTGTTTCTCAACTTTTCACTTCACGAGCTAAGATACGGATCGATTCCTCTTCGTATGTCATATTAGATTGGATTTCAATTTCAGACGGAGCAATTACGTGCGACGGATCAGATCGATACCTACAGAGCATCAAAACATGAAATACATTATGAATCATTTCTAGCTCAGAGGGCAACTTCAATCTATATACAACAGGCCCAACTCGTTCAATGATTTCATAAGGTCCGATGAACCTCGGACTCAATTTGCCTTTTAGTCCGAATCGGAGTACTTTCTTCCACAGTGACACCTTCAAAAATACTTTGTCACCAATCTCAAATTCTATATCTTTTCATTTCAAATCTGCATAGGACTTCTGACGATCGGATGCTCCTTTCAAATAATCTCGGATCAATTTCACATTCTATTCTCTATCCTTTATCAAATCAACCCCATGTAACTTATTCTCACTAAGTTCAGTCAAATACAGAGGTGTACGACATTTACGTCCGTACAAAGCTTCATATGGTGCCATTTTGATACTCGTCTGAAAACAATTATTATACGCAAATTCAATCAACGGAAGATACTGTTCCCACGAACCATTAAACTCAAGTATACAGCATCTTAACATATCCTCTAAAATCTGAATGATCCACTCGGATTGGCCATTGGTTTGCGGATGAAAAGCTGTACTAAAATGGAGTTTTGTGCCCAAAGGTTCTTGCAATTTCTTCCAGAATCGTGATGTAAATCTCGGATCTCTATCTGACACAATAGATAGTGGCACCCCGCTCAATTTCACAATCTCAGAAATATAAAGCTCAGCCAATCTATCAAGTGAAAAGTTAGATCTTATCAGAATAAAATGGGCAGTTTTAGTTAATCGATCAACTACGACCCATATCGCATCTTTCTTTCTCAAGGTCAAGGCCAAACCGAAAAAAATCCATTGTTACTCTATCCCATTTCCACTCAAGAATCAGAATCGACGGTAGCAATCCAGACCGAACTTGATGTTCGGCTTTCAGTTGTTGACAGACTAAACATTTCGAAACAAAGTCAGAAATGTCCCGTTTCGTACCAGACCACCAGTAGTGTCGTTTCAAATCATGATACATTTTAGTACTTCCCGGATGAATAGATAAATTACTATTATGTGTTTCATTCAATATCAACTGAATAAACTTTGGATTTCTCAGAACACAGATACGATCCCGATATCTCAAACAACCATCCACAATTTGAAATTCAGATTCAGAATTCATTTCACACTGAGTTCGTTTCGCTAACAATTCATTATCAGACTTTTGAGCATCACATATTTGTTGTACAAACAACGTTTTTGCTTTTAATTCCGCTATCACAGAATTATCATCAGACAAGTCTAACTGAGCATTCAAAGCGCGTAGCGCATACAATGATTTTTTACTCAGAGCATCTGCAACAACATTTGCTTTACTCGGATGATAATCTATCACAAGCTCGTAATCTTTCAATAACTCTAGCCATCTTCTCTAACGCAAGTTCAAATCTTTCAGAGTCATCAGATATTTCAAAGTTTTATGATCTAAAAATATGTGACATTTTTCACCGTACTGATAATGATGCCAAATCTTAAGTGCAAAAACAATCGCAGCTAATTCAAGGTCGTGAGTTGGATAATTCTTTTCACGAGGCTTTAACTGTCTCGAGGCATAAGCTATAACTTTACCGTCTTGCATCAAAACACATCCCAGACTGTTTAGTGAAGCATCACTGTATACAACAAATTTTTTACCCTATTCTGGTTGTACTAGCACCAGGGCTTTTGTTAACAGAGTTTTCAAATGATCAAAACTTTTCTGACACTTATTCGACCATTCAAATCTGGCATCTTTCTGAAGTAGTCTAGTTAACGAGTAGCTATCGCTGAAATCCTTTTACAAATCGACGGTAATAAACCCAGAAAACTACGGACTTCGAACACATTTTTTAGAGGTTTTCAATTCAAAATAGCAGAAATCTTACCCGGCTCCACTCGGATTCCAGAAACCGACACTATATGTCCCAGAAAACTAACCTCGTGCAACCAGAATTCACATTTGCTGAATTTCACATATAATTACTTTTCTCTCAGAGTTTGCAACACAATCCTCAAGTGTTCAGCATGCTCATTTTCATTCCGTGAATAAATCAATATATCATCTATGAATACTACAACAAATTGATATAAGTACGGTATGAAAATTCTGTTCATCAGATCCATAAAAACAGTAGGAGCATTGGTTAGTCCAAATGGCATAACTAAAAACTCATAATGTCCGTACCTCATTTTGAAAGCAGTCTTTGGAATGTCTGAATCTTTAACTCTCAATTGATAATATCTCGATCTCAAGTCAATCTTTGAAAACACAGTAGCTCATTTTAACTGATCAAATAAGTTATCAATCCTGGGCAACGAATATTTATTCTTTATTGTTACCTTATTTAACTGACGATAATCTATACACATCCTCATCGTACCATATTTTTTTCACAAATAGAACAGGAGCACCCCAAGGCAAGAAACTCGGTCTAGCAAACCCTTTATCGGTCAATTCTTGCAACTGAGACTTTAACTCTTTCAACTCGATTGGTGCCATTCTATACGGAGATATCGAAATAGGTGTAGTACCAGGCAACAAATCAATACCAAACTCAACATCACAAATCGGAGGTAAGCCCAGTAACTCTTCAGGGAACACATCAGAAAATTCACAGACAATGAGACTGATTCAACTTTCTTCTCGGATACTTTTGAATCAATTACATAAGCAAAATATGCCTCATAACCCATTTCACATAATTCTGAGCTTTCAAAATAGATATCATATAATGCAATCCATTCAAATCATCAGACTCAATCCGTACAGTCTCATCATTTGGACTTCTCAAATCAATAGATTTTCTTTTACAGTTCACAACAGCATCATGTATAAACAACCAATTCATACCCAGAATAATATCGAATTCATCAAATGGCAAAAGCATCAGATCAGCAGGGAAACAAATATCTCAAAACATTAACGGACAGTTCTTGTATACTTTGTCAACAAGGACACTTTTACCTAAGGGGTTCGATACTTTTATAGTAAACTCAGTAGACTCTACAGGCAAAGTCTTGCTGAATACTAAATTCATGCATATATATATGAATGTGTAGAACCAGGGTCTATCAAAGCAATCACAGAAGTATCATGAAGAGTAAAAGTACCAGTTATCACATCAGGTGATGAAGCTTCTTCATGAGCTCGAATAGTATACGCTCTGACAGGTGCTCTAGCTTTAGACTTGATAGCATTCTCTCTCGTAGTTCTCTGACTCCCACTGACATTTCTTACATTCTTCAACGGTTTACCTCTCGCCGGTATATTATTAGATCTCAAATTTTGAACAGTTTCTAGCTCAACAGTCTCAGGACAATCTCGGATGAAATGATCAAGTGATCCACATCTGAAGCAAGCTCTGTCGTTTAATCTACAGCTTTTCGGATGCCCTTTTCCATAATGTTTACATTCGGGTCTCTCAGATCGAACATTTCCAACGCTGGCCACTGAAGTTGCTGGAGTTTTGGAACTCATTTGTGATCTAGCTCGATTTTTGTTCAAATGTCCCACATTATCTCTAGAATGACTTTGATCATCTCGAAATCTTTTCGAAGCAGACTGAAATGATTTATTCTGAAACCTCTTTCTCACATGTTGGGCTTCAGACTTCACCTTCCTTTTATCTTTCCCAAGAGCCTCAGCTTTGCAAGCTCGATCAACGAGTACAATGAACTCTTTTATTTTTAAAATCCCGACTAGCAAACGAATATCTTCATTAAGGCCATCTTCAAACCTTTTGCACATTATAGCTTCAGATGATACACATTCTCTACCATACTGACTCAGCCTCACAAATTCACGTTCGTATTCTAAAATAGTCATTTGGCCTTGTTTAAGTTCCAAAAATTCCTTCCATTTCTGATCGACAAATCTCTCACTGATATACTTCATCCGAAATTCAATCTGAAAGAAGTCCCACGTGACCCGCTCTTTCGAAACAACAAAAATTAGAGTTTTCCACCATTGATAAGTTACATCTCGAAGTAATGATACAACACACTTTATGCATTCTTCCGGAGTCAGAGACATCTCATCAAATACCGGATAGTATTTTTAATCCAGAATTTAGCTTTTTCAGCATCGTCATCTTTAGTAGCCCAAAATTCTTCGGCCCTATATTTACGGATCTTGTCAACAGGAGGCTTATTCAATAGATTTAGATTTGCAGTTGGAGGTATATTGGATATCTTAAGCGGGATTAACCGGGGGCGGGGGTTATGAAACAATCGGGTTATTCTTTACGAACTAATTGAACCACTCACTCATCATCTAGAAGAAAGCCTATTTAGCTTCTCCCTCTTGACCGTTCGTAATTGGTCTCGAATCAGAGGGCGTTGTCCCTTGCACGAGATCAGGCGCATTACTTTCTATGTCATCAACTACGGCTCTTTCGGGATCCATTACTATATGAAAATCACATTTTACACGTCAGAATTCATCACACTATAACAATTCAAATATATGGCATGTATAGCTAGACTCTGACACGTTATGTTAGTCCGATAATCGACTAAATCGTAGCTCTGATACCAACCAAATGGAACACCCCTACCCCGTATCCATCGCGGATTAGGGTTAAAGGCGTTACCAGACTGATCAAAAATATTTATAGAATTAATCATACATGCATTCAACAATATCAAACATGATGTCCCTTAAATAGATTATCGAGACCTTAAGCATGATAATAACCGACTCGGGACTAAATTGAAACGTATACTAAATTTCAAGGAAAACTAAAAATTTTGTAAATGCAGGGGACACACGGCCGAGGGCGTAGGTCGTGCCTCGCCCACGGCTACATGACACACCCATGTGTCCTTCCCGTAGTCCTATACTGCCAAAATCAACACGGCCACCAAGCATGCCCGTGTACTAAGGCCATGTCCTAATAAGCCGTATACTGCCAATTCTCACACGCCCTATAGGCACGCCCGTGCCATGACCGTGTACTCATAATGCTAGCTACTGCCTTTTTCCCCACGGTCACTAGGCACGCCCGTGTGCCCTGACCGTGTGACATTATAGGTCATTTATAAGACCAAAACTCCACCCAAATGGATCATACTTACAAGCAATGTTTTCTAGCACGTATCATGCATATATGGAAACCAAAACATACCAATTTGGCTCATCAATCAAAACATTCACTAACCATCTCAATCATGCCAAATTACCACTTAAAATTCATATCATCATAGGCATAAACCATCCATTTGCCTAGTCAAAACTTAAGCATTTCATATGCAACAACCATATCAAAATTTGCATCATCTAGCGCATCCATTCAAGTATTTATAACCTCAATACTTACCAAAACACAAGGCTAGATTCACTTCATAATCATATACACTTACTTAGCCTATACATGCCATAATTAACTATATACATTTTCAAAAGGGTACCAAAATGAGTTTAATAGTGTGATGAAGATCCTTGACGGTCCCGAGCCCTCAATAGCTTTGATGACCTATAAAATAGAGAAAATGCACACACAGAGTAAGCTTTACAGAGCTTAGTAAGTCATATACAAATAAACTCGGTATGGAAAGCATATATGCAAATAAATACATAGGCACATATTGATCACTTAGCAAACTTTCACTCATCTTGCTTTGGCTTATACACTTTTATCCACAATAGCCATTTTCATCAACACATAGCTCATCTAGTCAAAACAACCTTTATCATATCACACATTCCATATACATATCATCATAATAAGGTCACTTAAATGCTTACCTTATATACACAATTAGTGTACAAACAACATACCTGAATCGAATTTAATATCACGTAACTATTCATAGCTCGGATTTGTAATTCGTATCACAAACTTGCCCATTGAACCGTTAGGAATCTAGTAGGATACTCGAAAAGCTCGGAATAGTCTTACAATGCCAACGTCCCAGACGAGGTCTTACATGCACTCAGATATCAATGCCACTGTCCCAGACAGGGTCTTACAAGAATCAATATGATGCCGATGTCCCAGACATGGTCTTACATGTAAAGCTCATATCGATGCCAATGTCCCAGACGGGTCTTATCCTAGACGGGGTCTTACACATTAAGCTTTTATAGATGCCTACATCCCAGATGAGGTCTTACACAAGTCTCAAATCAACGCCAACGTCCCAGACGTTGGTCGTACATGATAAAACAGAATAGATACCTATGTCATGACATAGCTAATCCTATCTGTTCCTAGGTTCGTACGGGACTTCTCGGCTTTATCACTATATCGATCTTATTTCAAAATTCACGCACTTAGCATCTCATACTCATTCATTTTCATCGATAGACATATGAATACATATATTAAATTCAATACGGATAAGTTTATTTGTATAGTGACTTACCTCGAATTTGGTTTATCGAACGAAAACGGCTACTCGATTATTTTTGCTTTCTCGCGATCTAAGTCTGTTTTCCTCGGTTCTTGATCTAAACATATTCAGAATTAATCCTTTTATTCACTATTTCATTCAATTAAACCCGAAGACATACATTTAGGGCTATTTGCAATTTAGCCCTCACATTTGCACATTTTATCAATCTAGTCTATTTTTCACAAAACACCAAATTCACAAAACACCAAATTCACAAAATCCACCCATGCTCATGCTTAGTCGAATATCCTTAGGGACTATACTAGTCCACACATTTCATCAAATTTGCTATTTAGTCCATCAATTTACCATTTTCACAATTTAGCCCTATTTATCTAAATTCATCAAAACTTCAAGAACATAACATGTTCATCTAGCTCAAATCTTTCATATATCATCCTCAAACATCACAAAACTTGTAAAATCATCAACGGCATATTTCACATACATCACCAAAACACAAAATTGAGACATGGGTTGAATAGCACTCGAAGCAACGATTACAAAAATGTAGAAATTATCGAAAACCGATCAAAAACATACCTTGAATTTAACTAGATGAGTGCCGAAACCTAAAATGGTTTTCTTCCTTTCTTTCTTACCTATATTCGACTAAAAAGGATGATAACTATCATCTTTTCTTTGTTTGTTTTATTATAATCATATTATTATTCCATTTACTAAAATACCCTTTCATTTACTATAAGAAAACATATATATAACAAGGGCATATTTGACCTTTATTCATCCACTATCTAAATAGTGGTCTTATTGCCTCATAAGGCCTTCCC
Organism: Gossypium rotundifolium; assembly: GCA_025506655.1. Taxonomy (NCBI): domain Eukaryota; kingdom Viridiplantae; phylum Streptophyta; class Magnoliopsida; order Malvales; family Malvaceae; genus Gossypium; species Gossypium rotundifolium. The sequence continues at coordinate 152,192,707 of CP106733.1, read as the reverse complement.
TTTCAAAAGCCATAACACCTTGATACTTAACAAATACCATGCAACTTTCACATTTAACGCATTTCAGTCCTTTTGTCAAATTAAACACGCTAACAGACAATCAAATTAACATACGAAAATATAACACATGCTAAACCACATATCAATAGTACAGAATATAATATTAAAATATTATACGGACTCAAATTTGTGGTCTCAAAACCACTGTTTCGACTAGGGTATATGCCAGACTATTACAATTCTCCCCCCTTAGGGATTTTTGTCCCTGAAAATCTTACCATTAAACAGAGTTGGATATTGTTGTCTCAATGAGTCCTCAGGCTCCCACGTAGCCTCTTCTATTCCGTGTCGATTTCATAATACTTTCACTAATGAAATTTTGTTGTTTCTCAACTCTTTCACTTCACGAACTAAGATACGTATCAGTTCCTCTTCGTATGCATATCAGATTGGATTTCAATTTTAGACGGAGCAATTACGTGCGACGGATCAGATCGTTACCTACGGAGTATCGAAACATGAAATAAATTATGAATCTTTTCTAGCTCAGAGGGCAACTTCAATCTATATGCAATAGGCCCAACTCGTTTAATGATTTCATATGGTCTGATGAACCTTAGACTCATTTTGCCTTTTCGTCCGAATCGGAGTACTTTCTTCCACGTGACACCTTCAGAAATACTTTGTCATCAATCTCAAATTCTATATCTTTTCGTTTCAAATCTGCATAGGACTTCTGACGATCAGATGCTGCTTTCAAACAATCTCGAATCAATTTCACTTTTTGCTCTATATCTTTTATCAAATCAACCCCGTGTAACTTATTCTCATTGAGTTATGTCCAATACAGAGGTGTACGACATTTACGTCCGTACAAAGCTTCATATGGTGCCATTTTGATACTCGTCTGAAAACTATTATTATACGCAAATTCAATCAACGGCAGATACTGTTCCCATTAACCAATAAACTCAAGTATACAGCATCTTAACATATCTTCTAAAATCTGAATGATCCACTCGGATTGGCCATCGGTTTGCGGATGAAAAGTTGTACTAAAATGGAGTTTTGTGCCCAAAGTTTCTTGCAATTTCTTTCAGAACCGTGATGTGAATCTCGGATCTCTATCTGACACAATAGATAGTGGCACCCCATGCAATTTCACAATCTCTGAAATATAAAGCTCAGCCAATCTATCAAGTGAAAAGTCTGATCTTACTGGAATAAAATGGGCAGTTTTAGTTAATCGATCAACTACGACCCATATTGCATCTTTCTTTCTTGGAGTTAAGGGAAAACTAGAAACAAAATCCATTGTTACTCTATCCCATTTCCACTCAAGAATCAGAATCGGTTGTAGCAATCCAGACCGAACTTGATGTTCGGCTTTCACTTGTTGACAAACTAAACATTTCGAAACAAAGTAAAAAATGTCCCGTTTCATACCAGACCACCAATAGTGTCGTTTCAAATCATAATACATTTTAGTACTTCCTGGATGAATAGATAAATAACTATTATGTGCTTCATTCAATATCAACTGAATAAACTCTGGATTTCTCAGAACACAGATACGATCCCGATATCTCAAACAACCATCCACAATTTGAAATTCAGATTCAGAATTCATTTCACACTGATTTTGTTTCACTAACAAATCATTATCAGACTTTTGAGCATCACATATTTGTTGTACAAACAACGATTTTACTTTTAATTTTGCTATCACAGAACTATCATCAGAAAGTCTAACTGAGCATTCAAAGCGCGTAGCACATACAATGATTTTCTACTCAGAGCATCTGCAACAACATTTGCTTTACCCGGATGATAATCTATCACAAGCTCGTAATCTTTCAATAACTCTAGCCATCTTCTCTGACGCAAGTTGAAATTTTTCTGAGTCATCAGATATTTCAAACTTTTAAGATCTGAAAATACGTGACATTTTTCACTGTACAGATAATGAAGCCAAATCTTAAGTGCAAATACAATCGCAACTAATTCAAGGTCGTGAGTCGGATAATTCTTTTCATGAGGCTTCAACTGTCTCGAGGCATAAGCTATAACTTTGTCGTCTTGCATCAAAACACATCCCAGACTATTTAGCGAAGCATCATTGTATACAAAAATTCTTTACCCGATTTTGGCTATACTAGCATCGGGGCTTCTGTTAACAGAGTTTTCAACTGATCAAAACTTTTCGACACTTATTCGACCATTAAAATCTGGCATCTTTCTGAAGTAGTCTAATTAACGGAGTAGCTATCGCTGAAAATCCTTTTACAAATCGACGGCAATAACTGGCCAAACCCAGAAAACTACAAACTTCAGACACATTTTCTGGAGGTTTCCAATTCAAAATAGCAGAAATCTTACCCGGATCTACTCGGATTCCAGAAACTAACACTATATGTCACAGAAAACTAACCTCGTGCAACCAGAATTCACATTTGCTTAATTTCGCGTATAATTATTTTTCTCTCAGAGTTTGCAACACAATCCTCAAGTGTTCAGCATGCTCATTTTCATTCTGTGAATAAATCAATATATCATCTATGAATGCTACAACAAATTGATCTAAGTACGGTCTAAAATTACATTCATCAAATCCATAAAACAAAGATGAGCATTGGTTAGTCCAAATGGCATAACTAAAACTCATAATGTACGTGCCGCTCGAAGCAATCTTTGGAATGTCGAATCTTTGACTCTCAACCGATAATATCCGATCTCAAGTCAATCTTTGAAAACACAGTAGCTCCTTTTAACTGATCAAATAAGTCATCAATCTTGGGCAACGAATATTTATTCTTTATTGTTACCTTATTTAACTGACGATAATCTATGCACATCCTCATCGTACCATATTTCTTTTTCACAAACAGAACATGAGCACCCCAAGGCGAGAAACTCGGTCTAGCAAACCCTTTATCGGTCAATTCTTGCAACTGAGACTTTAACTCTTTCAACTCGGTTGGTGCCATTATATACGGAGCTATCGAAATAGGTGTAGTACTAGGCAACAAATCAATACCAAACTCAACTTCACAAATCGAGGTAAACCCAGTAACTCTTCAGGGAACACATCAGAAAATTCACAGACAATGGGCACTGATTAAACTTTCTTCTCGGATACTTTTGAATCAATTACATAAGTAAAATATGCCTCGTAACCTTTTTTCACATAATTCTGAGCTTTCAAAATAGATATCACAGTAGGCAATCCATTCAAATCATCAGACTCAATCCGTACAATCTCATCATTCGGACTTCTCAAATCAATAGATTTTCTTTTACAGTTCACAATAGCATCATGCATAAACAACCAATCCATACCTAGAACAATATCGAATTCATCAAATGGTAAAAGCATCAGATCAGCAGGGAAACAAATATTTAGAAACATTAACAGACAGTTCTTGTATACTTTGTTAACAAGGACACTTTTACCTAAGGGGTTCGATACTTTTATAGTAAACTCAATAGACTCTACAGGCAAAGTCTTGATGAATACTAAATTCATGAATATATATGAATGTGTAAAACCAGGGTCTATCAAAGAAATCACAGAAGTATCATAAAGAGTAAAAGTACCAGTTATCATATCAGGTGATAAAGCTTCCTCACGAGCTCGGATAGCATACGCTCTAATAGGTGCTCTAGCTTCAGACTTGATAACATTCTCTCTCGTAGTTCTCTGACTGCCACTGACATTTCTTACATTCTTCAATGGTCTACCTCTCGTAGATGTATTATCAGATCTTAAATTCTAAATAGTTTCTGGCTCAACAGTCTCAGGACAATCTCGGATGAAATGATCAAGAGATCCACATCTGAAGTAAACTCTGCCGTTTTATCTACAGCTTCCCGGATGCCTTTTTCCATAATGTTTACATTCGGGTCTCTCAGATCGAACATTTCCAACACTGCCCACTGAAGTTGTTGGAGTTTTGGAACTCATTTGCGATCTAGCTCGATTTCGATTCAAATGTCCCACATTATCTCTAGAACGACTTTTATAATCTCTAAATCTTTTCGGAGCAGACTGAAATGATTTATTCTGAAACCTCTTTCTCACATCTCGGGCTTCAGACTCCACCTTCCTTTTGTCTTTCCCAAGAGCCTCAGCTTTGCAAGCTCGATCAACGAGTACAATAAACTCTTTTATTTCTAAAATCCCGACTAGCAAACGAATATCTTCATTAACGCCATATTCAATCCTTTTGCACATTATAGCTTCAGATGATGCACATTCTCTAGCATACTGACTCAGTCTCACAAATTCTCGTTCGTATTCTGAAACAGTCATTCGGCCTTATTTAAGTTCCAAAAATTCCTTCCGTTTCTGATCGACAAATCTCTCACTGATATACTTCTTTCGAAATTCAATCTGAAAGAAGTCCCACGTGACCCACTCTTTCGGAACAATAGAAATTAGAATTTTCCACCATTGATAAGCTGCATCTCAAAGTAACGATACAACATACTTTATGCATTCTTCCGGAGTCAGAGACATCTCATCAAATACACGGATAGTATTTTCAATCAGAATTCAGCTTTTTCAGCATTGTCACCTTTAGTAGCCCGAAATTCTTCAGCCCCATATTTATGGATATTGTCAACAGAAGGCTTATTCAATAGATTTAGATTTGCATTTGGAGGTATATTGGATATCTGAGGGGGATGAACCGGTGGGGGGATTGTGAAACAATCGAGTTATTCTTTATGAACTGAGTGAACCACTCACTCATTATCTGGAAGAAAGCTTGTTTAGCTTCTCCCTCTTGACTGCTCGTAATCGATCTCGAATCAGAAGGCACTGTCCCTTGCACGGGATCAGGCGCATTACTTTCTATGTCATCAGCTACATCTCTTTCGGGATCCATTTTAATATGAAAATCACATTTTACACGTCAGGATTCATCACACTATCACATTTCAAATATATGGCATGCATAGCTAGACTCTGACACACTAGTTAGTCCGAGAATCTACTAAACTGTAGCTCTGATACCAACCAAATGTTTAACACCCCCATCCTGTATCCGTCGCCGGATTAGGGTTAAATGCATTACCAGATAGATCGAAAACATTTATAGAATTAATCATACATGCATTCAACAATATCAAACATGATGTCCCTTAAGTAGATCATCGAGACCTTAAGCATGATAATAATCGAGTTGGGACTAAATTGAAACGCATACTAAATTTTGAAGAAAACTAAAAATTTTCTAAATGCAGGGGACACACGGTTGAGGGCGTAGGCCGTGCCTTGCCCACGGCTACATGATACACCCGTGTGTCCTTCCCGTAGTCCTATACTGCAAAACTCAACACGGCCACCAAGCACACTCGTGTACTAAGGCCATGTCCTAATAAGTCGTATACTGCCAATTCTCACACGCCCTATAGGCACGCCCGTGCCATGACCGTGTACTCATAATGCTAGCTCGCCTTTTCCCCATTGTCACTAGGCACGCCTGCAGTGCCCCGACTGTGTGACATTATAGGTCATTTGTAAGACAAAAATGCCACCCAAATGGATCATACTTACAAGCAATGTTTTCCAGCACGTATCATGTATATATGGAAACCAAAACATACCAATTTGACTCATCAATCAACACATTCAATAACCATCTCAATCATGCCAAATTACCACTTAAAATTCATATCATCATAGGCATAAACCATCCATTTGCCTAGTCAAAACTTAAGCATTTCATATGCAACAACCATATCAAAATTTGCATCATCTAGCTCATCCATTCAAGTATTTATAACCTCAAAAACTTACCAAAACACAAGGCTAGATTCACTTCATAATCATATACACATACCTAGCCTATACATGCCATAATTAACTATATATATTTTCAAAAAGGTACCAAAATGAGTTTAATAGTGTGATGAAGATCCTTGACGTTCTTGAGCCCTCAATAGCTTTGACGACCTATAAAATAGAGAAAATGCACACACAAAGTAAGCTTTACAGAGCTTAGTAAGTCATATACGAATAAACTCGGTATGGAAAACATATATGCAAATAAATACATTGGCACATATTGATCACTTAGCAAACTTTCACTCACCTTGCTTTGGCTCATACACTTTTAACCACAATAGCCAGTTTCATCAACACATAGCTCATCTAGCCAAAACAACCTTTATCATATCACACATTCCATATACATATCATCATAATAAGGTCACTTAAATGCTTACCTTATATACACAATTAGTGTGCAAACAACGTACCTGAATCGAATTTAATATCGCATAACTGTTCATAGCTCAGATTTGTAATTCGTATCACAGACTTGCCCATTGAACCGTTAGAAATCTAGTAGGATACTCGAAAAGCTCAAAATAGTCGTACAATGCCAACATCCCAGACGAGGTCTTACATGCACTCAGATATCAATGCCACCGTCCCAGACAGGGTCTTACAAGAATCAATATGATGCCAATGTCCCAGACATGGTCTTAAATGTGTCAATACGATGCCGATGTCCCAGACATGGTCTTAAACGTAAAGCTCATATCGATGCCAACGTTCTAGACGGGGTCTTACACATTAAGCTTTTATAGATGCCTACGTCCCAGACGAGGTCTTACACAAGTCTCAAATTAACGCCAACGTCCCAGACGTGGTCTTACATGATAAAACAGAATAGATACCTATGTCATGACATAGCTAATCCTATCTGTTCCTAGGTTCGTACGGGGCTTCTCGGCTTTATCACTATATCGAACTTATTTCAAAATTCACGCACTTAGCATCTCATGTTCATTCATTTTCATTGATAGACATATGAATACATATATTAAATTCAATATAGATAAGTTTATTTGCATAGTAACTTACCTCAGATTTGGTTTATCGAACGAAAACGGCTACTCGGTTATTTTTGCTTTCCCGCGATTTAAGTCTGTTTTCCTCGATTCTTGATCTAAACATATTCAAAATTAATCCTTTTATTCACTATTTCATTCAATTAAATCCAAAGACATACATTTAGGGCTATTTGCAATTTAGCCTCACATTTGCACATTTTATCAATCTAGTCTATTTTTCACAAAACACCAAATTCACAAAATCCACCCATGCTCATGCTTAGTCGAATATCCCTAGGGACTATACTAGTCCACACATTTCATCAAATTTTCTATTTAGTCCATCAATTTACCATTTTCATAATTTAGCCTTATATAGCTAAATTAATCAAAACTTCAAGAACATAACATGTTCATCTAGCTCAAATATTTCATATATCATCCTCAAACATCACAAAACTTGTAAAATCATCAATGACATATTTCACATACATCATCACAACACAAAGTTGAGACATGGGTTGAATATCACTCGAAGCGACGATTACAAAAACATAGAAATTATTGAAAACCGATCAAAAACATACCTTGAATTTAACTAGATGAGTGCCGAAACCTAAAATGGTTTTCTTCCTTTCTTTCTTACCTATATTCGGCTAAAAAGGATGATAACTATCATCTTTTCTTTGTCTATTTTATTATAATCATATTATTATTCCATTTGCTAAAATACCCTTTCATTTAATATAAGAAAACATATATATAACAAGGGCATATTTGACCTTTATTCATCCACTATCTAAATAGTGGTCTTATTGCCTCATAAGGCCTTCCCTTTTAAAAACCATAACACCTTGATACTTAACAAATACCATGCAACTTTCACATTTAATGCATTTCAGTCCTTTTGTCAAATTAAACACGCGAACAGACAATCAAATTAACATACGAAAATTTAACACATGCTAAACCACATATCAACAGTATAGAATATAATATTAAAATATTATACGGACTTGGATTTGTGGTCTCGAAACCACTGTTCTGATTAGGGTATAAACCGGACTGTTATAGAATCCTTCTAATTGCGTTTGCAATAACACCATGGGAGTTAGCTGATGGCTGGGATTTCTTTCTATCTAGGTTAAGGAGGCATGTCTGCCCCTAACCTGATATATGCATTATATTGGATCGGGGCCCTAGAATACTAGCCGTAATAGAGCGACAGTGAAGCCTGTGGCATCGCACAAACCATCGATATTGCCTAAGGTATGTTGCGTCCAACTACCACGGGCAACATCGATCTATAAGTGAACGACGATAAGTGACCAACATGGGTATGTAATATCTATTAATATAATTTCATTTGTAATATTCAATTTATTCTTAATTGAAGAATGGTATGTAACATTTGCTATCAATTTATATTGGTAGGGTACGAGATCAATAAGGACCGTTTTCACGAGATGTTGGCGAGTTTGCTCTCAGTTAACGAAGAAGGCATAAACTACCTATGCAACATACCTTTCGAACAGTGGACACAAGCATATGATGATGGCCTACGATATGGTCATATGACCTCAAACCTGGCCGAATGCATAAATTCTATTCTAAAAGGAACGCATCATTTACCGATAACATCATTTGTGCGAGAGATATATTTTCGTTTAGTGGCACTATTTTCGAAGCAAGCAGCGAGTTATAAAGGCCAAATGCAAGAAGGCCATGTATGGTGCGCGAAGGTATTGCGAGAAATTAACAAGGGGAAGGCACGGGCCGACACCATGCACACAGTGTGTCACGATCGCAACAACCTATGGTTTCGTGTGACGGAGTTTGACAGATCAAACCAAGGTATTGTTGGTGGGTAATATCGTGTACACTTGAGAAATAGGACCTGCGATTGTCAGATATTTGATGCACTTCATTATCCATGCGCTCATGTAATTGCGGCTTGTCAGAATCTCTGTCTGGATCCCATGAGCTATGTCGATGAAGTGTATAAAATAGAATACATGTACAACGTGTGGAGACACGTATTCCCACCGATCCGGATGAGCGTAAGTGGTCATCAGACGCTTGCTCAGATAAGCTATTATCGGGTAGAGAAATGTGTCGCAAACCAAAGGGTCGACCTTGCTCTACTAGAATATGTAACAATATGAATATCCGAGAAACAACCAACCAACGGAACTTATGCGGATGGTGTAGGAACCCATGCCATACATCTTGCTCGTGTCCAAATCAGAATAGTTGATAGTCTCCTTATCATTTTTTGTCTATTGGTGGCATTGAAAATTCTTTTAATTTCTTGATGAAAATGGTGAAATTTTGTAGAATGACTAAGTTACAAAACAAAAAAAAAAAGATTATTCAGTTAATCTAAAATATCACCATCATCATTATTCTTCAAAATTATCTTTCTTGCTAAATGCTCATTTTGCCCTTTACGGTCATTCAAAATTCATACATTGGATCAACATCCATCTTGATAAAATTACAAATTACCCGTAATACTTTTCACTTATTCAATTTAGTCCTAATTCATCCATTTCTTATTAATTTCTATATATAAAAATAAAAATAAATTACAACTTTTATTTTCTTTAGGATATAAAAATAAATGAAATTACAAAAAATTATTTTATTAAAGATATAAAATTAAATTACAAAAAAACAACTTTTATTTTATTAAAGATATAAAATTAAATTACAAAAAATAAAAAACTTTTATTTTATTAAAGATATAAAATTAACTTACAATAAAAAATAACTTTTATTTTATTAAAGATATAAAATTAAATTACAAAAAATAAAAAAATTTATTTTATTAAAGATATAAAAATTAAATTACAAAAAAAACAACTTTTATTTTACTAAAGATATAAAAATTAAATTACAATAAAAAACAACTTTTATTTTATTAAAGATATAAAATTAAATTACAAAAAATAAAAACAACTTTTATTTTATTAAAGATATAAAATTAAATTACAAAAAAAACTTTTATTTTATTAAAGATATAAAATTAAATTAAAAATTATGAAAAATTATTTTATTAAAGATATAAAATTAAATTACAAAAATTTAAAAACAACTTTTATTTTATTAAAGATATAAACATTAAATTACAATAAAAATAAAAAATTTATTTTATTTAAGATATAAAATTAAATTAAATTACAATAAAAATTAAAAACATCTTTTATTTTATTAAATATATAAAAATTATAATAAAAAATAAAATAATGACATTTGAATCAATGTTGGTGCCGTCGAAATCAGTGCCATATAGGGGTGGTCGACGGTTACACGCTGGATTCCTCTTTCTTCTAGCTTCCGGCGGGGGTTGTGGAACCTCAGGCGGGGATTCTGGTTCCTGCAACAAAGGGGTCTGGTTGTGGGTGTTGGGAGGATGACCCACCTTGATAAAATATTGACTGGGGAGGTGTTTGCATCGCCTATGGCAGAGGTGTCTGAATCCCATAAGGCGAAGGAGATTGGTAAAAAGAAGAGCTCCCCGACGGCGCCTCGTGTGATCCTTCATGCGACGGCGGCCTATAGATCGGCTGGCCAGTCAGAGTAGTCGGGAACGGACTTGAACTGGGCCATGCATTCCAACCTACCATGGGACTAGGAAAAGGAAACATATAAGGGTTAGGATACATATAAGGGCTAGGGTACGCACCTGGCATAATTTGAAAAGGCTGTGATGTGGGTGTCGTTGGCTGAAGTGTTGAGCCCGGTGACTGTGTGGGCGCTGTTGATGGGCTTGGTGGTTGTGTCGGTGCTATTGATGGTCCCGTCTCATCACCCATTCTCCTTGGATTTAAAGGGCCCTATCATTCCCTTTGTTCACGAAGTTGCCATCGTCTCTCCTCTTTCGACAATAAATACAGCTTGCCAGGGATCCTAAACCATGGCATGTATTCCGGCATGCACGTTAACTCAAGAACGATGATCGATTCCCGAGTAGGTATATAATCATACTGGTTCTCCCACAATATGATATATACTGACCAAAATCTTGGCCAATCCGTATGCAATTACTGTAAGTCGACTTTGTGCTCATCATCGAGCACCTCAAGTGCCACGGGAATCTGTTGTCAGAATCCAAATTGACTGTAACATCCTAAAATTTAGAATTTTATGTGTTGCAATATTTCTTGCGTTAAGCTAGTTAAAAATATTAATTGTGTATGTTTAAGGATTCTATGAAGGCTCGGGGTTAAATTGGGCCCTAGTAAAAATTTGGTGTTTAAGCCTATTAATGAGAAATAGTAAGTGGCATCAATGCTTATGGAAATAAGTAAGTAATTGGCTAGCATAAATGAGCATATGGTAAAGAGGATGTGGTGTCACATGAAGGGCTTTAAGGGAAGAGGTTTGAATCCCCCTTGGTGCAAAATTTTGACTTTTTTTTGTTGTGTTCCTTCCCTAAGTGTTAGCCATGGTGGTATTTAAGGCAAGGAAGACTTTTTAATTATGGTATGGTGGCTAAGGAAATATGGTAAGGAGGAGGATAAGGGATAATGAAGGAAAGAATCAAAAGAAAAGGCAAGAGGAGGGAACATGTTGGCCTTTTCATGGGTGAATGTTTTGGAAAGTTTTGTTGGTCAGTTCTTGACCAACTTGTTATGGTATACACGGTTTGGGAAGGGATTTTTGGGGTAGCCAAATTTTCTTTTGTCTTTTGGAAAATTTTGTGCTTGTGAGGTTTACTCTCTCTTAGCATATTAGTGTTTCTCTCCTCAACTCTCTTTCTTTGTTTTGACCAAATACTCAATTGCATTTTTGTTTATTTTGTTCCTTTGTTGTGCCGAAATTCTCAATCCATTTACACTCATCCTTCTCTTGTTGCCGAAACACCCATTTCATATTGATCATCTTGACCATTTTGATCATTTTCATTTTTGTGTCAATCGAAACTCCCTAACACTTCTTCCTATCTTATTTTTCTCTTTTCTTTTCACTAGCCGAACCTATCAAGACCAAATCTCTTCTTCTTCAACTCTTTTTCTTTTGTGTTGGGCACTCTTTTATGATCGAATTCGTAAGGGACTCTATTCCCCTCTTTTCATTTTTTTTTTTTTTTTCAACTTAGTCGATTATGTGTGTCCATTACCAATCGGCATTTCACTTTGTTCTTTAGCAAAATATATCTCTTCTACTCTCTTATATTATGATCTTCTAGTGTAGAGTTATAGTGGGAAGGCCGAATAAATATTACCTTTAATTCATCCGTTGCTATAAACACATTCAGTGGGAATTGGTTTTATAACCATTAAGGTAAGGGTTTCGTCATGATTTATTTATTTTAATCTTTTTCATTGACTGGTTAGTTTGCTAAACGGAATAGAGGTTATGACTAAACATTTACTTTTAGGGACTAAATCGCTCGATCTATCCACTTGTGGATTCTACAGAAATAGAGGTAAGCTAAGCCCTTTTTCCTTAGACAATTGATATATATATATATATATCGTAATATCATTTTGACTAAGATTTTATCCGATGGAGGCTAGAGGTACTGACTTGAAAGGGAATGCGAGTGGAGAACACAAAATGAGTGAATCTGCGATCCCTGCTCCTAAATTCAAACGAAGGGTAGTATTGGCGGTTCGGGATTTTCCACCGGGTTGTGGACCATCATCCGAGGAGAATCGACAAATCATGGTCGTTCCGCTTGGTGTAGTTTTATATTAATAAAAATCTCGCCCGTTAGATTAATCGAGTGTTATGTTGTCATAGGTGCTGACGATCGAGACGGTTTAATCCTTACCATAATCAGGTGTGTAATCTCACACCGTAAATCTGTAAAATTATGTTTCTGTAACATGTCAAATTGTAGATTGTTAGCATTATACTGCTAAAATCGTAAAATTGGCATAAAATAAGGAATATGCTTAAAGTATACTATTTTGAAAGATTTGACAAAATTGGCATTAAGATTTTTAAAATTATGAAAATGCCCCTATGGGCCGTTATGTTAGAAATGCCCTAATGGGTCAATTATTATTGCTTAAATGGGCCTAATCCCTGTAATAAATTCTTGATAAAGGGTTGCTATTTATATGCAAACATCCTATTATGTATGTTGCATTATCATATATTGCATAGGTTGGGAAAGTGTTGAAGAGAAGTGTAGCCTAGTGGCATTGCCACAATAAACTGTTTATTATAATGTTTATACATGATATCGGTGGTTTGACTATAATAAAATATTATAAATGGCAATTTGCCTGCGTTTTGGTGTGATGGCGGGGTGGGTTGACTTGATCCCCACATGTGTGATGGTTGGTACGGGGGTGTGTTGGATGGATGGGTTGGGTTGCATATATATTCTATTATGTAAATGGGCTTAGGCGCAAGATATTGAAATATGGGTTCAGGCCCAGCGGACAACGGTAAGAAGATTACACACTGAGTTCTAGTAACTCACCTCATTTCCTTAACCCTTGCAGGTAATGCTCAGTGACGTGGACTTGGGCCATGGATGACTCGGTGGGGTCCATACTTCAGACATGGTGTTTTATTTTGAACTTTAAATTTCTATTACCATTCTCTTTACTATTTTGGGTTTTTATGTTGTAATAAGGCCTCTGGAATATTTTATTTTGCTATATGTTTGACGTACTTTTATTTTGCTTGAATTATTTGAAATGGAAATTTTTCTAAAACTTAAATTAAAGATTTCTTAAAATAGATTAACAAAGGGAATTCATAATTAGCTCTAACAAATATTTTAACTCAAAAATTTTCTCTCGAATTACCAACAATACTTTCAAAAGTCATGGTTTATAAGATCTCTAGTTTAGATTATCGATTTATCAAAATCAACCTTTTTGTAATACTTTATCAAATATTTTAAATCAAACTTGTTTTCTTGATTTTAACAAATAACCCTTTTTAGTAAGAACAAAAAAAATGACTTAACATGTTTTTCTCATGTGACATGTCAGATTTAGTCATAACGCATGGGCCGGGTTTAGGGTGTTACATTTTATGGTATCAGAGCTCAGTTTCAAAACTCAGCTGTGGTTTGGGTTCAAAAATGTTTTCCAAAGCTGTTTGAATTTTAAATGTATGTTTTAAAGAAAGTATGGCACCACAGGAATCCGGCACCAAGTCAAGTAAGTATATGTTTTATGATTATGATTATTGTGGTATGACTGTAGAAACACTATAGAACTTTTAGTTTTAGGAGTCAAAATTATAGAGATTGAGACTATAGGATGCGTTTTGCGAAAACAACTTTACTTCCTATACTTCATAAAATATTGTTTAATAAACACTGAAATAGCATATTGATTCATAAGACTTTTAATAAGACTAAATCAAATTAGCAAATATGAGTGCTAGAGGTCATGGACGCGGTAGACGTGGCCGTGGTAGAGGCCAAGGCACTAGAGTTGTACCTGAGGCATCGGGACATATGCCTGGAATGGACAAACCTGCGTCACCTATGACTGAAGCTAGGTCACATGATCATATGAGAGAGGACGACGCTCTGTCTCAAGCAATGTTGCGAGTTTTAGAAAGGGTTGCTGGGTCAAGAACTGGGTCAGCAGCTCGTGGGTCAATATCGGAGTGACTCAGATCGAATAGAGCTGAGGTTTTTAGGGGTATCTCGGGTGTGGCCCCAAACATAGCGAATACTGGCTTGAGGCTGTGGAGCGAATCATGGACGATCTGGATTGCACCGCCGAGTAGAAACTGAAAGAAGTGGTGTCCTTGCTGAGAGATGAGGCGTATCAATGGTGGCTCACTATTCGGGAAGGCACTCAGGCCGATCGTATTACCTAGGATTTCATTAAGACGGCATTCCAGGGAAAGTATGTTGGGGCTAGCTATGTGGATGCCTGAAGGAAGGAATTCCTAAATCTGGTCTAAGGAGGTAAGACTGTGGTAGCTTACGAGGCAAAATTTTTGCATCTGAATTGGTATGCCTGGAGAATAGTATCAACTGACTACAAACGATGTGTACATTTTGAGGATGGGTTGCGTGATGAGTTGCGGGTACTGATAGCCCCACAAAAGTAGAGGAACTTTGCCACACTGATGAAGAAAGCCAAGATAGCTGAAGAGGCTAAACACTCGAGCGGCAAAACTGAGACAAGGATAAAGGCAAGAGTAAGAGAGACTTTAGGTACTCAGGTCCTACTAGAGGTTTTCAAAAGAGGCCTAGAAATGAGGAGTCACCCGAGAGAGTACCAGCTGCTACTAATCAGTTATAGCCATGTGTGGATTATGGACAACTTCACTTGGGTGAATGCTAGAGGAGAATTAGTTGTTGTTACAGATGTTGTTCCAAAGATCATCGGTTCAGAGATTGCCCTCGATAGCCTACTTAGACTCAGGGTGTTCATAATGATGTTGCGCAGCAAGCTAGAGGCGCTCAGCAGCCGTCGAGAGGCCGTGGGTCAGGTCAATGTGGTAATGGTGTAGGATGAGGTCAAGGTACACCGGGTAGAGGTATCGGTAATAGGGGTAACATGGAGGCGAGACAGCCAGGTTTGGTTTATGCGGTCAGACGTCGAGAGGATGGTGATGCACCTGATGTAATAACCAGTACGTTCTTCATATCTGATGTACCTGTTACTACTTTGATAGATATTGGATCCATCTATTCGTATGTTGCTTGTGCTGTGTCTGGAACCTTAAGCATTAGATCTGAGGTTACTACTAGAGAAACAACTGTAATTAGCCCTCTAGGACAGTCAGTGGTAGTAAATAGGTTGTTTAAGGATGTGCCCTTAGAAATTCAGGGGGAAATATTTTTGGCGGACTTGATGGAACTACCATTCGATGAGTTCGAACTTATTTTGGGCATAGATTGGTTAGTGAAACACCGCGCGAACTTGGATTGTGCTGCAAAGCAGATGATACTAAGAACTTCAAAAGATAAGGAAGTGATGATGATAGGTGAAAGAAGAAACTATCTGTCCAATGTGGTATCTACTTTAAAGGAAAAAAAGTTGGTACAAAAGGGTAATGGAGCGTTCATAGCCTTTATTAGTACTTTGGATGCCAAAGAGTTGTCTGTTGAGAGTGTTAGAACAGTGAAAGAGTGTTCGGACATTTTTCTCGAGGAGCTTCCAAGATTGCCTCCGGATCGAGAGTTAGAGTTTGGCATTGAGTTGTTGCCAGGAATGGCTCCGGTGTCCATTACTTTTTATAGAATGGCGCTGAAGGAGTTAGCGGAGCTTAAAGCTCAGATTCAGGAGTTGTTGGATTGGGGATTCATTCGACCGAGTGTGTCACCGTGGGGAGCGTCGGTCTTGTTCGTTAAGAATAAGGATGGGTCGATGCGTATGTGCATCGATTATAGGCAGTTGAATAAGTTGACGATCAAGAATAGGTATCCGTAGCCGAGGATCGATGATCTGTTCGATCAGTTGCGAGGAGCTCCAGTTTTATTGAAGATAGATTTGTGATCGGGTTATCACCAGCTTAAAGTCAAGGAGGTGAATATTCATAAGACTGCATTTCAAACTTGTTATGGACATTACGAGTTCTTGGTGATGCCGTTTGGGTTGACTAATGCACTAACTACATTTATGAACATGATGAACCGGGTCTTCCAACCCTATTTAGATCGGTTTGTGGTGGTGTTCATAGATGACATCTTGGTGTACTTGAAGAATGAAGAAGAACATGATTCGCATCAGTGGTAGTATTGCAGATATTAAGGGAGAAGCAACTATTTTCCAAATTCAGTAAGTTTAAATTTTGGCTGAGGGAAGTGACCTTTTGGGGGCATATTGTGTCTACCGGAAGAATTAGAGTTGATCCTCGGATGGTCGAGGCTGTGCTGGATTGGAAGCTAGTCAGTGGCAAAAATTCAGAGTTTTCTAGGCTTGGCTGGGTATTATAGGCATTCCGTTGAGGGTTTTTGTTGATTACCGCAACCCTGATTAAGCTATTACGTAAGGGAGTACCATTTGTGTGGTCGGGTAAGCAGCAAGAGAGCTTTGAAAAATTGAAGAAGATTCTAACAGAAGCCGAGTATTGATTCAACCTGAGGCTGGAAAAGAGTTTATTGTTTATTATGATGCGTCACACAGGGCTTAGGATGTGTGTTGATGCAAGGAGGAAAAGTGGTGGTTTATGTATCTCGTCAATTAAGGTCGCACGAGGTGAACTATCCCATGTATGACTTGGAGTTAGCTGTAGTGGTGTTTGCTCTGAATATTTGGAGACACCATCTGTACAGTGAGAAGTCGATTATCTATATAGTTCATAAGAGTCTGAAGTACCTACTTACCCAGAAGGAGTTGAACTTAAGACAGCAGAGGTGGATAGAACTATTGAAGGACTATGACTTCTCAATTGAGTATCATCCAGGAAAGGCTAACGTGGTGGCTGATGCGTTAAGTCGAAAGGTAATATCAGATTTGAGAGCGATTTTCACTAATCTCAGTCTTTATGAAGATGGTAGTCTATTAGCCGAACTTCAGGTGAAGCCTGTTTGGGTAAGCCAGATCAAGGAAAAATAGTTGATAGATGAAGCATTGGGTTCTCGACTCCAGCAAGTGGAAGGTGGTGAGATAGGAGATTTTGGATTGAATTGAGATGGAGTATTGTGTTTCTACGGAAGAATGTGTATGCCCAAGGATTTGAAATTTAGGCAAATAATACTGCGTGAGGCATATAGTAGTCCATACGCTATGCACCTCGGGGGATACAAAATGTACCGAAATCTCTGTGAGTAGTATTGGTGGCAAAGTTGAAATGGGAGGTTACTAATTTCGTGAGCAAATGCTTAACATGTTAGCAAGTGAAGTCGAAACATCAATTGTCGTCGGGATTGCTACAACCGGTGTAAATTCCATTATGGAAATGGAAAAGGATAACGATGGACTTTGTTAGTGGGTTACCCTTATCGCCTACTAAGAAAGATTTCATTTGGGTAATAGTGGATCGGTTGACAAAGACTACTCATTTCCTACATGTTCGTATGGATTACTCATTATAGAAATTAGCCAAGTTGTATGTAGTAGAGATCATGAGGTTACATGGGGTACCAGTGTCTATTATATAGGACAAGGACCCTAGGTTTACATCACAGTTTTGAAAGGCTCTACATGAAGCTTTTGGAACAAAGTTAAATTTCAGCACGTAATTTCATCCTCAGATAGATGGTCAGTTAGAGAGTAATCCAGATTCTTGAAGATATGTTAAGAGGCTGTGTGATCGATTTTAGGGGCAGTTGGGAAGATTTTCTACCTTTGGCGAAATTTGCATACAACAACAGTTATAAATCCATCATCCAGATGGCACCCTACGAGGTGTTGTATGGTCGTAGGTGTCGTACTCCTACTTGTTGGACTGAGTTGGGGGAGCGAGAGTTATTGGGTCCAGAATTGATTTCGAAGACAGAGGAAAAAGTAAAGGTAACTCGGGCACGGTTAAAGGAAGCTTCGGATAGATAAAAATCATACGCGGACCTAAAGTGTAAGGATATAGAGTTTGCGGTGGGAGATCAGGTCTTTCTAAAGGTCTCACCTTAGAAGAAGATCTTTAGATTTGGACGGAAGGGCAAGTTGAGCCCTAGATTCATCAGACCATACCGTGTATTGAAGAGTGTTGGGCCAGTGGCTTATTAGCTTGAGTTACCTCAAGAGTTAAGTCAGATACATATCGTATTTCATGTCTCTATGTTAAGGCGTTATCGTTCGGATCCATCCCATGTTGTACCAGTGGAGGAAGTTGAGTTAAGACCTGACTTGTCCTTTGAAGAGGAGCCAGTACAGATTTTAGATTGGGACATTAAAGTGCTGAGAAGGAAGTCGGTGCCATTAGTCAAATTATTATGACGTAATCACAGATCGGAGGAAGCTACATGGGAGCCTGAGGACACGATTCGTAGTAGTATCCTCACCTCTTTTAATCAGGTAAATTTTGAGGATGAAATTTTCTTTAAGGGGGTAGAATTGTAACCTCCTAAAATTTAGAATTTTATGTGTTGCATTATTTCTTGTGTTAAGCTAGTTAAAAATATTAATTGTGTATGTTTAGGGATTCTATGAAGGCTCGGGGTTGAATTGGGCCCCAGTAAAAATTTGCTGTTTAAGCCTATTAAGGAGAAATAGTAAGTGGCATCAATACTTATGGAAATATGTGAGTAATTGGCTAGCATAAATGAGCATATGGTAAAGAGGATGTGGAGTGACATAAAGGGCTTTAAGGAAAGAGGTTCGAATCCCCCTTGGTGCAAAATTTTGACTTTTTTTTTGTATTCCTTCCCTAAGTGTTGACCATGGTGGTATTTAAGGCAAGGAAGACTTTTTAATTATGGTATGGTGGCTAAGGAAATATGGTAAGGAGGAGGATAAGGGATAATGAAGGAAAGGATCAAAAGAAAAGCCAAGAGGAGGGAACATGTTGTCCTTTTCATGGGTGAATGTTTTGGAAAGTTTTGTTGGTCAATTCTTGACCAACTTATTATGGTATACACGGTTTGGGAAGGGATTTTTGGGGTAGCCAAATTTTCTTTTGTCTTTTGGCAAATTTTGTGCTTGTGAGGTTTACCCTCTCTTAGCATATTAGTGTTTCTCTCCTCAACTCTCTTTCTTTGTTTTGGCCAAATACTCAATTGCATTTTTGTTCATTTTGTTCCCTTGTTGTGCCGAAATTCTCAATCCATTTACACTCATCCTTCTCTTGTTGTTGAAACACCCATTTCATATTGATCATCTTGACCATTTTGACCATTTTCATTTTTGTGTCAACCGAAACTCCATAACACTTCTTCCTATCTTATTTTTCTCTTTTCTCTTTACTAGCCGAACCTATCAACACCAAATCTCTTCTTCTTCAACTCATTTTCTTTTGTTCTGGGCACTCTTTTATGACCGAATTGGTAAGGGACTCTATTCCCCTCTTTTCATTTTTTTTATTTTTTTTCAACTTCACCGATTATGTGTGTCCATTACCAATCGGCATTTCACTTTGTTCTTTAGCAAAATATATCTCTTCTACTCTCTTATATTATGATCTTCTTCTAGTGTAGAGTTATAGTGGGAAGGCCGAATATATATTACCTTTGATTTATCTGTTGCTATAAGCACATTCAGTGGGAATTGGTTTTATAACCATTAAGGTAAGGGTTTCGTCATGATTTATTTATTTTAATCTTTTTTGTTGACTGGTTAGTTTGCTATACGGAATAGAGGTTATGACTAAATGTTTACTTTTAGGGACTAAATCTCTCGATCTATCCACTTGTGGATTCTACAGAAATAGAGGTAAGACAAGCCCTTTTTTCCTTAGACAATCGATATATGTATATCTCGTAATATCATTTTGACTAAGATTTTATCCAATGGAGGCTAGGGATACCGACTTGAAAGGGGAAGCGAGTGGAGAACACAAAAGGAGAAGATTTGTTATCCTACTCCTAAATTCAAACGAAGGCCAGTATCAGTGGTTCGGGATTTTCCACCAGGTTGTGGACCATCATCCGAGGAGAATCGACAAACCATGGTCGTTCACGATTTCGAGAGTAAGTATTAAAGATTGCTTGGTGTAGTTTTGGATTAATAAAAATCTCGCTCGTAAGATTAATCGAGTGTTATGTTGTCATAGGTCCCGACGATCGAGACGGTTTAATCCTTGCCGTAATCAGGTGTGTATTCTCACACCGTAAATTCGTAAAATTTTGTTTCAGTAACATGTCGAATTGTAGATTGTTAGCATTATACGGCTAAAATCATAAAATTGGCATAAAACGAGGAATATGCTTAAAGTATACTATTTTGAAAGATTTGACAAAATCAACATTAAGATTGTTAAAATTACGAAAATACCCCTACAGGTTGAATTACAAAGATGCCCATACGGGCCGAATTACGAAAATGCCCCTACGGGCTGAATTACGAAAATGCCCTAATGGGCCATTATGTTAGAAATGCCCTAATGGGTCGATTATTATTACTTAAATGGGCCTAATCTCTATAATAAATTCTTGATAAAGGGTTGCTATTTATATGCGAACATCCTATTATGTATGTTGCATTATCATATATTGCATGGGTTGGGAAAGTGTTGAAGAGAAGTGTAGCCTGGTGGCATTGCCACAATAAACTGTTTATTATAATGTTTATACATGATATCGGTGGTTTGACCATAATAAAATATTATAAATGGCAATTTGCATGAGTTTGGTGTGATGGCGGGGTGGGTTGACTTGATCCCCACAGGTGTGATGGTTGGTACGAGGGTGTGTTGGATGGATGGGTTGGGTTGGGTTGCATACATTGCTTATATATATATTCTGTTATGCAAATGGGCTTAGGCGCAAGATATTGAAATATGGGTTCAGGCCCAGCGGACAACGGTAAGAAGATTATACACTGAGTTCTAGTAACTCACCCCGTTTCCTTAACCCTTGCAGGTAATACTCATTGATGTGGACTTGGGCCATGGATGACTCGGTGGGGTCCATACTTTAGGCATAGTATTTTATTTTGAACTTTAAATTTCTATTACCGTTCTCTTTACTATTTTGGGTTTTTATGTTGTAATAAGGCCTCTGGATTATTTTATTTTGCTATATGTTTAACGTACTTTTATTTTGCTTGAATTATTTGAAATGGAAATTTTCTAAAACTTAAATTAAAGATTTCCTAAAATAGATTAACAAATGGATTTCATAATTAGCTCTAACAAATATTTTAACTCGGAAATTTTCTCTCGAATTATCAACAATATTTTCAAAAGTCATGTTTTATAAGATCTCTAGTTTAGATTATCGATTTATCAAAATCAACCTTCGAGGTTTGTAATACTTTATCAAATATTTTAAATCAAACTTGTTTTCTTGATTTTAACAAATAACCCTTTTTAGTATGAACAAAAAAATGACTTAACATGTTTTTCTCATGTGACATGTCAGATCTAGTCATAACGCATGGGCCAGGTTTGGGGTGTTACATTGACGCAGAACCTGATCTGATTGGTGCATCTCCAAGGTGGCATAGTTGATCAATAGGACCTTCACATGCCAAATGTTCGAATTTTGAAAGAACTCATCCAGAATTACTGCCCAAATTGACGGATCCTCGTATGGTGTCCATTCAAACTATATTAACATGATAAAATATTAGTTATATACTAAATACTAAATACCAAATACTAAATACTAAATACGAAATACGAAACGATTATTTTATTACGAAAATATAATTTATTTAATACTTACTTGTGCTTCCGACTGTTGCTCTAATAGAAGCCGTATATCTTTAAGCGATGTAAGTATTCCAACATAACTCGCCAATGGTTCCACCTAATTAAATAAATTTTTAGCATAAAATTATATTTTAAATCTAGGTAATAATTGTAAAATATAATATTAAATTTACCTCGTTATGAGTGGAATGTATATGGGCTGTCGACTCGAAGACGTAAAAATGGAAATCGAAACCGTGCCCATGATTGCAGTAGTGATAGGCAACCTCTGATTTTCGCTTTATTCGACCGCGTCACCCCGCACATCTCCCGATACGTTTTTGCTAGCATGATAGACCCCCAACTCAATTCAACGACTGCTCTAAAATCAACGAGTTTCAGCAGTCATCTCAGATCTACGAGGTTCCGTGATAAGTCCGGCATCAGATAGCCTCCAATCATCTCAAGAATGTATGCCCGAGCATACCGTATTCTTTCTATTTCAGTCAAATCATTATCCGGCTCTGGGAATGTGTCTCGTAACCAGCCCATCTCGATCCGACCTCCGTAAATGTTATCCGAAATAGCACTCAAAAGCTCATAGCATATGGCTCCCCAATCGCCAGAAGTTGCGGACCCGATGACTATGTACCCATCCACCGACAATCCTAATTGCAAATGCACGTCTTCTAGAGTGATTGTACACTCTCCGCATGGAAGATGGAAAATGTGCGTCTCGGGTCTCCACCTCTCTATCAACGAACTGATTAACTTCGGGTCCAACTTGCACCCCCAGCCTATCGTGGCCACGTGCCAAAAACCCGCTTCCATAAGTAATTCTCGATCAACAATGATGGCGAGACTGCATATTGCGTATATAGCATTGCAACACCTGATCTACGACTATTTAAAAATTATAAAATAAAATTTAATTAAAATTGCATAAACCTAAAAAATATTAAATAGTATTGAAAATTAAAATTAAAACTTACCATTGTCATTTGATCGACGGAGATGTGTTTATTGTCGAGAAGAATTAATTCTCCGGCCATTGCTAATACGATTGAATATTTTTAAATTTATCAAAAACAATATTTCAAAAAAGTTTTAAAAATGGCCTTTTTTGTAAATATTAAAGGACTATTGTGAAATTTGTGAGGAACATTAAAGGAATTTGAGAGAAATTTGAGAGGAATTTTGGAGAAAGTTGAGAGAAATTTGAGAGAAAGTTGAGAGAAATTTGAGAGAAAAATGAGTAAGGACTTTTGTGTGAAAAAAATAAAAGGGTGGGGGGTTTTATAGTTTTTTATTTTTGACCGTTGGAGGGCAAAAGTGAGTCCACAAGGGAGTGTTTTTGCCACATCAGCAAAGTGCGCCCTCAAGGATGCTTTTTTTTGCTGATGTGGCACAAAGCGCTCCCTCGTGGACGCGCTTTCCTGATTTATCCCCTGAAAATGCGCTGACGTGGACGCGTTTTTGGGAGAAATGACCTTTTTCTGGTAAATAATTATTTTTTAGGTCCTTTTCCGTAAATTTTGTTAAAATTTGGTATTTTCTGGTAAATTGGCCAAAAATGTGAATAGAAAATAATTATTATTATTATTTAACTTTTTAAATCTTTTTTGCCATGACTATCAATGCAATTTTTCTCGTTTAAATTTTAAATTTTTTAATTTTCTTTTTGCAAAGGCAAAAATAGAAGTATATGCCACTATTGAAATTATTATGTTGCAAATAAATAAATAATTATTTTAGACTAATTATAAAGAGATTTTAAACTTTAATCAAAAGTAAAAAATGTCATGTCAAGAATATGTTAGTGGATTAATGGAATTTTGAACGATAGTGACTAATTCGATTAATTATCTAAATTAGAGTAACTAAATTGACAAAATAATTTTAAAGTGACTAAAATAGGAACGATACTATTTTAGGGTGACTTGCAACAGTAGTTTACCCTAATAGTTATTGTACAATTATGATATCATAATGTGCATTATTTTATTAATGTTATGCAACTTAAACCTTAAATGTGAAACTTGTTTTGTGGTAGATTATAATATATACAATTAACATTATATAATCAAAGTGGATTATTAATGATATGTTTCCTATATACAATTATATTATCATAATATATATTTTTATATTAATTATATTTAAGCTTAAACCCAAAACGTGTAACTAACTTTGTGATAGATTTAATATATAAAATTAGAATTCTATAATTAAGGTAGATTATTAATTATATGTGACCCTATATACGATTATGATATTATAATGTACATTTTATATTAATGATACATAATCTTAAACCTTTAAGGTGTAACTAACTTTATAGTAGATTATATGTAACAATCCAATTTTCAGTTGTGTCGGAAAATGCGGCTTCATAACCTCATTTCCATAAATCGAGTCCGTAAATATTAAACATGAATATTTACAGAGTCTATAAATATTAAATATGATTATAAACCACAATTGTATCCAAACATCATTTACCTAAACATGTCAATATTGCTATTTTCCAAACATAATAACCTAGTTCAAATATGTACTAAAACATGTCACGAGTAACCATTTTCAAACCATCATCAACATGCCAAAAGACCATACATTTCAATTACCAAAAGGTGGCCAAAAAGACCTAACTTAACAAGCATTATAAGTCCATCAACCAAACATAAACTTCAATGGCACAAACATACCAAAACTTCATTCACAAAAAACCATTACAAAACAACCTCTACATGCCATTATTATCTTTGGCCAAAATTACTCAAAAACTATTGAATTGATTGTTGGATTGTAACATCCTAGATTAGGGGTTATGCGTTTGTGCATAATTCATGAGTAGTAGGTTTTGGCGGTGTTTGGAAGTGAATTTTTTAAAATCCTAGGAAGTGAATTAAGGTTTTTAAAATCTTAGGATGGAAGATGAAAGCTTTGGACAATTATTGGTTTTAAGTTAAAAACAAGAAGTGATGTGGAAAAGTGGCAAATGTATGGAAATGTATGGAAATGTAACCCGAGGTGCAAGAAATGTATGGAAATGTAAAATATAAGAAATGTATGGAAATGTCACGGAAATGTAAGAAATGATTTAGAAATGTTAAGTTTCAAAAGAGGAAAGTGAACATTTTGGAAACTTGGAAATGTTAAGTTAAAAGAGGAAAGTGAACATTGTGGAAATGCTAAGTTAAAAGAGGAAAGTGAACATTTACTAAACTAGGAAAATGATTCAAAAGAGGAAAGTGAACATTTATGGAAACTAGGAAATGATTTAGAAATGATTCAAAAGAGGAAAGTGAACATTTAAAACTAGGAAATGTAAGGAAATGTCAAGTTTAAAGAGCCAAATGAAAATTTTTGGAAACTTAGAAATGACTTAGAAATGTCGAGTTTTAAAGTTTAAAAGAGGAAATTAAGGCAAGGTAGCCTTAAGAGAAAAAGTATGTGAAATTTGACACACAAACAGGCTTGGAAAAGTGGCCTGA
Source organism: Gossypium rotundifolium (assembly GCA_025506655.1). Lineage (NCBI taxonomy): Eukaryota > Viridiplantae > Streptophyta > Magnoliopsida > Malvales > Malvaceae > Gossypium > Gossypium rotundifolium. The sequence continues at coordinate 152,167,196 of CP106733.1, read as the reverse complement.
AGATGCCACTTAGGGCCTCTGGAAATGGCGCCACATGCACGTGTATTTGGGCCAGGGATCGAGCCACTTAGGAAGCAAATAAAAGAAGTTTTATTTTGCTACAAAGAGCAGAGAGGTGGACTGCATGTGGGCTCCTAAAAGAGGAGTTTTATTTCCTTTAGAATTTCGGCTAATTAGGAGATAATTGTTGGATTAATTCTTTTGATAAAGTGATAATTATCACATAGGAAGAGTGGTGGCCAAATAGGGGACTCTAGCCTAGTAATTTCGGCTATAAAAGGGAAAGAAGGCCATTCATTCATTCATTCATTCACTCTTCCTTTTCTAAATTTCTTAAGCAGATTCTCCTCTCTCGTCGAAATTCCTACAGTTTTATTCTTCCTTCTCTTTTCTTTCTAATCCCTCCAAAAGCCGAAAGTTATGAGAGCATCATTTAGCCATAGCCGAATCTCTGAAGGTTGAAGTGAAGGTGCAATCGATTCCTTCAAATAAGGGTAAGATCCAAGTTTAGTTTCCATTCTTTTATATTTTAGGCTTATCGAAATTTAGGGACTAATTTCAATTATTAATCTTGGTCAATCATGGAAGGAGAAGTTCTTTTCCGAAGGTACACCATAGGCAGCGTGTTCCCTAGTTATTCGGTGAATTTGGGATTTAAGATCCTTAAGGTAAGTGACTATGAATATTCGGCCAAGACCCTATTTTTGTAGTAGATCTGTTATTATATGTTTTAAGCTGAAAACTAACCGATTCAAGGGATCTAGTTAGTAGCCGATTTCCAAAGGGCAAGAATACAAGTTTCCAGGATTTGATTTTTTTATTCAGTCGGCATTAAGGTAAGTACACAAATCCTATTAGGATTTGGTTTTATGGCCGAATAGGCCTTTGCTAAATATACCATGTTGGCCAAATGTAGGCATTAAAAACTTAAAGCAGTAGGTCAGATTTCGGATTTTCAGTGAAGTTGTTAAGCGAATCAGGTGTGCACCTCACACTAATCTTAATAGATTTATGGCTTAAACTTGATATATGTGTTAATATGAAAGTGTAAGAATGTGGCTAAAGTACCATGTTATGGTACAAAGTACTCAGGTACGTTTTCCTACTCCTACTAGGATTACGAAATATGTTATACTTAACATGTGAAAAGTGACATGAATGTGAATTTAAGTATGATATGCATGATATGAATAATATGGGGCATTCGGGTTATTTGAGAAAGGGGAAGTGAATGTGATGACTTCGGTCTCACTATCTGAATGTGGTGACTTCGGTCACATTATCTGAATGTGGTGACTTCGGTCACATTATCTAAATGTGGTAACTTCGGTTACATTATCTGAATGTGGTGTCTCATGGCACAACTATTTAATCTGGTGGCTATGCCACGAATTTTATATGGGCGATGAGCACGTCGACTGCAGCGACTGCCTTCGATGGAATGTAGCGGATGGAGGGTTGACTTAGTAGTCCCCATGGTGTGCAGGATGGTACGGGTGGAGTGTAGCGGATGGCATATAGGTTTGGGTTCGGGATTGCATCATTATTTTGAATCATTAAATGTGAAAATATGATACGTATGAATATGATTTGTTATGCCTGAATTTGTTAAGACTTAGTGTTTGTGTACACATTGAGTCTATTTGACTCACCCCGTTGTGGGAACATGTTTCAGGTGACGATCAGTGATGGATCGGGTTCGGCAGAAGCTTAGGGATGGCCATGCACAGCAAGAAATTTACGACTTGGACTTTTATTTTATTTAAGTAATTTAAAGTTTATTTTGATTTTAATTTTGGGAAATTATTTGATGTAATAGGCCATAGTAGCGATTACCTTACTTTTATTTATTGAGCATACAATCTTTATATTTATTAAAAGATTAAGTAAATTTAATTTAATTCAAAGCCCAAACGTTTTCACCTAAATCAAAAGGATTTTTAATAACGAAATAAACCAGCTTTTCAACTCAAGCCCAACCCAAAACAATCTTTCTTTCAAAACACACAAGTTTTTCCTAAGTAACAAAAGAATTTGAAATGGTTTACACCGGGAACATACTAGATCCGGTCCGGGCTTGTGGGCCGGGTGTGGGTGTTTCAATTTGGTATCGAGCCCGCTTTAAACTCTCGCCTTGGGTTTAAGGCCCAAAATGTTTTCAAAGTTAAGCCCAAAAAGAATTTTTGTGAATTAAGTAGGTTTTTCTGGCATGGCCCACTAAGTCTCCGACCCGAAGTCCACCAGGTAAGTACCCCTATCTCTTGTGTGATTTATGATATGAATTGTAGAAGGGTAGAAATGGAACGTAGATTAGTATGATAAGTACTTGAACCCTAGGACTAGTATACCTCAACAAAAACATAAGACTTAAATGCCTAATTAAACAAACCTGTGGTTGAGTCACCGAGTTAGGGTGTGGCAACCATGGTACGCATGTCTAGGATTGGCTTCAGTGGGAGCTTGGAATTTAAGCAGTCAATGACTCACCTCCTCTCCGCTCGAATCCTACCTGGGTCGTAGCCTCGGTTCACCCTAACCAAGAGGACTTATACATGGGCTAAACCCCTAACTAAAACCCGAAAGGGACTAGCCGTATTTTATGGAAACCCTAGTTTTAAAATTTCTAAATTATTTTCTTGATTTGAAAAAGATTATTTTTATAAAATTTTCTTGAAATATTTGATTTATAAAATTACAAAATACTCCAAATGGTAAAATTACAAAAATGCCCTTGGTTTATGAAATTTTAAAATACCCACGCTTCTATCAAAATTTCATTACATTATAAAATGTTCAAAACCCTAATTTACAAAATGACAAAATACCTGATTTTAGAAAAGATTACGAAATTACCCTACCCTACAAATTACCGAAATACCCCGAAGTTACAAAATTACCGAATCGACCACGATCTTTAAAAATTTTTGCAACAACACCGATTTGGAAAACAAATTCTCAAAACAACCTTCAAGTTTTATAAATTCCAAAATATCCGTGATTTATTAAGATTTACAAATTCACCCAAGTTAATTACCAAAATACCTCAATTTCAAAATTTTCCAAAATACCCCGGAATGCAAAATTTCCAAGATACCCTCATTGACAAAAACACCAAGGAACCTTGTTTCGATAAATTGCGAAAAATACCCCTGTAAGTCAAATTACTAAAATACCCCTAGGTAGTGGAAAAACAACAACAATGAAAACTACAACATTTCTCTGAATGAACAAAAGTTCATAATTGATTGATGGATGTATAAATGTAAAGACTGTGTGCATGTATGAATACGAAAGAACCACTTCTAAAAATTCTTTCCATAAAACTTCTTCGCGGTTAATCAGTGAAACAAAATTTTTTTAATACATAAAACTTCTTAATTAGATTAAATCGTGATGTTAGAAATGAGTTCGAGGGGCGTGAACTTAGAGATTGTGCCCGGAAAGTATGATGGTTCTATTAAGATCGAGTCTTGCGTAAGCATAGTCTTGGTGAGAAGGATTGTACGATTGTTAGTAAGTAATTTCGAGGACAAAATTATTTTAAGAAGGGTAGAACTGAACATCCTAGATTAGGGGTTATGCGTTTGTGCATAATTCATGAGTAGTAGGTTTTGGCGGTGTTTGGAAGTGAATTAAGGGTTTTAAAATCCTAGGATGGAAGAAAGCTTTGGACAATTATTGGTTTTAAGTTAAAACAAGAAGTGATGTGGAAAAGTGGCAAGGGCGCCACCTAAGGTGCAAGGGTTATGGCATCAAGTGAAGTACTTTGAGGGAAGAGGTTAGAATCCCATTGTGTGCATTTTTGCTTAATTTTATGAAATAGCATGTTTACTGTGATATGTGGTGTGCATTTTTAGAACCTTGGAAATGTAAGGAAATGTATGGAAATGTATGGAAATGTAAGGAAATGTATGGAAATGTATGGAAATGTATGGAAATGTATGGAAATGTATGGAAATGTAAGGAAATGTATGGAAATGTAAGGAAATGTATAGAAATGTAAGGAAATGTAGGGAAATGTCCTTGAAATGTAAGAAATGATTTAGAAATGTTAAGTTTCAAAAAGAGGAAAGTGAACATTTTGGAAACTTGGAAATGTTAAGTTAAAAGAGGAAAGTGAACATTTTGGAAATGCTAAGTAAAAAGAGGAAAGTGAACATTTACTAAACTAGGAAAATGATTCAAAAGAGGAAAGCGAACATTTATGGAAACTAGGAAAATGATTTAGAAATGATTCAAAGAGGAAAGTGAATATTTCGAAACTAGGAAATGTAAGGAAATGTCAAGTTTAAAGAGCCAAACGAAAATTTTGGAAACTTAGAAATGACTTAGAAATGTCAAGTTTTAAAGTTTAAAAGAGGAAATTAAGGCAAGGTGGCCTTAAGAGAAAAGTATGTGAAATTTGACACACAAACAGGCTTGGAAAAGTGGATCAAGATGCCACTTAGGCCTCTGGTAATGGTGCCACATGCAAGTGTATTTGGGCTGGGATCGAGCCACTTAGGAAGCAAATAAAAGAAGTTTTATTTTGCTACAACGAGCAGAGAGGTGGACGACATGTGGGCTCTTAAAAGAGGAGTTTTATTTCCTTTAGAATTTCGGCTAATTAGGAGATAATTGTTGGATTAATTCTTTTGATAAAGTGATAATTATCAATAGGAAGAGTGGTGGCCAAGTAGGGGACTCTAGCCTAGTAATTTCGGCTATAAAAGGGAAAGAAGGCCATTCATTCATTCATTCACTCTTCCTTTGTCGAATTTCTTAAGTAGATTCTCCTTTCTCTGCTGAAATTCCTACAGTTTTATTCTTCCTTCTCTTTTCTTTCTAATCCCTCCAAAAGCCAAAAGTTGTGAGAGCATCATTTAGCCATAGCCGAATCTTTGAAGGTTGAAGTGAAGGTGCAATCGATTCCTTCAAATAAGGGTAAGATCCAAGTTTAGTTTCCATTCTTTTATATTTTAGACTTATCAAAATTTAGGGACTAATTTCGATTATTAATCTTGGCCGAATCATGGAAGGAGAAGTTCTTTTCCCGAAGGTACACCATAGGCCGCGTGTTCCTTAGTTATTCGGTAAATTTCGGGATTTAAGATCCTTAAGGTAAGTGACTATGAATATTCGGCCAAGACCCTATTTTTGTAGTAGATCTATTATTATGTGTTTTAAGCTGAAAACTAAGCGATTCAAGGGATCTAGTGAGTAGCCGATTTCAAAGGGGGGAAGAATACAAGTTTCTGGGATTTGATTTTTTTTATTCAATCGGCATTAAGGTAAGTACACAAATCCTACTAGGATTTGGTTTTATGGCCGAATAGGCCTTTGCTAAATATACCATGTTGGCCGAATGTAGGCATTAAAAACTTAAAGCAGTAGATCGAATTTCAGATTTTCAGTGAAGTTGTTAAGCGAATTAGGTGTGTACCCCACACTAATCTTATTATATTTATGGCTTAAACTTGATATATGTGTTAATATGAAAGTGTAAGAATGTGGCTAAAGTACCATGTTATGGTACAAAGTACTCAGGTACGTTTTCCTACTCCTACTAGGATTACAAAATATGTTATACTTAACATGTGAAAAGTGACATGAATGTGAATTTAAGTATGATATGCATGATATGAATAATATGGGGCATTCGGGTTATTTGAGAAAGGGAAGTGAATGTGATGACTTGGTCTCACTATCTCGAATGTGGTGACTTGGTCACATTATCCGAATGTGGTGACTTTGGTCACATTATCCGAATGTGGTAACCCGGTTACATTATCTCGAATGTGGTATCTCATGACACAACTCTTAATCTGGTGGCTATGCCACGAATTTTATATAGGCGATGAGCACGTCATTGCAATGACTACCTTCGATGGAGTGTAGTGGATGGAGGGTTGACTTAGTAGTCCCCACGGTGTGCGTGGATGGTACGGTGGAGTGTAGCGGATGGCATATAGGTTTGGGTTCGGGATTGCATCATTATTTTGAATCATTAAATGTGAAAATATGATACGTATGAATATGATTTGTTATGCCTAAATTTGTTAAGACTTAGTGTTTGTGTACACATTGAGTCTGCTTTGACTCACCCGCTGTGGAACATGTTTGGTGACGATCGGTGATGGATCGGGTTCGCGAAGCTTGGGGATGGCCATGCACAAAGAAGAAATTTACGACTTGGACTTTTATTTTATTTAAGTAATTTAAAGTTTATTTTGGTTTTAATTTTGGGAAATTATTTGATGTAATAAGGCCGTAGTAGCGATTACCTTACTTTTATTTATTGAGCATACATGTAACACCCCAAACCCAAATTTCATGAGCCCCGAATTGATCCGGTATGTCACAGGGTAAAAACGTTTTGAAAGATTTTGATGTGTGGTGAAAATCTGAAGAAAATATGTTAAAGTTATAAAACAGTGTTTGATAAAACTCAGGAGGGATTGATTTTTTTCAAACTTGGTTGTGTTGAAGACCTTTGAAAACATTTGATCATTCAAAATTTAAAGAACTTTCAAAACCATGATTGACTTGGTGAATTTTGCTACCCGATGGTAACATCTTTGAAAACCCATAGGAGTTATTAAATTTGAATGTTACTTTTAACCGATTCACTTAATATTTATAATTTCATTTGTAATATAGTTTAAGTAAAATAAAACAACTATATAAACATCCAAATAATAATTAGCGGCCTTATTACAACCCAAAATAAGAATTTAGTAAATAAACAAACTTAAACTGAATCAAATAAAATTCCAAATCCCAAAGAACAAGCATGGCCGCCTCGAGTCCTCTCCGGCTCCATCTCCGCGATCTACTCATCTGCAAAATGGTAAGGGAAGGGGTGAGTCACCAAGACTCAGTGTGTAAATCCCCCCACCCGGAAATGCAACTCATACACAAATTATTAATAGACAAGCAAACATGCAACCCAACTAACCATCCGTACTCCTTTAACTACCCCGTGTGGTCAAAACCACTGGTGGTCAAAACCACTGGTGACTAGAGTCACAAATCAAGTGATGGGGCCAACCCATCGTGTGGTCAAAACCACTGAAGACTATAGGTCACAATTATCATAATGTGGTCAAAACCACTGGTGGTACCAAACCACTGGGACTTAGTCACAATTTATCAATGGTGTGGTCAAAACCACTGGTGACCGGAGTCACAATTAAACTGATGGGGCCAACCCATCTTGTGGTCAAAACCACTGGTGACAGTCCATAGAGATCATCCCCCTCCTCTCATTAATCCCACCATCATCATGCTTACATAACAAACATCATAATCCCATATATCATGGTTTATGTATAGCATAGCACTCAACAGCATATGATGGCATACACAAACATACATCATAGATCTCGTAATAGGGGACTTACCCGGAATCCATGCTCATGTCTACAAGCAAATCACTACCACAATGATTAAAAGGCAACATAATAGCAATGCTAACTAATAAAGTGTGTAAAGAGTTTTACACACCTATTTAACCGTAGATCTAAGGGGAAATCCCAAATCTATGCGATATCACAAAATCCCGAAAGTAATCCCGTATTTCTCCTACAATAGGCAAACACCCAAACCTTTAGATCTAATAGCCATTCGGCTATACTAATAATCTCGAAGGATATGTCTTACTTGAAATAACACTCACCTTGGTTGCTGATTTGGTCTCCTACCAAATCCCAAAACTGCATTTATTCCTGAAATCGTTGAATCCTTATATGGCACATGTTGGTTTCGGCATTAGGCATTAATTCTTAACAAATGGCCCTTAGCCGAAACTATCTATTACTTACCAAAACAGATTGAAATCCCGGAAGACTTCATCAAAGCCCCTTAATGTTACCTACACATAAGAGAACACATCACCTTCATCTTAAGAACACATTCGGCCAACCTTACCAAGGCCTATTCTTACTTTTGGCACACTAAAAGGAAAAGAAAAGGAACCGAATGTTAGAGTGACACACTTACCACCCTTTGAAATTGACAGCACCTTATTTAGGGGGATTCGGCTTATGCCCCTTATGGTAAGGGATATTCGGCTAGCAACAAATGAAAGGTGAAATTTTGATTAAAAGAGGGAGGTAGGTTCGGCCAAGTAGAAGAAAAGAAGAAAGGAATTTTTGAAGATTTTTGGGCAATGTGGCTAGAGAGAATTCGGCCAGCAACAATTGGAGAGAAAAAGAAGAGAAATTTGATGAATTTCGGCACCTCCCTAATGTGATAAAACCGATTGTGGATGGCCCTAAGGAGTCTTACATTCGGCCATCTCCTCATTTGTGATAATCTTCCATTTTCCAAATATCACCCATTGAAATAAAGCAAGATTTATCTCCTATCCACCTCTTCAAAATAAAAGAAAAACAAAACTAATAACACTACTCTTCCAGCCGAAATTAAGTGCAAAAAAATTAAGCTTATCCTTATCAACTTAAGAGTCCAAAATCAGGCCATTAGCTCACTCCCCCCTAACGCCAGCATGCATAAAAAAAAAACCCATTGCTGCCCATGCCACTCGAACATGGGACCTCACTGCCGCAGCCCCTTACAACGTTCCATGCCACTCTTCCACATCGACTTTCATGTCCATAATCCTCACCATTTATTTTTAAGGCCTTCCTAGCCCATCACCCTATGCATAATGCAAAAGAAAAATAAAACTCCCAATGCGCAAACTTGGCAGCTCGAACCCAAGACCTGCGCCCATCGTCACCTCCAAGCTCTTAAGTGGCGCATGAAAGCCACTTTGCTACTGACTCATTTCGTGACATAAACCCCTTACAATCTCTTTTAAGCGCTCCTTCCTTAACTCCCTTTTGCCTTAACGCCAACGGCAAAAATAAAACATTCTTGTGCTTCCACTAGGACTCGAACGTGAGTCCTCCCTCCTGCACTCCCTTGCACCTTAGTGCCTCAAGCCACTATGCTAATTTATTCCTTGTGTCATGCTTCTCCTGAAATTTCTCTTAACCCCTATCTCACCTTGTTTCCTCCTCTAAAGCACTGAAAAGAAATTTCAGCCCTAAGTCAGACCTAGCCCAGGGTTATGACTAGACCCTAAAACATATCAAGTGATCATAGTATTCATTTCTTTTCAAGCAAGCACATGAAAATAATAAAATTGCAAACAACCCCTAATTTAGGATGTTACAGTTCTACCCCCCTTAAAAATAATTTCATTTCAAAATTACCCGGATCAAGAGTTGGGGTATTCTCGTCAGATCACATCCTCGGGTTCCCATGTGGCCTCCTCGGTACCATGGTTTCGCCATAGCACTTTTACCAAAGGCACTGACTTCCTCCTCAAAACCTTGACATCTCGATCCAAAATCTGTACTAGCTCCTCCTCGAAAGACAAGTCTGAGTTCACCTCAATTTTCGCAACCAAAGACTACATGTGAGGATCGATCGATAGCGCCTCAGCATCGAAACATGGAAGACGTGATATATCTGGCTCAATTCTGTTGTCAACTCAAGCTGGTAAGCTATCGGTCCCACACGTTTCAACACCGTGTACAGTCTGATGAACCTAAAGCTTAGCTTACCCTTCCGGCCAAACCTCAGCACCTTCTTCCAAGGTGATACCTTCAGGAAGACCTTATCACCCATCGCATATTCAACCTCTTTGCGCTTAAGATCGCCAGAGGATTTACGCTCGTCCGATGCCTCCTTAAGACGAGCCCAAATTACTCTAACCTTATCCTCCGTCTCCGCCACTAACTCGACCCAACATCCGCCGCTCTCCTAGTTCCGTCCCAACATGTAGGAGTGCGGCATTTCGACCATACAAATACCTCATATGGTGCCATCTCAATACTAAGCTGATAACTATTATTATAAGTGAATTACGCCAAAGGTAGGTACTCCTCCCAACTACCACGGAAGTTCAAAACACGCCCTTAACATATCTTTCAACACCGGATTACCCTCTTTGATTGTCCATCAGACTGTGGGGGAAAAACCGTGCTAAAATTTAACTTCATGCCTAACTCTTGATGTAAAGCCTTCCAGAATCTCGACGTGAACCGGAGATCTCGGTCAGAGATAATGGACACCGGTACTCCATGCAACCGCACTATCTCTGCTATATACAGCTTGGCTAACCTTTGAAGCGAGTAGTCAACCTTACCAAGTATGAAATGGGCCGACTTAGTCAACCGGTCTACTATCATCCAAATCGCATCTTTCTTCTTCATGTGGGGAAGCCCACTTACGAAATCCATAGTAATCTCCTCCCACTTCCACTGTGGGATCTTTACCAATTGTAATGACTCGATAGAAATTGATGCTCACCTTAACTTACGGCATGTCGACACTTACCCACTAACTTCGGTTATTTCCGCTTAAGACCCGACCACCAAAATTGCTCCCTTAAATCCCGATACATCTTCTCGCTTCGGGTGCATAGCGTCACGGACCGCTATGAGCTTTTTTAAGAATTTTCTACCTCAAATCATCATCCTTAGGCATACATACTCTCCCTTGAAAATACAACACTCCATCACTACCTAAGCTGAACTCTTCGGCCTCACTGCTCTGTACTTGCAACCTCCGAGTACTCAAAACTTCATCGGTCATCTGCCTTTCTTTGACCTCATCAATCCAAGATGGCTTCACTTGCAACTCTGCCAAAAGGCTCCCATCCTCATAGAGACTTAGGTGAGCAAACATTGCTCGCAAATCCGCTACCACCTTTCGGCTCAATGCATCAACTACCACATTAGCCTTACCCGGATGGTATTCGATTGAGCAGTCATAGTCCTTTAGCAACTCAATCCACCTCCGCTGCCTCAGATTTAAATCTTTCTGAGTCAAGAGGTACTTCAGACTCTTGTGATATGTGTACACAACCGACTTCTCCCCATACAGATAGTGCCTCCAAATCTTCAAAGCAAAAACCACAACAGCCAATTCCAAATCATGTGTCGGATAGTTAACTTCGTGAGGCCTTAACTGCCGTGACGCATAAGCAACCACCTTCCCTTCTTGCATCAACACACACCCTAAACCAGTATACGATGCATCGCAATACACAGTGAATTCCTTTCCTGCCTCCGGCTGAATTAAGACCGGTGCTTCACAAGATCCTCTTGACTTATCGAAACTCTCTTGTCGCTTCTTAGACCACACAAACGAAACTCCTTTTCTCGAAGAATTTAGTCAGCGATCTCGCGATTAAGGAGAAATTTTTGATAAATCTTCGGTAATATCCTGCCAACCCCAGAAAACTTTGAATTTTCGTAACCGACCTCGGTGGTTCCCACTCCAATACTGCCTTAATCTTACGGGGATCCACCCTGATTCCCTCGGCTGAAACAACATGCCCTAGAAAAGTTACCTCCTTAAGCCAGAACTCACACTTGTTGAATTTGGCGTACAACTGTTTCTCCCTTAAAACTTGCAGAACTACATGAAGATGTGCGTCATGCTCCTCCTCAGACTTCGAGTACACCAAAATGTCGTCTATGAATACCACGACGAACCGATCCAGATAGGGTTGAAAAACCCGGTTCATCATGTCCATAAACGCGATCGATGCATTCGTCAAACCAAAAGGCATTACCAGAAACTCGTAGTGCCCATACCGAGTACGGAATGCCATCTTGTGGACATCAGCCTCCTTCACCTTAAGCTGATGGTACCCCGATCTAAGGTCGATCTTAGAGAACACCGATGCACCCTTGAGTTGATCGAACAAATCATCAATCCTGGGCAAAGGATACCTATTCTTTATTGTCAGCTTGTTCAGCTGTCGATAGTCTATGCACATTCTCATTGTCCCATCCTTCTTCTTGACAAAAAGCACTGGAGCTCCCCAAGGTGATACACTTGGTCGGATGAACCCCCTATCCAACAATTCCTGGATCTGCGCCTTCAACTCTACCAATTCTTTTGGCGCCATCCGATACGGAGCTATAGATACTAGCGAGGTTCTGGGTAACAAGTCTATACCAAATTTTTACCTTACGGTCCGGAGGTAGACCCGGAAGTTCCTCTGGAAATACATCAACGTAATCCCTTATGGTCCAGACATCTCTCACAGCAACACCCTTAGCTTCCAAAGCACAGACATGCACTACATATGCTTCACAACCCTTCCTAACCATCTTTTTTGCCTTCAATGCAGAAACCAGATTAGATAGGTAATCTCTCCTTTTACCTATCATCACCACCTCATCACCTTCCACAGTCTTTATTACCATGTGCTTAGCTGCGCAATCCAGGCTAGCCTGATACTTCACTAGCCAATCCATCCCGAGGATTAGGTCAAACTCCCGAAATGGTAGTTCTATCAAGTCAGCCAAGAACACGACCCTTTAGAGTTCTAGGGGTACGTTCCTATAGAGTTTACTTTCTTCTACAGAGTGACCTAGAAGGTTTAATACAGTCATCTTCCTAGAAGTAAGCTCAAAGTCTAAGTGTAGAGTTTTCACTACGCTACTAACAATGTACGAGTGAGTTGAGCCAATGTCAATTAAGGTACTATAAGGTACTCCAAAAATAAAAAACATACCGGTTATGACGTTCGGTGCAAGTCCGCTTCTCCTCCCGACGCCTCAGGCATAGACCAAACCAGTTGCCTAGCCTCGGTACCACCAAGACCTCCCCTCGGTGCCCCACGACTTCTACCAGCACCATTACCTCCTCTTCCTACACCACGACCTCTCAGTGGCTACTGATTATCCCTCCTATTCGGTGCACGATCCTGACCCTCTGATCTCAGCCTAGCTGCCTTTTTTGGACAATGTCGAACTTGATGATCCATGGACCCATATTCGAAGCATCCCCGATTACCATTCCAACACTCTCCCGTGTGAGACTTCCCACACCGAGCACACTGTGGCGGCCATTGAGGATTAGCAGTAGCAGGCCTTGCAGCTTGATCTGTCCTACCATATCTCGTCCTCTTCTGCTGATTATCAAAAACTTTGAAGATTCAGAGCTCCTCTTATTCCAACTCCTATCCTGATTCCGCCTAACTGAATGTCTTACCCCTTCAGCAACCTTAGACTTCTCCACTAGGATAGTGAACTCTCGTTCCTGTTGTGGAACTATCATCATCCTCAGCTCATCTCTCAGCCCATCTTTGAATCTGACACAGTGTTCATGCTCGGTACTCACAATACCACGAGCATACCTGCTCAACCGAAGAAATTCGGCCTCATACTCTGTCACTGTCTTATTACCCTGAATCAGGTTCAAGAAAGCCTTCCGCTGTGCATCCACGTAGCTAGTTCCTATGTACTTCTTTTGGCAGGCAGCTTTAAAGAGCTCCTATGTGAGGTCCTCCACTATCGCTCCATCCCTTACGGTGAGCCACCACTGATATGACTCATCCCGAAGCAGAGAGATTATACCCTTTAACTTCTCCTCACCGTAAAATCTAGGTCACCCATGATCCTCTCGATTGATTCCAACCAATACTCACCAGACTTTGGGTGCCACTCCAGAAACTCCTCTAAACACCTCTGCTCCGTTAGCTCGGAGTCGTTCAACCACAGATTTACGGGCTCCTGCACCCGCGCCTGCCTTAGTAACTCATTCCAACACTCGTAGTACAGCTTGGGATACTACATCGTTACCACCGGTCTAATCCTGGAACTCAGTTTTCACCGCCGGCAGATCCGGCATCTCATTTCCAAAACCATGACCAGACCTTGTTGGCTCCGACAAGGTCATCCTACCTCTACCGCGACCACGCGACATACGTCCATGACCTCTTGTACTCATTATTCTCGTTTGCGTTTATCTGATTAAGAATTTTATGCATTAGTACTTGTTTCACTAATTATCCACGAAGAAATTTTATGAAGAGAGCTTAATAGGGATTCTTTCGATCATTCAAAGTTCAAGTTTTCTATCCTAATTCACAGAAAAACACATCCATTTCTTAGTATCTCCCATTCACATTCACTCAACGGATATTCCTGTCCGTTCCTATCCGGGGGTATTTTCGTCAATTATCCTACAGGGGTATTTTTGTAATTTTTCAAAAATAAAAGTTCTCGGATGATTTTGTCAAAAAGTATTTTGGAACTTTTAAATTCCCGGGGTATTTTGAAAAAAATAATTTTGAAATTCGGGGTATTTTGGTGATTTTGAAGCTCAAGGGCATTTTGGTAATAAACCAGGGTAACTTTGTAAAGTTTGATAATTTCTGAGGTATTTCCAAATGTTGCAAAACTTTGAGGGTTCTTTTTGAGAATTTGTTTTCCAAGTTGATGGTGTTGCAAAATTTTTGAAAATCGTATCATTCGTAATTTTGTAGGTTAGTGGCGCTTTAGTAATTTTACCACTAAGGTATTTTAGTAAATTTTTTATAATCAGGGCATTTTCATAAAAAGATTTCGAAAATTTGGTTCTAATTGATTTCACAGAAGAAGGATATTTTGAAAATTTTCTATTTGGAAATTTTTCATATGGAGGGTATTTTGGTAGTTTACAAGCCAGGGGTATTTTGGTCATTTTTCAAACTGAGGGGTATTTTGGTATGTCACAGGGTAAAAACATTTTGAAAGATTTTGATGTGTGGTGAAAATATGAAGAAAATATGTTAAAGTTATAAAACAGTGTTTGATAAAACTCAGGAGGGATTGATTTTTTTCAAACTTGGTTGTGTTGAAGACCTTTGAAAACATTTGATCATTCAAAATTTAAAGAACTTTCAAAACCATGATTGACTTGGTGAATTATGCTACCTGATGGTAACATCTTTGAAAACCCGTAGGAGTTATTAAATTTGAAAATGTTACTTTTAACCGATTCACTTAACATTTATAATTTCATTTGTAATATAGTTTAAGTAAAATAAAACAACTATATAAACATCCAAATAATAATTAGCGGCCTTATTACAACCCAAAATAAAAATTTAGTAAATAAACAAACTTAAACTGAATCAAATAAAATTCCAAATCCCAAAGAACAAGCATGGCCGCCTCGAGTCCTCTCTGGCTCCATCTCCGCGATCTACTCGTCTGCAAAATGGTAAGGGAAGGGGTGAGTCACCAAGACTCAGTGTGTAAATCCCCCCACCCGGAAATGCAACTCATACACAAATTATTAATAGACATGCAAACATGCAACCCGACTAACCATCCGTACTCCTTTAACTACCCCGTGTGGTCAAAACCACTGATGGTCAAAACCATTGGTGACTAGAGTCACAAATCAAGTGATGGGGCCAACCCATTGTGTGGTCAAAACCACTGATGACCATAGGTCACAATTATCATAATATGGTCAAAACCACTGGTGGTACCAAACCACTGGGACTTAGTCACAATTTATCAACGGTGTGGTCAAAACCACTGGTTACCAGAGTCACAATTAAACTGATGGGGCCAACCCATCTTGTGGTCAAAACCACTGGTGACAGTCCATAGAGATCATCCCCCTCCTCTCATTAATCCCACCATCATCATGCTTACATAACAAACATCATAATCCCACATATCATGCATTTATGTATAGCATAGCACTCAACAACATATGATGGCATACACAAACATACATCATAGATCTCGTAATAGGGGACTTACCCGGAATCCATGCTCATGTCCACAAGCAAATCACTACCACAATGATTAAAAGGCAACATAATAGCAATGCTCACTAATAAAGTGTGTAAAGAGTTTTACACACCTGTTTAACCGTAGATCTAAGGGGAAATCCCGAATCTATGCGATATCACAAAATCCCAAAAGTAATCTCGTATTGCTCCTACAATCGGCAAACACCCAAACCTTTAGATCTAATAACCATTCGGCTATACTAATAATCCCGAAGGATATGTCGTACTCGAAATAACACTCACCTTGGTTGCTGATTTGGTCTCCTACCAAATCCCGAAACTGCACTTATTCCTGAAATCGTTGAATCCTTATATGGCACATGATAGTTTCGGCATCAGGCATTAATTCTTAACAAATGGCCCTTGGCCGAAACTATCTATTACTTACCAAAATAGATTGAAATCCCGGAAGACTTCGTCAAAGCCCCTTAATGTTACCTACACATAAGAGAACACATCACCTTCATCTTAAGAACACATTCAGCCAACCTTACCAAGGCCTATTCTTACTTTCGGCACACTAAAAGGAAAAGAAAAGAAACCGAATGTTAGAGTGACACACTTACCACCCTTTGAAATCGACAGCACCTTACTTAGGGGGATTCAGCTTATACCCCTTATGGCAAGGGATATTCGGCTAGCAACAAATGAAAGGTGAAATTTTGATTAAAAGAGGGAGGTAGGTTCGGCCAAGTAGAAGAAAAGAAGAAAGGAATTTTTGAAGATTTTTGGGCAATGTGGCTAGAGAGAATTCAGCTAGCAACAATTAAAGAGAAAAAGAAGAGAAATTTGATGAATTTTGGCACCTCCCTAATGTGATAAAACCGATTGTGGATGGCCCTAAGGAGTCTTACATTCGGCCATCTCCTCTTTTGTGATAATCTTCCATTTTCCAAATATCACCCATTGAAATAAAGCAAGATTTATCTCCTATCCACCTCTTCAAAATAAAAGAAAAACAAAACTAATAACACTACTCTTCCAGCTGAAATTAAGTGCAAAAAAATTAAGCTTATCCTTATCAACATAAGAGTCCAAAATCAGGCCATTAGCTCACTCCCCCCTAACGCCAACATGCATAAAAAAAAACACCCATTGCTGCCCATGCCACTCGAACATGGGACCTCACTGCCGCAGCCCCTTACAACGTTCCATGCCACTCTTCCACATCGACTTTCATGTCCATAATCCTCACCATTTATTTTTAAGGCCTTCTTAGCCCATCACCCTATGCATAACGCAAAAGAAAAGAAAACTCCCAATGCGCAAACTCGGCAGCTCGAACCCAAGACATGTGCCCATCGTCACCTCCAAGCTCTTAAGTGGCGCATGAAAGCCACTTTGCTACTGACTCATTTCGTGACATAAACCCCTTACAATCCCTTTTAAGCGCTCCTTCCTTAACTCCTTTTGCCTTAACGCCAAAGGCAAAAATAAAACATTCTTGCGCTTCCACCAGGACTCGAACGTGAATCCTCCCTCCTGCACTCCTTTGCACCTCAGCGCCTCAAGCCACTATGCCAATTTATTCCTTGTGTCATGCTTCTCCCGAAATTTCTCTTAACCCCTATTTCACGTTGTTTCCTCCTCTAAAGCACTAAAAAGAAATTTCAGCCCTAAGTTAGACCTAGCCCGGGGTTATGACTAGACCCTAAAACATATCAAGTGATCATAGTATTCATTTCTTTTCAAGCAAGCACATGAAAATAATAAAATTGCAAACAACCCCTAATTCAGGATGTTACAATACAATCTTTATATTTATTAAAAGATTAAGTAAATTTAATTTAATTCAAAGCCCAAACGTTTTGTCACCTAAATCAAAAGGATTTTTAATAACGAAATAAACCAATTTTCAACTCAAGCGCAACCCAAAACAATCTTTCTTTCAAAACACACAAGTTTTTCCTAAGTAACAAAAGAATTTAAAATGGTTTACACCGAGGAACATACCAGATCCGGTCCAGGCTCATGGGCCAGGTGTGGGGTGTTTCATGGATAGTGTGATAAGTCTCCGCTAGCTTCCAACCGATCAAGCTTTTAATAATCTATAAAATAAAGGAAAATAACTACGTAAGCAACTAGTGCTTAGTAAGCTCGTATATACTTTACACATAACTTACCACTTTCAATAATACAATGCATAGATTAAGTATAAACCATTACTAATGACATAAGCTTAGTAAAAGCCTATGCAACATCATCAAATTTACAAGTTAGTATACTTGTTCATGATACATATGAAATCAACCATAAGATATGTAGTTTACCATATATATACATATCATTTAACTCATAAATGTTGCCATAAGATCATGACTCATTCCATTTGCATACTTACTATAATCGACCCAATTTGCCCGGGCCTATGCAAAACTCAAAAATAGAAAATAAAATAATTTTAAACCAAATAAAATGTCCATTGTCCATTTACATAGCCCAAATACATTACAACCCAAATCATTAACACCTAAATAACCCTAACCCAGTTACACCTAGGCCCAGTGGCCCAAAATTAAAGGAGCCCAATTAGCCCAAAATATTTTCAGCTACTGGAAACCCTAGCAGGGGTCTTGTGCCGCAGCTCTCAACACAACCCTTCCTCGCCCATGATCAACAAGACGTGAAACACCCCACACCCTACCACGAGCCTGAACAGGATCTGGTATGTTCCTAAAGTAAACCGATTTCAAAATCACTTTCGATACTTAGAGAAATTGTGAATTTTGGAAAACTATTATTTTCGGTTGGGCTTAGATTGGAAACCCATTTATTTGATTTTGTAAGCCCATTTAATTAAATACAACCAACAAAGTTCTTAGCATGAAACTTAACAATAAGCAAACATAAAGTATAATCCACTGGGCCTTAAGGCCTTATTACATCAAGTAAAACCCGAAATGGAATAAAAGCAACTAAAAATAAAATTTAAGTCCAAACTTAAATGAAATTTTCTTCATGTAGCATGGCCTCCTCTTGGTCCACCGGCCCGGTCCGTCATTGTTCATCACCTGAAAAATAATTCCCACAATGGGGTGAGTCAATACACTCAATGTGCACACTATACTATCAATCAATAAATCGAGCATTCATGTTTAAATCATCAAGTCCATATAATAATGAAATTATGATGCAACCCAAACCCAATCCTAATGGTCCATCCGCTACTCTCCACCGCACACGCCATTCACACCGTGGGACTACTAAGTCAACCCTCCATCCGCTACTCTCCACGTTGTGTCATTAGACACTATAATCAAATTTAAGCGTTGTGTCATTTGACACTTTGTAACCGGTTACCAAATTTCGCAATGTGACCGTAGTCAACATTTTTCGTTAGTGAGACCGGTCAACACCTTCGTTGGTGAGACCAAGTCAACACTGTTCTCCCCTTTCACATAAATCCCAATGCCCCAAAACATATATATAGCATAACTTAATTTCATGTTCATATTCAGATATTCGTATGTTATTAAATAACATTTTTTTCCACAATCCTATCGAAGTAGGAAACGTGCACAGGTACTTTTGCCACATTTGTGGTACATAGCCACATTCACATTATTATTCATGTCATATATTAAAATATTTAGCCATACAATATCGAAGGATAGTAAGGGTACACACCTTATTCGCTTAAATGAAAGTTCCTTGAGATCTCAAAATTCGATCTAATCTTTAGATCTAAAATTCTATATTCGCCCACCAAATAAAACACATTAATAAACCCTTTTGTCTTAAAACAAAACCAAATCTTAGTAGGATTTGTAAGGAAAAACTCACCTTTGCCGATTTGGTGTTTATACAAATCCCGAAAACTTGGTTTTCCTTCACTTGATATTCGGCCAACCTTGAATCTCAATATGGGTTAGTTTTCGGCTTTTTAATAATTAAAGAACTGATCTAGATAATCATACAAGCTTTGGCCGAATACTTTTAGATACTTACCTTGTGGATCTTAAATCCCGAAATTCACCTAATAACTAGGGAACACGTGGCCTATGGTGTACCTTCAGGAAAAGAATTTCTTCTTCCATGATTCGGCCAAGATTAATAATCGAAATTAGTCTCTAAATTTCAATAAGTCTAGAATATAAAAGAATGGGAAACTAAGCTTGGATCTTACCCTTATTTGAAGGAATCGATTGCACCTTCACTTCTACCTTCGAGATTCTGACTTAGAGACTTGATGAACAATCGGCTATGATTCCCTTATGAATTGATTTCAAAGATGAAAGAAGAGAGGAATAATAGGCTTAGAAGGAATCGACTAGGAGGCTAAAAGAAAAGAAGAAAAGAATGGATGCTCAAGAAGAATATTCAAGAAGAAAAGAGAGGGAGAATGAATAATGAATGGCCCTAGTCTCATCCTTTTATAGCCGAAATTACTAGGCCAAGAATCCTTAACTTGGCCACCACTCTTCCTTATTTTCCTAATTAAAGAATAATTCTTTATTTATCTCTTATTATTCACATATTTATGTGAATAAAACTCCTTATTTCTCTCTTATTATTCACATATTTATGTGAATAAAACTCTTCCTTTTCTAGAAACCCATGCAGTCCACCTCGTATTCGGAAGCAAAAATAAAGCCTTCATTATTTGCTTCTGGATGACTCAAACTCAGCCCAAAACCTCTTGTATTTGGGCCATTTCTTAAGACCTTAGGTGGCATCTTGAGCCACATTTCCAAGTTCGTTATTGGGGCAAATGTCATGCATCAGTATATTTTAGGGTCACTTGGCCCTAAGTTCCCTTTGGGCTCAAAATTCGACATTAGGGTCATTTTAAGTTTCCTAAAATTTTCGAATGGCTCAGTATTTTCCGTGTTTCCAAAATGTTTAGGTTTCCAAAATGTTGAGTTTCCAAAATGTTCGAGTTTCCAAAATGTTCAAGTTTCCAAAATGTTTAGGTTTCCAAAATGCTCAAGTTTCCAAAATGTTCAAGTTTCCTATTTTGGCTTGGTTTCCAAAATGTTCACTTTCCTAATTTACTTAGGTTTCCAAAATGTTCACTTTCCAAAAATGTCTAAGTTTCCAAAAGTGTTCATTTCCATTTCCATTTCCATTTTCATTTCTATCTTCATTTTCATTTCCATTTTCCTTTCCATTTTCATGCATTTCTAGATTTCCAAAAGTATCAAAAATTTATTCATAGTACTTGAAACTTGTCACTTCATACAATTAAACTGGAAATGCATAGGCCCTATTCAGATGTTACAGGTTCTACCCTCCTTAAAAATAATTTCGTCCTCGAAATTACTTAATTGACAATCGTACAATCCTTCTCACCGTATTATGCTTATGCTGCGCACTCGATCTTAATAGAACCATCATACTTTCTAGGCACAATCTCTAAGTTCACATCCTTAGAACTCATTTTCTAACGTCATGATTTAATCGATTTAAAAGTTTTATACATTAGTACTTGTTTCACTTATTACATGAAGAAGTTTTATGAAAAGAGTTTTAGGAGTGGTTCTTTCGTATTCATACCGCATACGCCTTTTCCATTCATTCATCCATCCATCAAACAAATATGAACTTTCGTTCATTCAAAGAAATGTTGTAGTTTTTGTTGTTGTTGTTTTCCACTACCCGGGGGTATTTTCGTAATTTTTGTCCTACAGGGGCATTTTCGTAATTTTGTCAAAATAAGGTTCCTTGATGATTTTGTCAAAAATTATTTTGAAAACTCCAAGGTCTAGGGATAACTTGGAGAAAAAATTTTAAAATCGGGGGTATTTCGATAATTTTTGACCTCAGGGGTATTTTGGTAATTTTCACAAGTTAGGGTAAATTTATTGAATTAGGGGTATTTCAAAAGTTGTAAAACTTTGAGGGTTCTTTTGGAAAGTTGTTCCTTCAAAGATGGGGATGTTGCAAAAATTTGGAAATTAGGGTCATTTTGGTAATTTTGTAAGTTAGGGGCAATTTTGTAATTTTTCCAAAATCATGGTATTTCGATATTTTACAAATTAGAGTTTTTGATTGTTTATGAAATCATGAAATTTTGGTAAAGTTGTTGAGTAGTTGAACATTTTACAAACCAGGGGCGTTTTGGTAATTTTACCGCTAAGGGCATTTTTGTAATTTTCGTAAATCAAGAGTTTTTTCAGAAAATGTTGTAAAAATAATTTTCTCGGATTTAAAAGAAAAGTTTTAAAGGTTTGAAAAACTAGGGTTTGTTGTTTTGTTCTCTCTTCTCTTTTTTTTTTAAAACATGGCTAGTTCCCTTTCGGGTTTTAGTCATTATGTTTAGCCTATGACCGAGCCCTCTTGGTCAGGGTGAACCAAAGCTACGCACCAGGCAGGATTCGTGTGGAGAGGAGGTGAGTCACACGGACTGCTTAAATACCAAGCTCCCATCGAAACCATTCCTAGACATGCGTCTGAGAGGTTGCCACACCACCGAGCCTCTCGAGTTATGGTGAACCGGCTACGCACTGTAGGATTCTGCAAGAGGAGGTGAGTCACTAGGACTGCTTAAATACCAAGCTCTTGGGATCCAATCCTGAACATGCGTACAAGGGTTACCACACCACTAGCTCGTTGACTTAGCCATAGGTTGGTTTAGTACATTAAGTCTTATGTGTTTGTGTTTGAGTAGTCTAATCCTAGGGTTCAAGTTCCTATCATTCTATTCTACGTTCCATGCCTTTTTTACCCTTATATAAATCATGAATCACTCATATAGTTAGGGGTACTTACACGGTGGATCATGGAATTGGAGACTTAGGGGCCATGCCAAAAGCACCTTGTTTTCAAAGAAAATCATTTGGCTCGCTTTGAAAACGTTTTAGGCCTTAGCCCACGTGCCGAGAGTTTAAAGCGGGCTCGATACCAAATCGAAACACCCCACACCCTTGACCCACGAGCCCGAACAGGATCTGGTATGTTCCTAAAGTAAACCGATTTCAAAATCACTTTCGATACTTAGAAAATTGTGAATTTTGGAAAAACTATTATTTTCGTTGAGCTTAGATTGAAACCCATTTATTTGATTTTGTAAGCCCATTTAATTAAATACAACCAACAAAGTTCTTAGCATGAAACTTAACAATAAGCAAACATAAAGTATAATCCACTTGGGCCTTAAGGCCTTATTACATCAAGTAAAACCGAAATGGAATAAAAGCAACTAAAATAAAATTTAAGTCCAAACTTAAATGAAATTTTCTTCATGTAGCATGGCCTCCTCTTGGTCCACCTACCATTCCGTCATTGCTCATCACCAAAAATAATTCCCACAATGGGGTGAGTCAATGACTCAATGTGCACACTATACTATCAATCAATAAATCGAGGCATTCATGTTTAAATCATCAAGTCCATATAATAATGAAATTATGATGCAACCCAAACCCAATCCTAATGGTCCATCCGCTACTCTCCACCGTACGCCATTCACACCGTAGGGACTACTAAGTCAACCCTCCATCCGCTACTCTCCACGTTGTGTCATTAGACACTATAATCAAATTTAAACGTTGTGTCATTTGACCTTTGTTGTAACCGGTTACCAAATTTCGCAATGTGACCGTAGTCAACATTTTTCGTTGGTGAGGCAAGTCAACACCTTCAAGGTGAGACCAAGTCAACACTGTTCTCCCCTTTCACATAAATCTCGAATGCCCCAAAACATATATATAGCATAACTTAATTTCATGTTCATATTCAGATATTCGTATGTTATTAAATAACATTTTTCCACAATCCTATCGGAGTAGGAAACGTGCACAGGTACTTTTGCCACATTTGTGGTACATAGCCACATTCACATTATTATTCATGTCATATATTAAAATATTTAGCCATACAATATCGAAGGATAGTAAGGGTACACACCTTATTAAGCTTAAATGAAAGTTCCTTGAGATCTCGAAATTCCGATCTAATCTTTAGATCTAAAAATTCCTATATTCGGCCCACCAAATAAAACACATTAATAAACCCTTTTGTCTTAAAACAAAACCAAATCTTAGTAGGATTTGTAAGGAAAAACTCACCTTTGCCGATTTGGTGTTTATACAAATCCAAAACTTGGTTTTCCTTCACTTGATATTCTACCAGACCTTGAATCTCAATATGGGTTAGTTTTCGCTTTTTAATAATTAAAGAACCGATCTAGATAATCATACAAGCTTTGGCGAATACTTTTAGATACTTACCTTGTGGATCTTAAATCCAAAATTCACCTAATAACTAGGAACACGTGGCCTATGGTGTACCTTCAGAAAAGAATTTCTTCTTCCATGATTCGGCCAAGATTAATAATCGAAATTAGTCTCTAAATTTCAATAAGTCTAGAATATAAAAGAATGGGAAACTAAGCTTGGATCTTACCCTTATTTGAAGGAATCGATTGCACCTTCACTTCAACCTTGTGAGATTCGGCAGAGACTTGATGAACAATCGGCTATGATTCCTTATGAATTCGATTTCAAAGATGAAAGAAGAGAGGAATAATAGGCTTAGAAGGAATCGGCTAGGAGGCTAAAAGAAAAGAAGAAAAGAATGGATGCTCAAGAAGAATATTCGCGAAGAAAAGAGAGAGGAGAATGAATAATGAATGGCCCTAGTCTCATCCTTTTATAGCCGAAATTACTAGGCCAAGAATCCTTAACTTGGCCACCACTCTTCCTTATTTTCCTAATTAAAGAATAATTCTTTATTTACCTCTTATTATTCACATATTTATGTGAATAAAACTCCTTTATTTCTCTCTTATTATTCACATATTTATGTGAATAAAACTCTTCCTTTTCTAGAAACCCATGCCGTCCACCTCAGCCTTCTGGAAGCAAAAATAAAGCCTTCATTATTTGCTTCCTGGATGACTCAAACTCAGGCCCAAAAACCTCTTGTATTTGGGCCATTTCTTAAGACCTTAGGTGGCATCTTCAGGCCACATTTCCAAGTTCGTTATTGGGGCAAATGTCATGCCTTTGTATATTTTAGGGTCACTTGGCCCTAAGTTCCCTTTGGGCTCTGAAATTCGACATTCGGGGTCATTTTAAGTTTCCTAAAATTTTCAGCATGCTCAGTATTTTCCAGTGTTTCCAAAGTGTTTAGGTTTCCAAAATGTTCAGGTTTCCAAAATGTTCAGGTTTCCAAAATGTTCAAGTTTCCAAAATGTTCAGGTTTCCAAAATGCTCAAGTTTCCAAAATGTTCAAGTTTCCTATTTTGGCTTGGTTTCCAAAATGTTCACTTTCCTAATTTACTTAGGTTTCCAAAATGTTCACATTCAAAAATGTCTAAGTTTCCAAAAGTGTTCATTTCCATTTCCATTTCCATTTTCATTTCTATCTTCATTTTCATTTCCATTTTCCTTTCCATTTTCATGCATTTCTAGATTTCCAAAAGTATCAAAATTTATTCATAGTACTTGAAACTTGTCACTTCATACAATTAAACTGAAATGCATAGGCCCTATTCAGGATGTTACAAGACGGATAGCATACTGTCGTCAGTAGATTTCGCCAGCCACTGCGAAGAAAAGGAAAAACAAATCGCAGCAAATATAGCAAGAAATCTGAACTGTAATGATTTTCGGTTTTATTTGGCTATATAAACGGGTGTAAAAACATTATAAAAGGGGGGAAGACAATATCAATAAAAAGTCAGAAAGAATCGACAAAAAGAGAGGTCGTTCGTTTATCTTTTTTTTTTTTTTTTTTGAATCGGTTCTTTATTTTTTTTCTCTTCAAAAGGTTTTCTTTTTTAAATATGTAAGAGTTTTTATAAAAAAAAGAGAAAAAAAATCCCTTTTTTTAACGCCGACCACCGTGTACGGCGGCGCTGGCGACAAGCGGCAGTGACAATCGGCCGGATTCCTCGTCGAAAATCGGACTGGAGAAAGGGAGAGAGAAGTGAGCAATTTGTTTTTTTTTTTTTTTTTTTGAAAAGAGGGGAGAAATGAAATTTTTTTAAAAAAGGTGGCTTTTATAAGGTGTTAAAACGGTGCCGTTTTGCACCAGGCCCTTAAGCTCCAAAACGACGCCGTTTTAGGCCACAACCACTAGTCGACCCGACCCGATTTCAGGATCCGTGTGTTTTCTACGGAAGGGCTAATTGCATTTTTAGCCCTTCAGCTTTTTATGGTTTTATAATTAAGTCTTTTTTATTTTTTAGTTTGGCCCTGTATCTTCACTTACTTTTTCATTTTAGTCCTACAATGCACGGTGCCGTTTAGGAGGGCGAGAATATTTTCCATTTGGTCCTCCCCTTTTTGCACGCATTGCTAAGGGGCCCTAATTCACTTATTTCTTTTAAAATTTGCCCCAAAGCTTCAGTTTTAAGTTTAATTTGGTCCTTACTTTATTTTCTTTTATTATTTTTGTTATTTTGCCATGGTTTTAACAATATTTTTTTATTGTTTCTATATAGATATAGATATTATTATTATTATTATTATTTTATTATTACCGTATTCATTATTTTCATATTTATTATTATTGTTATTATTTTTATTATTAATATTATTATTATTTTTACTATCGATTATTGTTAGTATTATTTTCTACTACCATTATTTTTAATCACTATCAATCCCAATATTTACTATTATTTTATTATTAATATTATTTTTATTTCTACTATTACTTTTATTATTATTTTCATTTACTATTAATATTATTATTATTACTATTATTATCACTAATTTAGTATTATTATTATTATTATTATTATACCACTACTATTTTTCTTATTATTATTTTATTTATAATTAATTTTATCGATATTATTATATTTATTGTTATTATCAACATTAACTATTACTATTATTCTTATTCTTATTCTCATTATTACTAATATTTTATATTGTTTTTTTATTATTCGTTTATTAATATGTTTTATTATTATTGTTGTATTTTCGTTACTATTATTATTCTATGTGTTTTTTTTTATTATTGTATATAGCTTCCATTTTGTTACCATTCTCTTTTATTCTATTTCATTTGTTTGTCTTTCTTTTGTTTTATTGTATTTTATTTCTATCTTTATTATTGTTATTATATTTTATCATCATCATGTTGTTATGTAAGCTAGCAGTGTAAATCGTTTTACACTTTATTTTAAATTTATTTGCCATTTTATTACAAGGCATTACATTTTATTCGATTTTCAAAATAAGCAAACACTCCGCGTTCTAAGGTTGGAAAGAAATCGTACCCTAACTTACTGGGTTTCGATTTTCCTCTTCAAGTCCAAAGAACCTATTACTTTCCTTTTAACAATTAAATAAAAACTCATTCTTGAGAATTCAAAATTGTCGTGTCCTAACTCACTAGGATATGACGTTTTGTTATCTTTGGATAAGGATTTCAGAAAACAAGGAAATGTTTCGTGTTTGGAAGTTCGAGAAATTGTGCCCTAACGTGCTGGGTTTCGGTTTTTCATACGTCCAAATAACCTAATATCCTTTTAATTTCGTGTTTTGGGAAATTAAGGGATGATCTTAGTTTCGGGTGTTAAAATGTCACACCCTAACGTACTGGATGTGATATTTTATCCTTATGGAACAAAGGAATCTTAATATTGCAAAACGGGTTATACAAACATTCTTTAAAAGGAATTAGGTTTTAAAATCTTTTCAAATTTTAGACATTAGGACAATAACTAATCAATCTGATACCAACTTTGGGCGTTACGAGGTGCTAATCCTTCCTCGTACGTAATCGACTCCCGAACCCATTTTCTTGAATTTTGTTGGCCAAAATCAATGTTTTAAAATAAAATGTTTTATAAGGTGATCCGATCACACCTAAGCAAAAAGGGATTGGTGGCGACTCCATTTTCGTTTTTAAAGTCGATCCCCTTTTTTTTAAAATATAAAAATTGTTTCGACAGCTTGGCAACTCCATTGGGGAACTAAGAGAGTCAAGCCGTAAATTGATTAATTTCTGTCCTTTTGACGAAAGTTGAAAATCAAATTTGAAAATTATGATTATTTTATTGCATTTGTTTGGGTCATTTAGTTGGTTGTGATTTGAGTGTATAGGGTACTCTTGCATCATATTGCATGACCGTTGTGGTCACACCTTTTAAGTGAGAGTGAGAAGCTACACCTTCGTGAGGTTTTCACCTCCATGCAGGATAGTGGTTCGCTTTCGGGATACATCCATACCTATGTCTTCGCGAGATTTTCATCTCCATGCAGCCATAGGGAAATGTATTCCCCAGGCCGAACTTCAGTGCATATGAGCTGTAATGGGTGAGGATCGAGGAATCTACCGATTCAGGTACCTCTACTTTAGAACCAAACTGCATGTAGAAAGCCCTAAGAGCTTACCCTAGGTAGAACTACGCCGAACCATAGCAATCACCCAGGTAGGTTCTTGATTATTTGTCGTTTTCCTTGAATTTTATTTTTGATATGATACTGACTTGTTGTGAAACACCCCAAACTCGGCCCACAAGCCCTGACCAGATCTGGCATGCTTCTAAAGAAAATCCATTCAAATCTTGTTTGAAACTTTGTTAAAAACTTGTGTGTTTTTGAAAGCAGTAGTTGCTTAGGTGTTAAAACATTTAATATCATCACTTAGGAAAATTTTATTTTTAACTTTAATTTGATAATAATCGAATCATACTAAGTAATTTAGAAACATGCTTAACAATTTAGTACCAAAGGCCTTATTACATCAAATAAACCTGAAATAATTCAAAACTCAAATATAGAGAGAAAACTAATAAAACAAAGCAATCTCTGGGCTTTGCATGGCCTCTACTGAGCTCCTACCGACCCGGTCCATCACTGTTCATCACCTGAAAAATAGTCCCACAAGGGGTGAGTCAAACAGACTTAATGTGTAACCACAACACTAAGGCCCAATAGATTATGGCATGCAAAATCATACATACAAATCAAATAACATAAATTATGATGCAATCCCGAACCCAAACCTAAATGCCATCCGCTACACGTCTCCTGTACCAACCATCACACAGTGGGGACTACTAAGTCGACCCTCCATCCGCTACACACCATCGAAGGCAGTCGCTGCAGTTGACGTGCTCATCGCCCTTATGATTTCGTGGCATAGCCACCATATATAAATTCGTGACATAAGTCACCACATACTTATATTGTGACAAAAGTCACCACATTCTTATATTGTGACATAAGTCACCACATTCTTATATTGGGGTATAAAACCACCAATTCACTTCCCCTTTACATATCACCCATATGCCCCATGTCATACAATTATGCATTAACCATATCATATTCCTTATTCACATTCTTATAATTTCATGTATATGCCATAGCAAAACTTATCATACTCTTAGTAGGAGTAGGAAAACGTACCTTAGTACTTTGTACCATTTATGGTACCTTAGCCATACTTTTCACATTCTTCATAACATATATATATATTATACTAAACATTTCCATAAAACTTATTAAGAAATAGTGTGGGGTACACACCTGATATACTTAGCAAATTCACTCCAAATCCTGAAAATCCAATCTACTGCTTTAGATCTTTACTGCCTATATTTGGCCAACCCCAATCTTATTAGTAAAAAAAACATTCGGCTATAAATCCAAATCCTAGTAGGATTATTGTAATTCAACTTCTTACCTTGGTGCCGATTTCACTACTAATCAAATCCCGAAACATTGAAATCTTTCTACCTTATATTCGGCTAACATTAGATCACTTAAAATGTTAGTTTTCGGCTTTTGAATAATGATAAAATAGATCTAAATCATTGTTTATAGCCTTGGCCGAATGTACCTAAGGGCTTACCTTGTGATTTGAAATCCCAAAAACTGTCACTTCTTTGTGGTACTGTCGAAATCCCTATGGTACATGTTAGATCAATTTCTAACATTTAATCACAACAAATGGCCCTTGGCCGATTAGTATGTTCACTTACCTTAAATTCTTGAAATCCCGAAATCCTTGTATACTACTGTCGACTTTCTTCCCAAAAGCCAAAGTCACCTCAATTTTTACCTACATTCGGTCATCCTTCATATATTCAATAAACCAAAAATCACCACTAACTTAGCCCATATGGCATTCGGCCAAAAAGAAAAGAATAGGAAAGGGCCATTCGGCCACCTACCATCAACCACTCACCTTCGACTTTTCCAAAATCGGCTCCTCTGGCTATTGTAAAGTAGGATTCGGCTTCTAGTGCTAAAGAGGAGATGTTGATTGACTTAGACAATTGATTCGGATTAGATCTTGATGTAAAGAAAGGAAGAAATCGCAAAGAAAAAAATCCGAAACTTACCGAATCACTAAGGAACATGCGGCTATGGTACACCTTCGGGAAACTAAACCACCCTTGTAGATTTATTTTTGAGGCTTAGAGAAATTTGACTATAGTGGTTTTTGGTTAACAATCGGCTATTGCTAGAAATAGGCTTATCTTCGGCATTTGGTAAGTTGTGAAAAGAAGAAGAGAGTTGATGATGAAGATTCGGCTAGAGGAAGAGTTGAAAGAAGAATTTGAGAGAAGGTAAGAAAGATGATAGGAAATTCGGCAATGACTTAGGATGAACTTGTTTTTGGCTTTTAACAAAAAAAGAGAGGAAGAGAAGAAAATTTGGCAGAGAGAAAAGGAGAAGAAAGAATGTTGAATGGCCTTAGTTTTCCTCCTTTTGCCGAAATTACTAAGCCTAGAGTCCCTTTCTTGGCCACCACTCTCATATCCTTATTTTCCTACCTTAGCCGAAATTCCAAAAGAATTTGACCTCAACTTGAACTCCTTCCTCAGTCTCCCTAAGTCATCCATCTCCTTACCTTAGGAGTGCCGAATTTTAACCCATTATTTTGGGCTTCATGTGGCCATACTAGGCCCAAGTCATCCCCTAATAGTAACGCCACCCTCATGCCCAATTTAGCATTACTAATTTTTTTTTTGGGTCATAAGCCCAACTTGCTACTAATTTAATAATCCAACATCAACTACTACTAACACTTATTTATCATTACTTATCCCATGTTTTAAAGTCCAAACTGAGCCCAATTATATGTCATATTTCCTTATTTATTTTCTTAAGGCCGCTTTGCTTGGTTCCTCTTTTAGACTTAAAACTCGATATTTTTCTAAGGCATTTTCCTTATGTTTCAAGATCCTAAAATTCACATAACACATTCATAACACATAAGACATGCTATTTCATATAATTTAGCAATAGTGCATAAGCCCTAATCTGGGATATTACGGTTCTACCCCTTTAAAATAATTTTGTCCTCGAAATTGCTTACTAACGAAAAATCGTACATCCTAACTCACCACACTACACTACTGCTGTGCACTCTGATCTTAAAACTAACACATTTCCTACAAAAATTCACACCCAAGGATTCATACACTTCACTAGCATTACAAGAACGAACTAACTCTATAACAAACAAGGCAATGAAGGGTATTTTAAAAATAAGAACTTACCCGTTGTCACATCTGGCACATCACTCTCCTCGCGACGGCTGACTGCATAAACCAACCTTGGTTGCCTCGCATTTGAACCTTCAACACCTCCGCTTGGTGCTCTACGACCACGGACGGAATCATTTCCTCCATGGTTGGATCACGACCCACCGAGGTCATTGTCCCCTCTACCAGCCTAATTAACATTCTGAGCTACCGGTCGATTCCCTTATGGTCTCATCGGATAGTCCTTAATCATATGGTCCTTTTGACCCACACTTGAAGCATCCCCCTGTCTTCTTCCAACATTCGCCTAAGTGATTTTTCCCACATTGATCACAAGTAGGGTACTGCCCTCTAGTGGCAGCTTGCTGATCTCGCGGCCCTTCAAATCTAGGCTTCTTTTGCTCATTCCTGGATGGCCTTGACGATTCAAATCCTCTCTTCTGCCTATTTTGATCAGAGTTCTGCCTTACGGACTCCTTAATACCCTCGGCCACTTTAGCCTTTTCCACCAACACAGTAAATTCTTGCTCCTGTTGCGGGGCTATTAATAATCTTAGGTCATCTCTTAGTCTGTCTTCAAACCAGACACACCGCTCATGCTCAGTTGACACTATGCCTCGAGCATAATGGCTCAGCCTGAGGAATTCAGCCTCGTACTCAGCTACGGACTTGTTTCCTTGAACCAGTCCTAGGAAAGCCTTTCTCTGGGCATCAATATAATGAGTGCCAATATACTTCTTCCGGTATCTTGCTTTAGCATACTCCCATGTGAGTTCCTCGGTAGCACCATCCGTCACGTGAGCCACCATTGATATGACTCATCGTGGAGAAGCGACACCAGTCCTTTCAATTTTTCCTCGTCAGTTAAGTCGAGCTCATCCATAATTCGCTCAGTCGCCTCCAACCAATACTCAGCGGTATTGGGTGCTACACTTGATACACCGCGAAACACCTTAGCTCTCTTGGCTTGGAGTCGCTCAGGTACCGACTTCTGAGCTCCCATGCCTCCACCTGCTCCAGCCACCCTTTCTAAAACCCACAGCATCGCCTGTGACACTGCGTCATCCCCCGTCTGATCTTGATATTCCACATCAGCGGCTGGGGGTGGTGGTGGCATTTCATTCTCAAATCCTTGACCTGATCTAACGGGTTCAGACACGGCCATTCGGCCTCTTCCACGGCCACGTACGTTGCGACCACGTCCCCTTGAATTCATACTTCCACTTAGCGTTTATCTGATTAAAGAATTTTATGTATTAGTTTTGTTCCACTGATTTAACACGAATAGTTTTATGTTTAATAGTTTTAAGAAGTAGTTCTTTCGATTCATACACATACAGTCTCACATCATTCATTTAGTCACACACATGAACTTGCGTTCATTACAGAGAAATGTTGTAATTGTCGTTGTTTGTTGTTTTCCACTACCCAGGGGTATTTCGATAATTTTTCAAATTAGGGTATTTGAAAATGTTGCAACATAGAGATTGTTGATATTTTACAAAATTAAAATTACTTTGCTGGAAAAATTTCAAGGGTAAAATGGTAATTTATACACTAGGGGTATTTTTGTAATTTTACAAGTCAGGGTCATTTCGGTAATTTTTCGCAAAGATATGGTTCCTGGTGACCTTCAAAACAAGGACATTTTTGAAGATTTCTAATTTGAGGGCACTTCGTTGATTTTTCCTTCTTGAGGTATTTTGGTCATTTTGTAAGTCGGGGTAATTTAAGTAAATTTTTTTTTCAAATCAGGGTGTCTTTGATATTTTGTGAAGTTTTTGGATGTTTTTGCAAAAATAAAAGTTGTTATTAAAATCAGGGGTAGTATGGTAATTTTGGAAAATCAA
The DNA here is from genome assembly GCA_025506655.1 of Gossypium rotundifolium. NCBI lineage: Eukaryota > Viridiplantae > Streptophyta > Magnoliopsida > Malvales > Malvaceae > Gossypium > Gossypium rotundifolium. Next base: position 152,134,360 of record CP106733.1, on the reverse strand, counting down.
GGGCATTTTAGTAATCTTTACCACTAAGGGTATTTAGGTAATTTGTAAATTAAAAATTCTTAGAAAGTTTTTCCAAAATAATAATTTTCATAATTTCAAAAGGGTAGTTTGTTGACTTTTAAAACTAGGGTTTCCATAAAAATACGACTAGTCCCTTTCGGGTTTTAATTATTGGGTTGAGCCTGTGGCTGAGTCCTCTTGGTTAGGGTGAACCGAAGCTACGCACCAGGTAGGATTCGAGTGGAGAGGAGGTGAGTCACGTGGACTGCTTAAATACCAATTCCCACCGAAACCAATCCTAGACATGCGCACAATGGTTACCACACCCTAACTTGGTAACTTAGACACAGGTTTGTTTAATTGTGCCTTAGAGTTTTATGTATTTGTTGGGGTAAAGTATTCCTAGGGTTTAATTCCTAATCCACTAGTCTACGTCCCTATATATCCCTACATACAAATCACAAAGAGGTTAGGAGTACTTACCTGGTGGACTTCGGGTCGGAGACTCAGGTGCCATGCCAGAAAAACCTGCTTATTTCTTAGAAAAGTCTATTTTCAAAAGACAGAAAATGTTTTGGGCCCTAAAAGCCCTCAAGGTCGAGTTTTGAACCGGGCTCTGATACCAAACTGAAACACCCTAAACCCGGCCTACAAGCCCTGACCGAATCTGGCATGCTTCTAAAGAAAATCCATTCAAATCTTGTTTGAAACTTTGTTAAAAATTTGTGTGTTTTTGAAAGCAGTAGTTGATTTGGGTTGGGCTCAAATTTTAAAACCCATGTCACTTAGGTGTTAAAACATTTAATATCATCACTTAAGAAAAATTTATTTTTAACTTTAATTTGATAATAATCGGATCATACTAAGTAATTTAGAAACATGCTTAACAATTTAGTACCGAAGGCCTTATTACATCAAATAAACTCGAAATAATTCAAAACTCAAATATAGAGAGAAAACTAATAAAACAAAGCAGTCTCTGGGCTTTGCATGGCCTCCACTGAGCTCCTGCCAGGCCGGTCCATCATTGTTCATCACACGAAAAATAGTCCCACAAGGGTGAGTCAAAGCAGACTCAATGTGTAACCACAACACTAAGGCCCAACAGATTATGGCATGCAAAATCATACATACAAATCAAATAACATAAATTATGATGCAATCCAGAACCCAAACCTAAATACCATCCGCTAGGCGTCTCCGTACCAACCATCACACCGTGGGGACTACTAAGTCAACCCTCCATCCGCTACACACCATCGAAGGCGATCATTTGCAATCGGCGTGCTCATCGCCCTTATGATTTCGTGGCATAGCCACCATATATAAATTCGTGACATAAGTCACCACAAACTTATATTGTGACAAAAGTCACCACATTCTTATATTGTGACATAAGTCAACACATTCTTATATTTGGGTATAAAACCACCAATTCACTTCCCCTTTACATATCACCCATATGCCCCATGTCATACAATTATGCATTAACCATATCAACTTCCTTATTCACATTCTTATAATTTCATGTATATGCTATAACAAAACTCATCATACTCATAGTAGGAGTAGGAAAACATACCTTAGTACTTTGTACCATTGTATGGTACCTTAGCCATACTTTTCACATTCTTAATAACATATATATATATTATACTAAACATTACCATAAAACTTATTAAGAAATAGTATGGGGTACACACCTGATATACTTAGCAATCCAATCTACTGCTTTAGATCTTTACTGCCTATATTCGGCCAACCCCAATCTTATTAGTAAAAAAAACATTTGGCTATAAATCCAAATCCTAGTAGGATTATTGTAATTCAACTTCTTACCTTGGTGCCGATTTCACTACTAATCAAATCTCGAAACGTTGAAATCTTTCTACCTTGTATTCGGCTAACATTAGATCACTTAAAGGGTTAGTTTCCAGCTTTTGAATAATGATAAAATAGATCTAAATCATTATTTATAGCCTTGGCCAAATGTACCTAAGGGCTTACCTTGTGATTTGAAATCCCTAAAACTATCACTTCTTTGTGGTACTGTTGAAATCCCTATGGTACATGTTAGATCAATTTCTAACATTTAATCACAACAAATGGCCCTTGGCCTATTAGTATGTTCACTAACCTTAAATTCTTGAAATCCCAAAATCCTTGTATGCCACTGTCGACTTTCTTCCTAAAAGCCAAAGTCACCTCAATTTTTACCTACATTCGATCATCCTTCATATATTCAGTAAACCGAAAATCACCACTAACTTAGCCCATATGGCATTCGGCCAAAAAGAAAAGAATAGGAAAGGACCATTCGGCCACCTACCATCAACCACTCACCTTCGGCTTTTCCAAAATCGGCTCCTCTGGCTATTGTAAAGTAGGATTCAGCTTCTAGTGCTAAAGAGGAGATGTTGATTGACTTAGACAATTGATTCGGATTAGATCTTGATGAAAAGAAAGGAAGAAATCGCAAAGAAAAGAAATCTTGAAACTTACGAATCACTAAGGAACATGCGGCCTATGGTGCACCTTTGGGAAACTAAACCACCCTTGTAGATTCGATTTTGAGGCTTAGAGAAATTTAGCGATGGTGGTTTTTGGTAAACAATCGGCTATTGCTAGAAATAGGCTTATCTTCGGCTTTTGGTGAGTTATGAAAAGAAGAAGAGAGTTGATGATGAAGATTTGGCTAGAGGAAGAGTTGAAAGAAGAATTTGAGAGAAGGTAAGAAAGATGATAGGAAATTCGACAATGACGTAGGATGAACTTGTTTTCGGCTTTTGACAAAAGAAGAGAGGAAGGGAAGAGAATTCGGCAGGGAGAAAAAGAGAAGAAAGAATGTTGAATGGCCTTAGTTTTCCTCCTTTTGCCAAAATTACTAATCCTAGAGTCCCTTTCTTGGCCACCACTCTCATATCCTTATTTTCCTACCTTAGCCGAAATTCCAAAAGAATTTGACCTCAACTTGAACTCCTTCCTCAGTCTCCCTATGCTGTCCATCTCCTTACCTTAGGAGTGCCAAATTTTAACGCATTATTTTGGGCTTCATGTGGCCATACTAGGCCCAAGTCATCCCCTAAGTAATGCCACCCTCATGCCCAATTTAGCATTACTAAATTTTTTTTTTGGGTCACAAGCCCAACTTGCTACTAATTTAATAATCCAACATCAATTACTACTAACACTTATTTATCATTACTTATCCCATTTTTTAAAGTCCAAACTGAGCCCAATTATATGTCATATTTCCTTATTTATTTTCTTAAGGCCGCTTTGCTTGGTTCCTCTTTTAGACTTAAAACTCGATATTTTCTAAGGCATTTTCCTTATGTTTCAAGATCCTAAAATTCACATAACACATTCATAACACATAAGACATGCTATTTCATATAATTTAGCAATAGTGCATAAGCCCTAATCCGGGATATTACATGTTGTGTTTTGTTGATTAATTATTTTTTATCTTTTTATCGAAAATCAAAATTTGATTTTGATTCTTTCACCACATGAGTTTGTACCGTGTCATATTTTTGTTGTGGTTTGAGTCTTGTGGGATATTCTCGCATCATATTGCACGACCATTATGGTCATTCCTTTTAAGTGGGAGTGAGAAACTATGCCTTCGTGAGGTTTTCACCTCTACATAGGCTAGTGGACTGCTTCTGGGATACATCCGTACCTATGTCTTCGTGAGGTTTTCACCTCCGCATGGCCATAGGGAAATGTATTCCCCTGAACTTAACTCAATCCATATGAGCCTATAATGGGTGAGGATTGAAGAATCCACTAGTTCAGGTACCCTCTCTTTAGAACTAAGCTACATGTAGTGATCCTTAAGAGCCAACCCTAGATAGAGCTATATTGAACCCTAGGGTTCACCTAGATAGGTGCCTTATTTTGTTATTTATTTCTCTTGTGCTAATGTGTTCTCTTTTGTTTTGATTGTTTTGCATTCACATTATAGAAAAGAGGTGTTGATTCAAATTTGATTGCTAAATAGAAGATTTTGTCATGAGAATGGATTTCTTGATAAAGTGGATTATAATACGGTCATCCAAATATGGTCTAAGAAAACACAACGAGAGAAGACTGATAGTCCGTGAAGAAATACAAGACTTTATTTGCCCAAAGATTCAAACTAACAAAAGACTATTTGAGAATCACCATGTCTCGGCTTTCTTGAAGAGGCTAACAAGCATGGCAAGGAGAAGTGAGTAATGAGTCATGACCCAAGCAAAAAGAAGCTAGTGGAGGCATCTATTAGAAGTTTGTAAGATTTGACCTTTGCAAAAAAGGGGATTGATGTTTTTGCTTGGAATATGAAGGCAAGGCCGTATATGTAATCTATTTTATGTAAAGAAATTTGCTTTCTAGAAAAGTTTTTCTAATGTAACTGAATTCAGAATCAACGCCTTTCTTTCTTTTGCATTCATTACATGCATCTGCATTGCATTGCATCATTTGCATTAGACTTTTACAAAAGGGACACTAATTAGTTGAAGTTATTTCAGAAAAAGAGAGAGATAGAGAAAGAGAGAAAGAAAGAAGAAAAATCTGGAAACTAAATATTGTTACGATACTCGCACTAAGATAAAAAATATAGATCAAAGACTCGAACAGTTCTAGAGGGACATGCAAGACCAGATGCAAGAGCAGTTAGCAAAGCTCCAACAAGAGATGAGAGGCCAAATGCTGGAAGCCCAAATAAATATGATGGCTCAAATGGCTCAGCTATTGAATGGAGCAATGGACAAAGGAAAAGGTCCCATGACTATTGCTGGAGAAGATAATGACAACTTTCTTCCGGATTTCACCCCACCGCATGCACAAATACAACCTGATAAGTATCCTCGAAGGCCATCTATCACGATTAAGCCTCAACAAGGGCAAACTAACATTGAAATTCCCATGAATTTCCAACTTGGCTCAGGATCTAACCCAGGAGATAACCCAGCTAATCTTGTTATCCCTGATTTGGATATAGCAAAGAGAAAAGGGGCAAGAACTGAATCACCAAGGTAGTTAGAGGACCGTTATAAATGTTTGGAAGAAAAATTCAAGGCATTGGAAAATGCTGATAATCACAATGGAATTGATGCTAAAGACTTGATTTTGGTTCCAGATTTGGTGCTTCCTCACAAGTTTAAAATGCCAGAATTCGAGAAGTACAGCAGGACTAGCTGCCCTGAAACTCATATTACCATGTTCTATAGACAAATGACTGGGTATGTTAATAATGATCAATTGCTGATCCACTGCTTCCAAGATAGTTTGGTGGGGGCAGCATCCAAGTGGTATAATCAACTGAGTCGTGCTAGGATCAATTCATGGAGAGACCTAGCGCAAGTATTTATGAAGCAATACAGTCATGTGACAGACATAACCCCTAACAAAATTACCTTACAGAACATGGAGAAAAAATCAAATGAAAGTTTCAGGAAATATGCGCAAAGAGGGAGGGAAGTTGCCATGCAAGTTCAGCCGCCGCTTTTAGAAAAAGAGACCACAATGCTTTTCATCAAAACTCTAAAAGCCCCATTCATTAACTATATGTTGGGAAGTGCCACCATAAGCTTTTCAGATATAGTAATATCTGGCGAGATGATTGAAAATGCGGTAAGGAGTTGGAGGATAGACATGGGAGAAAGTGCCAAAAGATTAGCCCTAAAAACAAGGAAAATAAAGTGAGTATCCTGAGCATACATCCCAAATCAGTCACCATAGGCCAGTCGAAGGTTGTAACCACTAGCTATCAAGGCTCTTCAAGGCGGGAATCCAATTCGAGACCAAATATAGAAAAGCTCCAGTTCATACCCATCCCGATGACATATAAAGAGTTGTATCATAATTTTTTGATGTGTATGTGGTGTCTCCGTCCTACTTGGAACCCGTGCAACCTCCGTTCCTAAAATGGTATAATGAGAATCCCAATGCGAGTACCACGCGGGAACAACGGGTCACTTAATTGAAAACTGCACTACATTTAAAAAGTTGGTCGAAAGGTTCATTAAAATGGGAATTATGAAGTTCGACGATTCATCAAAACCTGATCACTTTGACGAGGAAATAAATGCAATAATTGAAGGAGGAGACAAGAAAGTGACGACTCCTTGAAGAAATTAAAAGCAAAGAGGGAACCAGGGAATGAGGTTTCCAAGCCCTTGCTACTTGGGAGTGTTTTGAATAATGGGACTGTAGAAGAGATCCCTGTATTTTTAGAGCTAATCTAGAGTAATATTCAAAACAAACTTGTTTCCTCAAGCCTAGAGGCAATAAGAACCCTTTTGTGAAATAGGCTTGTGTCCGAAATTGTTATTTCAATAAAATGCATCTTTTTGAGCAAATATTCTTTTTCATACTGTACAAACAATTGTTCTTATTTTTTTTCTTTTGTTTGGACTTTCTTTCAAGTATTCTTTCATTGTTCATTCATTACCATACAAATAATCATTTTTTTGAATAATTTATTCTTTAGAATCTTCCTGTGAACCTACAATAGGTCTCCAGATATCAACGATGTGAGCAACGTTGCTACTGACTCAGAGTCTCCTTTCGAGTAAGATATGTGTCTAGAGGGATCTCAAGATTTTGAAAATGACAGAGATTGTGACCTATCTTCTGATTTGTTAAGGATGGTAGAATATGATGAAAAATAGATCCTACCTTACATAGGGTTAGTGTACATTGCGAGCCTAGGAAAGGGGTGAAGATTGAAGCCCAGCTCACCACAAAAATAAGGCAAGACATTATTAAGTTATTTTTAAGAATTCAAAGATGTTTTTGCACGATCATATCAGGACATGCCTAGACTACTGAGACACGGGTACGTTGAAATCTTAAAAGAGGTCCATAAGGATATCAGAAGAAACACATGCTAATGGTTTTACAATAGTCAAGCTAAGCATGAGGTTTGGGTACTGTCAATCTACATAGAAGTGGATGATATCAGCTATGTCGTATTTAAAGAGACAAGATTCATGTGCCTTCTCCATTTCTTCACAAATTTTCCATATGTGGGGCATGGATGTGATAGGGCCAATCTCGTCAAAAGCTTTTAGCCAATATCGATTCATCGTCGTGGTCATCGTTTACTTCACTAAGAGGGTAGAAGTAGCTTCATATGCCAATGTTACAAAGTTGATAGTCATCAAATTCTTAAATAAAAAAAAAAATTAGGCGTCGAAAAAGAATGCCAAAAAGGAAAAAGTCAAAAGTTTGTAGTCTGTTCAAAGATCAGACGTCATATCATAGAGCCACAAAGGTAGCCAAAATGGAAAAAAACAAAAAAACAAAACAAAGATTGTAGAAAAGATGACCAGGACTTGTAAAGATTAACATAAAGAAGTTACCATTTAGCCTCTGTCTTATCGAACGTCGGTCAGAACCTTCGCTGGGGCAACATCTTACCCATGGGTTTATGGAATGGAAGTATTTTTGCCAATTGAACCTAATCGAAGAAAAGGTTAAAAGTTATCCATCACGGTCAGATGATACAAGCTTATGACAAAGATGTTTATCCTAGAGAATTCCACGAGGAGAACCTGATCTTTCTTTTACAAAAGGATTTCAGAGAAAAGTAGATGCCAAACTGAGAAGGACCTTATGTTGTAGAGAAGGCCTATTCTGGAGGAGCATTGATATTGACTGAGATGGATGCCAAATACTTGCCCAATCTGGCAAATTCAGGTTCAGTCAAGAAGTATTTACTTGAAAAGGGAAAGGCCAAGGTGAAAACTCGCAAAGGGTGCCTTGACATCAAATATTCAAAAAAGAAAAAAGAGGAGAGGCCAAGGCGAAAACCCGCAAAGGGCGCTTTGAGACCAAAAGGGTTTTGAGCCGAAAACCCGAAAAGGGTGACTCAAATTTTTTATTGAAGATAGGGCATGTGGTAGTCTTGCTATGCTTGAATTAAAAATGAGGAAGTATGCTATGTCTTGGGGCATTGGCAAAGTACTCGGATCCTCTGAACATGTATTGAGCTCAAAATGGTCTTCAAGAAGTTTGATCAGAGAAGTTCAGGCTGCGATATCTGGGGCACCTAGCTTCTATCTTACCCATTTTTAATTTGCTATCTTTGGTTACTTTATTCTTTTCAAGACACACCCAATCAATTTTTTTATTGCCTTGGTTATTTTTGATTAACTTATTTGTTTCGAGCTATGCTCCTAATTAATTTCTTTCTCCTCCATTGTGGTGATCTTTTTCAAGCATTTTATATTGAAATAACGATTAATGGACTAATAATACTTTCATAAAAGGAGTTTCAATATTACTCTGGAAGCTCCTAAATAATATGAGAGTCTGAAACAGGACTATTGTTTAGAACTCACCAAGCCTAAGCGTTGAAAATATTAAAAGATGATTATCTCCTTGGATTTTTTTGGATAAGACATTTCATCAGTGATACCATCTCAACAAATGACGAGCAATGTAAACCAAGTGTAAAAGGGGATCATTCTCGAGAAAAAAAAATGATACCCTGCATTTATGTAAAATTCAGGCACATACATCTGGTCATTACACCCAGGGAATGGTGTAACTGATCAAATTGATTGAAGATGATACAAATTCCATACCTCTAAGTGGTAACAGGATGGATGGAAGAAACCAAATGTTATTCCCTTGAAGTTGCAGTAGGAGGTAAAAACTTTATGTCCCAAGGTTCAAGTGGAATGGACTCAGAATTACCATGGGGCAAATTATTTGAGAAGAATAAGATTGATTCTTTGTGAGGAACGAAGATGAAACCTTGATTTAATAAATGAGGATGACACACAAGCAGAATCATTCTCATAACATTTTTGCATTCATATATCATAGCATGTATAAATAGGAGCATTTGGCTTATTTCGATTAGGGCATCCTAATTATCAGGCATAAGCATATACCCATTCTACAGGTTATGTCCTCTATATGACAATATAGTAGGGTAAATTGACACTTTTAGATCTTGCCTCCCTGAGTTTGCAGTAGAACATATTAAAAAAATAGATCTGCAATTCCTAAAGTTGTAGGAAGCAGATCGAAGGCATCAGATCTTGTCTCCTTGAGTTTGCAGTGGAGCAAATCGAAGACAGCAGATCTGGCATTCCTGAAGTTATAGAAAGCAGATCGAAGACATCGAATCTTGTCTCCCTGGGTTTGCAGTGGAGCAGATTGAAGATAGCAAATCTCGCATTCCTGAAGTTGTAGGAAGCAGCTCGAAGACATCAGATCTTGTCTCCCTGAGTTTGCAGTAGAGCAGATCGAAGACAGCAGATCGGCATTCTTGAAGTTGCAGGAAGCAGATCGAAGACATCAAATCTTGTATCCCTGAGTTTGCAGTGGAGTAGATTGAAGATAGCAGATCTGGCATTCTTGAAGTTGCAAGAAGCAGATCGAAGACATCAAATCTTGCCTTTCTGAGATTGCAGTGAAGCGGATCAAGGATACTAGTCTGGCCTCCTTGAGGATACAGTGGAGAAGACTGAAGATAACAGATCTTACCTTCTTGAAGTTGCAGGATGCAGATCGAAGATACTAGTCTGACCTCCCTGAAGTTGCAGTGGAGCAGACTAAAGGTAGCAGATCTTATCTTCCTGAAGTTGTAGGAAGCAAATTGAAGATACTAATCTGACCTCCCTGAAGTTGCAGTGGAGTAGACTGAAGGTAACAAATCTTATCTTCCTAAAGTTATAGGAAGCAGATCGAAGATACTAGTCTGACCTCCCTGAAGTTGCAGTGGAGTAGACTGAAGGTAGCAGATCTAATCTTCCTGAAGATTGTAGGAAGCAGATCAAAGATACTAGTTTGGCATCCCTGAGTTTGCAGTGAAGCAGATTAAAATAGTAGATCTGGCATTCCTAAAATTACAGTGAAGCAGATCGAAGACATTAGTCTTGTCTCTCTAAAGTTGTAGTGGAGTAGACTGAAGACAACAGATCTTACCTTTCTGAAGTTGTAGGAAGAAGATCAAAGACATGAGACCTGTCTCCCTAAAGTCGTAGTTGAGCAGACTAAAGAGAACAGATCTTGCTTTCTTGATATTATAGTGAAGCAGATCGAAGATACTAGTCTGACCTCCTTGAAGTTGCAGTGGAGTAGACTGAAGATAGCAGATATTATCTTCTTGAAGTTGCAGGAAGTGGATCAAAGATATCAACCTGGCATCCCTAAAGTTGTAGCGGAGTAGACTAAAGATAGTAAATCTCATCTTCCTGAAATTGTAGTGAAGCAGATTGAAGATACTAGCCTATCTCCCTGAAGATACAACCATTTGACAAGACCGAGCAAAATGGGTCCTTTTATTGTTTTTGCTCTATTCTAGTTACACGACAATGAGCAAAGAGGGGCAGTTGTAATCGGCCCAATTTGCTCGGGCCCATACAAAACTCAAAAATAGAAAATAAAACAATTTTAAACCAAATATAATGTCCATTATCCATTTACATAGCCCAAATACATTACAACCCAAATCATTAACACCCAAATAACCCTAACCCAGTTACACCTAGGCCAAGTGGCCCAAAATTAAAGGAGCCCAATTAGCCAAAACTATTTTCAGCTGTTGGAAACCCTAGCAGGGGTCTTGCCCCGCAACTCTCAACATGGCCCTTCCTTATGCCATGGTCAGCGCACGGATAGCGCCCTGTCCTTGTAGATTTCGTCGATTACCTGCAAGATGAAAAGGAAAAACAAACCGTAGCAAATATAGCAAGAAATTCGAACTGTAATGATTTTTGATTTTATTTGGCTATATAAACGGGTGTAAAAACATTGTAAAAAGGGGGAAGACAATATCAATAAAAAGTTAGAAAGAATCGACAAAAAGAGAGGTTGTTCATTTATCTTTTTTATTCTTTTTTTTTTGAATCGGTTCCTTTTTTTTTTCTCTTCAAATGGTTTTCTTTTTTAAATATATAAGAGTTTTTATAAAAAAAAAGAGAAAAAATCACCTTTTTTAACGCCAGCCACTGTGTACGGCGACATCGGTGGCGGACGGCGGCGGTGTCTGCAGGAACCCAATTTTGCTCGGGCCCATGAAAATCAAAATAATAAAATAATAAATGTCTTTTAACAGTCTAGTTACAAAGCTAAAACCAGTAGCCCATTTACATATTTCAAAACACTGACCCAAATACCACCAGACCCAAAACTAGCCCATTACCCGAATAGACCCAAACCAATTACCTACCCAAACCCAATCTAAACCTAAAGCCCAAGTGGCCCATTTGCCTTGCGGACACAAGAAACCCTAGGTTTCCATCACACATAACGCCCAAATTAAGCGCAAACCCTCGCGCCAAAGCGCCTTTGGTCACGCCACCACCAATCGCGCCGTAATCCGCATCCAGTCACCGCCAAGATCTCTGTTTCTCACTTGAAAAAAGGAAAGAAAGGACAACAAAAATGGCAGACGAGATAATTTCTTGTATTTCCTTTTTTATTTTTTGGGTTATAAAATCCCTACAAGAACCAGTAAAACGATACATAATACAATACCAACAAGAAATATACAAGAAATTAAAACAGAGAAAATAGAGGTGATTTGTTATTTTTTATTTTTATTCGATTTACGTTTTTTTATATATAAAAACTAATAAAAATAAAGGAAAAAGAGAATACCTATCGAATCGCTCTAAAAATTAAAGGTTTTTTAATCTCTAGCCGTCGTATCGGGCGGCGTCGATGAAGGCGTGGTATATTAATTTTGTTAATAGTATAAAATTCATATATATATATATATATATATATATTACATGTATTATCCTTATATATTTAATTATTATATATTATTTACTTGGTTTAATATAATTTATATATTACTTTATAATTTGTGTATTATTTATTATATTATACTTTTTAATTTGTATATTATATAGTATTATATTATATCATATATTATTTTAAAATTTTATTTTGTATAAAATCTACTTATATTATATAACATATTTTATTTATATTATCTATTACATATGTAATTTTTATGATTAGTGTATTATACATGTTTTATTTAAAATTATTATACTATTTATTCATTGTTGTTATTATATATAATCATTTATATATTCATTGTTTTTATTATATATATTCATTTCTTGAATGTTTACATTTCATATGAATTTTTAATTATTCTTGCTTATTGTATATGTTTATTTATGTTCCTTTAATTGTTTATTATTGCTTAGCATATTTATTTTCATTTCATATATATTAGTTGCTATATTCTTTTGTTAATTGACTATATTAGCATTAATTGTTAGTATAACTTTGTGATTATAATGAATCAATATTCTATATTTTGTAAATATGAAATCGGATTCATATCATTTTTATAAAAACACATTTTCGTGAAATTTTCGTATTTTATTCAAAGTTTTAAAACAAGGTGATATATGATATTTGGGGACTTCGAGAAAAATTGTGCCCTAACTTACTGGGTTTCGATTTTTCTCGTGGAACACAAGGAATTAAATATCCCTTCTCTTTTAAAATTGAAACTTACAAATTTCAAATCAAAAACTTATTCTTGGGAATTCAAAATGTTGTATCCTAACTTATTGGATATGATGATTTGTGTCTCGAGGTAGGAATTTTCTATATAAAGGCGTGCCTAGTTTCAAAGTCATGAGATGTTATATCCTAACTTATTGGGTGTAGTATTTTATTTCTTTAAGATAGGTAAGTGTGGGCTTTATTTCTAATAAAATGATCATTTTTAAAATTTTTTTTTTAAATTTTCAACACTAGGACATGATTTTATCGATTATGTACCAATTTTTGGGCGTTGTGAGGGTGCTAACCCTTTCTCATACGTAACCGACTCTCGAACCCGTTTTCTTATATTTCGTGGACCAAAATAAATGTTTTGAAATAAAACGTTTTACAAGGTGATCCAATCACACCTAAATAAAAAGAGATTGGTGGTGACTCCATTTTCGTTTTTCAAAAGTTGATCCCTTTTTTTTTTTAATTTAAAAATGGTTTTGATAGCTTGGCTACTCCACTGGGGACCAATAAGAGAGTCAAGCTGTAAAATCGATAATTTCATGTCCTTGTGTTCAAGTTTAAAATTCTATTTTTTTTAAAAAACATGATCCTTTATTGCATGTGGTTTTAATATATATCTCTGCATTGCACTACATGACCGTTGTGGTCATGCCTTTAATTGGGAGTAAAAACTATGCCTTCATGAGGTTTTCATGTAACACCCCCAAACCCGGCCCACGAGCCTTGACCGAATCTGGTATGTCACTGCGAAAAACGTTGGAAAAGGTTTTTACTTAAAAATAAAAGATGAAATTTGTTGTCGTTGGTAAAAACATTTCACATTTAAGATTCCAAGTAAAACCTTATTGGTACAAATTATCCGAATTTAAAAGCTTTAATATAAGTTGTTATACAATAAGTTGATTCAAAATATTGCTAATTATTAGCTCAATAATAGGATAAACTTCAAAACCATAAATAAAGTTGCAAATACTTTAAGTGGCCCTTATTACATCAAATAATTATTCCAAAACTACTTAAAATATAAAGTACGTAAAATTAAGTAAAACATCTTTGCATGGGCCACCTTTGTATCCGCTCAGGCCGGTCCAAGCATTACTTAATCACTGCGATGTTGGTAAGAAAATTTGGGTGAGTCAAACAAACTCAGTGCATAGTTATTTCACATGTCTCCACATATGGGCTTGGCCCATATCCATATAGTCCACATACATAAATATGCAACATGAAGCCCATTGAACCTAGTATCCATCCGTTACACACCTACCTTGGCGGACACTGTTTGCCGAGGCCGTGGCTAAGCCACCGATCACCTAAGTGACCCCACATATCAATATCCTCGAGGTGACCCTAGGTCATCCTCAATCCACTGATGATGCACACACTATCATCCGCCAGGTGAGGCACACAACCAACATCCCACCTTGATGAAGCACATAGCTAACATCAAGCGCCAATGTAACACAAGGTTAACATCGGACCACGTGCATAAATGTACTCCCGCCCTTCAATAGTCACATCCCAAGCCCCATGTATCATGCCACAATATCATTAAAATAAGCATACATCACATACTATCACAATTTCATTCATATACCATAGGAAACTTATTGTCATAAAGTACTGACCTGTTTAATCGATTACCCACCATGGGTATCCACCTTTTTAGCCATTATTTCAGCTACCATGCACATTATATACATATTTATATATATAACACATACACACAACAAGAGAACAGTGCCATAACTACGCACCTATTTTGGCACACTCGACTAAATCCCGAAATATTTGCTTGCTCTTGAAGATGTCAAGATCCCTACTTAACCATTGTTAGAATCATTTCTACACCATAAATCCATGAAGATGGCCTTTGGCGAACTACATATCACTTACCACCTTACCTCGAATAGTGAATCCAAGAGGCTCCTTACTGTTGGCTACACAAAAGAAACACAATATTATGACTCTTCATACATTCGACCCTCTCTTAGAAACCAAGGCCAACCATTGGTTTCGGCATACTAAATGAAGAAGAAAGGAATTCGATTGCTAAGAAAATACTTACTATACTCGAAACTGATTAGAAGGTTGATGAAAAGAAATGTCGACACCTCCCCCTAAAGGCTCTAAAAGATTCGGCAAGAACTCCCAAATGGGGATGGGATAATCGGCTATCACAAAAATAAGTATAGAACCGAGGTTGAGAAGAAGAAAAGAAGTGTAGATGAAAGTTAGGAGAATTCAGAAATGAAGAACAAAGGTGGAGAGGTTTCGGCTTTGTTGCAAATGAAAGGATGGGTTTCGGTTTTTAGGAAGTGAATGGAAGGAAAATAAGTTAAAAAAAAAGAAAAAGAAAAAGATGCACAAAATGACTTCCAACTTTCGGCTTTTGGTCAAGAAATAGGGTGCAAATTTCAGCAATGCCAAGGGTGAAAAGAAAGTTTCGAAAGAGAATACTAAAGAAAGAAAAGAGAATCGAAAAAGAACTTCTAGACCTCTTATAGGAAATTCGGCTATTCCCCCCACTCATGACCGAAAATTATCACCCAAAAGAGACCCACATTCGGCCTCCACACTCAATATTCTTCTTGCCATCAATTCAAACTAATTTTGAATTAAACTCACTCCTAAATTTCTCCTTATTTGCTCCTAATCACATTCAGAATTAAGCCAACCCCCTAGTCTACTATACCATCTACATTCATGGTCAAAAGGCCATAGAAAAGTTTCCAAAACAACACTCCATACTTTAAGCCTTATGTCCCCTTAAGCACTTGCCTTATTCCTTAGTCTACTAACCATAAAAGACAATAGTCCAACCTTACCTTAATTAGAGTTTGACCAACACATTCCATATAAATGCAAAAATAAAAGTCACCTTAAGTCCATCCATGGAGTTCGAACCTAAGCCCCCTTTCAATGCTTGTGGCGTCACCTTCCAAAGCCCTAAGTGGTGCCTTCTTGCCACTTTGCCAACTGGTTACTTGTGTCATATACTCCCGCACAAATTTCCTTAAAGCCTCCTTAACTTAGCTCCCCCTTAACTAACACTTAAAAACAAAATTTCCCTAAAGCACTCTCCTATACCCTAAGGTTTTAGGAACCCCTAAAACTCATCCAACCATACACTGAGGCATGCTATCACTTGAATTATGCATTAAACGCATAACCCCTAAATCTAGGATATTACAGTTCTACCCTCCTTAAAAATAATTTCGTCCTCAAAATTACTTACTAACGAACAATCGTACGTCCTAACTCACCACACTACGCTACTACTGCGCACTCTGATCTTAATAAAACTAGCACATTTCCCTAGATACCATCTCAAGATTCGCATTCAAGGTTCCATACACTTCACTAACAACACATGAATGAACTAGCTCTATAACAAACAAGGCAATAAAGGGTATTCCAGAAATGAGGAACGTAACCATTGTCACCTCTGGCACATCTTCCTTTTCATGACGCCTAGTCAGATAAACCAACCTTGGTCGCCTCGATCTGCATTCCTTCACTCCTCCACTGGTGCTCTATGACCTTGGCGGAACTATTTCTTCCATGGTTCGAGACCACGACCCTCGCCGCTTGTCGACCACCTCTGTCAACTACACACCACCCTGACCTACTGTCCGAGCCATATTCGGATCCTGAGGACAATCTTTAATCAAATGAGCCTTAGACTTACACCT
Organism: Gossypium rotundifolium; assembly: GCA_025506655.1. Taxonomy (NCBI): domain Eukaryota; kingdom Viridiplantae; phylum Streptophyta; class Magnoliopsida; order Malvales; family Malvaceae; genus Gossypium; species Gossypium rotundifolium. The sequence continues at coordinate 152,118,170 of CP106733.1, read as the reverse complement.
AAAACACTCTCGATCCCAATTCTAGCACTCGCCAACATGATACCTTCCACACCAAGCACACAGACGGTCCAGATTTTCAGTAGCTGGCTTAGCAACACGAGCAGAATTCTCAACCCTCGGTCTTTTACAAGGCTCTCGAGACAATTCGACGGTCCAAAACTCCTCTTATCCGGTTCTTATCCTTATCTACATTACATCTCACGAGTCCTTAATTCCTTTGGCTACCTTAGCCTTTTCTACTAATACGGCAAACTCCATCTCCTGCTGTGGAGCTATCAACAGCCTCAGGTCATCCCTTAGTCCATCCTTAAATCAGACATATCACTCATGCTCCGTAGCCACTACTCCTCGAGCAGGCTCAACCTTAGGAATTCAACCTCGTACTCTGCCACGGGTTTGTTCCCTTGAACCAGCCCCAGAAAAGCCTTTCTCTACGCATCAATATAATGAGTACCAACATACTTCTTCTGGTAAGCCGCCTTAACGTACTCCCAAGTGAGATCCTCAGCTGTAGCACCATCCCGAACTGTGAGCCACCACTGGTATGACTCATCGCGAAGAAGCGACACCATTCCTTTCACTTTCTCCTCAGCCATTAAATCAAGCTCATCCATAATCCGTTCGGTTGCCTCCAACCAATACTCAGCAGTACTGGGTGCCACACCAGATACGCCACGGAACACCTCAGCTCCATTGGCTCGAAGTTGCTCGGGTACCAATTTCTGAGCTCTCCTAATTCCACCTGCTCCTGCCACCATCTCCAGAACTCGCAAGACGCTGCGATCTAACATCATCCCCGTCTGTCTTCTTTGCTCCACACCAACAGCTGGTGGTGGTGGTGGTACCTCATTCTCAGACCCTTGACCCGATCTAACGGGTTCCGACATAGCCATTTTGCCTCTACCACGGCCTCGCACATTACGACCATGTCCCCTGGAGCTCATGTCTACTATCGCGATTTAATCTGATTTAAGAAATTTTATGAATTAGCATTTGTTCCACTGTTTATCCGTGAGCAATTTTATGAAAAGAGCTTAATAGTAGTTCTTTCGATCATTCAGAGTTTTCATTTCAGGTTTTCTACCCTAATTCATAGAAACACATACATTCAATGATATCCATCACACACACATTCATCATTCGAACATCTTTGTCCATTCCTATTCCAGGGGTGTTTTTGTCATTTGTCCTACAGGGTATTTTGGTAATAAATCGGGGTCAATTTGAAAATCTTTACAAATCAAAGGCATTCCAAAATATACAAATCTCGAGGTTATTTTGAAAATTCTATCAAATCAATAATATTGCAAAAATTTCAGAAATCGGGGTTATTTTGGTAATTTTGGAAGTTAGGGGCATTTTAGTAAATTTTCCCAAATTAGGGTATCTTACTATTTTGTAAAATAGAAGTTTTTGGTATTTTTGTAAAGTAAGAATGTTTTTACAAAAGTCGTGGGTAGTATGGTAATTTTATAAACCAAGGGCATTTTGGTAATTTTACACCTGGGGTATTTGAGTAATTTTATAAATAAAAATATTTGAAAAATTTTCCAAGTATAAAATGGTTTTACAAATCAAAGGAGTAATTTTGAAAACTTAAGGTTTTTATAAAACAATATGACTAGTCCTTTTGGGTTTTAATTATCGAGTTTAGCAGTGAATAAGTCCTCTTGGTTAGGGTGAACCGTTACTACGCACTGTAGGATTCAGTGGAGAGAAGGTGAGTCAATAAAACTGCTTAAATACCAAGCTCCCACCAAAACCAATCCTAGAGATGCGCACAATGGTTGCTACACCCTAACTTGGCGACTTACTCATAGGTTTGTTTAAGTAGACTTTAAAATTTTATGCAATTCTGTGTTGGAGTAAGCTAATCCTAAATTTCAATAACTTAATACACTAATCTACGTTCCCATCATACCCACATACAAATCATATAATAATTCACACAACAATTAGAGGTACTTACGGTGGACTTTGGTCGAGATACAAAGCCATGCAGAAAAAACACGAAAAGTTTATGAAAGCCCAAATCTTTGAAAAGCCCACCTTAAAAAAATGTTTTTGGGCCCAAAACCCTCAAAGTCGAGTTTTAAACTGGGCTCTGATACCAAATTGTAACACCCCCAAACCCGACCCACGAGCCTTGACCGGATCTGGTATGTCACTACGAAAAACGTTGGAAAAGGTTTTTACTTAAAAATAAAAGATGAAATTTGTTGTCGTTGGTAAAAACATTTCACATTTAAGATTCCAAGTAAAACCTTATTGGTACAAATTATCCGAATTTAAAAGCTTTAATATAAGTTGTTATAAAATAAGTTGATTCAAAATATTGCCAATTATTAGCTCAATAATAGGATAAACTTCAAAACCATAAATAAAGTTGCAAATACTTTAAGTGGCCCTTATTACATCAAATAATTATTCCAAAACTACTTAAAATATAAATTACGTAAAATTAAGTAAAACATCTTCTGCATGGGTCACCTTTGTATCCGCTCCGACCCGGTCCAAGCATTACGAATCACCTGCGATGTTGGTAAGAAAATTTGGGTGAGTCAAACAGACTTTGTGCATAGTTATTTCACATGTCTCCACATATGGGCTTGGCCCATATCCACACAGTCCACATACATAAATATGCAACATGAAGCCCAGTCCAACCTAGTATCCATCCGTTACATACCTACCTTGGCAAACCTGCTTGCCGAGGTCAGTGGCTAAGCCACCGATCACCTAAGTGACCCCACATATCAATATCCTCGAGGTGACCCTAGGTCATCCTCAATCCACTGTGATGCACACACTATCATCCGCTAGGGTGAGGCACACGATAACATCCCACCTTGATGAAGCACATAGCTAACATCAAGCGCCAATGTAACACAAGGCTAACATCGGACCACGTACATAAATGTACTCCCGTCCTTCAATAGTCACATCCCAAGCCCCATGTATCATGCCACAATATCATTAAAATAAGCATACATCACATACTATCACAATTTCATTCAGATACTATAGGAAACTTATTGTCATAAAATCTTGACTGCTTAATTGATTACCCACCATGGGTATCCACCTTTTTAGCCATTATTTCGACTACCATGCACATCATATACATATTTATATATATAACACATACACACAACAAGAGAATAATACGATAACTACGCACCTATTTTGGTACACTCGACTAAATCCTGAAATATTTGCTTGCTCCCGAAGATGTCAAGATCCCTACTTAACCATTGTTAGAATCATTTACACCATAAATCCATGAAGATGGCCTTTGGCGAACTACATATCACTTACCACCTTACCCCGAATAGTCGAATCCAAGAGGCTCCTTACCATTGGCTACACAAAAGAAACACAATATTATGACTCTTCATACATTCGACCCTCCTTAGAAACCAAGGCCAACCATTGGTTTGACATACTAAATGAAGAAGAAGGAATTTGATTGCTAAGAAAATACTTACTATACTCGAAACTGATTGGAAGATTGATGAAAAGGAATGTCAACACCTCCCCCTAAAGGCTTTAAAAGATTCAGCAAGAACTCCCAAAAAGAGATGGGATAATCGGCTATCACAAAAATAGGCATAGAACCAAGGTTGAGAGGAAGAAAAGAAGTGTAGATGAAAGTTAGGAGAATTCGGTAATGAAGAACAAAGGTGGAGAGGTTTCGGCTTTGTTGCAAATGAGAGGATGGGTTTCGATTTTTAGGAAGTGAATGGAAGAAAAATAAGTTTAAAAAAAAAAAAAAAGAAAAAGATGCACAAAATGACTTCCAACTTTCGGCTTTTGGTCAAGAAATAGGGTGCAAATTTCGGCAATGGCAAGGGTGAAAAGAAAGTTTCGAAAGAGAATACTAAAGAAAGAAAAGAGAATCGAAAAAGAACTTCTAGACCTCTTATAGGAAATTCGACTATTCCCCCCCACTCATGACCGAAAATTATCACCCAAAAGAGACCCACATTCGGCCTCCACACTCAAAATTCTTCTTGCCATCAATTCAAACTAATTTTGAATTAAACTCACTCCTAAATTTCTCCTTATTTCCTCCTAATCACATTCAGAATTAAGCCAACCCCCCTAGTCCACTATACCGTCTACATTCATGGTCAAAAGGCCATAGAAAAGTTTCCAAAACAACACTCCATACTTCAAGCCTTATGTCCCCTTATCCTACCAAAATTCCTTGATACCATACCATTAATAAGCACTTGCCTTATTCCTTAGTCTACTAACCACAAAAGACAATAGTCCAACCTTACCTTAATTAGAGTTTGACCAACACATGCCATATAAATGCAAAAATAAAATTCACCTTAAAGCCATCCATGGGATTCGAACCTAAGCCCCCTTTCAATGCTTGTGACGTCACCTTCCAAAGCCCTAAGTGGTGCCTCCTTGCCACTTTGCCAACTGGTTACTTGTGTCATATACTCCCCCACAAATTTCCTTAAAGCCTCCTTAACTTAGCTCCCCCTTAACTAACACTTAAAAACAAAATTTCCCTAAAGCACTCTCTTATTAGGAACCCCTAAAACTCATCCAACCATACACTGAGGCATGTTATCACTTGAATTATGCATTAAACGCATAACCCCTAAATCTAGGATATTACATTTCACCTCCGCATGGGCTAGTGGATTGCTTTTGGGATACATTTGTACCTATGTCTTCGTAAAGTTTTCACTTCTGCATGGCCATGGGGAAATGTATTCACCTGGACCAAACTCGGTCCGTATGAGCCTATAATAGTGAGGATCGAGGAATCTGCTGGTTCAGGTACCTCAACTTTAGGACTAAACCGCATATAGTAAACCCTAAGAACCTACCTTAGGTTGAGCTATGCCAAACTTTAGTAATTACCCAGATAAGTGTCCGTTTTACTTGCTTTATATTTTATTATGTGGTACTAACTTGTTGTGTTTCATTTTTGTACATGTCATTTCATATTTTTAGAGGTATCGATTCACGGTCAGTTTCTAAAGTTAGAAAACTGTTTATGGAGAATGAATTCCTTGATAAAGTGGAGAACAATGCAACCATCCGCATATGGTTAGAGCAAACACAATTAGAGAAAGGGATCAGCTTAGCTGACGGGTACATATCTAAACTATGGGATTTTACTTGTATTAGTATTACGCAAAATGATTTCCAAGAGCTGAAAAAGATATGGACTCAATGGGGTGATTAGGCTAAGCAATTGTTTTATCGCAATTATGGAGAACTACCCTATTTACTCGACATTAAGGTGGATAAGCATGTAACACCCCAAACCCGGCCTAGAAGTTAGGCCCGAATCTGGCGTTTCACATGGAAGTGTTTTTTTTTCTTTTCAAAACCATCTTTGCGATTGTTAAAACTTATTTGAGAATTACAACCTCTTTGTTAAAACCCAAAACACTTTAAGCAATTGTTATCTACTTGAAAACGTAATTATCTTTAAAAACCTTTTTGGTTGCGAAAACATATTTGAAATAACAATTTACGAAAATATGACGTTTGAAAATAGAGTTGCAAAAGCATTTTGAAAACATTATGGAAACATAGATAAAATACAATATTTTTGAGAGGTTGATTGATAAGTCGAAAATCGAAGTGGTGGACTTTAAAATCAGGACTTTTGAAAATGAAGTTGAAATTTTGAAAGAGAATCCGAGTTAAATTATTTGTAAATGTTTGCTATAAAATCCATTTATTAATCAATTTTGAAAACCATTATTTATATTTTTAGAAAATTCCTTTTTAAACAATTTAAAAAGAATAATAAAAACATCCCAAACATAAAGCAAAATAAAAATAGTCCAAAGGCCTTATTACATCTTTAAAACCTGAAACAATAAAAGTAATTAAATAAAGCGGAAAGGTAGTTTACTAATATTCGAAAATGTTATTTCCGAAGCATGGCCTCCACCGAGTCATCCATGGCTCCAAGTCCTCATCACTGAGCATTGCCTACAAGGGTTAAGAGGAGGGGGTGAGTTACAAGAACTCAGTGTGAAATCCCCTTACCATCATCCACTGGGTCGGAACACACATAGCAATATTTTGGGCCTAAGCCCATTTACAATAATAACAATCAGTATCAAATATAACATGTGTATGAAATGCAATTTCCCAACCAAACCTAGTTTTCCATCCGCTACACACCACCGTACCAACCAACACACTTGTGGGAGCTTTAGTCACCCACCCCGCCAACACACCAAAGCGGGCATTAAGCCATATATCAAACGGGCATTAAGCCATATATCAAACTGGGCACGAAGCCATATATCAAACTGGGCACGAGGCCATATATCAAACTGGGCACGAGGCCATATATCAAACTGGGCATGAAGCCATATATCAAACTGGGCACGAGGCCATATATCAAACTGGGCACGAGGCCATATATCAAACTGGGCATATAGCCATAAGAATTTTGTAGCAAAACTACCAGAACTTCTCTTTGTTAAATATCCCAACCCATGCAAATCATGTATGCATATTCATTTACAATAATTCATTCATATAATTATTACAAACATACGGCCCATTATAAAAATTAAACAATCTGGCTCATATCACATTTTGGCCCATATAGCAAATATCACATTTGGCCTATATATCAAATATCACATTTGGCCCATTTAGTAAATATCACATTTGGCACATATATCAAATATCACATTTGGACCATATATCAAATATCACAATTGGCCCATATATCACTTTTATCGATTTAGTCCATTGAGGAAATTCTGTAATTTAGCCCATAAGGGCATTTTCGTAATTCGTCCCATAAGGGCATTTTTGTAATTTTACCCATCGAGGGTAATTCAGTAATCTCGCAACCTAGGGGTATTTCAATAATTTACCCTCTAAGGGTATTATGGTAATTTCGTAACCTAGGCTCAACTACTAATTTGGGGCATAAAATTTTGAAACTGTCCATCTGCATCATACTGACTAAATTGACTATAACTCATGTTAGGAATCTCGAAATCTAAATCCATAAATTTTCCTTAAAACTAGAATCATATTTATTCTTACTACAAATTTTCCAGAATTTTTACCTTAACCATTTAGTACAGTTTATTCCTTAAAGTTTCCCTTGTTTCACTGTCCAATGATTCTGACCTCTCTTACCCAAAATCCAAATATCTCACTGTACAGTTTTCATATACTGCTCCCACTTGTCTCTATTAATAATAGGCTCATTAAGGAATCCATACATATAAATTATAACCCATAATTCACTTTTTAAAATTTTATATGATTTTTCCAAGACAGATCAGGGAACCACGAAGTCATTCAAAACCAGTCTCACTAAAATTAACATATCTTAGAATATAATATTCCTTTTCCTTATCCATTTCTTCCATATTAAAGTAGACACAGTAATCTTTAATCTGATATCTTACTAACTTTGTAAATCTTTTTATCCAATTTTTCGTGATTTTCAAATACACATCACTATTTCTGACCGAAACTGTTTTATTACAAAACATGATTACCACTACGTGCATACACACGTCCGAGTGATCACGGATGCCGGTTATCGATTTTCTTCGGTATTTCTACCGAATCAAGGAATATTTCATTTAAACTTTCAAAAAGATGTGAGAGTTACTCATCATTTCAAACATATATTCGGAAGGGTACGGGATTACACACCTTGATTACGAGTTGTGCTTTCTACCGATTTCAACACCTATATTGATATTTGATAGAAGGTTAGTCTCAACTTCGATAATCGTAACTAGAAACACGTTATTAGGCTAACTCCACTTACCACGACTGTGATCTTCCTCAATGCACCAAGAATCGATCCTACCAACAATATCAATTAGCCAACCTTCAATCCGATTAACTCAATAACCAAATGGAGATATCGAATGGACTATGAAAGATCTTCCTTACCTTAATCAATTATAATCTCGTTTCTCACGATCATCCTATGACTAGAGATGATTAGGCAATGTTGTGGTATTCAGTCTCCCTTTATATCACTACGAAGAAGAAAACGATCTCGTATGAGAGAAAGTAAGGTGATGGTCTCGGTCAAATGACCATCCAAAAACCAAAGTATGGATTCAGTCATAAGAGAAAAAAATAAAAAATTGGAAAGAAAACTTACCGATTACTTAAGGAATGAGAAAGAAAGAATAATGGAAAGGTTTTGGTTATGGAGGAGAATGAACAATAATATTCGACTATCAAGGAGATTAGACAAAGATGAATATGTGACCAATTCAAGAGAAGAGAAAATGCACTATTGTGCTAATTTGTTTCGGCAAGGAGAGTTGTAAAATGGAGAGATGACACAAAGTTGTCAAAGGGAAATTTTGCCAAAACAAAACCAAGATCTTACCAAATGCCAAGGTAAAATTTAGCTATCACTCTAGCCCCAAACCATCCACATTCATCCCCCCTAGGATAAGAGTTGGCCACCCAAGCTTTCCAAAACATTACCCACGAATTAAGCCTCATGTCCCCCTTTCATTCCTATTTCTCTTAATTCCTTTCCCAAACTTCAACCTTGCCTTATTCTTATAGCCACCTTACCAAAAATAATGAAGTCAAACTTGCCATATTTACTCCTTGGCTGACACTTAAGAAAAGAGTGCAAAAATAAAAGTCAAAATTGCACACAAAGGGATTTGAACCTCCTCCCTCAAAGTACTTCACTTGATGCCATAACGTCTTTACCAATAGCTCATATATGCTAACCATTTATTCATTTATTTCAATAAGCATTGAAGCTACTTACCATCTCTCCTTAAAGTGATAAAATACCAAATTTTTCCTAAGGCCCAATTAAACCCAAGACTTCATAGAAACCTTGTAACCTTCCAAATTCACTTAGCTAAAAAGTCCAATTTGCAATAATGCCATTCTCTTATTCTCAAAATTTTAAACATTCCTACGCCTAAGGCCCATTGGGCCCAATCCTACTAGGCCCAATTTTGGGATGTTACAAAGCATCTATTCTCGCTATGATTCAGTTTTGGAATTCTGCTTATATTTGTTTCACTTTTGGGAAAATAGATTTAGCGCCCACAGTAGAGGAATATTCGACCTTGCTTCGTTGTTCGAGGATCCAAGTAGACAGAGTTTATTCTACGGTTGCTAATGTTCCAACCTTTTTGAAGAACTCAATGAATATCACGGGAATGAGTGAACAGTGGGTTGTAGCCAAAATTCAAGAGAAAGGTGAAGGTAAATGCATTCCTTGAGAGAGTTTAAGGGATTTGGTCCTAACACATCCAGATGTAAAGAAGAAGATTAACATCTTGGCCTTGTGTATTTATGGTTTCATAATCTTCCCTAAAGCTCTAAGACATGTAGACGAAGCAGTTACTGATTTATTCGATCGACTTGGTAGAGGAGTCATGCCTGTACCTACGATCTTAGCCTAGACGTTCAGATCTTTAAATACATGCCGGGATTACTTCATGGGTGAAGAAATAGTTCAAATTCGAGAGGTAGCTGATGATCATCTAGAATTGTTGAGTTTTAAAATTTATAATAGAGAATGATCGAACCTGGAAACTAACTCTGACAAAGACTTAAGGCAAGTGCACCTATTGAACAGTAGTATAGTTTAGGCAAGACCGAATTGTCGAACTCAATGGAATTAAAAGAACTAATACTCACTTTCTTTCTATTATTTGGCCTAAATATGAAGTGATTGATTGATTAAACTAAAAAATAACTAATTACTAAACTAAGACGCAAAGAAAAAAATAACAAATTGAAGAAATAACTTTTAGAAAAACTCAGTTGATTACGATGATACCCTAAAAGGAATCCACCTAGACTTCACTTGTTATCTAACACTAAACCAGATGATTTATTCACTTAGCTTGATCCGTAAGATTACCTAATTTATATTAAACCCTCTCTTGAGGCGAATAACGTCTAATCTTAGGTTGATTAATTGAAATCTCTTTCTAATTAAAACCCCTAGAATCACATTAACTCGATCTATGGACTCCCATATTAAGTTTCACCCTAATCCGGCAAAATCTCGTCACCCTATCTCTAGGCGCGCGATCAACTCCGCTTAATTATGCTATATTTACTCTTAAGCAGGGGCTTTTGCTCCATCACCTAAGCACATTCAACTTGAATCAATATTCCAAAAATATTAACACAAGAATTAAGCAAACATAATTAAGAACAAACTAAGTATTTATCATATAGTTTCAAAAACAATAACAAGATTCATCTAGGTTTCATCCCCTTCAGGTATCTGAGGGGTTTAGTTCATAATGATAAAATAAAACATCTCAAGAGAAAAGATAAAACAAAACATAAGAAATCCTTAAAACCCCCTGAAGGAATTGAAGGAGAGATCCGTCGTCTTGAGTAGAATTTTGGCTTCTTGAGATGGATCAAATGGCTATCTTCGAGTGATTCCCATGAATCTGGCCTTCTGGCTCAGCTCCTTGACCTAGTTGACTGCCTAACTGACCGCCTCCTTTAGGTTACACTTAGGGTCTTTATATAGGCTCTTGGAATACGTTTCTTCTCCCTAAGTATCCATTTCCGAGTGAAATTCCTCTTTTCCATGATAGGGGCACGGCCATGGCACACGCCCGTGTAAGTCGACTTCAGACCGTGTTTCGGTTCTGCTATTGAGGCACGGCCGTGTAAATTGAAGTCCAGACCGTGTCAATTTCCACTTTGGCCTAAATTGGCCCGTTTTAAGCCTGTTTCTCATTCTTTTCATCCCTAGGTACTTTCTTGAATATAAAACATGAAAAGAAAGGATTAAGAGCACCTTTTTATATAAATCAAGGAATAAATCATCCAAAAGTATGCTAAATGTGGGATTAAAATATGTTACTTTTACGGTTTATCAAATACCCCCACACTTAAGCTTTTGCTTGTCCTCAAGCAAAATTCTCAACTTACAATTAAAAAGAACTTTCCACAATTCATAATTCTCATCAACAATGCCTCATCATAATTCATAGATAATTCATACATTGATAATTTAACTCAAAGACTCCTAAAGATTCAAACAATTCTAAGTCATATATTTTGTAGCATGAAAACATAGGAGTCCTCCCTTATCTAAATAATTACCTTTAATTCAAAACCGACAAGGATTGACATCCTCACTAAAGATTCACTCAAAGCACTCGAAGTGTTTAAGGTTCAAGAAAAATCACTCATAATTCGAACCTGAAAAGTTAATCCCATAGGCTTGCTTGGAAATCAAATCTTTACCACTATAATATGAGATGATACACAAATCAAAATGTCTTTAACAATGTTGTAATGGGGATTGGGTTAAAGGTGTGGATAAAGGCTAAATTAGAAGGGTTAGAATCGAGATTGAATTGACAAATCACCTAACTAAAAATAATGAACTAGAAAATAAATGATTACATCAATTGAAACTGTGAAACTAAAAATACAAGCTTTTTCTTCGATAATTGAAATTTAAATGTACAAGCTCACTTTTTATATTACTAATACTGAATATACTTTAATTTTTTTAAGAACAAACTAAAATGAATACGTAATAAAGAGAGAAATTTATCAACTGAAATAAACTAATTAGGCAACTAGGCAAATCAATTCTCGATAGAAGGGTAGTCAAAAAGAATGGTGATAACAAATATAAAGCGTTTTTGGTTAATATTAGTGGGTGAATCAATAAAAAGGGTAGTTAGGATCAACGGGGTTCACTAGGGGTTAATTATGTAAGTAGGCTTTTTTTAGTGGAGTAAGTGGGTTAAAACCTAGGTGCCTTTATCATCTCAGTATATCAAATCAATAATGTGGTCTTGACATGTATAATTGAAGCAAGTTCTAGAATGATGATTCAGTGTTGACACACTCATAATCAATAAAGTGAGCACGGAAAAGAATATATGCTCTATAAGGCTCAAATCTCACAAAAATTATAGGTATTTGACATCAATCCTTGTAAATTTTGAACTTCAAAGTAATATTCAAATTCAGTTCAATAACCTAAAAAAATTTAATTCTGAAAAATAGACTTCTCATGCTTGATTCTCTAGTATTATTCAAATTTAATCATCAATGAACAATTTTCAATGAGAAAAATATGAGAAAACGAGATAAAATTCAGGGTTTTGAGAATAATACAAAAAGTTAGGTGCTTTTACCCCCCACACATTAGATGTACATTACCTTCAATGTACAAAGATAGATAAATAACCATGTAATAATAAATCAAAAGAGAAGGGGAGAATGACACTTCCTAAATTTTTTTTTGGATGAATTCTTGTTCCCTTGTCGAATGTAGGAGGGGCGGTGGTGGCATTTTCTATGGTCGTGGTGGGGTGGCTACCGACAAGCATTGTGCTAAATGAAGGAATTGGGTAGCCTGAAAAGATATAACAAGGAAATCTCGAGAAACGTTAAAAATATACTAATAATATAATTAAGGAAAAGAAAAATAAAGAGAAGGAGACTAAGAAGAAAACTGAAATTAAAAGAAAACATTAATGGACTAAGGAGTCCTTATTGATAGATGGTTCGTGAAGTGGGTGTGACTTCTAAGGCTGCGAAGGGGTTGTGGTCGTGGTTCCGGTGTGATTCTCTAGCAGCCTGACGAACCTAACACAAAGAAAATAGAATAAAATAAACTAATTTAAGTAGAAAAGAAGTATAGATAAGGAAAATAAAGGAGGTGAGAAAAAGAAAAATAAAACCGAAAAGGTGTCGAATACCCTTGGCATGTTGAGTAGCTGAAGCTGCCGGCATGTACTCATGTGAATCAGTCTCTTTTGAGGAGATTGTGGTTGGCCTTTTATGCTTCTTTGACATGATATAGCTTAACGGTCTAGAGAATTTGTAAGGAGAGGAGAAAAATCTGGTAGTGGGAAGGGAGAAGAGAGGTGGAAAGTAGAAGAATGGGGAGGGTGGGGTTGGTGTTTAAATAGGGGTTCAATTCTAGTACGTTCCCACGCCCATGGCCCGAGGGCGTGTCATTTCACACGGCCGCCTCGAAAGTCCATGTGTCTAGGCGTGATGATTCTCCATGCCCGTTTTTCAGCAAGCCATGCCCGTTGGTGAAAAGTCAGTATGTTGGCACGGTTGGGTAGCACGGGCGTGTCCAGCCTGTGTTTGGAAAGTCAGTGTCGTCCACAGCAGCGTGACACGGTCGTGGTGTGGGACATATTATTTTTCTCACACCCATATTTAGTTTGCCACGGCCGTGTATGAACTCTCAATGTCGGCCACGGCCGCACTGCATGGCTTTGGCGTGGTGGTTGGGTCCATGACTTTGAAAAATTGATTTGTTCTGACTCGTACCATCGCTGGCGTGTCAGTACAGTGATTCGAAGTACCCACACGGCCACTAACACAGCCGTGTGCTAGGCCGTGTAGTCTGGGAATCTGTACTTTTGATTCATTAAAATTCTAGAGAAGGAGAAAAAATAAAAATAGAAAATAAATAACCAAAAATAGAAATAAAGAGATAGTGTTAGTGCTCAGGTTGCCTCTCGAGAAGCGCTTGTTTAAAGTCTTAAACTAGACTTTCCATTCGTTTGTATAATCATGGTGGTTTGAAGGTTTGAACATCTTCCCTCATGCTTTTGATTTTATATTCATGATAAATTTTAAGTCAGGAAGCATTTACCTTAAGAGCACCGAATATGGGATTACTTACCTCGACTGTTTCGTATGGGAAGACAATTTTTACCTCGAGAGGGATATCTGCATTTGAATTCGAGTTTGGTGTGGTGATGTGAGGATCTGCTTTATCTAACCATACCTGATCTCCTATTTTGAAGTGATTCGATGTCCCTACGAGTTCTTCTGGGGGCTCCTTCGGTTTTACTTTGTGTGGTTCTGGTTCTTCTTTAAAGTGGGTCTTCCACTCCCTTAGTTTGTCCAACTCAAGGCTTCGTTCCTCATAGATTTCTTCTTTGTTGGGACAAGGTTTATGATCCGGCTGAGGTTTGTAGCTTTGTGCTTTTTCCTGTGGTGAAATTTGAATAGAATTGTTATCAACTAAATTTACTTTCTCACATTCATCATACGATGTCTTGGCTGAGTCAAGAGCTTGTAATCTGATCGATTCATCACTTACACTGAGTATAAGTTCTCCTGCACCAACATCAATTTTAGTTTTTACAGTTGTTAAAAAGGGTCTTCCTAAAATTAAAGGGATCGAATTGCCCTCATCCATGTCTAAGACAAAAAAATCTCTTGGGAAAATGAATTTATCAATTTTTACAAGGACATCTTCGATAATACCTTTAGGAATTCTAACAGTTTTATCAGCCAATTGTATACTCATCCTAGTTTGTTTGGGTTTCCCTAGACCTAGCTGTTTAAACATTTTATAAGGCATGACATTTATGCTTGCCCCTAAATCAGCTAATGCATTATCAACGGTTAGTCTACCAATTAAACATAGAATTTTAAAACTCCCTAGATCTTTTAGCTTTCGTGGTAGTTTATTTTGCAACATTGCTGAGCATACTGCGTTCGGTTCCACATGTGGTTCCTCGTCTAACTTACGCTTGTTCGTCAAGAGTTGTTTTAAAAATTTTCTTGAATCTGGCATCTGTAACAGAGCTTCAAGAAGTGGTAAGTTAATATGTAATTTTTTTAAAAGTTTAAGAAACTTACTGAACTGTTCCTCTGTATCGTCTCTCTTCAACACTTCGGGATAAGGTATGCGAGGTTGGTACTCTTTGATTATCGGTTTTGGCTTTTCTTGGGTTACCTCAATTTTACCTTCCTCTACCTCACTTTCTTGTATTGAATTGGGTTCATCTAACCTTACATTTTCCTGAGCTATTATGGCTTGGATTTGCTCCTTTGGGTTGATCTCGGTGTTGCTTGGTAGACGCCCTTGCGGTCTTTTGGACACTAACTTTGCAACTTGTCCAACTGACTTTGTAACTTCACCGACTGACTTAGTAAGTTCCCCAACTTGGTTCTTGATCCCTTCCATCGATGTTTGTTGGTTTTTAAGTGTTGCCTCAGTGTCTTGGAGACGGTTTTTGTGGCTGCCATGAATTTTGTCAACATCTCTTCAAGGTTGGGCTTATTTTCCTGTTGATAGAGTTGATTTTGGAAATTTGGAGGAGGTTGTTGTCTTTGATTTCCTTGATTTCCTTGACCTGCCCATGAAAAATTTGGGTAGTTCCTCCTGGATTATAGGTATTACTATAAGGATTATTATTAGATCTGAAATTATTACCTATATAGTTCATCTGTTCACTTTCTGTGCCCGGTTAGTAGGGTGGTACTCAGGATTCGCCACAGTTCCACTTGCGTCGCACTGCATTATTGGATGTACCTGCAAAGAACACAAACTATCAAGCTTTTTATTCATCATCTCTACCTGTGTTGATAGCATGGTTACTGCGTCGAGGTTGAAAACTTCGGCTGATTTTGTTGGTTTTGTCCTTGTAACTTGCCACTGGTAGTTGTTCATCGACATCTCTTCAATGAATTCGTAGGCTGCTTTAGGAGTTTTGTTATTCAGAGTTCCACCGGTGGCTGAATCTATTAGTTGTCTCGTTGAGGGATTTACACCATTGTAAAAAGTTTGGACTTGTAGCCACAAAGGTAATCCGTGGTGTGGACATCTCCTCAAGAGATCCTTGTATCTATCCCATGAGTTGTATAATGTCTCTAAATCAATATACACAAAAGAAGAAATTCATTTCGTAATTTGGCCGTTTTGGCCGGTGGAAAATATTTTAATATAAATTTCTCGGTCATTTGATCCCATATGGTTATTGACCCTCGTGGTAACGAGTTTAACCATTGTTTAGCTTTATTCCTTAATGAAAAGGAAAATAAACGAAGCCGTATGGCATCGTCAAAAATGCCATTTATTTTGAAGGTACACAGAACTCTAAAAAATTAGCTATATGAGTATTCGGGTGTAACATCCTAAAATTGGGCCTATCGGGCCTTGAGCACGGAAGCATTTAAAATTTTTGGAGAACAAGAGAATGGCTTTATTTCAAGTTGAACTTATTAGGAAGGTGATTTTGGAAAGTTACGGGGTTTCTAGGAAGTTTCGGGTTCAAGATAGGCTATAGGAAAATTTTTGTGTTTAGGCACTTTAAGGAGAAATAGTAAGTGGCCTTAATGCTTATGGAAATAAATGAGTAAATGGCTAGCATAAAGGAGCATACGGTAAAGAGGATGTGGCGTCACATGAAGGGCTTTAGGGGAAGAGGTTTTAATCCCACTTGGTAAATTTTTTATTATTTTTTTGTGCTATTCATTGGGAGTGTCGGCCATGATGGTATTTTAGGTAAGGTGGACTTTTAATTTTGGCAAGGTGGCTAAGGAAATAAAGTAATGATGAGGGTAAGGAAACAAATGAAAAGAAAAAGGCAAGATAAGGGAACATGATGGCCTTTTTCATGGGAAATGTTTTGGAATGTTTTTATGTCAATTTTTGACCCTTTTGGTTTGGTGCACACGGTTTTGGTGAAGGAAGAGGGAGAGCCGAAATCCTCTTTGGTCTTGTTGCAAAGTTTTGTGCATGCTAAGGTTTGGTTCTCTTAGCATTTTGGGTACTCTTCTTTGCTAATATCTTTTCCCCTTGCTTTGGCCGAAACTACCAAGGCACTCTTCCTCCATCCATTCTTTTCTTTTGATCATTTCATCAACCTTTTCTCTTTTCTTAAAATTGACATTATCTTGTGATTAAACTTTCTTGTTCGATTCTCTCCATGGCTGAACCTATTACCACCCTACTTCTTCACCATTTCTTTTCCTTTCGTATTGGATAATCTCTTCTTAATCGAATCGGTAAGTGATCGTATATCCCTCTTTTCATTTCATTTTCTTTTTCTTCCAAGCCGAATATAGGTGAAGGGGGTGTATTGTTTGGGTGATTCTTACTCAAGCTGAATAAGGTGTGGCTAACATTTGTTCTTGTGTTAATCACTTCTAAGGACTCGAAGTACTTTAACAAAGGGCTAATCGAACACCTATTCCTAGTAATAAGAGACTCAGATTGTTGGTAAGTAATATAGATTGTTATTCAATTGCAATACTTGGCTGAAGTTGTAATTGATCTTTGGACTAATTGTTGACCGATTGTACCTTTAGGTGCCGCGGAGAGTATCGTATTACGGATTTCGAATAAGGTGTGTAATCCCATACCCGTCCGAATACATGTTTGAAATGGTGTGTAATCCCACACTTCTCTAAATATTTGCACGAAATGTTTTGTGATTTGGTCGAAAGATCGAAAAATTAGAAATCGGCATATGTGATTACTTGGGCATGCGTATGTTCGTAGTGGAAACCATATTTTGCAATCTAACAGTTTTTGGTTACCAGCTGTAACAACCATTACCCATATTCAACGCCAGAATAGGGTACAAGGCATTACCAAAACACATACACTTGAAAACGTATTAAACTGAGTCATAAAATTTCATTCAAATTATACAAAATGAACTACTAAATATTAAAGGCCAACATTTAGGCCAAACCAATTATGACATATACAAATGACTAAGTCTCCTATACATGCCATAAACTTAAGAGGTTTGTATTCACTTTTAACCCACGATGATAGCTTGATAGTGTGATTCCATCTCTGGCGATCTCCAACTCGAGTTAGCATACAACCCTATAAGATATGAGAAATGAAGGGAAGTAAGCTACAAAGCTTAGTAAGTAAGTATGTAAATAATAAGTGATTTATTAACAGTCTTTTATAAATCTTCACAATATGTTCTCAAGATAATACAATCATAATTGAACATAGTTCCACTTTTTATTCAAGTTCATCTCAAGCTGTCTACTCGAGTCACAAACACTAAATTATTTATATCTAGAGCTACGGAACTCCAAATTAAGATACGTTAATTTTTCATGAAACTAGACTCAAATATATTCTTACCATAAAATTTTGAGAATTTTTAATTTAGCCAATCAATACAGTTTATTCATTAAAGATTCCCCTATTTTACTGTTTGACTATTCTGATCTCTCTTCACTATGAATCAATTTTCTCCACGTACAGAGTTCATATGACCTTCTTATTTAGTTCATTTGAAAGTAGACTCATTCAGGATTTCAGGAATATAATTTATATTCCACAATTATTTTTGTACAATATTTAATGATTTTTATAAGGATGAATAGGGGATCACGTAATCATTCTGAACCAGTCTCACAGTAATTCAAATATCTCAAAATATATGAATAATTTGTTTGCTATGTTTCTTTTATATGAAAATAGACTCAATAAGATTTAAATCAATATCTCATAAACTTATAATTCAATCTCTACTATTTTTAGTGATTTTTCAAACTCATGTCATTGCTGCTGTCCAAACAGTTTTATTGTAAATTTTTGCTCTCTCTTTCACTTTAGTTGTGTTCATCACTTGCTTATACCAACCTTTCCAATTTCCGATTACATATCGAACATATTCCTCATAGGTACATTTTCCACATTTCTCAATTTGTCACATTCACACTTGCACTTATTCATAACATGATCGCACCAATCATCATTAGTAAATTATCTCGTTGAACCCCTTCGGAAAACGCCTGATACTCGGTGGTCTCAGCACATAGCTCCACCTACACATAATTCGACTTTCTTGTACACATGGTGAAGGTCCCTTATCACCCATGTGACATAGCCATTCCATCTCGTAGCTTTCTTGTCTACATAGTGTCCAACACTAGGAACCACTCATGTGACCTAGCTACTCATAACCCGTAACTTTCTTGTACACATGGTATACACACAATATTACACATGTGACCTAGTTACATATGAAATTATTATCCCGTAGCTTTCTTGCACACATGGTGAAAGTCCCTTATCATCCATGTGGCCTAGCTACATATCAAATTTTGCCATCTAGTAGCTTTCTTGTGCACACAGTGAAGGTCCCTTATCACTCATGTGACATAGCTACATATTGTCCATATCTCTCAGTTTTCCGAAGGTTCAATCGAGAATTTCCCATTCCATTCATTTTCATATTTTAGTTATCACCCAATGATTTCCATAATATCTAGCAAAATAATTATTGTACAAGTAAAATAAATGCATTATTTACATATAAACTTTCTTTTCGAAATCTCGTCAGGTACAACTGTGTAGCAACTCATACAACCCATGTAATATTAATTTAACATTCAATTTCACATGACACAATAAACATCACATTTTCCATACCATACATATCATCCATCAACTTCTCCTAAACATATTAAATCATGCAATTTATGCCATATCAATAGAAAATTACAATTCAAGCATGGTATTGCATTATTATTAACACACGAACTTACCTCGAATGCC
Source organism: Gossypium rotundifolium (assembly GCA_025506655.1). Classification (NCBI taxonomy): domain Eukaryota; kingdom Viridiplantae; phylum Streptophyta; class Magnoliopsida; order Malvales; family Malvaceae; genus Gossypium; species Gossypium rotundifolium. The sequence continues at coordinate 152,098,861 of CP106733.1, read as the reverse complement.
GAAATGGTCATTTTACCAACTTTCCCGATTTTTCGATTTTCCTCCAGTTCTAGTTCCAAATCTTGTTTTTCCGGGTTATGGAGCTTGGAAGCTTGAAACAAACCCTAGCTATGGAGAACCCTTGTAATTTCGTCCTAATGAAGAAGATGGACATATTTGGCATTTAAATTTTGTTTTTAATTCATTTAATTCACTAAATTACCAAAATGCCCCTTATAAAATATTTTGAAACATACACATCCATGTCCATTTTTCTCCACCAACTTAACCAATGGTCTAATTATCATTTAAAGACCTCCAATTTAAAATTTCATAATAATTGGACACCTCTAACATGTAAAACTCAACTTTTGCACTTTTTACAATTTAGTCCTTTTGACTAAATTGAGTGCCCAAACGTCGAAATTTTCGAACGAAATTTTCACGGAATATTTTCATGAAATCATAGACCATAAAAATATAATAAAAATAAATTTTATTGTGTTGAATTTGTGGTCCCGAAACCACTGTTCTGACTAGGCCTTAATTCGGGATGTTACACCAGCAATGACGTGATTTCGAAAAATCATGAAAAATAGGAGAAAGGGAATTAGAAAGTGAATAAGATATTGAATTAAAGCTTACTGTGTCTATTTTTATAGGAAAGAAACAGAGGAGGAAGAGAAATTTTATATTCTATGATCTTTCAATTTTAGTAAGACTGGTTCTGAATGACTTCGTGGTTCCCTGTTCTATTTTGGAAAAATCATTCAAAATTTTACAAAGTGAATTATTGATAAACCGTAAAAGTAACATATTTTAATCCCACATTTAGTATGCTTTTGGATGAATTTATCCTCGATTTATGTAAAAAGGTGCTCTTAATCCTTTCTTTTCATGTCTTATACTCAGGAGAACACCTAAGGATAAAAAGAATGTAAAACGGGCTTAAAACGGATCAAATTGGGTCAACCCAAGAAGTCGACACAGCCTGGGCTTTATTCCACACGGCCGTGTCTCGTCGACAAAAAGCCCAACACGGCCTATCCCCGATTTGCATGGCTGTGCCCCAATCGACAGACCCAAAGCACGATCTGACCCTCGACTTGCACGGGCGTGCCACGGCCGTGCCTAAATCAACAAAATAGAGACACGGACTTAGCCTCAATTTACATAGGCTTGCCTTAGCCGTGCCCCTGCCGCGGGAAAGAGCAATTTCACTCAGAATAGGATGCTTGGAGCCCAAGAAATGCAATCCTAAGTCTACTCAAACACCTAGGATGAATTGTACATGAATTATGAGTACTTAGGAGACAAGTAAAGCATCCCAAAAGTCTATAAAAACACTCCAAGGTGGCTATTCAAGGGGTCGATCATTGAGCAGAGTTTTCTGCCAAGCCTTTCTCGTTTAGGGATTGTCTTGAAGATAGCCAATTGATCCATCTCGAAGAGTCAGAGTTCTACTCAAGATAGAGGATCTCCTCTTCAATTCCTTCAAGGGGTTTTAGGGATTTCTTATGTTTTGTTTTATCTTTTCTCTTGAGATGTTTTCTTGTTTAGTTATGAATTAAACCCCTCAGATACCTGAAGGGGATGAAACCTATGGCGGATTTTGTTATTTAATTCTTTCGGTTTATATGATAAATACTTAGTTTGTTCTTAATTATGTTGCTTAAATTTATCTGATGTGCTTAGGTGGAGGAGGAATAGACCCTGCCTAAGAGTAGATCTAGCATAATTAAGCAGAGTTGATCAAGCGTCTAGAGATAGGGTTACGAGATTTTGTTGGATTAGGGTGAAACGTAATATGGGAGTCCATTGATCGATTTACTGCTTCCTTAGAGGGTTATTATAAGAGAACGAGAGTTCCACTAATTAACCTAAGGTTAGACGTTATTCGCTTCGAGAGAAGGGTTAATATAGGTTAGGGAGTCTCACGGATCAAGCTAATTAAAGAAATCATATAAATTGAAAAGGTAGATAATAAGTGAAGTCATAGGTGGATTCTTCCCGAAGGTATCGTCTTTATCAATTGAGTTTTCTTCAAAGTCTTTCCCCAAAGTTTCATTCTTTTGTCTTTGCATTTAAGTTTAAGTATTTCATTTGTTTTAGATTAATAAACCAATCACTCCATATTTTAGGCTAAATAATAGAAAGAAAGTGAGTAGTAGTACTTTTAGGTTCCTTGGGTTCAATAAGATATTCTTGCCTGAGCTATACTATTGTTCGATAGGTGCGCTTGCCTCTATCATTGTCATGATCGATCTGAGTTCGATCACTCTTTTATAAATATTAAAACTAGACTATTTTGCAGCGATCAAGTTTTTGGCGCCGTTGCCTGGGAACACTTAAAATATTAAGAAAACTCTATTTCTATTACTTTAGCTATTATTTTTATTTTTTATTTCTCATATTTTTATACATATATTTTTGTTTTTCTAAATTTCTTCATTTCTTTTCATAGCAGGTACATCTAGTTTATGACTAGAAGAAATCCGAGAGGACCATTAGAATACGAAAGTGACATTGAAGCTATAGCTCGCAAAAATCGCAAAGAAATTAGACGAGCCCTAGACTATCAAAGAGGAGAATAGCAAGGATCCAATCCTACTGAAGGGATGGGCGAAAACAATCCACAGCCAAATGTGCAAGAACAGAATGCTCCGCGTACTATGTATGATTATGCTAAACCTAATTTAACAGGAGTAGAATCTAGTATTGTTAGGCCCGCTATAGCTGCTAATAATTTTGAATTAAAGCCTAACACAATACAAATGATTCAACAATTTGTTCAATTTGATGGTTTGCAGGATGAAGATCCAAACACTCATATATCTAATTTTTTAGAATTCTGTGATACCTTCAAAATAAATGGAGTTTCTGATGATGCCATACATCTTGATTATTTCCTTTTTCATTAAGGAATAAAGCAAAGAAGTGGTTGAACTCGTTACCACAAGGGTCAATCACCATATGGGATCAAATGACCGAGAAATTTCTTTTAAAGTATTTTCCACCAGCCAAAACGGCCAAATTTAGGAATGATATATCTTCTTTTGTGCAGAAGGTCGTAGAAACAAAATATGATGCATGGGATAGATATAAGGATCTCCTAAGGAGATGCCCATACCACGGATTACCTATGTGGCTTCAAGTCCAAACTTTTTACAATGGTGTGAATTCTCCAACAAGGCAAATGATTGATTCATTAGCCGGTGGAACTCTGAATAATAAAACTCCCGAAGCGGCTAACGATTTTATTGAGGAGATGTCGTTGAACACCTATCAATGGTAAATTACAAGGGTTAAATCGACAAAATCAGCCGGAGTTTTTAACATAGACGCAGTGACAATGTTGTCAACACAAATAGAGTTAATGAATAAAAAGCTTGATAATTTATGTTCTTCACAGGTACATCCAGTCATGCAATGTGAAGCGAGCAGGAATGTGGCAAATTCTGAGCACCCACTTTACCAACCAAGAACAGAAAATGAGCAGACAAACTATATAGGTAACAATTTCAGATCTAATAATAATCCTTATAGTAACACTTACAATCCAGGTTGGAAGAACCACCCAAATTTTTCAAGGGGAGGACAAGGAAATCAAAGGCAGGACCCTCTTCCAAATTACCAAAATCAACCTTATCCACCGGAAAAGAAGCCGAGTCTTGAAGAGATGTTGAAAAAGTTCATGGCAGACACAGATGCCCGTCACCAAAGAACTAATACAACGATTGATAACCAAGTAATATCGATTAAAAAATCAAGGAACAAGTCGGGGAAATCACTAGGTCAGTGGGACAACTCACAAAGCTTGTTTCAGAACATCAACAAGGACGTCCATCAAGCAACACAGAAATAAACCCAAAAGAATAGATATAAGCCATCACATCTCAAGAGGATACAAAGGTAGACAAGCCCACCCCAGTACAAGAAACCATGGAAGAAATAGGTAAAATTGAGGTAGCATAAGAAAAACTAGTAATTAAAGAGTACCACCCTCGAATACTTTATCTCGAAGCATTGAAAAGAGATGATTCAGAGGAACAATTCGGTAAGTTTCTAAAACTTCTAAAGAAATTACACATTAACTTACCTCTTCTTGAAGCTCTTTTTTAGATGCCCGACTCAAGGAGATTTTTAAGACAGCTCTTAACAAACAAACGCAAAATAGATGAAGAGCACCATGTGGAACTTAACACAACATGCTCAGTAATGCTACAAAATCGACTACCGCATAAATTAAAAGATCAGGGAGTTTTACGATTCCATGTTTAATTAGTAGTTTAACTTTTGATAATGTGTTAGCTGATTTAGGGGTAAGTATAAATGTCATGCCTTATACACTATTTAAACGACTAGGTCTAGGGAAGCCCAAACAAACTAAGATGAGTATCCAACTAGCTGGTAAAACTGTTAGAATTCCTAGGGGCATTATTGAAGACGTTTTAGTAAAAATCAATAATTTCGTTTTCCTAGTAGATTTTGTTGTTTTAGACATGGATGAGGCAAATTCAATCCCTTTAATTTTAGGAAGACCTTTTCATGCAACTGCCAAGACTAAAATTGATGTTGCCACAGGAGAACTCATACTTTGTGTAGAAGATGAATCAGTCAATCTTCAAGATCTCGACTCAGCCAGAACCACAGAAGATGAAGGTAAAAAGTCGTTTCAATAGATAATCAAATTATTCAACCTCCATAGCAGGAAATATCATGAAGCATCAAAACTGAGCCAACACAAAAGCGTACAATCAAGTTTTTAAAAGAGCAGAAGATATACACCAAAGAAAAGCCGGATCCACACAAAGTAAAACCTAAGGAACCACCAGAAGAGCTCATAGGAATATCAAATCACTTTAAAATAGGAGACCATGTGCTGTTAGACAAAGTCGATATTCACATCACTTCAACAGACTTAAGGGCAAAGGGAGAAATTCTTCCGAAGGTACACGAAATATTCCCCCACAACACAGTCGAGGTAAGTAACCCAAAATTTGATAAATTCAAGGTAAATGCTTCTTTATTCCAACTTTGTCATGAAAATAAAATCGCAAGCATGAGTGAAGATATTCAAACCTTTAAACCTCCCTAAAATTTTCAAACATGAGGACAGTCTAGCTTAAGACTATAAACGAGCGCTTCTCCGGAGGTAACCCGAACATTAACACTATTTATTTTCAAATTTGTTTTCAGTTTCTTTTCTTTCCATCTTTCTTTCCTAAGTATTTAGTTGGAAACTAACACAAAAGTGCAGATTTCTAGACCACACAGCCTTACACACAGCCGTGTCCGTGGTCGTGTGGACCACCAAAACCGCCACATTGACAAGAACAGGGCTGTGCAAGTCAGTCCAACCACTCCCCAACGTCACGAGTCCAACCACCCTGAAGCACGGATGCCAACAAAATAAGCACGGCGTGCCTCTGAACCGTGTATGGATACTGCCTTTCTCGAAACGGGCATGGCTGACTAAGAAATGGGCGTGTAAGAAGCAATACGCCTTTTGCCATGGCCGTGTTAGGCGGCCGTGTGAATGGACACTCCCTCGGCACACGGGCGTGGGAACAAGCCAGATTTGAAATTTTATTTAATTCCCCACAGCCTTCCCTTCTCTCCCACATTCCTTCTTCCTTCTCTTTCTTCCAAATTTTTCTCTCTATCCAAAGAAAAGGTCCATGACTCTTGAGCAACACAAAGATCATGCCCAAGAAACGTAAGCATCATCTCCTTAGAGGAAACCTCAACATGAGTTCATGCTGGCAGCTTCACTTAATTGACATGCCAAGAGTCTCGGAAACCTTTTCGGTTCTATTTTTCTTTTCTCGTCTCCTTTATTTTCCTTATCTATACTTTTTTCTGCTTAATTTAATTTATTTCATAGTAGTTTCTTAGTTTTAGGATCTAAAGGCTGCTAGGGAATCACACACCACAGCCTTTGAGGTCACTCCTACTTCGCAAACCATCCAACAATAAGGACTCTTTAGTCCATTAGTCTTTTCTTTCAATTTCAATTTTCTTCTTAGTCTCCTTCTTTTTATTTCCTTAATCTTTAAATTTATTATTAGTATATTATTATTTCTCTAGATCTCTTGGCTATATCTTTATAGGCTACCCAATTTCTTCATCTAGCAAATTGCTTCTCGGTAGCCACTCCACCAGGCCCATAAAAACACCATCACCGCCACCAAAGACGCCAGGGGTCATCCAGATTTCAGGGAGTATTACTTTCCCCACTTCTCTTTTTGTTTTGGCACATAAATTTCATTACATTGAGGGCAATGTACATCTTAAGTGTGGGGGTAATAGTGCCTAACTTTTTGCATAATTCTCAAATCCTAAAATTAGTCTTGATCTTAAGTATATTTCTCATATTACTAATTAGGATGAAATTTCTAATGATTTATGATTTTTATTGATATGTTTTAGAGTAAGTCATAGTTAATTGTGCATTGATGATTAAATTTGAAGAATCCTAGAGAATCGAGCATGATAAGTCTACTTTCTAAAAAATTAAAATTGATAGGTTGTTGAACTGAATTTGAGTATCACCTTGAAGTTCAAAATTTATGAGGATTGATGTCAAAACACCCATAATTTTTTGTGAGATTTTGAGCCTTATAGAGCACGTACCCTTTTTTGTGCTCACTTTAATTGATTATGAGTATGTCAACTTTGAGTTGTTATTCTAGAACTTGCCTCATTTATACATGTCGAGACCACATTAATGATTTGATACACTGAGATGATAAAGGCACCTAGGTTTTAACCCGTTCACTACGCTAAAAGGCCTACCCATACAAATTAACCCCTAGTGAACCCCATTGAATCCTAGCAACCTTTTTATTGACTCACCCACTAATATTAACCCAAAATGTAACATCCTAAAATTTAGTATTAGTATGTTGTTTTCTTTTGTTGGCGCTTAGTAGTGCAATAATTTTTATTTGTGTGGTTAAATGGTATCATGAGGGCTTGGGATTAATATTGGACTTAGAATAATTTTTAGTAAATTGTACTTTATTGGAGAGGAGCTGGTAACCTTAATGCTTAAGGTAAATTAAGTGATTAAACTAGCATAAGTTGAGCTAGTAGTAAAGTGGAGTTGGCGCCATAAGTGTTCCTCGAGGGAAGGAGTTCGAATCCTTGATGAGCATGTGAATTTTGTTTACTTTTGTTTTTCCATTTTCATAGTGTCGGTTATGGATAGGATCTTGGATGAGTTGGATTTCAAATATTATGGCAAGAAGACTAAAGGAAAAAGGTAAGCAAAAACTTAAGGAAAAGAATCTTATAAAAAAAAGGCATTAAGGGTGGACACAAGGGTTAATGTAAGGTGAATGTTTTGGAAAGTTTTGTATGGAAAAACTTTGACTTTGTGTCCATGTACTTGGACGATTTTTGGGGCTAGGGCGTGGCCAAAATTTTGAAGGCATTTGGATGAATTAGGAGCTAGTTGTGCAAATCTTTCTTTTAGTCATTTTGTGTTCTCTCAAAGCTTTTCTCTCTAATTTTTCCTCCTCTTAGCCGAATGTATTTTGGACAAAAGGCAAACCATTTTCTTTTCTTTTGGTCATTTGAGTTTTGACCATTTCGGTTTTGAGTTGTTCTTTCTCCCCAAATTATTTCTTCTTTCTCTCCTCTTTGTGACCAAAAATTCCAAAACATCAAAGACCATTTCTTCTCTTTTTCCCTCATTGTTGAATGTACATTGACCCAAAGTTCTTTGAATAATCTTCTATCCTTGAGAACCGAAATCCAAACCTTCATTTCTATTCTCTTTTCTTCTTTACTTCTCTTAAAAGACTCTCAAACATTATTCTCTCCCTAATTCTTCACCATGGCTGAATGTTGATGGTAAAATCTTTAGTCGAATCTTTCTCTTCATTTATAATCTTTTCTCTTTCCAACAAATCCTTCTTTCTTTGTAGTGATATAGCGCAGTGCCGATTATTTCTACATTGATTAGTCGACCTTAGCCATAATAAGATCGTGTGGAAAGGAAGTTCATCGTTCAAGGTGAGGAATCAATTTCAAAAAGGGGTTTTATATTATTCTTTTAATTGATTAAGGATTGTTTTGATTAATCGATTCTGTCATAGGGACTTTATTAATCGACTTTCACTCTTTGAACGAAAGAATCCTGTGGTAAGCCTATTTCGCCTTTAAAATCAATTGGTTGTAACAAGGGAATATTAGTTGGAATAACATTTATTTGTCAATGGAGGCAATCAATATAGGGTCAAAAAGGGTTGTTAATAGCGTTTGGAAGAGGGGTGGTTCCACTATCCCCCCTAAATTTAAGCGAAGGGCTATTTCGAGAATCCGAGACTTTCCATTGGGTTGTGGACCCTCATCCGAGGAGAATTGATTATTTGAAGTCATGTGTACTCCGGAGCCATTGACTGTTCGTGGTTCTTCAATGGTTTATGAACCGTCAATCAGGGAAAATCGAAAGATAATTGTTGTTCGAAATTTTGAGGGTAAAGATCTAGATCGTTTATCTTGACATAGATTTAAATTTAGTATCATTGTTCTAATCGAGTGTGATACGTATTTAGGTATCGACGAGTGGGAAAGTACAGTTCTCACTGTAATCAGGTGTGTAATTTCACACTTATCTCATGGGTTAGATATTGTACCATAAGTAATAGAATAAAAATCGTAAAGTTTGTAAAATTGGAAAATACGGTATATTAACACTTTTTGTGTAAATGCATGAAATCGATATTAAAGTTGTAGAAATTACGGATTTGCCCTTAATGGGCCATTATATTAAACAGTGATATTTGGGGCCATATGAATTATTTTGATAAATTGGCCAAGTGTGAAATTTGTGAAAGGGGCCTCATGTGATTAATGGGCCAAATTTGCTAGATCGATTAATGGGCCAAATTTGCTAGATCGATTAATGGGCCAAATTTTCTAGATCGCTTAATGGGCCAACTTGTATTATGGGCCTTATGATGAAATCATTATATGAATATTGTTATGCTTTGTATATGCAAACATGATTGCATGGGTTGGGATAAAATTGAAGAGAAGTGCTGGTGGTTCTGCCACAATCTAGTTTGGTGACTTTGTCATAATCTAGTTCAGATGGCTCTGCCATAATCTAGTTCGGTGACTCTGTCACAATCTAGTTCGGTGGCTCTGCCACAAACATTTTAAATGGCTTTATGCCTGCGATTGGTGTATTGGCGGGGTGGGTTGACTTGATCCCCACAGGTGTGCTGGTTGGTGCGGGTGGTGTGTAGCAGATGGAAATTTAGGCTTGGTTGGGAATTGCATATCACATGCATTTTATATTTGATATATATATATATATATATTGTACATTTTTAAATGGGCTCAAGCCCAATTATATGCTTAAATGGTTTTGGCCCAGTGGACACGGTAAGTGGGTTACACACTAAGTTCTAAGTAACTCACCCCGTTTTTCTTACCCTTCTCAGGTAATGATAATTGATGGAGGCTTGGGCCGGGGACGACTTCGTGTGGAGGCCATACTACGAATGATGGGTTATATATAAACTTTGAACTTCTTTTAAGTATTTTTATTTAAGTATTATTTCAGTTGCAATGTAATAAGGCCTCTGGTATTATTTTCATGGATTTTTATTTCGTGGATGGATTTTAATATGTTTTCGATACTTAAATGGGATTGTTTTAATTTCTATAAATGTTTTCTTAAACTTGCGTATAAAAAGGGGTTTTTCTTAAATATCATCAACTCGTAAAATTTCTGTGAAAACTCTTTTATGAAATTATTTTAACCAATTATTTCTCTGAAAATCAAATTATAAACCCTTACGTTTTAAAATCATGGATTTCAAATTAATCTCGATTTTTGATAAACTCCATCCCAAAATCGTTTTGAAGATTTGTTTTCTTTAAATCATTGATGACTAGATGTAAGTTCGATTTGTGTGGCATGCCAAATCTAGACTTAACGCATAGACAGGGTTTGGGGTGTTACATTTTATGGTATCGGAGCCAGTTTTAAAACTTGGCTGTGGTTTGGGTTCAACAACAACTTTTGTTTTAAAAACTGTTTAAATTTCTAAACTTTATGTTTTAAAGGTAGTATGGCACCACGAGCATCCGGCACCAAGTCAAGTAAGTATTTGTATACTGAATGATTATTATTGTGATATGATCATAGGAACACTCTAAAACTTCTAGTTTTAGGTGTTGAAAATAGTAGAGATCGAGACTATAGGATTGATTACGAAAACAACTCTATCTCTTATAATTCATAAAATATCTTTATTAAACACTGAAATAATATTTTGATTCATAAAACTTGTAATTAGATTAAACTGAATTAGTCATCATGAGCACTAGAGGATGTGGACGTGGACGCGGTAGACGTAGCCGTGGTAGAGGACGAGGTGTTAGGGGTGCAACTGAAGCGCCGAGTCATATGGTAGAAATGGATGTACCTGCATCACCCGAGAGTGAGACTAGATCACATGACCATACAAAAGAGGACAATGCTTTGTCTCAAGCAATGTTGCGAGTCCTAGAAAGGGTTGCTGAGACTAGAACTGGTCCAGCAGTTCTTGGATCAATATCGGAACGACTTAAATCAAGTGGTGCCGAGGTTTTTAGAGGTGTCTCGAGCATAGCTCTGAATGTTGCAAAATATTGGCTTGAGGTAGTGGAGCGAATCATGGACGATTTGGAGTGCACCACCGAGCAGAAGCTAAGAGGAGCCGTGTCCTTGTTAAGGGACGAGGCGTATCAATGGTGGCTTACTGTTTGAGAAGGCACCGAGGCTGCATTGGTTACTTGGGGTTTCTTCAAAGCTGCTTTCCAAGGGAAGTACGTCAGGACAAGTTATGTGGATGCCCGGAGGAAGGAATTCTTGAAATTGGTTCAAGAAAATAAGACGGTGGCAGCTTATGAGGCAGAATTTCTTTGCTTGAGCTGTTATTCTTGCACAATAGTGCCGACTGATCATGAGCATTGTGTACGCTTTGAAGATGGGCTGAATGATGAGTTATGGGTACTGATAGCCCCACAACAAGTACGGACTTTTACCTCGCTTATGGAGAAAGTCAAGATAGCCGAGGAGGCTAAGAACTCAGAACACCAGAACCGGGAAAGAGTTAGAGGCAAGAGGGACTTTAAGTACTCGGGTTCTTCTAAAAAGTTCCAGAAGAGGCCTCGAAATGATGAGCCAGCTCAAGTTAGAGCACCTGTGACTACCAATCAGAGTTGAGACTGTGCTGACTATAGGAAGTGACACCCCGGGGAATGCTGGAGGAAGACTGGTGCCTACTATAAATGTGGTTCCAAGGATCATCACTATAAGAATTGCCCTCGATGGATTGATACGACTTAGGAAGTTCGTAACGTTAATGCTCAGCCAACTAGAGGCACTCAGCAGCCACCGAGAGGCCGTGGACTAGGCATGGTGGTAATGGTTTTGGACGTGGTCAAGGTGCATCGGGTTGAGGTAATGGCTTTAGAGGTAACGCGGAGGTAAGACAGTCGGGGTTAGTCTATGCGGTCAGGCGTCGGGAAGATGGCGATGTACTTGATGTGATAACTGGTACGTTTTTCATCTTTGATGTACCTGTTACTGCTTTGATAGATATCGGGTCTACCCACTCTATATTACTAATGCCATATCTGGAAACCTGAATATTAGATCTGGGATTACCGATAGAGAGATGACAGTAATTAGTCCTTTAGGACAGTCTGTAATTGTGAATAAATTGTTTAGAGACGTGCCCTTAGAAATCCAAAGAGAAATATTTTTAGCGGACTTAATGGAATTTCCATTCGGTGAGTTTGATCTTATTCTGGGCATGGATTGGTTGGTAAAGCACCGGGCGCAATTGGATTGTGCTGAAAAGTGGATGTCAATAAGGACTGTGAATGATGAGGAGGTAGTAATGATAGGCGAGTGAAGGAACTTTTTGGCAAATGTGGTATCTGCATTAAAGGCAGAGAAGTTGGTGCGGAAGGGGCATGGAGCATTTCTAGCCTTCATTAGTGCTTTGGATGCTAAGGAATTATCAGTGGAAGATGTGAGAACGGTGAAGGAATTTTCAAATGTCTTTCCCGAAGAACTTCCTGGTCTACCTCCAGATCAGGAAGTAGAGTTTGGCATTGAGCTTTTGCCCGGAACAGCTCCGGTGTCCATTGCCCCTTATAGAATTGCACCGAAGGAGTTAGCGGAGCTTAAAGCTCAAATTCAAGAATTGTTGGATCGGGGATTTATTTGATCGAGTGTGTCTCCGTGGGGAGCACCGATTTTGTTCGTCAAGAAGAAAGATGGGTCGATGCGTTTGTGCATTGATTATAGGTAGTTGAATAAATTGACGATCAAGAATAGGTATCCTTTGCCGATAATCGATGACCTGTTTGATCAATTGAGGGGAGCTTCAGTTTTCTCCAAGATTGATTTGAGGTCGGGTTATCATCAACTTAAGGTTAGTGATAAACCGTAAAAGTAACAAATTTTAACCCCAAATTTGGTATGTTTTTGGATGATTTAGCCCTCAATTTATGTAAAAAGGTGCTCTTAACCATTTTTTTCATGTCTTATACTCAGGATAACACCTAAAGATAAAAAGAACACAAAACGGGCTTAAAATGGGCCAAATTGGGCCAACCCAAGAAGTTAGCACGGCTTAGACTTCATTCCACATGGTCGTGCCTCGATAATTATTTAGAACACGGCCTATCCCTGATTTACACGACCGTGCCTCGTCGACAAAAAGTCTAACATGGCCTGACCCCGATGTACACGGTCGTGCCCCAATTGGCAAACCCGAAGCACGGCCTCTACCTAGATATTGCATGGGCGTGTCATAGTCATCCCTAAATTAACAGAATGGAGACACGGGCTGGACCACAATTTGCACGGGCGTGCCTTAGCCGTGCCCCTACCACGGGAAAGAGAAATTTCACTCAGAATAGGATGCTTGGAGCCTAAGAAACGTAATCCTAAGTCTACTCAAACACCTAGGACAAATTATACCCGAATTACAAGTACTTAGGAGCCAAGGAAAGCATCCCAAATGTCTATATAAACAATCCAAGGTAGCAATTCAAGGGCATGAGGTTTTAGCAGAGTTTTCTGCCATAGCTTTACTCATTTAGGGATTGTCTCGAAGATAGCCAATTGATCCATCTCGAAGAGTCAAAATTCTACTCAAGACGGAGGATCTCCTCTTCAATTCCTTCAGGGGGTTTTAAGGATTTCCTATGTTTTGTTTTATTTTTTCTCTTGAGATGTTTTCTTGTTTAGTTATGAACTAAACCCCTTAGATACATGAAGGGGATGAAACCTATAATGGATTTTGTTGTTTAATTCTTTCGGTTTATATGATAATACTTAGTTTGTTCTTAATTATGTTGCTTAAATTTATCTGATGTGCTTAGGTAGAGGAGGAATAGACCCTGCCTAAGAATAGATCTACCATAATTAAGCGGAGTTGATCGGACCCTAGAGATAGGGTTACGAGATTTTGCCGGATTAGGGTGAAACCTAATATGGGAGTCCATTGATCGTTTTACTGCTTCCTTAGGGGGTTATTATAAGAGAACGAGAGTTCCACTAGTTAACCTAAGGTTAGACATTATTCACTTCGAGAGAAGGTTTAATATAGGTTTGGGAGTCTCACGGATCAGCTAACTAAAAGAAATCATATGAATTGACAAAGGTAGATAATAAGTGAAGTCATAGGTGGATTTTCCCCAAAGTATCATCTTTATCAATTGAGTTTTCTTCAACGTCTTTTCCCAAAGTTTTGTTCTTTTGTCTTTGCATTTAAGTTTAAGTATTTCATCTGCTTTAGATTAATAACCCAATCACTCCATATTTTAGGCTAAATAATAGAAAGAAAGTGAGTAGTAGTACTTTTAGGTTCCTTGGGTTCGATAAGATATTCTTGCCTGAGCTATTCTACTATTCGATAGGTGCGCTTGCCTCTATCGTTGTCGCAGTCAGTCTACAAGTTCGATCACTCTTTTATAAATATTAAAACTAGACTATTTTGCAGTGATCAAGTTTTTGGCACCATTGCCGGGAACTTCTAAAATATTACGAAAGCTCTATTTTTATTACTTTAGCCATTATTTCTAATTTTTATTTTTATTAATTTTATTAATCCTCTTTCTTTATTATACTTGCAAGGTGCCTCTAGTTTATGACTAGAAGAAACCCTAGAGGACCATTAGAATACGATAGTGATATTGAAGCTACCGCTCGCAGAAATCTCAGAGAAACTAGACGAGCTCTAGACTACCAAAGATAAGAACAACAAAACAGATCCAATCCTACTGAAGGTATGGCCGAAAAAAATTTGCCTGATGAGCAAGATCAGAATGCTCCGCGTACTATGTATGATTATGCTAAACCTAATTTGACAGGAGCAGAATCTAGTATTGTTAGGCCTGCTATAGCTACTAATAATTTTGAATTAAAACCTAACACAATACAAATGATTCAACAGTTTGTTCAATTTGATGGATTGCAGGACGAAGATCCAAATACTCATATAGCTAATTTCTTAGAGTTTTGTGATACTTTCAAAATAAATGGTGTTTCTAATGATGCCATACATCTTCAGTTATTTCCTTTTTCATTAAGGAATAAAGCAAAACAGTGGTTGAACTCGTTACCACGAAGGTCAATCACAACATAGGACCAAATGATCGAAAAATTTCTTTTAAAGTATTTTCCACCAGCCAAAATCGCCAAATTTAGGAATGACATATCTTCTTTTGTGCAGAATGACGCAGAAACATTTATGATGCATAGGAAAGATACAAGGATCTCCCAAGAAGATGCCCACACCACGGATTACCTTTGTGGCTTCAAGTCCAAACTTTCTACAATGGTGCAAATTCTTTAACAAGGCAAATGATTGATTCATCAGCCGGTGGAACTCTGAACAAAATAACTCCTAAAGCGGCCTACGATTTTATTGAAAAGATGTCATTAAACACTTATCAATGGCAAATCACAAGGGCAAAGCTAACAAAATCAGCCGAAGTTTTCAACATAGACGCAATGACAATGCTGTCAACATAGGTAGAGTTAATGAATAAAAAGCTTGATAATTTATGTTTTTCGCAGGTACATCCAGTAATGCAATGCGAAGCAAGCAGGAATGTGGCGAATGCTGAATACCCACCCTACCAACTAGGAGCAGAAAACAAGCAGACAAACTATATAGGTAACAATTTCAGATCCAATAATAATCCTTATAGTAATACTTATAACCCAGGCTGGAGGAACCACCCAAATTTTTCGTGGGGAGGACAAGGAAATCAAGGAATTCAAAGGCAGCAACCTCCTCCAAATTATCAAAATTAGCCCTACCCACAGGAAAAAAAATTAAGCCTTGAAGAGATGTTGGCAAAATTCATGGCAGCCACAGAATCTGGTCTTCAAAAGACTGATACAAACCTTGATGAACAACAGAAGTCAATGAAAGGACTTGAGAATCAAGTTGAAGAACTTACTAGGTCAATGGGACACCTGACAAAGCTAATTTCTGAACGCCAACAAGGACGTCTACCAAGAAACACAGAAATAAACCCAAAAGAACAAATCCAAGCCATTACAACTCAAGAGGGTACAGAAGTAGATAGACCCACATCAGCGCAAGAAAAGAAGGATAAGACCGAGGTAGCTTAAGAAAAGCCAAAATCGGTAATCAAAGAATACCAACCTCGCATACCTTATCCCGAAGCATTGAAAAAAGATGATTCAGAGGAACTATTCGGTAAGTTTCTAAAACTCTTGAAAAAATTACATATTAACTTACCTCTTCTTGAAGCTCTTTTTCAGATGCCCAATGCAAGGAAATTCTTAAGCAAGCTCTGGATGAACAAACGCAAAATAGATGAAGAGCACTATGTGGAATTAAACGCAACATGCTTAGCAATGCTACAGAACAAGCTACCACAAAAACTAAAAGATCCAGGGAGTTTTACGATTCCATGCTTAATTGGTAGTTTGACTATTGATAATCGTTAGGCATTTTTAGGGCAAGTATAAATGTTATGCCTTATGCATTTGTTTAACGACTACGTCTAGGGAAGCCCAAACAAACTAGGATGAGTATTCAACTAGCTGATAAAACTGTTAGAATCCCTAGGGGCATTATTGAAGATGTTTTAGTCAAAATCGATAAATTTGTTTTCCCAGTAGACTTTGTTGTTTTAGACATGGATGAGGATAATTCAATCCCCTTGATTTTAGGAAGGCCTTTTCTAGCAACTGCTAGAACTAAGATTGATGTTGCCACAGGAGAACTCATACTTCATGTGGGAGATGAATCAATAAATCTTCAAGCTCACAACTCAGCTAGAGCCATGAATGATGAAGGTACGGAAATTACTCTAGTCAATAATCAAATTATTCAACCTTCATTGTAGGAAACGCCACACGACATCAAATCTGAGTCAAATGATATCATCTTAGTCGACATAGAAGAATCACGTACACTTAAGGTCGACAAATTAGAAGAGCAAAAGACACAAGCAAAGCCGGACCAACACGAAGTAAAACCTGAGGAACCGCCAGAAGATCTCATGGGAACATCAAATCACTTTAAAATAGGAGATTAGGTGCTGTTAGAAAAAGCCAACCTTCACATCACTTCAACAGACTTGAGGGCAAAGGGAGAAATTATTCCCAAGGTACACAAAATCTTCCGGTAAACGCTTCTCAACCCAAACTTAGTCATGAAAATAAAACTGTCAGCAAGAAGGAAAATATTCAAACCTTTAAACCGCCCTAAAATTTTCAAAGTTAAGGATAGTCTAGATTAAGACTATAAACGAGCGCTTCTCGGGAGGCAACCCGAGCACTAACACTTTTTATTTTTCAAAATTATTTTATTATTTTATTATTATTTTTTCTTTCCTTTCCTTCTCTCTTCTCTCTCCACATTTAAAATAAAGTGCAGATTCCCAGGCCACACGGCCTTACACACAGTCGTGTCCGTGGCCGTGTGGACCACCAAAACCACCACATTGTCAGAGCAGAGCCGTGCAAGTCAGTCCAACCACCTACCAACATCATAGATCCAACCACCCACAATACGGTCGTGCCCCACGACCATGCTAAGACACTGACTTATTGAGCACGGGCAAACCACGCCCTTGCAGTCCATCCGTGCTCACATCCTGGCCTTTCAGGAATGGGCGTACAAACCAACAAAATGGGCGTGGAAGAATAACACACCCCACAACACGGCCGTGTGATACGGCCGTGTGAATCGACACACCCTCGGTACACGAGCGTGGGAACGTGCGATTGAAATCCTATTTAAACCCCCACAGCCCTTCCTCTTTTTCCCATCTTCTTTCTTATTCATTCTTTCTCTTTTCTTTCAAATTTTTCCCCCTCATTGAAAAGGTCCAAGACTCTTGAGCGACACAAAGATCATGCCAAAGAAACGTAAGCATCGTCTCCTCAGAGGAAACCTCAACATGAGTTCATGCGGGTAGCTTCACTTAATTGACACGCCAAGGGTCTCAAAAACCTTTTCGGTTCTATTTTTCTTTTCTCGTCTCCTTTACTTTCCTTATCTATACTTCTTTTCTGCTTAATTTAATTTATTTCATAGTAGTTTCTTGGTTTTAAGATCTAAAGGCTGCTAGGGAATCACACACCACAGCCTTCGAGGTCACACCCACTTCGCAAACTATCCAACAATAAGGACTTCTTAGTCCATTAGTCTTTTCTTTCAATTTCATATTTCTTCTTAGTCTCCTTCTTTTTATTTTCTTAATCTTTAAATTTATTATTAGTATATTATTATTATTTCTAGATCTCTTGGCTATATCTTCACTGGCTACCCAATTTCTTCATCTAGCAAATTGGTTCTCGGTAGCCACTCCACCGGGCCCATAGAATACACCATCACCGCCACCAAAGATGCCCAGGATCATCCAGATTTCAGGGAGTATTACTTTCCCCACTTATCTTTTTGATTTGGCACTTATTTATCTATCTTTGTACATTGAGGACAATGTACATCTTAAGTGTGGGGGTAATAGTGTCTAACTTTTTTCATAATTCTCAAAACCCTAAAATTAGTCTTGATCTTAAGTATTATTCTCATATTATTAATTAGGGTGAAATTTTTTATGATTTATGATCTTTATTGATATGTCTCTAATTAAATCATAGTTAATTGTGCATTGATGATTAAATTTGAAGGATACTAGAGAATCGAGCATGATAAGTCTACTTTCTAAAAAATTGACAGGTTGTTGAACCTAATTTGAGTATCACCTTGAATTTCAAAATTTATAAGGATTGATGTCAAAACACCCATAATTTTTTGTGAGATTTTGAGCCTTATAGAGCATATACCCTTTTTCATGCTCACTTTATTAATTATGAGTGTGTCAACTTTGAACTGTTATTCTAGAACTTGCCTCGTTTATACATGTCTAGACCACATTAATGATTTGATATACTGAGATGATAAAGGCACCTAGGTTTAACCCATTCACTCCACTAAAAAGCCTACCTTCACAAATTAACCCCTAGTGAACTCCGTTGAATCCTAATAACCTTTTTATTGACTCACCCACTAATATCAACCCAAAATCCCTTTGTATTTGTTATCACCATTCTTTTGACTACCCTTTAATCAAGGTTTGATTTGATTAAATTACCAAATTATATTAGTTCAGTAGCTACATTTATCATTTAGAATGTAATATTTTAGTTTGTTTTAAAAAAAATAAAAAATGCAAGTTTATTCAATATTAGTAGTATAAAAGAGCTTAGAGCAATTAAACTCCAATTGTTGAAGAAAGCTCGTATTAAAGTATTATCAAATTTTAAAGTGAAAAAATACTCATTATAATAGAGTAATTATCGGTAGTGGTATTATTACTTTTCATTCGATGTAAATATTCATATTTAGTTCATTATTTCTAGATTAGGTAATTAGTCAATTCAATCTCTATTTTAACTCTCTAATTCGGCCTTTATCCATACCTTTTAACCCAAGCCCCGTTACAACCCTAATAAAGACCTTTGATCTATTTATCATCTCATATACAGTGGTGGAGATTTGATTTTCAGGCAAGCTTATGGGATTAACTTTTCAAGTTCGACTTAGAGTGCTTATTCTTGAACCTTAAACACTTTTGAGTGATTTGAGTGAATCTTTAGTGAGGATGTCGATCCTTGTCGGTTTTGAATCAAAGGTAATTACTTAAATAAAGGGAGACATCTACGGTTTCAGGCTATAAAGGTATGACTTATTGTAATTGAATCTTTAGGGCACTTCGAGTTAAATCATCCATGTATAAATTATCTATGAATTATGATGAGGCATTGTCAATGGGAATTATGAATCTTGAAAAGTTCATTTTAATTGTAAGTTGAGAATTTTGCTTGAGGACAAGCAAAAGCTTAAGTGTGGGGGTATTTGATAAACCGTAAAAGTAACCTATTTTAACCCTATATTTAGTATGTTTTTGGATGATTTAGCCCTCAATTTATGTAAAAAGGTTCTCTTAACCCTTTCTTTTCATGTCTTATACTCAGGAGAACACCTAAGGATAAAAAGAACTTAAAACAGGTTTAAAACGGACCAAATTAGGCCAACCCAAGAAGTCAGCACGGCTTGGACTTCATTCCACACGGCGTGCCTTGAAAATTATTTAGAACACGGCCTGTCCCTGATTTACACGACTGTGCCTCATCGACAAAAAGCCCAACACGGCCTGACCCCGATGTACATGGCCGTGCCCCAATTGGCAGACCCGAAGCACGACCTCTACCCAGATATTGCATGGGCGTGTCATAGTCGTGCCTAATCAATAGAATGGAGACATGGGCTAGACCACGATTTGCACGGGCGTAATAGGATGCTTGGAGCCCAAGAAACGTAATCCAAAGTCTACTCAAACACCTAGGACAAATTATACCTGAATTACAAGTACTTGGGAGCCAAGGAAAGCATCCCAAACGTCTATATAAACAATCCAAGGCAGCAATTCAAGGGCGTGAGGTTTTAGCAGAGTTTTCTACAAGAGCTTTACTCGTTTAGGGATTGTCTCAAAGATTGCCAATTGATCCATCTCGAAGAGTCAGAATTCTACTCAAGATGGAGGATCTCCTCTTCAATTCTTTTAGGGGGTTTTAAGGATTTCCTATGTTTTGTTTTATCTTTTCTCTTGAGATGTTTTCTCGTTTAGTTATGAACTAAACCCCTCAGATACCTGAAGGGGATAAAACTTATGATGGATTTTGTTATTTAATTCTTTCGGTTTATATGATAATACTTAGTTTGTTCTTAATTATGTTACTTAAATTTATCTGATGTGCTTAGGTGGAGGAGGAATAGACCCCGCCTAAGAGTAGATCTACCATAATTAAGCGGATTTGATTGGGCGCCTAGAGATAGGGTTACGAGATTTTACTGGATTAGGGTGAAACCTAATATGGGAGTCCATTGATCGATTTACTACTTCCTTAGGGGGTTATTATAAGAGAACGAGAGTTCCACTAATTAACCTAAGGTTAGACGTTATTCACTTTGAGAGAAGGTTTAATATAGGTTAGGGAGTCTCACGGATCAAGCTAAGTAAAAGAAATCATATGAATTGAAAAGGGTAGATAATAAGTGAAGTCATAGGTGGATTTTTCCCGAAGGTATCGTCTTTATCAATTGAGTTTTCTTCAACGTCTTTTCCCAAAGTTTTATTCTTTTGTCTTTGCATTTAAGTTTAAGTATTTCATCTGCTTTAGATTAATAGCCCAATCACTCCATATTTTAGGCTAAATGATAGAAAGAAAGTGAGTAGTAGTACTTTTAGGTTCCTTAGGTTCGATAAGATATTCTTGCCTGAGCTATACTACTGTTCGATAGGTGCGCTTACCTCTGTTGTTGTCGCAGTCAGTCTACAGGTTCGATCACTCTTTTATAAATATTAAAACTAGACTATTTTGCAGCGATCAGTTAGAGAGGTAGATATTCATAAGACGGCATTTCGGACTCGTTATGGTCATTATGAGTTTTTGGTGATGCCGTTTGGTTTGACCAATGCACCAGCTGCATTTATGTACATGATGAACCGAGTCTTTCAACCCTATCTAGACTAGTTCGTAGTGGTGTTCATAGATGATATCTTGGTATATTCGAGGAATGAAGAAGAGCATGACTTACATTTGCGCATTGTGTTGCAAATTTTGCGAGATAAGCAACTTTATGCCAAATTTAGTAAATGCGAATTTTGGTTGAAGGAAGTGATTTTCTTGGGTCATTTGGTGTCAGTCGGAGGAATAAGAGTTAATCCTTGGAATGTAAAAAGGGCTTAAAATGGATCAAATTGGGCCAACCCAAGAAGTCAGCACGGCTTGGGCTTTATTCCACACAACCGTGCCTTACTATCCACCTAGAACACGGCCTGTCACCAATTTACACGGCCGTGTCTCATCGACAAAAAGCCCAACACTACCTATCCCCGATTTGCATGGTTGTGCCCTAATCGACAGACCCAAAGCACGGCCTGACCCTCGACTTGCACGGGCGTGCCACGACCGTACCTAAATCAACAAAATAGTGACACGGGCTGAGCCTCAATTTACATGGGCGTGCCTTAGCCGTGCCTCTGTCGCAGAAAAGAGTAATTTCATTCGGAATAGGTTGCTTGGAGCCCAAGAAATGCAATCCTAAGTCTAATCAAACACCTAGGATGAATTGTACCTGAATTATGAGTACTTAGGAGACAAGTACAGCATCCCAAAAGTCTATAAAAACACCCTAAAGCGGCTATTCAAGGGGTCGATCATTGAGCAGAGTTTTCTGCCAAGCCTTTCTCATTTAGGGATTGTCTTGAAGATAGCCAATTGATCTATCTCGAAGAGTTAGAGTTCTACTCAAGACGGAGGATCTCCCTTTCAATTCCTTCAGGGGGTTTTAGGGATTTCTTATGTTTTTTTTTTATCTTTTCTCTTGAGATGTTTTCTTGTTTAGTTATGAACTAAACCCCTCAGATACCTGAAGGGGATGAAACCTATGACGGATTTTGTTATTTAATTCTTTCGGTTTATATGATAAATACTTAGTTTGTTCTTAATTATGTTGCTTAAATTTATCTGATGTGCTTAGATGGAGGAAGAATAGACCCTACCTAATAGTAGATCTACCATAATTAAGTGGAGTTGATCGGGCATCTAGAGATAGGGTTACGAGATTTTGCTAGATTAGGGTGAAACCTAATATGGGAGTCCATTGATCGATTTACTGCTTCCTAGGGGTTATTATAAAAGAACGAGAGTTCCACTAATTAACCTAAGGTTAGATGTTATTAAGCTTGAGAAGGGTTAATATAGGTTAGGGAGTCTCACGGATCAAGCTAAGTTAAGAAATCATATGAATTAAAAAGGTAGATAATAAGTGAAGCCATAGGTGGATTCTTCCCGAAGGTATCGTCTTTATCAATTGATTTTTCTTCAAAGTCTTTTCCCAAAGTTTCGTTCTTTTGTATTTGCATTTAAGTTTAAGTATTTCATTTGTTTTAGATTAATAAACCAATCACTCCATATTTTAGGCTCAATAATAGAAAAAAAGTGAGCAGTAGTACTTTTAAGTTCCTTGGGTTTGATAAGATATTCTTGCCTAAGCTATACTACTGTTCAATAGGTGCGCTTGCCTCTATCATTGTCGTAGTCAGTCTACAGGTTCGATCACTCTTTTATAAATATTAAAACTAGACTATTTTGCAGCGATCAATTATGAGTTATAATTTATATTTACAGATTCCTTAGTGAGTCTATTTTCAATAGAAACAAGTGGGAGCAACATATGAAAACCGTACAGTGATATATTTGAATTTAAGGTAGGAGAGGTCAGAACCGTTGGACAGTGAAACAAGGGAATCTTTAATGAATAAATTGTACTAAATGACTAAGCCAAAAATTCTAGAAAAATTGTAGTAATAAGATATATGAGTTTAGTTTCAAGAAAAATTTACGGATCTAAATTTTGAGTTTCCTAACTCAAGTTATATTTAATTTAGTCAGTATGACACAGATGGATAGTTTCAATTTTTAATTCCCCAAATTAGTAGTTAAGTCCGGGGTTACAAAATTATGAAAATACCCTTGTAGGGTAAATTATCGAAATACCCCTGGGTTGCTAGATTATCGAATTACCCCCGATGGGTAAAATTTCAGAAATACCTTTGGGTTGTGAAATTACAAAAATGCCCCTATGGGCCAAATTACAAAAATACCCTTATGGGTTGATTTGTTAAAATGCCTTAGTGGGCCAAATTATTATATTGCTTTAATGGACCGATTCATTAAAAGTATTCAATAGATTAATGGTTGTTATTTATATGTGGATATTTTATGTTATTATAAATGTTGCATCTTTACATATTGTATGGGATGAGAAAATTGAATGAAGAGAAGTGTAGCCTGGTGGCATTGCCACAAATTCTGATAATGGCTATGTGCCGACCTAAATATGGCTTCGTGCCATCGTGATTATAACTTTATGCTAAACGTATTTACCCAAGGCTGTGTGCCGATTATATTACCGTATATGATACTCTGGTTGCTCAGCCACAAATACTATAAAAGCGGTTTATCAAGCGTTTACGTGGCTCGACCACAAATTATTATAAATGGCAACTTGCCTGCGATTGGTGTGTTTGGTAGGGTGGGTTGACTTGATCCCCACAGGTGTGATGGGATGGTACGGGTGGTGTGTAGCAGATGGATTACTAGGATGGGTTTGGTTGCATTACATTATCTGCATTATCATGTTTATAGGCTTAAGGCCCAGTTTGTTTTGTAAATGGGCTTCGGCCCAAGATTATGCTACATGGGCTCCGGCCCAATATATATTTCTTCTGAGTTCGGACCAGTGGATATGATGAGGGGATTATGCACTGAGTTCTAGTAACTCACCCCCTCATTTCTTAATCTTTGTAGGTAATGCTTGGTGACACTTGGGCCTATGGATGACTCGGTGGAGGCCATACTTTAGAAATAAATGTTTCGAACTTTAGTAAATTACTTTTCTGCTCTTTTTCGTTATTTCTACTATTTGGGTTTTTAAGTTGTAATAAGGCCTCTGGAATATTTTATTTTTGCTTTACGTTTGTCGTACTTATTATTTTGCTTGATTTATTTTAAGTGGAAATTTTTCTAAAAACTTTAATAAAGATTTTCTAAAATAGATTAACAAATGGATTTCATAACAAACTTTTACAAATATTTTAATTTGGAAATTTTCTCTCAAATTATCAACACTATTTTTCAAAATTCATGGTTTTAAGGTTCACTAGTTTAAATTTTTGGTCTATCAATCAACCTCTCAAGATTAGAAGTATTTTATCAAACATTTACAGCCAAAATTGTTTTTCTTAAATACAATCAAATAACACTTATTTTAGTACAAAGCACAAGGACTTTATACTTTTTCCTCATGTGACATGTCAGATCCGGTTGTGATGCATGGGCCGGGTTTGGGGTGTTACATCGGGTCTTCGTCCTGTAAACCATTAAATTGAACAAATTGTTGAATTATTTGTATCGTGTTAGGCTTTAATTCAAAATTATTAGTAGCTATAGTAGGCCTAACAATACTAGATTCTGCTCCTGTTAAATTAGGTTTAGCATAATCATACATAGTACGCGGAGCATCTACCACATCTCGTGGTGGATTATTTTCATCCATCCCTTTAGTAGGATTGGATTCGCCTTCTTGGTAATTTAAGGCTCGCCTGATTTCTCTGCAATTCCTATGAGTGGTAGCTTTGATATCACTATCATATATTAGAGGTCTTGTCGGGTTCCTTCTAGTCATAAAATAGAGGTACCTGGTAGGCAAAGAAAGAAATAAAATTAGCAAAAACAATAAAATAAAATAAATTGCAAAAAATAAAAAATAATGGCTAAAGTAATAAAAAATAGTTTTCTTAATATTTTAATTCCCCGATAACGGCGCCAAAAACTTGATCTTCTAGAATTGTCGAGTATTAAAATTTATAATAGAGAATGATCGAACCTTGAAACTAACTTTGACAACGACTTAAGGCAAGTGCACCTATCGAACAGTAGTATAGTTTAGGCAAGACCGGATTGTCGAACCCAAGGGAATTAAAAGTATTAATACTCACTTTCTTTCTATTATTTACCCTAAATATGAAGTGATTGATTGATTAAACTAAAAACTAACTAATTACTAAACTAAGACGCAAAGAAAAAAAAAAATCGAAGCAATAACTTTTAGAAAAACTCAGTTGATTACGACGATACCCTAGAAGGAATCCACCTAGACTTCACTTGTTATCTAACACTGAACCAGATGATTTATTCACTTAGCTTGATCTGTAAGATTCCCTAATTTATATTAAACCCTCTCTCGAGGCGAATAACGTCGAGCCCTAGGTTGATTAATTGAAATCTCTTTCTAATTAAAACCCCTAGAATTGCATTAACTCGATCTATGGACTCCCATATTAGGTTTCACCTAATCCGGTAAAATCTCATCACCCTATCTCTAGGCGCGCGATCAACTCCGCTTAATTATGCTAGATCTACTCTTAAGCAGGGACTTTTGCTCCACCACCTAAGCACATTCAACTTGAATCAATATTCTGAAAATATTAACACAAGAATTAAGCACACATAATTAAGAACAAACTAAGTAGTTATCATATAGTTCAGAAAACAATAACAAGGTTCATCTAGGTTTCATCCCCTTTAGTTATCTGAAGGTTTAGTTCATAATGATAAAATAAAACATCTCAAGAGAAAAGATAAAACAAAACATAAGAAATCCCTAAAACCCTATGAAGGAGTTGAAGGAGAGATCTGCTGTCTTGAGTAGAATTTCGGCTTCTTGAGATGGATCAACTAATATCTTCGAGTGATTCCCACGAATCTGGCCTTCTGGCTCGGCTTCTTGGCCTAGCTGACTGCCTAACTGACCGCCTCCTTCAGGTTACACTTAGGGCCTTTATGTAGGCTCTTGGAATGCGTTTATTTCTACCTTAATATCCTTTTTTGAGTGAAATTCCTCTTTTCCATGACAAGGGCACGGCCATGGCACAAACCCGTGTAAATCAACTTCAGGCCGTGTTTCAGTTTTATTGATTAAGGCACGGCAGTGTAAATTGATGTCCAGACCGTGTCGATTTCCACTTTGGCCCAAATTAGCCCATTTTAAGCCCGTTTCAAGCCTGTTTCTTGTTCTTTTCATCCCTAGGTGCTTTCCTAAAACATGAAAAGAAAGGATTAAGAGTAGCTTTTTACATAAATGAAGGAATAAATCATCCAAAAGTATGCTAAATGTGGGATTAAAATATGTTACTTTTACGGTTTATCAGGTGATCATATACAGAATTTGGCAGTATAGGCTGATATATTGAGCTTGAAGTATGAGCTACAGTCGGATCATGGTCAAGAGCTAACCTCTTTGTTTGGGAAGATCAAAACTTTGGGCCTTAGGGCAAAAGCATATTTGTAGTCTATTTTATGTAAAGGATTTTGTTTTCTAATAAAGTTTTCTAAAATAAAGTTGAATCTGAATCGATGCCTCTTTGCATTCATGCATTTGCATTACATTGCATCATTAGCATTAGACTTTTACAAAAGGACCCTAATTAGGTAAAAGTATTTCAGTTAACCTGGAAAATATAGAATAAAGGTTGGAGAGAATAGAGCAAATGCAAATACAGATGTAGGGGCAATTGACCAAGATTCAACAAGAAATGCGGGAACAAATGCTAGAATTCCAAAGGAATATGATAGACCAGCTAACCCAGTTACTAGCTGGAGGACTTGAAAAAAGGAGTGGCCTTGTGGTCAACAGTGTGGATGATGATGAAGACATTGTTTATTCCCCATTAGGTGTCCCGACTCAACCAGATGTGCATTTGCATGGGGTACCCGTCATTATTGGGCCCCAATGTCAAAATGATACATCGACCCTATTGAGTGTCCCGATGGGTTCAGGTATTAACCTGGACGGTGATCGAGCCAAACCAGTTGTACTGGCAGAAACAAAAGGAAAAGAAGAGTGTACTTAAAAAGCCCTAAAGAAAAAGGAAACTAAAGCGGATAATACGAGAATGTATAACAAGGGCTATTTAGAGCCGATTACAGTAAGCCAGCCAAGGACGGTAATTACCAGCCGTCGGGTCTCCCCAAGGCAAGAAACTAATTCAAAATTGAACTCAGATAAACCACAGTTTGCACCCATCATGTATAAGGAGTTGTACCAAATTCTGTTTGATGCTCATGTCATATCCCTTTTTTGTATAAAGCCAATACAACCCCCACACTCCAAATGGTACAACGTAAATGGCCAATGCGAATACCATGGGGGAATCACAGGACATTAGATCAAGAACTGCATCACTTTTAAAAAGATAATTGAAAGATTCGTCAGATTGGGTATCGTAAAATTTGATGGTCCCTCTGGTGCAGAAATTCCGTTACCCAACTTTTCTATTAAAGGTGTAAACATCGTGAGTTCTATAATAGATAGGGGCATGAGATCCAAGAATACATCAAGCTCAAGGCCTTAGTGCAATGCCTGATGGATAATAGATTGAAGAGATCAAAGACCCGGTGGGAACATATAAGAATCTGAACACTAATGACATATTTGAATCGGGGAATAAAAGTTTCTAAGCCTTTACATACTTGGGAAGGTTTTAAACAATGTAACTATGGACGGGATCCTTGTATTTTTAGATTGGATCTAGAGTAATATTCAAAACACTTGTTGCCTTAAGCCTAGAGGCAATAAGAACCTTTTTGTGAAATAGGCTTGTGTCCAAAATTTTTATTTTAATAAAATACATCGTTTTGAGCAAATATTCTTTTATTTTTTCCATTTCATACTGTACAAACAATTTTTTTTTTTTGCTTTGTTATTTGGACTTTCTTTCAAATATTCTTTCATTCTTGACCATATAAATAATCATTCCTTTAATTATTTATTCTTTGGAAATCTTCCTTCGAACCTACAATAGGTTTCCAGATATCAACGATGTAAGCAATGCTACTACTGACTTAGAGTCTCCTTTCGAGTAAGATATATGTCTAGAGGGATCTCAGGACTTTGAAGATAACAGAGATTGTAACCTATCTTCTGATTTGTTAAGACCGGTAGAATAAGAGGAAAAATAGATCCTACCTTACATAGGGTCCATGGACATTGCGGGCCTAGAAAAGGGGTGAAGATCGAAGCTCAGCTCACCATAGAAATAATGCGAGACATCATTGAATTATTTTCAAGAATTCAAAAATGTTTTTGCATGATCATATCAGGACATGCCTGGGCTACTAAGACAAAAGGCTAAACATAAGGATCGGGCACTGTTGATCTACATAGAAAGGGATGGTATAAGTTATGCCATATTTAAGGAGACAAGATTCATGTGCCTTCTCCAGTTCTTCAAAAATTTTCCATATGTGGAGGTATGGATGTGATGGGGTCAATCTCTTCAAAAGCTTTTAGCCAATATAGATTCATCATCGTGGTCAGTGTTTACTTCACTAAGAGGGTGGAAGTAGCTTCATATGCCAATGTTACAGGGTCAAAGTCATTAAATTTAAACAAAAAAAAAAGATCAGGCACCGACAAAAAAGGCCAAAAAGGATAAAGTCAAAAGTTTTTTGTCTGCTCAAAGATCAGACGCCATATTATAGAGTAGCAAAGACAAAAA
This sequence comes from Gossypium rotundifolium, assembly GCA_025506655.1. Classification (NCBI taxonomy): domain Eukaryota; kingdom Viridiplantae; phylum Streptophyta; class Magnoliopsida; order Malvales; family Malvaceae; genus Gossypium; species Gossypium rotundifolium. Next base: position 152,070,181 of record CP106733.1, on the reverse strand, counting down.
AAAAAAAAAAAAAAACAAGGATTGTAGAAAAGATGACTAAGACTTGTAAAGATTGGTATAAAAAAAGTTACTGTTTATCTTCTATGGTTATTGAACGTTGGCCAGGATTTTTGCCGGGGCAGTATCTTACCCATTGATTTATGGAATGGAAGCATTGTTGCCAATTGAACCTAATCGAAGAAAAGGTTAAAAGCTATCCATCACGGTCAGATGATTCGAGCTTACGACAAAGAGGTTCATCTTAGAGAATTCCACAAGGGGAACCTGATGTTGAAACAAATCTTCCTTATACAAAAAGATTTTAGAAGAAAGTGGATGCCAAACTGGGAATGACCTTATGTAACAAAAAGGGCTTGTTCTAGAGGAACATTGATATTGACCAAGACGGATGGTGAAGACTTGCCCAATTCAGTGAAATTCAGGTTCAGACAAGAGCTATTTTACCTGAAAGAGGAAAGACCAAGGTGAAAACCCGCAAAGGGCGTCTTGAGATCAAATATTCAAAAAAAAAAAAAAAAGAGAGAGGCCAAGGCAAAAACCCACAAAGGGCGCTTTGAGACCAAAGGTATTTTGGGCCGAAAACACGAAAAGGGTGGTTCAAGCTTTGATCAAAGATAGGGCATGTGGTATTCTTGCTATGCCTGAATTAACAATGAAGAAGTATGTTACATTTTGGGGCATTGACAAAGTACTCTGGATCCTCTAAACATGTATTGAGCTCAAAATGGTCCTCAAGAAGTTTGTACAGAGAAGTTCATGCTGCGATATCTGGGGCACCTTACTTTTATCTTACCCATTTTGAATTTGCTATCTTTGATTACCTTATTCTGTTCAAAGATACACCCCAATCAATTTTCTTTTATGGCCTTGGCTATCTTTGATTATTTTATTCTTTTCAAGATATAACCCAATTAATTTTCTGGGTTTTTTTATTAACTTATTTGTTTCGAGCTATGCTCCTGATTAATTCTTTCTTGTCCTTTATTATGATCTTTTTCAAGCATTTTATATTGAAATAAAGATTAATGGACTAATAATACTTTCACAAAAGGAATTTCGCATATTACTCTAGAAGCTTCTAGATAATAAAAGAAACTGAAACAGGATAATTATTTCCATGTGTAAGGATTGGAAATACTTGAAAAAAAGTCTAGATTGAGACTATTTCTTTGAATTTTCTACCCAAATTGTGATTGGACAAAATAATGAGTGGAGCAATATCAATCCTAAAAGAGGATCATTTTGCAAAGCAATTTCATTGGGTCATAACATTCAGGGAATGGTATGACGGAACAAATTGATGGGAAAAGATTTAAAACCCTTGAATTATAGTGGAATGGATTGAAGTTGAAACAGATCCTGTACCCTTAAATTGCAATAGGAATGAATTAAAAAGTTTCAAATTTTATAAATCATGGTGGGATGGTTTGAAGGTGGAATAGGCCTTGTGTCCTAAGGTTCAAGTGGAGTGGGCCCTGAAATTACCATGGGGCAAATTATTTGAGCAGAATACGATTGATACTTTGAGAGGAACAAAAATGAAACCCTGAGGAGTGATGACACTTTAAATAGGAATCATTCTCATGACATTTTCCATAACACATTTAGTTAGGAGCATTTGATTCATTCCGATCATAACATTCTTGTCATTTTGCATAAGCATATACCCATTCTACAGGTTATGTTCCTTAGAGGACAATGTAGTAGAGCAGATTAAAGATACTAGTCTAGCATTCCTGAGTTTGTGTAGGAAGCAGATTGAAGATAGCAGTCTGGTAGACTGGAGCAGATTGAAGATACCAGTCTGGCATTCCTGAGTTTGCAGGAAGTAGATTGAAGATACCAGTCCGGCATTCCTGAGTTTGTAGGAAGCAGATTGAAGATAGCAGTCTGGCATTCCTGAGTTTGCAGGGAGCAGACTGAAGATAGCAGTCTGGCATTCCTGAGTTTGCAGGAAGTAGATTGAAGATAGCAGTCTGGCATTCCTGAGTTTATAAGAAGCATATTGAAGATAGCAATCTGACATCCCTGAGTTTACAATGGAGCAGATTGAAGATACCAATCTGGCATTCCTGAGTTTGCAGGAAGCAGATTGAAGATACCAGTCTGGCATTCCTGAGTTTGCAGGAAGTAGATTGAATATAGCATATTTGGCATTCCTCAGTTTGCGGAAGAAGATCGAAGACATTAGTTTGGCATCCCTAAGTTTGCAGTGGAGCAGATTGAGCAGATTTGGCATTCTTGAAGTTTAAGAAGCAGATCGAAAACATTAGATCTTGTCTCCTTGAGTTTGTAGTGGAGTAGATCAAAGATAGCAGATTTGGCATTCTTAAAGTTGCATGAAGCAGATCGAAAACATCAGATCTTGTCTCCTTGAGTTTGCAGTGGAGCAGATCGAAGATAGAAGATTTAGCATTCTTGAAGTTGCAAGAAGTGAATCAAAGACATTAGTCTGGTCTCCCTAAGTTGCAGTAGAACAGACTAACGATAGCAGATTTTGTCTTCTTGAAGTTATAGTGAAGCATATTAAAGCTATCAGACTTATTTGAAATCAAGATGAAGTTCCAATACCATTGCAGTGGAGTTAGAAGTCGTTTGAAGAGGACGAGGACCAAGAAGTCGAGGCTCGACCAAGACCGGGCAAAATTGGTCCTTTTATAGTCTTTGCTCTATTCTCGTTACACGACAATAAGTAAAGAGAGGCAGCTGTAGGAACCCAATTTTTCTCGGGCCAATGAAAACTAAAATAATAAAAATAATAAATGTCCTTTAACAGTCCAGTTACAAAGCTAAAACTAGTAGCCCAATTACATATTTCAAAACACTGACCCAAATACCACTAGACCCAAAACTAGCCCATTACCTGAATAGACCCAAACTAATTACCTACCCAAACCCAATCTAAACCTAAAGCCTAAGTGGCCCATTTAGCTTGCGGACGCAAGAAACCCTAGGTTTCCACTATGCAGCAAGCGCCCTAGCCTTAGGGTCGCAAACACTCGCACCCAACAGCCTCTTGGTCATTGATAAATCGTAAAAGTAACATATTTTAATCCCACATTTAGCATATTTTTGGATGATTTATTCCCTAAATTGTGTAAAAAGGTGCTCTTAATCCTTTCTTTTCATGTTTTATACTCAGGAAAGCACCTAGGGATGAAAAGAATGAGAAACGGGCCTAAAACAGACCAAATTGGGCCAAAGTGGAAATTGACACGGCCTGGGTCCAAGACCACACGGCTGTGCCTTCCTAATTTAATCTAACACGGCCCGGACCCCAAAACACACGGGCGTGTCTTTTCAGCAGACTCGACCACGTCCTGAAATCAATTCACACGGTGTGTGCCATGACCGTGTCCCTGCCACGGCCAAGAGGAGCTTTACTCGGATTTGGATACTTAAAGGCAAAGAAACACATTCCATGTAACACCATTAACCTGTATCCATTGCCGGATTAAGGTTACAAGGCATTACCATGCATAGCACAGGTCATATCATATATTTACTGTTATTAGAGACATGGACAAATGCATTTACGAATTTGTACTTCCATAGCAAACTTAAACATTAACAACTTATCCTAATCCATCTAAGTCCAATTCATACATTTGTATTATTCAACAAATCTAAAATCAAAATACCTATAATAACATACTCACATCCAACTAGAACATAATATATGTCATTTCTTGTCCGAAACACCTAAACTTAGACTAGATATATATACACATAGTTGCACCACATGCGAATAACTCAATCTAAATACATAACAAAAGATTTCATCATCTATCCTAAAACTATATACATATATTCAATTTCATATAATCAAATTAATTAATCATGTTCATAGAATAAGTATCAAATTAAAAGTAGTACACAAACATCATTCATAAATCACCTCATAACCGACTATGAATTCCATAAACACCTATATAAAACATACTAAATATAATAACCTTAAGCCACAAACAACTACTTCATGCCAAATATTTTGTATATAACAAACACTTCACATTTACCATTCGCATATGTCATTTAACATTTTACTAAAATGAGTTTCAATCACCATCAAAAATAATTAAACACAAACCATAACAAAACATGATAAACACATCTCATTTGTATGCCATGATCGATTATACTTAGATTTAAGCATCATATTTAGCCATCTTCGCATGGCTATATACATATACAAGGACAAAATTTATTAATTCAAACATAGTCTAGCCTATACATGCCTTTAGTTCAAAATTTAAACTCAAAAGTACCGAAATAGATTGATAGTGTGGATGACTTCGCTGACGATCCCCTGAGCTCGTAGCTTGATAAAAATCTATAAAATAGAACAATGAACACACAGAGTAAGCTTACTAGCTTAGTAAGTTTTAAGCAAATGTATTAAATCAAGTAACCATTCAATCATTTTCAATAACATACATAATATCATATAAGTCTAAAGCTTAATACTTATTTGGTCTATTAAAGCCGAATACTAATTCCTTATTTAGCTCAACCATCATCACTATTTTACCTTTAAACCTCAATTTATTATCACATCATATCGTTCAAATATAAATTAATAACTCATCTCCAACTATTCATATTTTCGATGCACATAATTCAATAGGATCACATATATATATATATATATAAATAAGTATATACTTTATACTTAGTAATTTCACATAAAGAAAATATATTCACATATATATATATCCATTTGACATTTCATACATTCGTATACATGGCATCAAAGTAATCCCAACATGGCCACATAAACATAAACTTAAGACCGAATATACAGGATCAATTAGTATCATTTACGTTAGACAACTTAACACATATATACTTATCTTATAGACCAAATATCGAAGATCAATTTAATAACTCGTAGGCACTTACCTGTATGGCCGAACATACATATATAACTTGTAATATCAACTTACTTCCTCAATGATTACATAGCTAGAAAAGTTTATGTCTTGCAACTTGAAATTTCATCACCGGTTTAAAACCTGCTAGGCGTAGGCCTGAATTTCTCACCAGCACTAAGCCTGCTAGACCATAAGGTCTGAGATTTAAACATCGGCATTTAGCCTGCTAGGCAATAAGCCCGAAATATTTCACCCGCACAAGGCGTGCTAGGCTCGAAGCCTGAATATCAACACAATTAATGATTCCATACACATTACTTAATACTAAAATCACTAGCATCACATATATTTTATATTACTTTCGAATATCAAGTCGAACATTCTTGATCACTTTACATTTAACAAAATAAATTCAATACATTACTATACTTCACATTCCCATAATCTCATATTTTTCAACATTCCTTAAAATATCAAATTTCAACATTTCACTAGATTCATAAATAATTGTTTGACATATATTTGCTTAAGGACTTACCATCACATGATCGAGTTGCGAAAACGGATAGGTATCAACGTGGACCTTTACGCTCTTTCTATTCGATAACAATTAGGGATTTTCTAGAAGAAATACGGGTTACCTTTCCCCGATCCAAATCAGATAACCTTTTCTTCCAAATGTTCTTGATCTTGAACACATTAAAATTTAACTCATTCAAGCACATTTCATCTCAATTTAGTCCCAAAACACATAAATGGGTAAATTACCATTTTACCCTTAATGTTTCACATTTTTAAAATTTAGTCCCTATTGTACAAAACACAAAATACACAAAATTTCACTATACTACCTAAGGGCCAAATGTTCATAAGGACTATAAAAGTCCATTTATTTCATTTATTTTTCATTTTAACCCCTCAAAAATTTATTCTTTTCAATTTAGTCCTAAATGTTCAAATTTACTAAAATTTCCAATTCAAAACTTGTTAATCTATATCATAACTTTAAAATAAAATCACCAAACATCAAAAATCATAAGAACATGTCAATTGCACATTTCAAAATATTCATCAAAATAAAAAATTCAAGCACGGGTCTTGAGGTATTCGAAGCAACGATTTCAAAAATGTAAAAATTATCAAAAACGAAAAACTAAACATACCTTAATCAAGATAATTTGTTGCCGAAACTTGAAGCTTTTTGTAACATCCTAGAACCGGGGCTATTTGTGGTTAAATGATTTTTTTTTCTTGTGTTCGAATTGCTATAGTATTAATTGTGGAATAATACGGCTTAATTAGAGGTCTTGAGTGGGCTTGGTTTAGTAGAAAATTTTAATGTGGAGGCTTTAAAGATAGGGAGCCTCGGAAGATAGGGGTTAAGTATAAATTTGGTAATTATAGCACAAGGAATAGGCTTGGTGCAATTGGTTGGGTGCGTCTAAGGGTCTTTGCAAAGGCTTGGGTTCAAGGCACAGCAAACAAAGAGCGCGTTTAAATTTTGGGTTGGCGTTACAAATGGAAGAAGGCTTTAAAAGGAGTTAGGGCGACTTTAAGACACAAAGAACTCATTGGCAAAGTGGTGCGTCGTCACTTAGGAGCTGGAGGTGTCGTGGTATTGGTTCGAGGGTTGGGCGACATCTTGCATGTTTTATTTTGATATGCGATTATGGGTTTGGAGTAGGAAGGGTTTAAAAGTAAATGTTGTGGTTAATTGACATGAAAGTCAATGTGGCCGAGTGGCCTGGGCATGTTAAGAAATTCTTTGCTTGGGGTTCGAGTTCGAATCAAGCGGTAGTAACATGGTTATTTTTTCCTCTTTTTTTCTTCCCCAACTGCTAATGTGGGTGAAGGACTTTAGTTGCATTTGGACTCCCAAAGTCAATTTGGAAGAGTTTGATATGCACATGGGTTCTTTTATTTTAGTGTTTTATTTGTTGAGGGATTAAGGAATTAAAAGGATGATAAAATTAGTTTTATCTTGGATAAATCAAGGTGGGAATTATCATAAATTTAAGAGAGTGTTTGCTGAAAATTGGAGACCTTGGGGTCAGACATATCTGTTTTGTACAAAGAAAGATGTACCAAAAGTTGAACCAAAATTCTTCTTTTCTCTCCAAATTCTTCTGCTGAAATCTCCATTGTTTCATAGCCAAAACCATTCAAAATTCCAGCTTCTCTTCTCTTTTACAAGCCAAATATACTCCTCTTTAAGAGAAAATTTCCAGCAAACTCCTTCTCTTCTTCCTCTCTTCTTGTCTTTGCTAAATCTCCCTTAAACCATAGCCAAAATTGTTCAAAAATTTCCAGCATTGTTGTTTACTCTTAGCGAATTCTCCTTAAGGAAAAAGGGTCTTTGTTCGGTTCTTTCCTCTTCTAAAAGGGTAGCGAACCCTCTCACAACATTAAGAGGTGCTGCCAATTTTCTATAAATGAGGAAGCTTTGGATTTATTTTCCAAGGTGAGTTGGTAAGCACATTCGCCAAAGGCCTTTCAATTAAAAAGTCTATGATTAAATGTCGAAACTAACGATGCCATGGATTTAGGGACTAAGTTAGGCTTGATTTGATTGAAATCAAATCCATTCAAGGGACAAAAATCTAGTGTTGTAGATCGGATCTTGGGATCTAGGAATTACGGTAGAAGCAGTGTGTAAACTCTTTACACACTTTATTATTAAACTTGCGATATTGTTGTCTTGTGTATAAATTTTGGTAGTGATCTATGATATGCTTGTGGCTTAAACATGGATTCCGGTAAGTCCCTAATTTGTGACTTTTGTTAAATAATTTGCATGTCATCACATGATATTAAATTCTATGCCATGATATATGAAAAATTGATATAAAAGCATGTGATGGTGGGATTGATGAGAGGAGGGGATGAATTATGGATCTGTCGTCGATGGTTTTGACCACAAGATGGGTTGGCCCCATCGATTATTTGTGACCTATGGTCATCGATGGTTTTGACCACAACGATTGAATATTTGCGACTAAGTCCCGGTGGTTTGGTACCACCGATGGTTTTGACCACACTTGATATTTTGTGACCTATGGTCATCGATGGTTTTGACCACACGATGGGTTGGCCCCATCATTTAAATTGTGACTTTAAGTCATCGATGGTTTTGACCACACGGGGTAGAAAAGGAGTATGGATGGCTAGTTGGGTTGCATGTGCATGTTTAATTGATAAATTGTGTATGAGTTGTATTTTCCGGGTAGGGGATTTACACACCGAGTCTTGGTGACTCACCCTTCCCTTAACATTTTGCATATGAGTAAATCGCGAGATGGAGCCGGAGAGGACTCGAGGCCCATGCTTAATGTTGGAATTTAATTTTATTTTCGTTAAGTTTAATTATTTTATTTCCTAAGTATTTTTATTTTGGGATTGTAATAAGGCGCTATATATTTTGTGGATGTTATTTTATTTATTTTGCTTATGTTATGTTACAAATGAAATTTTCAATTGATAAGTAACGATTAAAATAATTTTTCAAACTTAGTAAATTTCTACGGGTTTTCAAAAGATGTTACCATCGGGTAACAAAAAAAAAATAAACTAAGTCAACTATCACTTTGATGATTTTAAAATGATACATGATCAATGTTTTCAAAAGGGTTTATAAAGCCCAATGTATTTATAAAAAGGCCCAACCGAGTTTTCAAACCCGTTTTAAATACCTTAGCCAAATTTAATCAATTTTCACCCAACTATCAAATTGGCCCAAAATATTTTACCCAGTGACATACCGGATCTGGTCAGGGACTCATGGGCGGGTTTGGGGTGTTACAAATTGGTATCGAGCAGGTTCAAAACTTCGGTGTGGGGGCCCAAGGCCCAAAATATTTGGTTTTTGGTTAGTAGGCCTTATTATAATATTTGAGGAATTATTTTGGCTTGAACGACATGGCACCGAGTCTCCAAGCACCTATCCGCCTGTAAGTACCTCTATCAATTTACGTGAATTTTTTTTTTTGGATGAGGGTGGAAGAGTAAAATGGGAGCGTAGACTACTAGAGTAGAAACTATTGAACCTAGGGCTAGCATACCCCAACAAAATTTCATAAAATTTAATAATTACCTAAACAAACCCTATGAGATGTCACGAGCAAAGGATGTGGCAATCGTTATACGCATGTCTAGGATTGGATTCGGTGGGAGCACGGTATTTAAGCGATCCTCGTGACTCACCTCCTACTCACTTGAATCCTACAGTGCGTAGTAATCTGTTCATCTGGTGAGGCGGCACACTCACAAAGCTAAATTCGATAACTAAAACCCGAAAGGGACTAGCCGTTTGTTTTGGAAATAATTAAAATTTTAGTTTAAAAAAAGACCAAAATACCCTTAGTTTGAAAAATGACCAAAATACCACGGTTTGTAAAATACCCTCCGTATGAAATTTTTTTCAAATAAAAAAACTTTCAAAATATCTTTCTTTATGAAAATACTTAGAACCCAATTTTGGAAATTATTTTGTGAAAATAACTTTGATTATGCAAAATTACTAAAATACCCTTAGGGGTAAAATTATGAAAGCATACTTGAATTATGAAATTTCCAAAATACCCACGGTTTTAATCAAGAAATTTCATCACATGAAAAGTGCCCAAAATCGTAAAATTCAAAAGCGATATGATTTTGTAAAATTACAAAATTGCCCTAACCTACAAATTACCGAATACCCACAACTTTCAAATTTAGTAAACATCACTATTTTAGAAAATGCAATTATCAAAAGAGCCTTCAAAGTTTTACAATTTTGAAATATCCCGATTCATCAAATTCTATAAATTCATCCCGATTTGTGGAAAATTATCAAAATGCCCACAGTTTCAAAATTCATAGGAAGACCCCGAATTTGAAATTTGTCAAAATAATCAGGAAATTAAGAGTTTTAAAATAATTTTTGGCAAAATCATTCGAAAATTCTCATTTTTGAAAATTTTGACAATACCCCTGTAGGAAAAATTACGGAAATACCCCTGGGTAGTGGAAAAATAATCACAATGAAATCAACAATGTCTCTTTGATTGAATGAATGGAAGATCGTGTGTTTGTTTGATTCTGAAAGAACCACTCTTTAAATTCCTATCATAAAATTTCTTCGTGGATAATTAGTGAAACAAGTACTAATCCATAATATTTACGTAATCAGTTAAAGCGCAATAGTTAGAATGAGTTCATGAGGTCGTGGACGTGTCATCGTGGTAGAGGTAGAGGCGGAATAATCGCGTTTGAACCCGTGAGGTCGGGTCGAAATCGGAGAATGGGATACCACCGCCACCACCACCCCTAATTTTTAGAGTGAGGAGCGGGATCGGGACGGGAGGTGAGGCCAGTAACGCATCTTGTGTTGCGAGTCCTTGAGATGGTGGTGAGGCGAGTGGAGGTATGGGAGCTCGAAAGTGCATGCCGGCGACTTGATCAAGCAGGCGGAGGTATTAGGGGTGTATCGGGAGTGGCACCCGGTCTTGGCGGAATCTTGGTTAGAATCGATCAAAGGATTATGGACGATCTTGACGACTAATGAGGAGAAGTTGAAAGGAAGCGATGTAAACTCGAAGGATGAAGCATATCGGTGGTGGCTCACCGTCAGAGATGGTGCCACGGCGGATGATCTTCGTGGGATTACTTTAGAGTTGCTTTTAGGAAGAAGTATGTGGGCACCATTATCTTGATGCTTAGAGGAAAGCTTTTTGGGATTGGTGCAAGGAAATAAGTCGATTAATATATGGCGAATTTTAAGGTGAGCCGCTATACTCGAGGAATTGTATCAGCAGAGCACGAATCTTGTGTCCGCTTTGAGGACGGACTTAGGGATGATCTAAGTTCTTGATAGCTCCACAATAGGAGCGAGTTAGTTCATTGTCCTTGTGGAGAAGTCTAAAGTTCTTGAGGAGTAAAACAGTCAGTTAGACGGAACCGGGATAGAAATTGGAATAAGAGGAGCTCGAAACCATCAGAGTTTCCTGGTAATCAGCAAAAGAGGTCAAAGTTTGGTGGATCGGATCAAACTGCTAGGCCTGCTGCTGCTGCTAATCCTCAATGGCCGCCACGGTGTGATAATTGTGGCAAGTTTCACAAGGGGGAGTGTTGGAATGGTAATCGTGGATGCTTTGAATGTGGGTCTATGGAGCATCGAGTTAGAGATCTATCTAAGAAGGTAGCTAAATTGAGAACGGAAGGTCGGGACCATGCACGAATGAAGGATAACCAACAACCACGGAGGGTCGAGGTGCGACTAGGGGTAATGAAAATGATAGCAGGCGTGGTAAAGTCTTGAAGGTCTGAGGCGAGGCAACCAAAGTTGGTTTATGCAATTGGCCGTCGCGAGGAGGAAGATGTGCTAGGCGTGACAGCGATGCGTTCCTTAATTCGGAATACCCTAATTGCTTTAATTATTGTAGAGTTTTCTTGTTTTACTAGGGAAGTGCTTGAAACCTTGGTTGTGAACTTAGAGATTGTGTCTAGGAAGCATGATAATTATTTAAGATCGAGTGCATAGCGATAGCATAGTGCGGTGAGTAAAGATGTCGGTTGTTAGTTAGTAAGTAATTTCGAGGGACGAAATTATTGTAAGGGGTAGAAGCGTAACATCCTAGAACAAGGGCTATTTGTGGTTAAATGATTTTTTTTCTTGTGTTCGAATTGCTATAGTATTAATCATGAAATAATACGGCTTAATTAGAGGTCTTGAGTGGGCTTGGTTTAGTAGAAAATTTTAATGTGGAAGCTTTAAAGATAGGGAGCCTCGGAAGATAGGGGTTAAGTATAAATTTGAGCGAATTATAGCACAAGGAATAGGCTTGGTGCAATTGGTTGGAGTGCGTCTAAGGGTCTTTGCAAAGGCTTGGGTTCAAAACACGGCGTGACAAAGAAGCGTTTAAATTTTGGGTTGGCGTTACAAATGGAAGAAGGCTTTAAAAGGAGTTAGGCGACTTTAAGACACAAAGAACTCATTGGCAAAGTGGTGCCGTCGTCACTTAGGAGCTGGAGGTGTCGTGGTATTTGGTTCGAGGGTTGGGCGACATCTTGCATGTTTATTTTGATATCTTGGTTATGGGCTAGAGTAGGAAGGGTTTAAAATAAATGTTGTGGTTAATTGACATGAAAGTCAATGTGGCGAGTGGCTTTGGGCGTGTTAAGGGGGCTTTCTTGCTTGGGGTTCGAGTTCGAATCAAGCGGCTGACAACATGGTTATTTTTCCCTCTTTTTCTTCCCCAACTGATAGCGTGGGTGAAGGACTTTGGTTGCATTTTGGACTCCCAAAGTCACCGGAAGAGTTTGATATGCACATGGGTTCTTTTATTTTTAGTGTTTTATTTGTTGAGGGATTAAGGAATTAAAGGGATGATAAAATTAGATTTATCTTGGATAAATCAAAGTGGGAATTATCATAAATTTAAGAGAGTGTTTGCTGAAAATTGGAGACCTTGGAAATTTGTACATATCTGTTTTGTACAACAAAGATGTACCAAAAGTTGAACCAAAATTCTTCTTTTCTCTCCAAATTCTTCTTCTTTGAAATCTCCATTGTTTCATAGCCAAAACCATTCAAAATTCCAGCTTCCCTTCTCTTTTACAAGCCAAATATACTCCTCTTTAAGAGAAAATTTCTAGCAAACTCCTTCTCTTCTTCCTCTCTTCTTGTCTTTGCCTAAATCTCCCTTAAACCATAGCCAAAATTGTTCAAAAATTTCCAGCATTGTTGTTTACTCTTAGCGAATTCTCCTTAAGGAAAAAGGGTGCTATGTTGGTTCTTTCCTCTTCTAAAAGGGTAGCCGAACCCTCTCACAACATTAAGAGGTCTTGCCAATTTTCTATAAATGAGGAAGCTTTAGGATTTATTTTCCAAGGTGAGTTGGTAAGCACATTCACCAAAGGCCTTTCAATTAAAAAGTCTATGATTAAATGCGAAACTAACGTATGCCATGGATTTAGGGACTAAGTTAGGCTTGAGTTTGATTGAAATCAAATCCATTCAAGGGACAAAAATCTAATGTTGTAGATCGGATCTTGGGATCTAGGAATTCCGGTAGAAGCAGTGTGTAAACTCTTTACACACTTTATTATTAAACTTGCGATATTGTTGTCTTGTGTATAAATTTTGGTAGTGATCTATGATATGCTTGTGGCTTAAACATGGATTCCGGTAAGTCCCCTAATTTGTGACTTTTGTTAAATAATTTGCATGTCATCACATGATATTAAATTCTATGCCATGATATATGAAAATTGATATAAAAGCATGTGATGGTGAGATTGATGAGAGGAGGGATGAATTATGGATTGTCGTCGGTGGTTTTGACCACAAGATGGGTTGGCCCCATCGATTATTTGTGACCTATGGTCATCGGTGGTTTTGACCACAACGATTGAATATTTGCGACTAAGTCCCGGTGGTTTGGTACCACCGATGGTTTTGACCACACTTGATATTTTGTGACCTATGGTCATCGGTGGTTTTGACCACACGATGGGTTGGCCCCATCATTTAAATTGTGACTTTAAGTCATCGATGGTTTTGACCACACGGGGTAGAAAAGGAGTATGGATGGCTAGTTGGGTTGCATGTGCATGTTTAATTGATAAATTGTATATGAGTTGTATTTTCCGGTAGGGATTTACACACTGAGTCTTGGTGACTCACCCTTCCTTAACATTTTGCATATGAGTAAATCGCGGAGATGGAGCCGGAGAGGACTCGAGGCTGCCATGTTAATGTTGGAATTTAATTTTGTTTTCGTTAAGTTTAATTATTTTATTTCCTAAGTATTTTTATTTTGGGATTGTAATAAGGCCGCTATATATTTTGTGGATGTTATTTTATTTATTTTGCTTATGTTATGTTACAAATGAAATTTTCAATTGATAAGTAACGATTAAAATAATTTTTCAAACTTAGTAAATTTCTACGGGTTTTTCAAAAGATGTTACCATCGGGTAACAAAAAAAAATAAACTAAGTCAACTATCACTTTGATGATTTTAAAATGATACATGATCAATGTTTTCAAAAGGGTTTATAAAGCCCAATCAGATTTATAAAAAGGCCCAACTGAGTTTTCAAACCCGTTTTAAATACCTTAGCCAAATTTAATCAATTTTCACCCAACTATCAAATTGGCCCAAAATATTTTACCCAAAGGACATACCGGATCCCATTAGGGACTCATGGTAGGGTTTGGGGTGTTACACTTTTCTAAGCTCTTTTTCTTATTTTTATTTTCGGTGATGGAAAAGAATGATATTGGCTTCTTGTAACTGTTAAAATTTTATCATATATATTATAATAGCCAAATTACAATTTTAACCTTTTTCTAATTAATAACATAAAACTTAAACATTGGTTTAGTAGTCTTTCAACCGCCCACTAACTTAAAATTGGGCTTTTTGTTCCTTAAGGACTTCATATTGAAAAGCCCCTATTGTAACACCCTGAATTTGGGCCTAGAATAAGTGGGTTCTTATGTCGATAGAATGGGTTTTGTCGTTAAAAAAATTATTATTGCATGTTTAGTTTAATTTTTAGGAGGTTTAGGAAGGGTTGGTAGTGTTGGAAAAGTCCTAGGCTCGATCTAGGGCTTTAGCAAAAATGTTGTTTTTTTAGGGAGGTTGGTGGTAGTCATAATGCTTTTAAAATATTGTTGGGTTAAAACATATCACAAAGAAGTAGGTTGTCTGGTGGCTTGGGGTGCTTGAATAAGCTGGTGGTCAAAGGTTCAAGTCCTGGACTTGGCAAAAAACTTTTTATTGCGCATAAGTGGTATGAAGGCCAGAGTTTAGGCCTTATAAATAGTTGGGACTATTTTATGACACAAGGAAACGCTAGGCCCAGTGGTTAGGAGTTGTAGGGGGAGCATGGTTCTAGTCGCGGCGTGCGCATGTTATGTTTTTTTTTTAAGTAAACCTGGAGTGCGACAGAAGGTTTGTAATTAATTAGGTAGGAAATATAACACAAATAAAATATACGGCGTAGTGGTAAAGGGCGTGGACCATCATGAAGAGGTCGGAGGTTTGAATCTGGATGTTTGTAACATCTTAGATTAGGGGTTGTGCGTTTGGAGCATAACTCAAGTGTTAATAGGCTTTAAGTGTGGTTGGTGATGTTTTAAAGGTTTTTAAAACTCTAGGATTAAAAGGGGGATGCATTGGAAATTTTTGAAATTTTAAGTTAAAACAGGAAATTAAGGCAAGGTGGCCTTAAGAGAAAAAGTATGTGAAATTTGACACACAAACAGGCTTGGAAAAGTGGCCTGAAGATGCCACTTAGGGCCTCTGAAAATGGCGCCACATGCAAGGATGTTGGGCCTGAGTTTGAGTCACATGGGAAGCAAATAAAAGAAGTTTTATTTTTGCTTCCGTAGCCTGAAGGTGGACGGCAACAAGGCTCTTAAAAAGGGAGTTTTATTCTCTTTAAAATTTGGCTAAATAGGGATAAATGATGATTTATCTTAAGTATTTTTAAAGAGATAAATAAGGGATTTATTTATCATTATTCCCATGAGATAAAGGTTGGATTAAACTCTTTTATTTTATGATAATTAAAGGATAAAGCTATCAAATAGAAGAGTGGTGGCCAAGTAAGGGATTCCTTAGATGATAATTTCATCTATAAAAGGAAGGAAGGAGGGCTACTCATTAATTTTCTTCCTTCTCTTCTCTCTCTGCCAAAATTCTTAGGGTTCTCTTCTCTTCTCTTCTCTTTTCTTTTGTCTAGCCGAATTCCCTAGCCTCCTCTCTCTTTTATTCAAAACCAAAAACACAATCCAACCTAGCCGAATTCTTCATAGCACCAAAAGCTGAAATTCTGCCAAAGCCGAATCTTTGTTGTGACAGAAGGGTGTTGCCGATTTCATCCAAAAAGGTAAGATCAACTATTATTTGATTTTCAATCTCTCTTTAGCTGAAATATAGGAATCTAACTCCTTTAGAATTCCATGGCCAAAATTTGGAAGGTTTTCTTCGGGATCTAGTAGTTGTCGACTACAAGGAGCGGTTTTGGGATTTAGATCCGTAAGGTAAGGCAGTAGTGATTTTCGACCATAGGCCATTTTGGAATATAATGTTAGCCGATTCTGACTTAGCTAGTGTAGGAAGGAGTTCTATAATCACAAAGGTGCAAATCGTTAGACGTGGGTTTCGGGATTTAGTCAATTGTGCTAATCAGGTGCGTAGTCATCGCACTATTCTCCTGTTATGTTATTGTATGTTGTTAAGTATGTTTGATTATGATGTGTATGTTAGCCGGAAATAATGGCTAATATGGTGGATACCCGTAGTGGGTAATCGATTAATCAGGTCAGTGCTCTATTTTGCCTATGATATATATGTGATATTTGTGGTGAGCATGTGATAAATATTTACTCGATTGTTAATCGACATGATACACATATATGCATGGGACTTGGATGTTAAAATTGAAGGAAAGGGTGTACATCATTATGTACATGGTCTAATGCTAGCCTCGTGCTACATTAGCTCTTGATGTTAGCTATGTGCTTCATCAAGGAGGTGTTGGCTAAGTGCCCATCTCGGTGGTTGATAGTTGTGTGCATCACCGTGGGTGATTGATATGTGGGATCCTATGGGATCGGTGGCTCAACCACGGCCTTGAGCAACAAGTCCGCCAAGGTAAGATATGTGGATCATTATGTGATCGGTGGTGGATTAGCCACGGCCTTGAGCGAAGTGCGCCAAGGTAGGTGTAATGGATGGACCCTAGGTTGGGATGGGCTTCATAATTGCATATTTATGTGTATGGATGTGTGGATATGGGCCAACCCCATATGTGGAGATATGTGCAATGACTATGCACTTTGAGTCGGTTTGACTCACCCAATATTTTAAACCTTTCGGTGATACGTAAAGCTTGGACCGGGTTGGAGTGGATACAAAGGTGGCCATGCGAATGATTTTCATGCGAAAGATATTTTAATTAATTAAGCATTTATATCTTGATTACTTTGATTATTAAATTATTGTAATAAGGCCCTAAAAGTATTTAAAGTCTGCTTAAGTGTTTCTCATTAAGTTTATTATTGTGTTTTATTATGGATTGACAATTGAGGAATTATTTGCAAATGATTTTATTTAAATCTATATATACTAAAGTTTTAATCTAGATATTTTTATAAACACCACATCTTACTTAAGAATTTTAATGAACACTGTTTTCTAAACTTAACAAAATTTTCTTGTTTTATCCTTAAGTTCAAATTTGTTTCAAGCATTTTCCGCAGTGGCATTTCAAATTCGGTCATAGTGAATGGGCCGGGTCTAGGGTGTTACAATATTGGCTAATATTTTTAGATTCCTTTAGATGATTCGGTCGCTGGAAAATATGCTTTAAAAGAAGTCGAGAATGGAACATGTCACAAGCAAAGTTATGGTGCAGTGGCAAGAAGCGTGTTGTGGCTCTTCCAGGTCGCGGGTTCGAGTTGCCTTGTCCACATTAACTTGTTATTTTCTTTGCAGCGTGTGTAAATTAGTCATTGGAAAGTATACCTTAAAATAAGTTGAGAATGGAATATATCACAAGAACGGTTGTGAATACGATGGCGGCGTGTGTTGGTGCTTGGAGGGCTTGGGTTCGAGTTACCTTGTGCACATTAACTTGTTATTTTACTCTTGGCGTGGGAAGGTATTTGAATGTAATTCAAATTGAATTTTTGGCTAAATAAAGGAATTTAATTGGTGATAAGTTTGAGTCGATTAGGGAGTGTAGATTTATTTATTTATTTATTTTAGTATAAATATGGTGCCAAAATTCTCTTTAAATAGAGAGGGGATATCTCTTCAATTTCGGCATTTGAACCCCATTCTCTCAATCTTTTCTCTTCGTCTCTTCTACAAGCCAAAACCCTAGTTGCTTTACGCAATTTTTTCTTTTGAATTCTTGAAGTCAAACATTTTATTTCATTCTCTTCTCCATTCTTTTTCTCTTGTGCCGATTTCTCCATTAAGCTGAAAGATGGAATATAATCCCATTAGTATTGTTTCACCGAAAATTTGAAGGGGGAATTCGGGATTTGGTTGTGTCGACTACAAGTAGGAGATCACTCGGGATTCCAAAATCTAAGGTAAGCAAAGTGTGGATTAGGCCGAAGGTCATTTATTCAAATGTTAGGATTGGATCTAACATAGTCTATGTAGGGATTTCGACAAAGACCAAGGACAAGTGATAATTCGGGATTTAGATCCACAAGGTAAGTGCTTAAGATATTCGACCAAGGCCCTATTTAGTGACTTAGATCTATTTACTATTTATTCAAAAGCCGAAAACTAACCAAATCAAGTGATCTAGTGTTAGCCGATTCCAAGGGAGAAAGACTACGAATTTGAATTTGATTAGTAGTGAAATCGGCACCAAGGTAAGATTTAAGTTGTGATAAATCCTTCGAGATTTGATTAATTAGCCGAATGGCTTTTTTTCAAGTACTTAAGGTTGGTAGAATGTAGGAATTAAGGATCTAAAGCATTAGACCGGGTTTTCAGAATTTTAGTGAAAGCGTTAAGTGAACCAGGTGTGTACCCCAAACTAACTCTTAATAGATTTATGGCATCAATTAATATATGTGTTTATAATAATGTGAAATATGGCTAACCATGCAATGGTACAAAGTACCAAGGTACGTTTACCTACTCCTACTATGAGTATAATATGATCTGTTATAGCATATATGTGAAACTATAAGAATGTGAATAAGGAATATGACATGGCTAATGCATATTTATATGACATGGGGCATATGGGTGATATGTAAAGGGGAAGTGATTTGGTGGTTTTATACCACAAAATCTGAATGTGGTGGCTTATGTCACGAAATCTGAATATGGTGACTTATGTCACGAAATCTGAATGTGGTGACTTATGTCACAAAATATTTATCTGGTGGCTATGCCACGAATTTTATAAGGGCGATGAGTATGTCATCTGCAGCGACTGCCTTCGATGGTGTGTAGCGGATGGAGGGTCGATTTAGTAGTCCCCACGGTGTGATGGTTGGTACGGGTGATGTGTAGCGGATGGTTATCTAGGTTTGGGTCCGAGATTGCATCATTGCTTATATTTGCTATCTGTACATGTTTGAACCGATGTGCCTAAATTTGTTGGGACTTAGTGTTGGTTTGTTACACACCGAGTCTGCTTTTGACTCACCCTTGTGGGATTATTTTTTAGGTGACACACAAGAATGGACCGGGTCGGCGGGAGCTCAAGGGTGGCCATGCTTAGCTCAGAGACTACTTTATTTCTATTAGTTTTTATTATTTAAGTTTTGGATTTATTTCGGGTTTCCTTTGATGTAATAAGGCCATAAGTATTAAAAAGTTTATGCATGCATTTTAATTATTTTAGTATGATACGATTTTTATTAATTTAAAGTTAAAGTCAATTTTTCTTAAATATAAATATTGAATGTTTTGGCACCTAATCAACACTGCTTTTTAATTTTGAATCCAACCCAAATCAATGGTTCTTCAAAAACACACAAGATTTTAGCAAAGTCCAAATAGTATTTTGAATGGTTTTCCTCTAGAAGCATACCAGATTCGGCCAGGGCTTGTGGGCCGGGTTTGGGGTGTTTCAACTATCAACTAAGCACTTTTCACTATGGTTTGTAACTTTTACACTTTACGCGATTAAGTCCTTTTATTTAATTAAGCACTCAAACAATCAAATTTTTTATACGAAACTTTCACACATACTAACTCACATATAATTAACATAGAAAATAATATTTAAAGATTTTTTTAGACTCAGATTCGTGGTCCTGAAACCACCATTCTGATTAAGGTCAAATTTGGACTGTTACAACTCTCCCCCTTGGGGATTTTCGTCCCCGAAAATCTTACCGTTAAACAGAGTCGAATATTGTCGTCCCATTGAATCCTTAGGCTCCCACGTAGCCTCTTCTATTCCATGTCGATTCCACAATAATTTTGCTAACAGAATTTTCTTGTTTCTTAACTCTTTCATTTCTCAGGCCAAAATATGGATCGATTCCTCCTTATACATCATATCGGATTGGATTTCAATCTCAGACGGAGAAATCACCTGTGATGGATCTGATCGATATCTACGGAGCATCGAAACATGGAACACTTGTGTATCTTTTCTAATTTCGAAGGTAACCTCAATCTATAAGCAACAAGCCCGATTCGTTTGATGATTTCATACGGTCCGATGAATCTCGGACTTAGTTTGCCCTTTCGACCAAATCGAAGTACTTTCTTCCACGGAGAAACTTTTAAAAATACCCGATTTCCGACCTAAAACTCAATGTATTTATGTTTCAAATCAGCATAGGACTTTTGATGATCCGAGGCAGCTTTCAAATTATCTCTGATTATAGCCACTTTCTGTTCATTCTCTTTAATCAAATCAACCCTGTATCTTATTTTCACTGAGCTCGGTCCAATACAATGGTGTACAACACTTGCGGCCATACAGAGCTTCGTAAGGTGCCATTTTAATACTAGATTGAAAGCTATTATTGTAAGCAAATTCAATCAGGGTTAAGTATCGTTCCCACGTACATTCAAACTCGAGAACGCAACATCTCAACATGTCCTCAAGTATCTGAATGATTCGTTCGGATTGACCATCTGTCTGTGGATGAAAAGCTGTGCTAAAGTGTAGTTTGGTACCTAAAGCATCTTGCAATTTCTTCCAAAACTGAGACGTGAATCTCGAGTCTCTATCCAAAACAATAGAAATCGGTACAAACTCTGATTCAACGTTACTTTCACACTGAACTCGTCTTGCCAACAAATCTTTGTCAACTTTCTGGGCATCACTAACTTGTTGAATAAACAACGGTCTTGCTTTTAATTCAGCTACTATTGAACCATCAGTAGTCATAGCCATTTATGCGTTCAACACACGAAGAGCAAATAATGACTTCTGACTTAAAGCATCTGCAACAACGTTAGCCTTTCCCAGATGATAGCCAATCACTAACTTGTAATCTTTTAACAGCTCTAACCATCTGCATTGTCTCAGGTTCAAATCTCTTTGTGTCATTAAATACTTCAAACTCTTGTGATCCAAATAAACATGACATTTCTCACCAAATAGGTAATGACGCCATATCTTTAATGCGACATAATGGCTGCTAGCTCTAAATCATGCATCGGGTAATTTCTTTCGTGAGGCTTCAATTATCTCGAAGCATAGACTACAACTTTGCCTTCCTGCATTAAAATGCACCCAAACCATTCAAAGATGCATCATTATAAACAACAAATTCTTTACCCGATTCAGGCTGAACTAACATAGAGCTTCGGTCAAAAGAGCTTTCAGCTGATCGAAACTTTTCTGACACTTTTTCGACCATTCAAATCTAACATCTTTCTGTAGTAGCTTTTTCAAAGGTGTAGCTATCATAGAAAAACCTTTCACAAATCATCTATAATATCTAGCAAACCCCAGAAAGCTTTGAATGTTAGAAACATTCTTTGGTGGCTTCCAATCAAGTATAGCTGATATTTTGTTCGGATCAACCCAAATATCTGACGCTAAAACAACATGACCCAAAAAGCTAACTTCATTCATCCAGAACTCACATTTATTAAACTTTGCATACAACTGTTGATCTCACAAAGTTTGTAGCACCAACTCAAATGCTTGGCATGTTCGGTTTCATCTCTGGAGTATATCAGGATATCATCTATAAACACTGCCACAAACCGATCCAAATACTGTTTGAAAACCTGATTCATCAAATCCATAAAAACAGCAGGTGCATTAGTAAGTCCAAAAGGCATAACCAGAAACTCATAATGTCCGTACCTTGTTCTAAAAGCAGTCTTTGGCACATTGAAATCTCTGACTCGCAACAGATAATAACCCGATCTCAATTCTATCTTTGAAAATACTGAAACCCCTTTCAACTGGTCAAACAAGTCATCAATCCATGGTAACGGTATTTATTCTTTATAGTCACCTTATTTAGTTGTCGATAATCAATGCATATCTGCATAGTCCCATCTTTCTTTTGCAATTAACAATAGCATCGTGCATAAATAACCAATCCATGCCTAGAATAATATAGAATTCATCAAATGGCAAGAGCATCAGATCAGCAGGGAAATGGATATCTCAAAACATTAAATGACAGTTCTTGCATATATAGTCAACCAGGACACTTTTACCTAAGGAATTCGATACTTTTATGGTAAACTTAATAGACTCTATAGGTAAAGTCTTACTAAATACTAAGTTCATGCATATGTATGATTGCGTAGAACTAGGGTCTATTAAAGCAATCACAGAAGTACTATAGAGAGTAAAAGTACCAGTTATTATATCAGGTGATGAAGCTTCCTCTCAAACTCGGATAACATACGCTCTGATAAGCGCTCTAGCTTCGTATCTGACAACATTGTCTCTCATAGTTCTCTAATTACCAATGACATTTCTTACATTCATTAAAGATCTACCTCTTATAAGTGCATTATCAAATCTCAGATTCTGAACAGTCTCTGGCTCAACTGACTCAGGACAATCTCTAATAGAATGATCAAGCGATCCACATCTAAAGCAAGCTTTGTCGTTAAATCTACCACTTCTGGATGCCTTAGCTTGCAAGCTCAGTCAACAAGTACAATGAACTCTTTTATTTCTAAAATTCCTAGCAACAAATATCTTTTAGCAACAAATATCTTTCTTTATTAAGGCTATCTTCGAATCTTTTGCATATTATAGCTTCGGAGGATACACATTCTCAAACATACTGACTCAGTCTCACGAACTCTAGTACATACTCAGAAACAGTCATTCGACCCTGTTTTAATTTCAGAAATTATTTACGTTTTTTACCAATGAATCTTTAACCGATATATTTCTTATGGAACTCAGTCTAGAAGAATTCCCAAATCACTTTCTCTTTCGGGTCTACCTATACTAGTGTTTTCCACTAGTGAGATACGGTGTCCTGCAATAAAGATATAGCACACTTTAAGCATTCATCTAGAGTACATGATAGCTCATCGAACTCACGGATATTATTATCAAGTCACAGCTCAACTCATTCAGCATTATTATCATCATTAACTTTAAACTCTTCGGCCCCATGTTTCCTGATTTTATGCTAAATCTCGTCGGATCCACTACTGGAGGTACTATAGATATCGAAAATGAATTATTCAGGGGTGGAGGTTGTTGCACAGTCGGATTAGTCTGGACATATTAAGTAACCCATTCGTTCATCATCTGGTAGAAGGCTTGCTTAGCCTCCCTCATGGCTACTCGAGATAGGTCGAGAGTCTACCGGCACTGACCCATGAGCGGGATCAGGCGCTATGCTCTCAACATCATCAGCTACTACTCTATTGGGATCCATTTACTAAATAAAAACACAATTCAGATGTCAGAAGTCACCACACTATCACATTATAAGTTAAGGCATGTATAGCTAGACCCACAAGTGCTACGGTAGTCTTAAAATCGACTAAATCATAAGCTCTGATACCAATTAAATGTAACACTCTTAACCTATATCCATTGTCAAATTAAGGTTACAAGGCATTACCATGCATAGCACAGGTTATATCATATATTTACTGTTATTAGAGACATGGACAAATGCATTTACGAATTTGTACTTCTATAGCAAACTTAAACATTAACAACTTATCCTAATCCATCTAAGTCCAATTCGTACATTTTCATTATTCAACAATTCTAAAATCAAAATATCTATAATAACATACTCACATCCAACTAGAACACAATATATGTCATCTCTTGTCCGAAACACCTAAACTTAGACTAGATATATATACACATAGTTGAACTACATGTGAATAACTCAATCTAAATACATAACAAAAGATTCCATCATCTATCTTAAAACTATATATATATTCAATTTCATATAATCAAATTAATTAATCATGTTCATAGTATAAGTATCAAATTAAAAGTAGTACACAAACATCATTCATAAATCACCTCATAACCGATTATGAATTCCACAACCACCTATATAAAACTTACTAAATATAATAACCTTAAGCCACAAACAACTACTTCATGCCATATATTTTGTAGATAACAAACGCTTCACATTTACCATTCACATCTGTCATTTAACATTTTACTAAAATGAGTTTCAATCACCATCAAACATAATTAAACACAAACCATAACAAATCATGAAAAACACATCTCATTTGTATACCATGACCGATTATACTTAGATTTAAGCATCATATTTAGCCATCTTCGCATTGCTATATACATATACAAGGACATAATTTATTAATTCAAACATAGTCTAGCCTATACATGCCTTTAGTTCAAAATTTAAACTCAAAAGTACCAAAATAGATTGATAGTGTGGATGACTTCGCTGACGATCCCCTGAGCTTGTAGCTTGATAAAAATCTATAAAATAGAACAATAAACACACAGAGTAAGCTTCCTAGCTTAGTAAGTCTTAAGCAAATGTATTAAATCAAGTAACCATTCAATCATTTTCAATAACATACATAATATCATATAAATCTAAAGGTTAATACTTATTTGGTCTATTAAAACCAAATACTAATTCCTCATTTAGCTCAACCATCATCACTATTTTACCTTTAAACCTCAATTTAATATCACATCATATCGTTCAAATATAAATTAATAACTCATCTCCAACTGCTCATATTTTCGATACACATAATTCAATAGGATCGCATATATATGTACATGCAAATAAGTATATACTTTATACTTAGTAATTTCACATAAAGAAAATAAATCCACATATATTTATATATATATCCATTTGACATTTCATACATTCGTATACATGGCATCAAAGTAATCCCAACATGGCCACATAAACATAAACTTAAGACCAAATATACAGGATCAATTAGTATCATTCAAGTTAGACAACTTAACACATATATACTTATCTTATAGACCAAATATCAAGATCAATTTAATAACTCGTAGGCACTTACCCGTATGGTAGAACATACATATATAACTTGTAATATCAACTTACTTCCTCGATGATTACATAGCTAGAAAAGTTTATGTCTTGCAACTTGAAATTTCATCACCGGTTTAAAACACGCTAGGCGTAAGCTCAATTTCTCACCCAAGACTAAGCTCTTTAGACCATAAGGTCCGAGATTTAAACACCAGCATTTAGCCTGCTTGGCAATAAGCCTGAAATATTTCACCGGCACAAGGCCTGCTAGGCTCGAAGCCCGAATATCAACACAATTAATCATTCCATACACATTACTTAATACTAAAATCACTAATATCACATATATTTCATATTACTTTCGCATATCAAGTCGAACATGCTTGATCACTTTACATTTAACAAAACAAATTCAATCTATTACTATACTTCATATTCAGCAATCCCATATTTTTATCCTTAAAAATATCAAATTTCAACTTTTACTAGATTCATAAATAATTATTTGACATATATTTGCTTAAGGACTTACCTCGACTATCGACGACAACGTAGACCGGCTATTCGATAACCTTCGCCTTTCCCCGATCCAAATCCATTTTTCTTTGTTCTTGATCTGAACACATTAAAATTTAACTCATTCAAGCACATTTCATCTCAATTTAGTCCCAAAACACATAAATGGGCAAATTACCATTTTACCCCCAATGTTTCACATTTTTAAAATTTTGTCCCTATTGTACAAAACACAAAATACACAAAATTTCACTATACCACCTAAGGGCCGAATGTTCATAAGGACTATACAAGTCCATTTATTTCATTTATTTTGCATTTTAACCCCTCAAAAATTAATTCTTTTCAATTTAGTCCTAAATGCTCAAATTTACTAAAATTTTCCATTCAAAACTTATTAATCTATATCATAACTTTAAAATAAAATCACCAAACATCAAAAATCATAAGAACATGTCAATTGCACATTTCAAAATATTCATCAAAATCAAAAATTAAAGCATGGGTCTTGAGGTATTCGAAGCAACGATTTCAAAAACGTAAAAATTATCAAAAATCGAAAACTAAACATACCTTAATCAAGATAATTTGTTGCCAAAACTTGAAGCTTTTCTAAGCTCTTTTTCTTCTTTTTATTTTCGTTGATGGAAAACAATGATATTGGCTTCTTTTAATTGTTAAAATTTTATGATATATATTATAATAGCCAAATTACAATTTTAACCTTTTTCTAATTAATAACATAAAAGTTAAACATTGGTTTACTAGTCTTTCAACCACCCACTAACTTAAAATTGGGCTTTTTTTTTCCTTAAGGACTTCATATTAAAAAGCCACTATCAACTAAGCACTTTTCACTATGGTTTGTAACTTTTACACTTTACGCGATTAAGCCCTTTTATTTAATTAAGCACTCAAACAATCAAATTTTTATACGAAACTTTCACAAATACTAATTCACATATAATTAACACAGAAAATAATATTTAAAGATTTTTCAGACTCGGATTTGTGGTCCTAAAACCACCGTTCCGATTAAGGTCAAATTTGGACTGTTACATTCCAAAGCCTATTCAAACACCCTAGTAGGAATTCTACTTGAATTAGGATATGTAGGGGCCAAGTAAAGCATCTCAAAGTCTATATAAACACATTAGGGGGCAACTTGAGCAGGGAGTTCAGAAGAAGCCTTCTGCCAGGACTTTTGGCAGTTCAGCTAGGCCAAGGAGTCGAGCCAAAAGGTCAGATTTGTGGGAATCACTCGAAGACAACCAGTTGATCCATCTCAAGAAGTCAGAATTATACTCAAGACAGTGGATCTCTCCTTCAATTCCATTAGGGAGTTTTAGGGATTTCTTATGTTTTGTTTTATCTTTTCTTCTGAGATGTTTTCTTTTATCGTTATGAACTAAACTCTTCAGATACCTGAAGGGGAAGAAACCTAAGACGGATATTGTTATTGTTTCTTGAACTATATGATAAATATTTGATTTGTTCTTAATTATGTGTGCTTAATTCTTGTGTTAATATTTCTGGGATATTAATTCAAGTTGAATGTGCTTAGGTGGTGGAGCAAAAGTCCCTGCTTAAGAGTAGATCTAGCATAATTAAGCGGAGTTCATTGCGCGCCTAGAGATAGGGTGACGAGATTTTTGCGGATTAGGGTGAAACCTAATATGGGAGTCCATAGATCGTGTAACACCCCAAACTAGGTCTATGCGTCAAGACGAGATTTGGTTTGTCACACAGAGAGAACATTCTTTTAATCTTTCTAATGATTTAGGTGAATCGGTACTATAAAACCTTTTGAAAATAAAATTTAATAAAAACCAAGAGAAATGATTTAAATAAGATGAATTTAAGAAACATTAGTTGAAATATTGTCATTTAGTATTTAATTATCAAAACCTTAAAGAAATTTAAAAAAAATTCAAAAGAATTTGAAAATAAAAATAGTTAAAGAATCTCATATGTTTTAAAAAGAAACAAAGTATTTTAAAGATCATTATTGGATTAACATTAACCCATATTAAATATCAAAATAAAATTTAAATCCATCCACACAAAAATCCATAAAATATTAATAGAGGCCTTATTACATCATATCCAAAATAGCAATTTTAAAGAAAGTACTTAATAAAAGTTCAAAGTTTATAAAACCCATGTTTGCGTGATGGCCTCCATGAAGTCATTCTCGGCCCAAGTCCACGTCAATTTCCATTACCTGTGATGGAAAATTTAAGGAGTGAGTTACTCGAACTCAGTGTATAACTCACTTACTATATCCATTAGGCCAGATCATCAAGTCATAATTTTGGGCTTGAGCCCAACAACAGATTTAACAATATAATAAATGAAATTCATGCAAAATGAAATTTCCCAACCAAACCTAATTTCCATCCGCTACACACCACCCGTACCAACCATTCACCTGTGGGGATCAAGTCAACCCACCCCGCCAACACACCAATTATAGGCATAAAGCCATTTTTAATAATGTTGTGGTGCACCACCGAACTAGATTGTGAGAAAGTCACCAAACTAGAGGCATTAAGCCATTGAAATATTTGTGGCAGATCCACCGAACTAGATTTTGGCAACAGGCCTTTCTTCTCTTCATCATTTTTCCCAACCCACATGTATGCATAACAGTCTATATACATATGATATTTTAGCAAAAAGCCCAATTTACATGTAAATCAATACTTCAAGTTTTTATTATGGCCCATATTACAAAATAACATTTAGCCCATTAGCAATCTAGCAACTTTGGCCCATATATCGATCTAGCAGATTTTTCGGCCCATTTAACGATCTAGCAAATTTTTTAGCCCATTTAACGATCTAGCAGATTTTTCAACCCATTTAACGATCTAGCAGATTTTTCGTAATTTTCACAACTTTAACAGTTTTCATGTATTTACACTAAAGTATTAATTATTACGCATTTTTTTGATTTTGTCATCTTTACAATTTTTCCCAATACTTACGGTATAGTATCTAACCTGAGATAAGTGTGAAGTTACACACCTGGTTATTGTGAGTACTAGACTTTCCCGCTCGTCAATACCTAAACGTAACACGATAAATTAGAACACTATTGTTTATTAAAACTACACTATTGATAAATGATCTAAATCTTTACCCTCAAGATTTCGAACCACTTCTATTTTTGGTTTCTCCTCGATTGTTGGTTCGTTACCCGATGAGAATCCACGAACGAACAAAGGTTTGGGAGTACGAATGACTTCAAACAACTGGTTCTCCTCGGATGAGGATCTGCAACCCAGTGGAAAATCTCAGATTCCCGAAATAGCCCTTCGTTTATACTTAGGGGGATTAGCGGAACCACCCCTCTTTCGAAGACTATTCACCGCCCTTTTCTGCCCTATCTTGAATATTTCTAATGACATAAGCTCATTAGTCCGACTAATAATTATCGAAATATGACTAACGATTTTAAAAGCGAGATTGGCTTACCACAATTATCCTTGCTCCACAAGATGACAATCGAGCGATAACGTCCCCTAAAACGAAATCAATTATCAAACCAACTATACCAATATGACGAGTAATATTAGAATCCTTGAATAAACTCTTTACCTTAACTCTTAAGATCGATTCCAACGATTCACGATACTCACGAGCACTTGAGTTTCTGCCCTCCAAAAATCACACTATTTTCCACGGCTGAAAAAGAAATGCGTGAGAAGAATACTTATGTCTAATGGAAGATTTGGTTATGACTAAACAAAGAAAATGAAAATGGTTTGGCAAGGAAACAATCTAGCATATGGCCATGAGAGAAAACAATGAAGGAAATATGGTTGAAAAAAAAGTAAAAAAAATGAAAGAAGGAGATGATGATGATTCGGTTTTCAAGAGAGAAAAGAGAAAGAAAGGAGAAAGAAAAGAGAAAGAAAAGAGAATTGAGTTTAGGAGAAATGTGCATTCGGCATTGGGGAGGACAAATGAGAAAAAGAAAAGAAGAAATCCTTGTTAGCTTATGTGATTTCGGTCACAAAGAGAAGAAAAGATTTGGAGAGAAAGAGA
The DNA here is from genome assembly GCA_025506655.1 of Gossypium rotundifolium. Classification (NCBI taxonomy): domain Eukaryota; kingdom Viridiplantae; phylum Streptophyta; class Magnoliopsida; order Malvales; family Malvaceae; genus Gossypium; species Gossypium rotundifolium. The sequence continues at coordinate 152,040,790 of CP106733.1, read as the reverse complement.
GCAACTAATCCGAAATGGTCAAAAGAAATGACCAAAAGAATGAGTTGTTTACTCAAAGTTGTTGGCAAATTCGGCTAGAGAGAAAATAGATGGAGAGAAAATGTGTTTTGCCAAAGCCAAAAATGACCAAAAAGAAAGTGCTCTTCCAACACCCAAGCCTACCAAGCCAAAGAACAAAACTGGCCATCCCCCCTAGCCCCTATGTCGTCCACATACATGGTCAAAAGGCCATGAAAGAGTTGCCAAAACATCATCCTAGTCTCAAGCCATATCATCCTCCCTTTTCCTTAAGTTTGAGAAACATTATCCCCCTATTCAAGCCATTCTATCCCTTAACTCAAGCTTACCATAACCTTTAGTCTTCTTACCAAAAATAATTAATTCAACTCATCCTAATCTTATCCATGACCGACACATGCTAGGATAAAGCAAAAATAAAAACTCCCAAATTGCATGCTAGGAGATTCGAACCTCTTCCCTCAAGTCCAATTTATGGCGTCATCACCACTTTGCCAATTGCTCATCTTATGCCATCTTTTAGTACTTAATTAACTTAAGTCTCATGGTCACCTGATTTCTTTACACTAAAATACTCTTTACTAATATTTATTCAAATTCCAAGTAAACCTAAGCCCTCACAAGACTATTTTTAGCACATAATAAAATCATACCCAAGCTAACACCAAGCAACATAATGTTACTCAAATTTTTAGGATGTTACAATTCTACCCCTTTAAAGAAAATTTCGTCCTCAAAATTTACCTAATTAAAAGAGGTGAGGATATTGTTGCCGAATTGCATCCTCAGGCTCCCACCTCCGCTCCGTGATTATGCCATAAAACCTTGACCAACGGCATGGTCTTCTTTCTTAACTCTTTAACATCTCGGTCTAAAATTTCCATTGGTTCTTCCTCAAAAGACAAGCCTGATTTCAATTCCACTTCCTCTACCGGTACTATGTGAGATGGATCCGATCTATAACGTCTCAGCATGGAAACATGGAAAACATTATGAATTTGACTCAACTCCAGAGGTAATTCAATCTGATAGGCCACTGGACCAACACGCCTCATCACACGATATGGCCCAATGAACCTAGGGCTCAACTTGCCCTTCTTTCCAAATCTAAAATTTTCTTCCATGGTGAGACCTTGAAAGACCTACTCTCCCACAAAAACTCGATATCCTTACGCTTGTGCGCATCGACTTTTGTCTATCCAAGCTTCCTTTAACCGTGTTGAATAACTTTTACCTTTTCTTACATTTGAGATATCAACTCGGGACCCAACATCTGCGATTAGCCCAATTCACCCAACAAGTAGAAGTCGACACCTACGACCATACAATGCCTCGTAGGGTGCCATCTGAATGCTAGATCGATAGCTATTGTTATACGCAAATTCGCGGTGGTAGAAAATCCTCCCAACTACCTCTGAAGTCAATCACACATCCCCTTAACATGTCTTCCAATAACTGAATTACTCTTTCCGACTGACCATCGGACCGAGGATGAAAAGTCATCTTGAAGTTTAACTTCGTTCCCAAGGCTTCATGCAGAGCTTTCCAAAATCGTGATGTAAATCTAGGATCCCTGTCTGATATAATAGACATTGGTACTCCATGCAACCTCACATTTCATATACATACAGTTTAGCCAATTTCTGTAATTAGTAATCCGTACGAACTAGAAGAAAATGAGCAGTCTTCATCAATCGATCAACTACTACCCATATGCAATTTTTCTTAGTAGGTGTTAAAGGTAACCCACTAACAAAATCCATTGTTATTCGCTCCCATTTCCAAAGAGGAATCTTTACTGGTTGTAATAAACCTGACGGCAATTGATGCTCCGCCTTCACTTGTTGACAAGTCAAACATTTTCCTACAAACTCAAAAATCTCACGCTTCAACCATGGCCACCAATACTATTCATGGAGATCCCGATACATCTTATTTCCTCCGGGGTACATAGCATAAGGGCTACTATGCGCCTCCTGCAGAATCATTTACCTCAAATCTGAGTCTTTAGACATACAAACCCTTCCACGAAAACACAGCACTCCATTCATGTTTATGCCAAAATCCTCTATTTCACCCCTTCCAACTTCTTTGAAATAAGGGTCCCAACTTTTATCTAATATCCGCTTTTCTGAATTTGTTCTAACCACGAGGCTTCACGAAGTTCGATAATGACTACCATCCTTATACAAACTCAAGCGAGCAAACATTGCTCTCAAATCGAATCTGCCTTACGACTTAACGCGTCGGCTACCATTAACCTTTCGAGGATGATACTCGATTGAGTAATCATAATCCTTTAATAGTTCCACCCATCTTCTTTGTCTCAAATTTAACTCCTTCTGAGTAAGAAGATACTTAAGACTCTTGTGATCCGTATAGATGATAGACTTCTCACCGTAGAGATAGTGCCTCCAAATCTTTAAAGCAAACACTCTGCATTAACTCCAAATCATGAGTAGGATAGTTTACTTCGATGCGGTCTCAAGCTAGAGAAGCATAAGCCACCACCTTTCCATTTTGCATCAAGACACAACCCAAACCCATGTGAGGCGATCGCGATGCGATAAATTCTTTTCGACCTCGATTCGAATCAAAAGCGTGCTTAGTCAAAATCTTCTTCAATTTCTTGAAACTCTCTTGTTGTTTTTTAGTCCAAATATACGGTACTTCCTTTCGCAATAGTTTAGTTAGGGGTGCAGCAATCAATGAAAACCCCTCAACAAAGCGTCTATAATAACAAGCCAAACCTAAGAAACTCCAAATTTCAACTACCGATTTTGGTAGTTTCCAATCCAATATAGCCTCAATCTTCCGAGGATCCACTCTTATTCCTTCAGCTGATACCACATAACCCAAGAAAGTCACTTCCTTTAGCCAGAATTCACATTTACTGAATTTGGCATAAAGTTGCAAATCACGAAGTAACTGCAATACTATACGCAAATGCGTGTCATGCTCCTCATCATTTCTTGAATAAACCAAAATGTCATCTATGAACACTACCACAAACCGGTCTAAATATGGTTGAAAGACTCGGTTCATCATGTCCATATATGCGGCTGGTGCATTGGTTAACCCAAACGGTATCACCAAAAACTCATAATGTCCATAACGAGTTCGGAATGCTGTCTTATAAATATCTGCTTCTTTCACCTTAAGTTGGTGATAACCTGATCTCAAATCAATTTTAGAGAAAACTGAAGCTCCTTTCAATTGATCAAACATGTCATCAATTCTCGGCAAAGGATACCTATTCTTGATCGTCAATTTATTCAATTGCTTGTAATCAATACACATACACATCGATCCATCCTTCTTCTTAACGAACAATACTGGTGCTCCCCACGGAGACACACTCGGTCGAATGAATCCCCGATCCAACAATTCTTGAATTTGAGCTTTAAGCTAAGCCAACTCCTTCGGTGCCATTCTATAAAGAGCAATGGACACTGGAGCCGTCCCGGGCAAAAGCTCAATACCAAATTCTACTTCTCGATCTGGAGGTATACCAGGAAGTTCTTCGGAAAATACATCTGGAAATTCCTTCACCGTTCTCACATCATCCACAGATAACTCTTTGGCATCCAAAGCACAAATAAAAGCTAGGAATGCTCCATATCCTTTCCGTACCAACTTTTTTTGCCTTTAACGCAGATACCACATTTGCCAAGTAATTCCTTCGTTCACCAATCATTATTACTTCTTTATCACCCGAAGTTTTTATTGACATCTGCTTTTCAGCACAATCCAAATGCGCCCGATGCTTAACCAACCAATCCATGCCCAGAATGAGATCGAACTCTTCAAAAGGCAATTCCATTAAATTCGCCAAAAATATTTCTTCTTGAATTTCTAAGGGCATGTCTCTAAATAGTTTATTTACAATTATCGACTGTCCTAAAGGACTAATTACCGTCATCTCACTATCGGTAATTTTAGATTCTAGATTCAAGTTTCCATATATGGCGCTAGCAACATATGAGTAGGTAGAACCAATATCTATCAAGGCAGTAACAGGTACATCAAAGATGAAAAACATACCAGTTATTACATCAGGTGCATTGCCATCATCGCGGCGTCTAACTGCATAGACTAGTCCTGGCTGTCTTGCATCCATGTTACCTCTAGCACCATTGCCTCGACCTGGTGCACCTTGACCACGTCCATCCCCATTACCACCACGACCTGCTCCATAGCCTCTCGGTGGTTGCTATGTTCCTCTTGTCGGCTGTGCATCAGTATTACAAACTTTCTGAGTCGTATCCATACATCGAGGGCAATTTCTATATTGATGATCCATTGAACCACATTTATAACAAGCACCCGTTTTCCTCCAGCACTCTTCGGAATGCCTTTTTCCACATTCAGTACAATCTCGACTCTGATTAATAGCCACAGGTGCTCCACCTTGAGCTGGCTCATCATTCGAGGCCTCTTCAGAAACCTTTTTGAAGAACCCGAATACTTTATATCCCTCTTGCCTCTAACTCTTTCCCAATTTTGACGTTCTGAGCTCTTAGTCTCTTCGGCTATCTTGGCTTTCTCCATAAGCGCGGCAAAAGTTCTAACTTGTTGTGGGGCTATCAGAACCCACAACTCATCATTCAACCCATCCTCAAAGTGTACATAACGCTCATGATCCGTTGACACTATTGTCCAAGCATAGCAACTCAAGCGTAAAAACTCAGCCTCATACGCTGCCACTGTCTTATTTCCTTGAATTAGATTCAAAAATTCCTTCCTTCGAGCATCCACATAACTTGTTCCTACATATTTCCCTTGAAAGGTAGCTTTGAAGAATTCCCAAGTAACAAATGTAGCTTTAGTGCCTTCTCGAGACAGTAAGCCACCATTGATATGCCTCGTCTCTTAGCAAGGACACGGCTCCTCTCAGTTTTTTCTCGACAGTGCATTCTAAATCATCCATAATCCGCTCCATAGCTTCGAGCCAATATTCTGCCACATTCTGAGCTACATCGAAAACTCCTCTAAAAACTTCTGCACCATTAGACTTGAGTCGTTCCGATATTGACCCACGAGCTATTGGCCCAACTCTAGTTCCAGCGACCCTTTCCAGGACTCGCAGCATTGCTTGGGTCAAAGCATTATCTTCTTCCATATGATTATGTGTTTCCGTCTCACTTTCAAGTGACGCAGGTGCATCCATTTCTGGCATATGATTTGGTGCTTCAAACGCAGCACCTCGTCCTGTACCACGGCCACGTCTATCGCGTCCACGACCACGTCCTTTAGAGCTTATAACGTCTAATTCAATTTAATCTGATTACAAGTTTTATGAATCAGAATATTATTTCAGTGTTTATTAATGATGTTTTATGAGATTCGAGAGATAAAGTTGTTTTTCGCAAACACATTCTATAGTCTCAATCTCTACGATCTTCAACATCTAAAACTAGAAGTTCTAGAGTGTTCCAATGATCATATCATCATAATAATCATTCAGTAATAAATACTTACTTGACTTGGTGCCGGATGATTGTGGTGCCATACTAATCTTTAAAACATAATTGAAATAATTTCATACAAAAGTTATTTGTTGAACCCAACCATAGCCGAGTTTTGAAACTAGCTCTGGTACCATTAAATGTAACACCCCAAACTAGGTCTATGGGTTAAGACGAGATTTGGTTTGTCACAGAGATCGAACATTCTTTTAATCTTTCTAATGATTTAGGTGAATCGGTACTACAAAACCGTTTGAAAATAAAGTTTAATAAAAACCAAGAGAAATGATTTAAATTCGATGAATTTAAGAAACATTAGTTGAAATATTGTCATTTAGTATTTAATTATCAAAAACCTTAAAGAAATTTTAAAAAAAATTCAAAAGAATTTGAAAATAAAAATAGTTAAAGAATCTCATATGTTTTAAAAAACAAATTATTTTAAAGATCATTATAGGATTAACATAAACCCATATTAAATATCAAAATAAAATTTAAATCCATCCACACATAAAAATCCATAAAATATTAATAGAGGCCTTATTACATCATATCCAAAATAGCAATTTTAAAGAAAGTACTTAATAAAAGTTCAAAGTTTATAACACCCATGTTTGCAGTATGGCCTCCACGAAGTCATTCTCGGCCCAAGTCCACGTCAATTTCCATTACCTCTGATGGAAAATTTAAGGGGGTGAGTTACTCAGAACTCAGTGTATAACTCACTTACTATATCCACTAGGCCAGATCATCAAGTCATAATTTTGGGCTTGAGCCCAACAACATATTTAACAATATAACAAATGAAATTCATGCAAAATGAAATTTCCCAACCAAACCTAATTTCCATCCGCTACACACCACCCGTACAAACCATCACACCTGTGGGGATCAAGTCAACCCACCCCGCCAACACACCAATTATAGGCATAAAGCCATTTTTAATAATGTTATGGTGCACCACCGAACTAGATTGTGACAAATTCACCGAACTAGAGGCATTAAGCCATTGAAATATTTGTGGCAGAGCCACCGAACTAGATTTTGGCAACAGGCCTTTCTTCTCTTCATCATTTTTCCCAACCCATGTAAACATGTATGCATAACAGTCTATATACATATGATATTTTAGCAAAAATCCCAATTTACATGTAAATCAATATTTCAAGTTTTTATTATGGCCCATATTACAAAATAACATTTAGCCCATTAGCAATCTAGCAACTTTGGCCTATATATCGATCTAGCAGATTTTTTGGCCCATTTAACGATCTAGCGGATTTTTTGGCCCATTTAACGATCTAGCAGATTTTTCGACCCATTTAACGATCTAGCAGATTTTTCATAATTTTCACAACTTTAACAATTTTCATGTATTTACACTAAAGTATTAATTATTATGCATTTTTCTGATTTTGTCATCTTTACGATTTGTCCCAATACTTACGGTATAGCATCTAACCCGAGATAAGTGTGAAGTTACACACCTGGTTATTGTGAATACTAGACTTTCCCGCTCGTCAATACCTAAACGTAACACGATAAATTAGAACACTATTATTTATTAAAACTACACTATTGATAAACGATCTAAATCTTTACCCTCAGGATTTCCACGGTTGAAAAAGAAATACGTGAGAAGAATACTTATGTCTAATGGAAGATTCGGTTATGACTAAACAGAGAAAATGAAAATGGTTCGGCAAGGAAACAATCTAGCATTCGGCCATGAGAGAAAATAATTAAGGAAATATGGTTGAAAAGAAAGTAAAAAAAAAATGAAAGAAGGAGATGATGATGATTCGATTTTCAAGAGAGAAAAGAGAAAGAAAAAGAAAGAAAAGAGAAAGAAAAGAGAATTGAGTTTAGGAGAAATGTGCATTCGGCATTGGGGAGGAAAAATGAGAAAAAGAAAAGAAGAAATCCTTGTTAGCTTATGTGATTTCGGTCACAAAGAGAAGAAAAGATTGGGAGAGAAAGAGAGCAACTAATCTGAAATGGTCAAAAGAAATTACCAAAAGAATGAGTTGTTTACTCAAAGTTATTGGCAAATTCGGCTAGAGAGAAAATAGAAGGAGGGAAAATGTGTTTTGCCAAAGCCAAAAATGACAAAAAAGAAAGTGCTCCTCTAACACCCAAGCCTACCAAGCCAAACAACAAAACCGGCCATCCCCCTAGCCCCTATGCTGTTCACATACATGGTCAAAAGGCCATGAAAGAGTTGCCAAAACATCATCCTAGTCTCAAGCCATATCATCCTCCCTTTTCCTTAAGTTTGAGAAACATTATCCCCCTATTCAAGCCATTCTATCCCTTAACTCAAGCTTACCATAAACTTTAGTCTTCTTACCAAAAATAATTAATCCAACTCATCCTAATCTTATCCATGACCGACACATACTAGGATAAAGCAAAAATAAAAACTCCCAAATTGCATGCTAGGAGATTCGAACCTCTTCCCTCAAGTCCAACTTATGGCGCCATCACCCTTTGCCAATTGCTCATCTTATGCCATCTTTAGTACTTAATTAACTTAAGTCTCATGGTCACCTGATTTCTTTACACTAAAATACTCTTTACTAATATTTATTCAAATTTCAAGTAAACCTGAGCCCTCACAAGACTATTTTTAGCACATAATAAAATCATACTCGAGCTAACACCAAGCAACATAATGTTACTCAAATTTTTAGGATGTTACAGATCGAGTTAATACGATCTAAGGGTTTTAATTAGGAAGAGATTGCAATTAATCAACCTAGGGTTAGGCGTTATTCACCTCAAGATAGGGTTTAATATAAATTAGGGAATCCTACGGATCAAGTCAAGTGAATAATTCGTCTGGTTCAGTGTTAGATAACAAGTGAAGTCTAGGTGGATTCTTCCTAAGGGAATCGTCTTAGTCAACTGAGTTTTCCTAAAGTTATTTCTTCAATTCATTCTTTTTGTCTTTGAATCTTAGTGAAACACCCCAAACCCGGCCCACGAGCCTTGACCGGATCTGGTATGTTCCCCGGTGTAAACCGTTTCAAATTCTTTTGTTACTTAGGAAAAACTTGTGTGATTTGGAAGAAAGATCGTTTTGGGTTGGGAATGAGATGAAAACAAGTTTATTTCATTATAAAAAAAATCCTTTACTTTAGGTGACAAAACGTTTGGGCTTTGTTTTAAAAATAGATTTACTTAATCTTTTAATAAATAAATGTTTGTAAGCTTAATAAATAAAAATAGAATAATATAGTTCTACTAAGGCCTTATTACATCAAATAATTCCCAAAACTTAAATTCAAAATACTTAAAGTAAAATAGTCCAAATAAAAGAAATCGAACTTCACATGGCCTCCACTAAACATCTCACGCCCATCCATCACCGATCGTCACCGAAAAATAATCCCACAAGGGTGAGTCAAAGCAGACTCAATGTGTAACCAACACTAAAATTTAACAGTTTAGGCATATGTTCACATATTACATGCATATTCATATAACAGATAGGAAATAATGATGCAACTTGAACCCAAACCTATATGCCATCCATTGCCGTCCCCGTACCAACCTCGCACACTGTGGGGACTACTAAGTCAACCCTCCATCCGCTACACACCATCGAAGGCAGTCGCTGCAGTCGACGTGCTTATCGCCCTTATAAAAATTCATGGTCTTAGGTTACCACATTCAGTTATCGTGGTCTTAGGTCACCACATTCAGATTTCGTGGTCTTAGTTCATCACATTAACTTCCCCTTTTCATATAACCCATATGCCCCCATATTTCATACACAATATGCAAAATCATGCCTTAATTCACATTCTTATCACTTTTCACATGTTAAAAATAACATATATTCATAGTCCTAGTAGGAGTAGGAAACGTACCTGAGTACTTTTGTACCATAGTATGGTACCTTAGCCATGCTTTTCACATTCTTAATAACACATTTAATTTAAAACATAGCTATGAACGTATTAAAACTTAGGGTAGTGAACACACCTGATTCCCTTAACAATTTCACTGAAATCCCAAAATCCGATCTACTGCCTTAAATCTTTAACTTCCTACATTCGGCCCATATTAAAGTTTTTAATGAAAACCCATTCGGCCATGAAATCAAATCCTAGTAGGATTTGTACACTAAAACTTACCTTGATGTCGATTTGCTTATCACTCAAATCCCGAAAACTTTGCTATACTCCTCCTTCAAGAATTAGACCACTTTAACAAATTAGTTTCGGCTTTTCAAACAAGTAAAAATATACCTAAATACCAAAATTGTCCTTGGCCAAATGTGTAAGTACACTTACCTTACGATTCTTAAATCCCAAAAATTGTCACTTCTTTGCAGTACTGTCGAAATCCCTATAGAATGCATGTTAGATCAATTTCTAACATTGAATCAATAAATGGCCCTTGGCCGAACATTACATGTGGCTTACCTTGAATGTTGAAATCCCAGAGAACTCCTCCTTCTATAGTCGACACTACCCGAATCCCGGAAGATCCTTCATAGATTCGGCCATAGAACATTATTGGGTTAAGACTCAAACTTTCGGCTAAAAGAAGAGGGAATGGGAATAACATGACTACAATCTAATCCTTACCCTTAGTGTTGCAGTCGACAACCTCCCTTGCTTGAAGTCCTAAAGGAATCAGCTAGGAAGACTGAATAGTTGTCAAAGATCTTGGCTTTTGGACTTGATGGAGTAATCGGCTAGGGGTTGTCTTTGGGGTTTTGGCTTTTGATGAATTGAAACAAAGAAGAAGAATGGAGATGGAGGATTCGAAATGGTGAGTCTTTGAGAGGGAGCTTGCGATTCTGTCAACAAAAGAAAATAGAGAAGATGACAAGAGAATTTCGGCAGAGACTTTCAAAAAAAGAAAAAGAAACAAATAGCCTTTCTTCATTCCTTTTGGCCGAAAATACTACACTTAGTTCCCCCTATTCGGCCAACTCTCCCTTATTTTGATAAAGTTTATCTCTTAATTATCACTTTATTCAATAATAAAATTAATCCCTCAATTATCTCTTATCTCTAAAAAAAATTACCAATAATTATCCATCTATTTGCCGTATTTTAACAAAAATAAAACACCTCCCTTTAGTGCATTATAGCCGTCCACTTCTTCCTACCTTGTAGCAAAAATAAAACTTTTTTTGCTTTCCTTGTGGCTCGAACACAAGCCCAATTGCTTATGTAGGTGGCGTCACTTACCTGGCCTTAAGTGGTGCCTCCAAGCCACTTAAACAAGCCTATGTTTGTGTCAAATTTCTTCTATTAATTTTCTTAATACCACCTTGTTTTAGTTTCCTCTTTTACACTTAACATTTCTAAATCATTTCCTTACATTTCCAGGTTTCTAAAAATGTTCACTTTCCTCTTTTAACTTAAGTTTCCAAAATGTTCAATTTCCTCTTTTAACTTAACATTTCCAAGTTTCCAAATTATTCACTTTCCTCTTTTAAAACTTAACATTTCCAAGTTTCCAAAAATGTTCATCATACATTCATAATACATAAGACATGCCATTTCGTATAATTAAATCAAAATTACATAGGCCCATTTCCAGGATGTTACAGTTCTACCCCCTTAAAATAAATTTCGTCCTCGAAATTGCCTGGCTAAAATAAATGAGGGTACTGCTGTCGCATTGCCTCTTCTGGCTCCCACGAAGCTTCTTCCGATCCATGATTGCGCCATAACACTTTGACTAGGGGAACTGACTTCCTCTGTAATATTTTCACGTCTCGTTCCAAGATCTGCATCGACTCTTCCTCATAGGATAAGTCCGGCCTTAGCTCTACTTCTTCAACTGGTACCACATGAGCTGGATCCAATCGATAACAACGTAGCATGGACACATGGAATACGTTGTGCATTTGTTCAACTCGTGGCAACTCTAGTGATGCATGCTTGGTCCAACTCACTTCAACACTTGATAGGGTCCTATAAACCTTGGGCTTAGCTTCCCTTTCCGACCAAATCTCATCACCTTCTTCCAAGGCAAAACCTTAAGAAATACTTGGTCTCCCACATCAAATTCAATCTCTTTTCGTTTGAGATCTGCGTACGACTTTTGTCTATCGGATGCTTCCTTTAACCGTGCCCGAATTATCTCAACCTTTTCTTCGGATTCTGCCACTAACTCTGGACCCAAAACTCGATGTTCTCCCAATTCTATCCAACATGTAGGAGTCCGACACTTCCGACTATCTGGCTTCATAAGGTGCCATTCGAATACTTGCACGATAGGCATTGTTGTAGGCAAACTCGCTAAAGGCAAATATTCCTCCCAACTTCCTCTGAAATCCATCACACGACCCTCAACATATCCTCCAATACTTGGATTACCCGCTCAGATTGCCCGTCTAACTGAGGATGAAAGGCCGTAGTGAAATCCAACTTAGTGCCTAAAGCTTGATGAAGTGCCCTCCACAATCGAGACGTAAATCTTGGGTCTCTGTCCAAAATGATAGACACCGGCACTCCATGTAGCCTCACAATTTTTGCCACATATAACTTAGCCAATTTCTGAAGAGAATAGTCAACCCTTATCGGGATAAAGTGCGCGGACTTGGTTAGACGGTCCACTATCACCCATACCAAGTCCTTCTTAGTAGGCGTAAGGGGAAGCCCACTAATGAAGTCCATGGTAATTCTTTCCCACTTCCACTGCGGAATCTCGATTGACTAAATCAATCCCGATGGAACTTGGTGTTCAGCCTTAACTTGCTGACACGTCAGACACTTGCCAATGAGTTCAGTAACTTCCATTTTCAGACCAGGCCACCAAAACTGTTCCCTTAGATCCCTGTACAGCTTGATGCCTCCGGGATGCATAGCATAATGGCTACTATGCACTTCTCGAAGAATCCTCTATCTCAACTCCTCGTCCCTTCGGCATACAGACTTTCCTTTGAAGCACAATACTCCCTCATCACTAACACCATAGTCCTCTAACTCTCCGTTCTGTACTTGCTGTAGCTTAGCACTTAGGTCCTCATCAGCCAACTGTCCCTCTTTCACCTCATTCAACCACGTCGGCTTGACTTGTAATTCTGCCAGCAGACTTCCATCATATATAAACACAAGTGTGCGAACATTACCCTCAGATCTGACACAACCTTTCGGCTTAGGGCATCCGCCACTACATTTGCCTTGCCCGGGTGATATTCTATCGAACAGTCATAGTCCTTCAGCAATTCAACCTACCTTGTTGCCTCAAGTTTAACTCCTTCGAGTCGGCCAAATACTTAAGGCTCTTGTGGTCTGTGTAGATCGTCGACTTTTCGCCATAAAGGTAGTGCCTCCATACCTTAGGAGCAAAAACCACTACTACTAATTCCAAGTCATGCGTCGAGTAATTCACCTCATGTGGCCTCAACTGTCGGGACGCATATGCGACTACCTTCCCGTCTTGTGTCAATACGCAACCCAACCCTGTATGGGAAGCGTCACAATACACCGTAAAATCTTTTCCTGCCTCAGGCTGAATCAACACTGGAGCTTCCGTCAATACCCTCTTAAGCTTTTCAAAGCTCTCCTATTGCTTATCCATCCATACAAAGGGTACTTCCTTCCTCAACAACTTTGTTAAAGGCGCAGCTATTGACGAAAATCCTTCCACGAACCTTCTGTAATAGCCTACCAATCCCAAGAAACTACGAATCTCTGCCACCGACTTAGGTGGTTTCTAATCCAACACTACTTCAATCTTCTTAGGATCTACCCTTATTCCTTTGATAGACACCACATGCCCTAAGAAAGTAACTTCCCTAAGCCAAAATTCACACTTGCTGAATTTGGCATAGAGCTTCTTCTCCCTTAACACTTTTAACACAATCCGGAGATGCTCATCATGCTCCCCTTCAGTCTTGAAGCATACGAGGATGTCGTCAATGAACACCATGATGAACCTATCCAAGTAAGGTTGAAACACCCGGTTTATCATATCCATGAACACGACTAGGGCATTGGTCAACCCAAATAGCATTACTACAAACTCAAAATGGTTGTATCTTGTCCTAAAAGCCGCCTTATGGATATCCGCCTCATTTACCTTCAATTGATGATATCCTGACCTTAAGTCGATCTTTGAGAACACTCGCCACCCCTTAAGCTGATCGAACAAGTCATCAATCCTTGGCAAAGGATACTTGTTCTTGATGGTCAGCTTATTCAACTGACGATAATCTATGCACATACGCATAGTTTCGTCCTTCTTCTTCACAAATAGGATCGGTGCTCCCCACGGAGACACACTGGGTCGGATAAACCCACGATCCAGCAATTCTTGGATTTGAGCTTTGAGCTCAACCAACTCTTTTGGTGCCATTCGGTATAGAGTGATTGACACAGGAGCTGTTTTCGGTAGCAAGTCTATTCCAAATTTTACCTCCACATGCAGGGGTATTCACAGTAATTCCTCCGGAACACATCCTCAAAGTCCCTTACAGTTCTAACTCCACTGACACCTCCTTCCTTTCCATCTAACGTACTTACAAAGGCTAAGAATGCCTTGCACCCTTTACGAACCATCTTTTCAGCCTTTAGCGTCGAAACTACATTAGACAAGTAGTTTCTTCTTTCTCCTATCATTACTACCACTTCATCTTCTGGGGTCCTTAGTTCCATTCGTTTAGCCGTACAATCTAACACAGCCCGGTGCTCTACTAACCAATCCATCCCAAGTATGAGGTCAAATTCTCCGAAGGGTAACTCCATTAAGTCAGCCCGAAAGCTCACTCCCTGAATTTCTAGGGATACACTCCAAAAGATCTTATCCACCACTATAGTTTGGCCTAATGGGCTTACTACAGTTATCTCCCTATTAGAAAGTTCAGAGTCTAGGCCTAGTGTTTCCACTACACCACATGCAACATAAGAATGGGTCGAGCCCACATCAATAATAGTAAAATAGGGCTTGCCATGAATGAGGAACGTACCGGTTATGACATCTGGTGCATCTCCATCCTTCCTTGATGAACCGTATAAATTAAACTCGGCTGCCTTGCCTCAGTATTAGCAGCACCTCGGCCTGGTGTTCCACGTCCTCTACCATTTCCTCGATTATTCAGACCACGACCTCGCTGAGGCTGCTATCCCCCTCTACCAGCCTGATTAGCATTCTGAGCTGCTGGGCGATTCTCATCTGGTTTCTTCGGGCAGTCCTTGATCATATGGTCCTTTGACCCACATCTGAAACACCCACCTGCCTTCTTTCAACATTCACCCAAGTGTTTCTTTCCACAATGATCACATGGACGGTACTGCCCTCCTGCACCGACTTGTTGACCCCGCGGCCCATCAGCTCTGGGCCTTTTCTGCACATTTCCCGATGATCCTGATGACCCATAACCCCTTTTGGGTTTATTCCTATAGAGCTCTACTTAACCGAGTCCTTGATCCCCTCGGCTACCTTGGCCTTTTCTACTAACGCAGAAAACTCCCGCTCCTGATGTGGAGCTATCAATAACCTTAGATCATCCTTTAAATCGTCTTCGAACCGAACACACCACTCATGCTCCGTAGCCACTACTCCTCGAGCATATCGGCTTAACCTCAGAAATTCAGCTTTATATGCCGCTACTAACTTGTTTCCTTGAACCAGCCCCAAAAACACCTTCCTATGCTCATCAATATAACGTGTGCTGACATACTTCTTCTGATATGTGGCCTTAACATATTCCCAGGTCAGATCCTCAGCTGTGGCACCATCCCGAACTGTTAACCACCATTAGTATGCTTCATCGCGTAATAGTGCCACCATTCCCTTCAACTTCTCCTCAGGGGTCAGATCGAGCTTATCCATAGTGCGCTCAGTTGCTTCCAACCAGTATTCAACTGTACTGGGTGCCACACCAGATACTCCACGGAACACCTCAGCTCCGTTGGCTCAGAGTCGCTCGGGTACAGATTTTCAAGCTCCCGTATTCCCTCGAGCACCAGCCACCATTTCAAGGACTCGTAGCATAGCTCATGATATGACATCATCCCCGTCGAGCTCACGCTGCTCGACACCAACAGCTGGGGGTGGTGGTGGCAGTGGTAACTCATTGTCAGACCCTTGACCCGATCTAACGGGTTCTGACACAGTCATTCTTCTTCTATCGCGTCCATGACGACCGCGTCCTCTAGAACTCATATCTAACGATGCGCTTTAATATGATTTAAGAAAGTTTTATGAATTAGCCCTTATTCCACTGATTATCCACGAAGAAGTTTTATGAAAAGAGTTTTAGGAGTGGTTCTTTCGTATTCATACATGCACACAGTCTTTACATTCATACATCCATCAATCAATTATGAACTTTCGTTCATTCAGAGAAATGTTGTAGTTTTCATTGTTGTTGTTTTTCCACTACCGTGGGTATTTTCGTAATTTTCCTATAGGGGTATTTTCATAATTTGTCAAAATAAGGTTCCTTGGTATTTTTCAATAAGGGTATTTTGGTAATTTTGAAATCCTGGGTATTTCAAAATTTTAAAATTACGAGGTATTTCAAATAATAAACCGAGGTAAATTTATAAATCTTAATAAATCAAGGATATTTTGGAATTTACAAAACTTGAAGGTTGTTTAGAGAATTTATTTTCCAAATCGGTGTTGTTGCAAAAAATTTTTGAAGATCGGAGGTCGTTCTGGTAATTTTGTAACTTGGGGTATTTCGGTAATTTGCAGAGTAGGGGTAATTTCGTAAAAAAAATTTCCCATAATCAAGGTATTTTGATATTTTGTAAATTTAGGGTTCTTTTAAGCAAATGAGTGAAGTTTTGATAAGAACTGTGGGTATTTGGAAATTTCATAAACCAAGGGTATTTTTGTAATTTTACCACTAGGGGTATTTTACTAAATTTGTAAATCAGAAATATTTCAGGAAAATTTATAAAAATAATCTTTTCAAATCAAGAGGGTAATTTAGAAATTTTAAAACTAGGGTTTCCATAAAAATACGGCTAGTCCCTTTCGAGTTTTAGTTAGGGGTTTACCCCGTAGCTAAGTCCTCTTGGTTAGGGTGAACCGTAGCCACGCACCAGGTAGGATTCGAGTGGAGAGGAGGTGAGTTACGCAGACTGCTTAAATACCAAGCTCCCATCGAAACCAATCCTAGACATGCGCACCATGGTTACCACACCCTAACTCAGCGACTTAACCACGGGTTTGTTTAATTGTGCCTTAGAGTTTTATGTATTTGTTGGGGTAAACTAGTCCTAGGGTTTAATTCCTAATCCACTAGTCTACGTCCCTATATCTCCCTACATACAAATCACAAATAGGTTAGGAGTACTTACCTGGTTGACTTCGGGTCAGAGACTTAGTGGGCCATGCCAAAAAACCTGCTTAATTCACAAAAATTCTGTTTGAGCTTAACTTTGAAAACGTTTTGGGCCTTAAACCCAAGGCCGAGAGTTTAAAACTGGGCTCTGATACCAAATTGAAACACCCTAACCCGGCCCACGAGCCTTGACCGGATTTGGTATGTTCCCCGATGTAAACCGTTTCAAATTCTTTTGTTACTTAGGAAAAACTTGTGTGATTTGGAAGAAAGATCGTTTTGGGTTGGGCTTGAGATGAAAACAAGTTTATTTCATTATAAAAAAAATCCTTTACTTTAGGTGACAAAATGTTTGGGCTTTGTTTTAAAAATAGATTTACTTAATTTTTTAATAAATAAAAGTTTGTAAGCTTAATAAATAAAAACAGAATAATATAGTTCTACTAAGGCCTTATTACATCAAATAATTCACAAAACTTAAATTCAAAATACTTAAAGTAAAATAGTCCAAATAAAAGAAATCTGAACTTTACATGGCCTCCACTAAACATTTGTTGGCCTGGTCCATCACCGATCGTCACCTGAAAAATAATCCCACAAGGGGTGAGTCAAACAGACTCAATGTGTAACCAACACTAAAATTTAACAGTTTAGGCATATGTTCACATATTACATGCATATTCATATAACAGATAGGAAATAATGATGCAACTCGAACCCAAACCTATATGCAATCTGCTACCGTCCCCGTACACTCAACCTCGCACACCGTGGGGACTACTAAGTCAACCCTCCATCCACTACACACCATCGAAGGCGTCATTGCGGTCGGCGTGCTCATCGCCTCTTATAAAATTCGTGGTCTTAGGTCACCACATTCGTTATCGTGGTCTTAGGTCACCACATTCAGATTTAATGGTCTTAGGTCACCACATTAACTTCCCCTTTTCATATAACCCATATGCCCCCATATTTCATACACAATATGAAAAATCATGCCTTAATTCACATTCTTATCACTTTTCACATGTTAAAAATAACATATATTCATAGTACTAGTAGGAGTAGGAAACGTACCTGAGTACTTTTGTACCATAGTATGGTACCTTAGCCATGTTTTTCACATTCTTAATAACACATTTAATTTAAAACAGAGCCATGAACGTATTAAAACTTAGGGTAGGGTACACACCTAATTCGCTTAACAATTTCACCGAAATCCCGAAATCTGATCTACTGCCTTAGATCTTTATCTTCCTACATTATGCCCATATTAAAGTTTTTAATGAAAACCCATTCGGCCACGAAATCAAATCCTAGTAGGATTTGTACACTAAAACTTACCTTGATGCCGATTTGCTTATCACTCAAATCCTGAAAACTTTGCTATACTCCTCCTTGTATTCGGCCAAGCATTAGATCACTTTAACAAATTAGTTTTGGCTTTTCAAACAAGTAACAATATACCTAAATACCAAAATTGGCTTTCGCCGAATGTGTAAGTACACTTACCTTACGATTCTTAAATCCCAAAAATTGTCACTTCTTTGTAGTACTGTCGAAATCCCTATAGAATGCATGTTAGATCAATTTCTAACATTGAATCACTAAATGGCCCTTGGCCGAACATTACATGTGGCTTACCTTGAATGTTGAAATCCCGAAGAACTCCTCCTTCTATAGTCGACACTACCCAAATCTCGGAAGATCCTTCATAGATTCGGCCATAGAACATTATTGGGTTAAGACTCAAACTTTCGGCTAAAAGAAGAGGGAATGGGAATAACATGACTACAATCTAATCCTTACCCTTAGTGTTGTAGTCGACAACCTCCCTTGCTTGAAGTCCTAAAGGAATCGGCTAGGAAGACTGGATAGTTGTCAAAGATCTTGGCTTTTGGACTTGATGGAGTAATCGGCTAGGGGTTGTCTTTGGGGTTTCGACTTTTGATGAATTGAAACAAAGAAGAAGAATGGAGATGGAGGATTCAGCAATGGTGAGTCTTTGAGAGGGAGCTTGCGGTTCTGTCAACAAAAGAAAATAGAGAAGATGACAAGAGAATTTCAGCAGAGACTTTCAAAAGAAAAGAAAAAGAAAAAGAAAAAATGGCCTTTCTTCATTCCTTTTGGCCAAAAATACTACACTTAGTTCCCCCTATTCGGCCAACTCTCCCTTATTTTGATAAAGTTTATCTCTTAATTATCACTTTATTCAATAATAAAATTACTCTTAATTATCACTTTATTCAATAATAAAATTAATCCCTCAATTATCTCTTATCTCTAAAAAAAATACCAATAATTATCCATCTATTTGCCGAATTTTAACAAAAATAAAACACCTCCCTTTAGTGCCTTATTGCCGTCCACTTCTTCCTACCTTGTACCAAAAATAAAACTTCTTTTTGCTTTCCTTGTCGCTCGAACACAAGCCCAATTGCTTATGTAGGTGGCGTCACTTACCTGGCCTTAAGTGGTGCCTCCAAGCCACTTAAACAAGCCTATGTTTGTGTCAAATTTCTTCTATTAATTTTCTTAAGACCACCTTGTTTTAGTTTCCTCTTTTACATTTAACATTTCTAAATCATTTCCTTACATTTCTAGGTTTCCAAAAATGTTCACTTTCCTCTTTTAACTTAAGTTTCCAAAATGTTCACTTTCCTCTTTTAACTTAACATTTCCAAGTTTCCAAATTATTCACTTTCCTCTTTTAAAACTTAACATTTCCAAGTTTTCAAAAATGTTCATCATACATTCATAATGCATAAGACATGCCATTTCGTATAATTAAATCAAAATTACATAGGCCCATTTCCAGGATGTTACACTTAGCTTAGTAATCAGTTAGTTTTAGATTAAACAACCAATCACTCAATATTTAGGCTAAATAATAGAAAGAAGGTTAATATTAGTACTTTTAGTTCTTTTGGGTTCGAAAATCCGGTCTTGCCTAAGCTATACTACTGTTCGATAGGTGCACTTGCCTTAGGTCATTGTCAGAGTTAGTTTCCAGGTTTGACTATTCTCTTTATAATTTTTAAAACTCGACAAAACAACGATCAGTCACGCCACCACCAATCGTGCTACAATTCGCGCCCAGTCACCGCCGAGATCTCCGCTTCTCACCTACAAAAAGGAAAGAAAGAACAACAAAAATGGCAGACAAGATAATTTCTTGTATTTCCTTTTTTATTTTTGTAACACCCCAAACCCGGCCCAAAACACTACAGCCAGATTCAGAATATTACGGGGAAAAGGTTTGTGATGAGTTTGATTTAAAAAAAAAAAACACACATGTCAAGTCTTTAAGGAAAACGGATACTCAACTTTTACTGAGTAGTAGTTTGAAAAGAGATCTGTCTTCGAGGGTGAAGTTAAGTTTGAAAACGTATATATATAAAGCTATAAGGGTTTATCGTTTTGAAAATCGTATTTTGTCGGGAAATAAAAGTTACACATTTGTATAAAATTTGAGTTATTGTTTGGAAGGGATTTTAATAAACGAATTACTATCAAAAGTCCGAATTTTAAATCCTTAATTTGCTTTTTAGGTTGCAAGTGTTTCCAGTTATTTTTAATCCATAATCCGTTTTAATACCAACTTAAAACCATGATAAAAATTCCCAAAATACTTAAAGCGGCCTTATTACAATAAAAATTAACCCAAAAGCAATTAAAAATCTAAAGTGCATGTATAATTAAAACAACTTCTGCATGGCCACCTCGGATCCACTCCAGCCCGGTCCAGAAATCACGTATCACCTGCATTGTTTTTAGGAAAATAGGGTGAGTCAAACCGACTCAGTGTGCAATTATTCTACATGTTTCCATAAATGGGCTTGGCCCACAACCACACCAATCCACTTGTCACACATGATTATGCAAAATGGTAACCCAACCCAACCTAGTATCCAACCGCTACACACCCCCGTATATCCTGCCACCACACACCAGGGGATTACTAAATCGATCCTCCATCTGCTACACACCTCTTTAGCAGTCACGCTGCTCAAAGTCCATTTAGTGGTCTAGCCACTGATCCACGTGATTAAATCACAATATACACGATGTGACTCAAGGTCATCATCAATCCATGATGAGGCACGAAGCCAACATCAATCCACGATATAGCTCAAGGCTAACATCAAACCACGTACATAAATGTACACCCTTTCCTTCATTAAACATATATATATATATCCCGATCCCCATGCACATACAATATATATGATGAAATGACAATATAATCGTTATGAACATATCACTCATGCATACATAACATGCTTACCAAGTTACACAGATATCCATCCAAAATTTTAATATGAGAAAATTACTAACCTGGTTATCAGGTCACCAAATATGGGTAGCCACACCACCACAGCGTTATTTCTGGCTACCACACATATCACATACATTTAATTAATTTTAAACAGAAAAATAGTGTAATAACTACACACGTGATAACTCATAAAATCACGCCCTCTACGTCGATGCTATCCCTAACCGACACTATCGCTATCGCCTCGATCTGTTTATTACCGGCCCACACCTTGGAGGCCAATCCCGGACCGTAGAAACCGATCGCTTCTTGTATTTAGGGGTAGGGACTACGTGCCTGACCCATTTCTCCCCTTGGCTAGTACTCGCATCCATCAATAATAACTTAGTCAAAAAACCCCATTAAGATATTGAATCAGATCTAAATGAAACCCAAATGAACACTTGATAAAAGAATACCCTTACCACAGTCGACTAGAACCCGAAAGCTATACGCTTGCACTTTGAGATTGTCAAAATGCCCTACAAAGGCCATGTTAGATTCAGCCTAATACCCATAGCCTAATCAAAGTGGCCTTCGGCCAAACATTATAACCTCCTCAACTTTGAATAATCGGAACTCGAGAGATTCCTAACGCTCCCTTACACTGGCTACAAACAAAAGAGACACAAGGTTATCGCCCTAAAAAGATTCGGCCACACCCAAGAACCAAAGTTAATCATTTGGTTTCGTTAAACAAAAATGGAAGGAGAAAGATTAAAAAGAATAAAGAACCCCTTACCACTATATTGGAAATTGATTGAAAGAGTTGGGATTGAACGAACGATAGTGCTCCCTCTGACAGAAAACCAACAGAAGTGTTACCACCGATAAGTGAAATATACAGCTTTGATAAAAACCAAAGATCAAACAAACCCCCAAAGAATGAAATGAAAATAGATTCAAGAAGAAATAGTAGAAAGAGTTCGGTCAAGAAATGGCTTACAATCAATGAACAAAAGAAGGGTCAGTTATGATCAAAAGGGTTCGGTTATGGTAGAAAGTGAGGGGTAAAATTCGGCTCTTGAGATAGGAATGAAGGTTTAAGGCTATCAAGATAAAAAAAAATGAAAAAGAAAATAGAGGAGAAGGGAGAATTGTGGCTCGACTAGAGAGGCTACAAGAAAAAAATGGAACTTTAAATGGAATGGAGAGGAAATATGGCACTTTCGGCTTTTGAAGAAGAGAAGTAAAAGTTGAACAAAAGTAATCCCAAGGGTCTTCCAAGGTTTCGGCTAAGAGACCAAAAAGAGAGAAAAAAAACTCGAGATGCTCACCACTTTTCGGCACAAGACTTGAGAATGAAAAAAAAGATGCACACTACCACTATTAAGCAAATTCGGCACTCAGTGCCCCCATACATGACTGAAAATGCCACCACCAAGAACCCCTATTTCGGACAACTCTCACACCCCTCACCTCATCCCTTATTTCCCTCATAATTTTACTCATATCCACCCATTTGAAAGTGTTTGAATGCTTCAAACTCCATGATTATCTCTCCACCACATATTTGAAATGTTTGACCATTTCAAACCTCCTATCTTTAAGTGCCCACGCCAACACCAACTCCTCCTCCTCCTGATGCAAAAACAAGCTCCAAAATGATCTTCATGCTGCTCAAACCTCCTCCCCCTTGGAACACCTTTGACGTAAACTCTCCGCCCATGCTCCCATGCGTTACCTTGCCACCCTACCACTTCCTTTCTTGTGTCTTGAACTCCACATTAATTTCCCTTAAGGCCTCGTTCCCCCAGCTTACCCCTAAAGGCTCAAAAATAAATTTTTTTTCTAAAGCTCCTACCTAACCCTAAGGTTCCCCGAAGCCCCTAACCATACTCAAACAACATACAGAGCATGCTAACACGTAAATATAAATTAAAATGCATGACCCCTAAATCCCGAATATTATAGTTCTACCCCCTTAAAAATAATTTCGGCCTCGAAATTACCTGGTCAAAATAAGTGAGGTATTACTGTCGCATTGCCTCTTCCGACTCCCATGAAGCTTCTTCCGAACCATGGTTCCACCATAACACCTTGACTAGAGGAACTGATTTCTTCCGAAGCACCTTCACATCTTGTTCCAAAATCTGTATAGGCTCATCCTCATAGGACAAGTCTAGTCTCAACTCAACTTCCTCCACTGGCACCACGTGAGACGGATCCGATCGATAACGACGTAGCATTGACATGTGGAACACATCATGCATCTACTTCAATTCTAAAGGTAATTCTAACTGATAAGCCACCGGTCCAACTCGATTCAAAACTCGGTAAGGCCCTATAAACCTGGGACTCAGTTTACCCTTGCGCCCAAATCTAATCACCTTCTTCCATGGCGAAACTTTTAGAAAAACCCGATCACCTACCACAAATTTTATCTCTTTTCGCTTAAGATCTGCATACGACTTCTGTCTGTCAGATGCCTCCTTCAATCGAGCTCGAATTACCTTGACCTTTTCCTCTGACTCTGCCACTATCTCTGGACCCAACACATGGCGTTCACCCAGTTCTGTCCAACAAGTAGGAGTCCAACACTTTCGTCCACACAGTGCTTCGTACGGCACCATTCGAATACTAGCCTGATAACTATTGTTGTACGCGAACTCTGCTAAGGGTAAGAATTCCTCCCAACTACCCTTGAAGTCGATAACACATCCTCTTAACATATCTTCTAACACCTGAATCACCCTTTCAGACTGGCCATCTGTCTGCGGATGAAATGTCGTGCTAAAGACCAACCTGGTGCCCAAAGCCTGATGCAACGACCTTCAAAACCTTGACATAAATCTAGGATCCCTATCTGATATGATTAATACCGGCACCCCATGCAGTCTCACAATTTCTGCTACGTACAGCTTTGCCAACCTCTGCAGAGAGTAATCAACCCGAACAGGTATGAAATGAGCAGACTTTGTTAGTCGATCTACAATCACCCATATCGAATCTTTCTTAGTTGGCGTAAGAGGAAGCCCATTAACGAAATCCATGGTGATTCTCTCCCACTTCCACTGCGAAATCTTCACTGGTTGCAGCAACCCTAAAGGCACTTGGTGTTCAGCTTTGACCTGTTGACACGTCAAGCACTTCCCCACAAAGTCTGTAACTTTCTGCTTTAAACCAGGCCACCAAAACTGATCTCGTAGATCCCTATACAACTTACTTCCTCTAGGATGCATAGCGTAAGGGCTACTATGTGATTCCCAAAGAATTTTTTGCCTGAATTCCACATCCTTTGGCATACTGACCCAACCATGGAAACACAAAACTCTGTCACTATTCACACTATAGTCCTCCAACCCCCCCACTCTAAACTTGTGTAAGCTTAGCACTCAAAACATCATCCATCAACTGTTTCTCTTTTACCTGACTTAACCATGTCAGCTTTACCTGCAGCTTAGCTAGCAAGCTCCCGTCATCATATAGACTAAGATGCTCGAACATCGCTCTCAGATCCGATACTACTTTCTGACTTAACGCATCTGCCACCACATTCGCTTTACTTGGGTGGTACCCAATTGAACAGTCATAATCCTTCAACAACTCCACCCACCTTCGCTGTCTCAAGTTCAGCTCCTTCTGAGTTAGCAGATACTTTAGGCTCTTGTGGTCTATGTAGATCACTGACTTCTCTCCATACAAATAATGCCTCTATACCTTCAAGGTGAAAACCACCGTGGCCAACTCCAGATCATGCGTCGGGTAGTTAGCTTCATGTAGTCTCAACTGTCGAGACGCATAGGCAACAACTTTCCCTTCCTACATCAGCACACAACCTAACCTCAGTGAGAAGCATCACGAGACACTACAAAGTCTTTCCACCTTACAATTTGAATCAAAATTAGAGCCTCTGTCAAAACCCTCTTTAGCTTCTCGAAGCTCTCCTGCTACTTATCCGTCCAAACAAAAGGTACCTCCTTTCTCAACAACTTAGTCAAAGGTGCTACTATTGAAGAAAACCCTTCAACAAATCTTCTATAGTAGCCTACTAATCCCAAGAAACTATGAATCTCTGCCACCGACGTAGGTGGTTTCCAATCCAATACTGCCTCAATCTTCCAAGGATCCACTCTTATTCCCTCTGCAGATACTACATGACCCAAAAAGCGACTTCCCTCAACCAGAATTCACACTTGCTAAACTTGGCGTACTTTTTTCCCTCAAAACCTGCAGCACTACTCGAAGATGTGCGCCATGCTTTTCCTCTGACTTGGAATATACCAGGATGTCATCTATGAACACCACAACGAATTGGTCCAAGTAGGGTTGGAAGACCCAGTTCATCATATCCATGAACGTAGCTGGTGCGTTCGTTAACCCGAATGGTATTACCAAGAATTCATAGTGCCCGTATCGAGTCCAAAAAGCTATCTTATGGATATCTGTTTCCTTCACCTTGAGCTGATGATACCCCGACCTCAGATCTATCTTTGAAAACACTGCAGCCCCTTTAAACTGATCAAACAAATCATCTATCCTTGGTAGCGGGTACTTGTTTTTGATTGTCAGCTTATTCAACTGATGGTAATCTATGCACATACGCATAGACCCATTCTTCTTCTTTACAAACAGAACATATGCTCCCCATAGAGACACACAGGGTCGAATGAAATCGCGATCTAACAACTTCTAAATCTCGACTTTAAGCTCAACCAACTCTTTTGGTGCCATTCTGTACGGAGCGATAGACACTGGTGCGGTACCTGGCAACAGGTCAATTCCAAACTCTACCTCCCGATCCGAAGGCAACCCTGAAAGTTCTTCCGAAAAAACATCCATAAATTCCTTCACTGTCCTGACCTCTCCCACAGCTGCTTCCTTAGCAGCCAAAGCACTAACAAACATCAAGAAAGCCAAGCACCCCTTCTTCACCATCTTCTCCGCCTTAAGTGCAGACACTACGTTAGACAAGTAGTCTCTCCTCTCACCTATCACCACAACCTCATTATCCTCGGGTGTCTTCAATGACATGCGTTTAGCAGTACAATCTAAATTCGTATGATACCTTACTAACCAGTCCATGCCTAAGATCAAGTCAAATTCTTCGAACAGGAGCTCCATCAAGTCAGCTGGGAACACTACCCCCTGAACCTCTAAAGGCACATCATTCTCTAACTCATGGCCAGACCCAACTGGTTTCGATACAATCATTCTACCTCTACTACGTCCACGTGCATTATGACCACGTCCCCTAGAACTCATGTCTATCATCACGTTTTAATCTGATTTAAGAAATTTTATGCATTAGCTTTCTTTCCACTTTGTTGATTAAAGGAAAAATTTTATGACATAAAAATTTCAAGTTATTCTTTCATAAAGAGAACACATCTCTAAGGTTTCGATCTCTAAAGAGATTGTCTCAATTCCTAGTATCCACATCAATATCCACAACAATGCATCATATATCCACTTTCATCAAATTCATTCAACAGTTAGAAGACTTACCTGGCAGACTTGGGCCAGAAGATTCGAGTGCCATGCCTTCATAAACCCGTTTCATAAAAAATAACTTTCAATACCAAATTTGAAAACATTATGGGCCTCAAAACCCAAAGGTCAAGTTTAGAAACCTAGGCTCTGATACCAAATTGTAACACTCCAAACCTGGCCCAAAACACTACAGCCGGATTCAGAATGTTACGTGGAAAAGGTTTGTGATGAGTTTGATTTAAAAAAAAACACATGTCAAGTCTTTAAGGAAAACGGATACTCAGCTTTTACTGAGTAGTAGTTTGACAAGAGATCTGTCTTCGAGGGTGAAGTTAAGTTTGAAAACGATATATATATAGGTATAAGGGTTTATCGTTTTGAAAATCGTATTTTACCGGGAAATAAAACTTACACATTTGTATAAAAGTTGAGTTATTATTTGGAAGGGATTTTAATAAACGAATTACTATCAAAAGTCTAAATTTGAAATCCTTAATTTGATTTTTAGGTTGCAAGTGTTTCCAATTATTTTTAATCCATAATCTATTTTAATACCAACTTAAAATCATGATAAAAATTCCCAAAATACTTAAAGCGGCCTTATTACAATAAAAATTAACCCAAAAGCAATTAAAAATCTAAAGTGCATGTATAATTAAAACAACTTTTGCATGGCCACCTCGACTCCACTCCAGGCGGTCCAGAAATCACGTATCACCTGCATTGTTTTTAGGAAAATAGGGTGAGTCAAATCGACTCAGTGTGCAATTATTCCACATGTTTCCATAAATGGGCTTGGCCCACAACCACACCAATCCACTTGTCACACAGGATTATGCAAAATGGTAACCCAACCCAACCTAGTATCCAACCGCTATACACCCCAATATATCCTGCCACCACACACCAGGGGATTACTAGATCAACCCTCCATCCGCTACACACCTCTTTAGCAGTCACGCTACTCAAAGTCCATTTAGTGGTTGAGCCACTGATCCACGTGATTAAATCATAATATCCACGATGTGACTCAAGGTCATCATCAATCCATGATGAGGCACGAAGCCAACATCAATCCATGATGTAGCTCAAGGCTAACATCAAACCACGTACATAAATGTACACCCTTTCTTTCATTAAACATATATATATTTCGATCCCCATGCACATACAATATATATGATGAAATGACAATATAATCGTTATGAGCATATCAGTCATGCATACATAATATGCTTATCAAGTTAAACAAATATCCATCCAAAATTTTAATATGAGAAAATTACTAACCTAGTTACCATGTAACATCCTAAAATTTGAAGTATTTATTTGATGCATGTTTTAGTGCTTAACTTGTGTATAGTAAAATTTTTCATGTTTAGTATAGTCTTGAGAAGAGTTGAGAACTATTCAGAATTAGAATAAATTCTAGTAAGGAGTATTTAATTGAAGTGGATCAAGTGATTTTGAGGTTTAAGTAAATTTAAGTGTCCAAAATTAACATAAGATGAGTAATTGGCAAAGTGGTGTTGGCGCATGAGTAATTGCATGAGGGGAGATGTTCGAATCCCTTGGATAGCAATTAGATGATTTTATTTTTTGCACTTGTATGGCAAGTGTCGGTCAAGCAATACTTATGGTAAGGATAGACTTTTTCATTTATGGAAAGTAGACTAAAGGAAAAAGGTAAGTACTAACTTAAGGTATGGAATCAAGAAGTTTTGGTATGATAAGGGGACATAAGGCTTGGATTAAGGGAAGATGTTTTGGAAACTTTTTAATGGCCTATTGACCATGTATTTGGACGGTTTTTGGGGCTAGGGAGGTTGGCCAAATTTTTGTTAGTAGCTTGATAGGGATTAGTAGCTAGTTTGGTCAATTTCTTTAGCAACATGAGCATTTTTTTCATTCTCTCCAAAACCCTTTTCTCTAGCCGAATGTACTTGCAACCATTGGCAAATTTTTGGTTGTTTGGCCATTTCTTTTTGACCAATTAGTATCATTTTCTTCTTTTTCTCTTTTGTTCCGAAACCATGCAACATTGAAGAAACCTAATTCATTCTTTTTTTCTTTCTTTTGGCCGAATATACACCAACTTCAAGACCCATTTCTTTGTTCATCTTTCATCCTTGGAAAATAGATACATAAACTCTCTCTCTATTCTTTTCATTCTTTCATTCTTTTTGAAAAGACTCTCAAATATCATCATCTCTCTCATTCTTCATTATGGCCGAATTTTGATGGTAAAACCTTAGCCGAATCATTCTTTTCTTTTATTTTAATCTTTTCTCCTTCAAACAAATTCTTCTTTCTTTGTAGTTGTATAGTGGAGTGCCGATTTCTTTTCTACATCTTAAGGGATTATAGCTATTATAGATCGGGTGAAAAAGGAGATTTCATCAGTCAAGGTAAAGGATTTTCAAGGTAAACCGATTACACTTTCAAGTCTTTAGTTTTAAGATTTTTGATAGTTTATTGTTAGGACTAATGTTTCTTTGTCTTTGAAGACAATCAAAATAGGGACGAAAAGGGCAGTATATAGTTTACGAAAGAGGGGTGGTTCTATTAATCCCCCTAAGTTTAAGAGAAGGATTATTTCAGAATCCGAGATTTTCCACCGGGTTGTGGACCTTCATTCAGCGAAAATCAAATATTCGAAGCCGTATGTACTCCCGAACCGCTGTTTACTCGGGGTATAGAACCTTTGGTTGGAGAGAAATCACAAATAGTGGTTATTCGAGATTCCGAGGAAGGAGATTTAGATCGTTCAATATTAGAATAGTTAATATCAAATTTTAGTGTTCTAATCTTTCGTAATATGTGTTTAGATATCGACGAGCGTGAGAGTGTAGTTCTCACCATAATCAGGTATGTAATCTCACACTATATCTCATGGGTTAGATGACTATACAATGGTTAAAGTTGGATTAAAAATCACAATGTTGGTGAAATCGGAAAATATGACATTATTGACACTTAGTGTTAAAATCTCAAAATCGGTAGTAAGATCGTGAAATTTTGAAAATTGCCTTTAATGGTTAAAACGATAATAAGTGATAAATTTGGGCCATATGTGATATTTGATAAATTTGGGCCATATGTGTTATTTGGAAAATTTAGGCCATATGTGATATTTGGAAAATTTGGGCCATATGTGATATTTGGAAAATTTATATGTGTTATTTGGAAAATGTGATATTTGGAAAATTTGGGCCATATGTGTTATTTGGAAAATTTGGGCCATATGTGTTATTTGGCAAATTTGGGCCATATGTGATAGTTGAAAATTTTGGGCCATATGTTTTATTTGGAAAATTTGGGCCATATGTGTTATTTGGCAAATTTGGGCCATATGTGATATTTGATAAATTTGGGCCATATGTGTTATTTGGCAAATTTGGGCCATATGTGTTATTTGACAAATTAGGCCATATGTGATAATTGAGAATCTGGGCCACATGTGATAATCGATAAATGGGCCTTAAGTGAAAATTTATAATTGGGCCATTTATGATAATGGATAAATAGGCTATATGTGAAATGTGTTTTAATGGGCCAAAATTCATAAATTATGATATGGTTTTCTTTACAAATATTTTGTAATGCATAAACATGATTGCATGGGTTGGGATCAATGATGAAGAGAAGAAAGCCTTAATGCCAGAATTCTAGATAGGTGACTCTGTCACAATGGCAGTTGTTCAAATCTAGAACGGTGGTTTTACCACAATTATTTAAATGGCGTTGCCACAAATATGATATTGGGCTTAAAGCCTACTTGATTGATGATGGCGGGGTGGGTGACTAAAGCTCCCCAGGTGTCTTTGGTTGGAGTGCACTGGGTGTGTAGCGGATGGAAATCTAGGTTTGGTTATGGGAATTGCATATCATTTGCATTATTATTTTAAATACTAAATTATTATATTTTGAAATGGGCTTAGGCCCAAATAAATGTTTAAATGGTCTTGGCCCAAGGACTATGGTAAGTGAGTTGCACATGCGAGTTCTAAGTAACTCATCCCATTTTTTACCCTCTCGGTAATAACAATTGATGGAGACTTGGTTGGAGATGACTTCGTGGGTGGCTATACTACAAATGGTGGTTCATAAAACTTTGAGACTTCTTTTATAATTTCTATTAAGTATTATTAATGGCGATGTAATAAGGCCTTTTTAATTATGGATTTTATTGTGTGGATGGATTTATTTATGTTTGAGTTTATTTAAGTTGGATTGATTTTGTTTTTAGTAAATGATTTTCTATAACTCTCGCTTCAAATAAAAGTTTTTCTTATCTAGAAACTTAGAAAATTCTTTTAAAACTTTTTGATGAAATATTTCGATTTAATAAATCTAAAGTTTTTATCGATTACTACTTTATATATATCAAACGACAAATTCTTGTGTTTTAAATCAAGCATTTCAAATAAACCTCGATTTTTCGATAAAGTAATATTCTTAATCGTTTTGCAATTTGATTTTTACTTCGTTAAATGTTTTGAATGTTCGTTAAAATTGTGCGGCATGCCGAAATTTGGGCTTAATACATAGGTAGGGTTTGGGGTGTTACATTTTATGGTATCAGAGCCCAGTTTCAAAACTCGACTGTGGTTTGGGTTCAACAATGATTTTTGTTTAAAAACCACTTAAATTCTAGACTTTATGTTTTAAAGGTAGTATGGCACCATGAGCATCCGACACCAAGTCAAGTAAGTATGTTCAGTAAGCATTTGTTTATTTTTGTGATGAGACCTAAGGAACACTCTAGAACTTCTAGTTTTAGGTGTTGAAAACGATAGAGATTGAGACTATAGGATGAAGCGAAAATAACTCTTTCTCTTATATCTCATAAAATATCGTTAATAAACACCGAAATAATATTCTGATTCATAAAACTTATAATCAGATTAAAGCGAATTAGTCAATATGAGCTCTAGAAGACGTGGTCATGGATGCGGTAGACATGGCCGTGCTAGAGGTCGAGGTGCTGCGTCTGAAGCACCAAGTCATATACCAGAAAGGGATGCACCTGCGTCATTTGAGAGCGAAGCTGGATCTCATGATCATGCGAATGGGGATAATGCTTTGACTCAAGCAATGTTGCGAGTCTTAGAAAGAGTAGCTGGAGCCAGAACTGGGCCAGTAATTCACGGATCAATATCGGAACAACTCAAGTCTTGTGGTGAAGAAGTTTTTAGAGGTGTCTCTGGTGTAGCCCCGAATGTGGCAGAATATTGGCTTGAGGCTGTAGAATGAATTATGGATGATTTGGAATGCATCGTCGAGCAGAAACTGAGAGGAGCCGTGTCTTTGTTAAGAGACGAGGCGTATCAATAGTGGCTTACTGTTCGAGAAGGCACCGAGGCTGCATTGGTTAATTGGGATTTCTTTAAAGCTACTTTCCAAGGGAAGTACGTCGGGACAAGTTATGTAGATGCGGAGGAAGGAATTCTGAATTTGGTTCAAGGAAGTAAGATCATGGCGACTTACGAGGCGAAATTTCTTCATTTGAGTCGTTATGCTCGTATTATAGTGCGAGACTAATCATGAGCACCGTATGCTTTGAGGATGGATGAATGATGAGTTCTGGTCTTGATAGCCCCACAACAAGTGCGGACTTTTACCTCGCTAGTAGAAAGCTAAGATAGTGAAGAGGCTAAGATTTGAGCATGAATCGGGAAAAAGTAAGAGGCAAGAGGATTTTAAGTATTCGGTTCTTCTAAAGGTTTCAAAAGAGGCCACGAATGATGAGGCGCTTCAAGTTAGGGCATCTGTGACTACCAATCGATTCGAGAATGTGTCGATTGTGGTAGATGACATCTAGAGAATGTTGGAGGAAAAGCTGGATCTGTTTTAAATGTGGATCTAAGGATCATCGGTTTAAGAATTGTCCTCCACAATTTGAAATGACTCAAGAAGCTTGTAACCCTGAGGCTCAGCCAACTAGAGGTACTTAGCAGCCACCAAGAGGTTGTAGATCGGGTCATGGTGGTAATGGTAATGGACGTGGACAAGGTGCACCGGGTCGAGGTAATGGTGTTAAAGGTAACACGGAGGCAAGACAGCCAGGATTGGTCTATGCTGTCAGGCATCGTGAGGATGGTGATGCACCTGATGTGATAAGTGGTACATTCTTCATCTCTGATGTACCTGTTACTGCTTTGATAGATATCGAATCTACCCACTCGTATGTTGCTAGTGCTATATCTGTAAACCTAAGCATTAGATCTGAGATTACCGATAGAGAGATGACGGTAATTAGTCCTTTAGAACAGTCGATAATAGTGAATAAATTATTCATAAATGTGCCCTTAGAGATTCAAAGAGAGGTATTTCTAGCAGACTTGATGGAATTACCTTTCAGTGAGTTTGATCTTATTTTAGGCATAGATTGGTTGGTGAAGCATCGGGCACAACTGGATTGTGCCGAAAAGTGGATGTCAATTAGGACTGTGGATGATAAGGAGATAATAATGATAGGCGAGCAAAGAAACTTTTTGGCAAATGTGGTATCTGCTTTGAAGGCAGAAAAGTTGGTGCGGAAAGGGAATAGAGCATTCCTAGCATTCATCAGTGCTTTGGATGCCAAAGATTTATCGGTAGAAGGTGTAAGAACGGTGAAAAAATTTCTAGATGTCTTTCCCGAAGAACTTTCGGGTCTACCTCCAGATCGGGAAGTAGAATTTGGCATTGAGCATTTACCCGAAACTTCTCCAATGTCCATTGCTCCTTATAGAATGGCACCGAAGGAGTTAGCAGAGCTTAAAGCTCAAATTCAAGAACTGTTAGATCGGGGATTTATTCGACCAAGTGTGTCTCCGTGGGGGGCACTGATTTTGTTCGTCAAGAAGAAGGATGGGTCGATGCATATGTGCATTGATTATAGCTAGTTGATTAAATTGACGATCAAGAATAGGTATCCATTACCGAGAATCGATGACCTGTTTGATCAATTAAGAGGAGCTTCAGTCTTTTCCAAGATTGATTTGAGATCGGGTTATCATCAACTCAAGGTGAAGAAGGCAGATATTCATAAGATGGCATTTCGAACTCACTATGGACATTATGAGTTTTTAGTGATGCCGTTTGGTTTGACTAATGCACCAGCTGCATTTATGACATGATGAATCTAGTCTTTCAGCCCTACTTAGACCAGTTCGTAGTAGTGTTCATAGATGACATCTTGGTATATTCGAGGAATGAAGAAGAGCATGACTTGCATTTGAGCACTGTGTTACAAATTTTGCGAGATAAGCAACTTTATGCCAAATTCAGTAAGTGTGAAATTTGGTTGAAGGAAGTGACTTTCTTAGGTCATGTAGTGTCAGCCGAAGGAATAAGAGTTGATCCTCGAAAGATAGAGGCTGTGTTGGATTGGAAACCGCCAAAGTCAGTAGCTGAGATCCGAAGTTTCTTGGGTTTGGCTGGTCATTATAGACGATTTATTGAGGGGTTTTCATTGATTGCTGCATCCCTAACTAAGTTGTTACGGAAGGAAGTACCGTATGTATGGACCGATAAACAATAAAAAAGTTTTGAGAAATTGAAGAAGATTCTAACGAAGCACCAGTACTGATTCAACCAAAGGCCAGAAAAGAGTTTACTATTTACTGTGATGCGTCACACACGGGATTAGGATGTGTACTGATGCAAAGTGGAAAAGTGGTAGCTTATGCTTCTCAATAGTTGAGGCCGCACGAAGTCAATTATCCTACTCATGATTTGGAGTTGGCTGGTAGTGTTTGCATTAAAGATTTGGAGGCATTATCTATACGGTGAGAAGTCAATCATTTACATGGACCATAAGAGTCTTAAGTATCTCCTTACCCAAAAGGAGTTGAATTTAAGACAACGGAGATGGGTGGAGTTGTTAAAGGATTATGATTTCTCAATCGAGTATCATCCTGGAAAAGGCTAACGTTGTGGCAGACGTGTTGAGTTGAAAGGTTGTATCGGAGTTAAGAGCAATGTTTACTCATCTCAGTTTGTATGAGGATGGCAGTTTGTTAGCGGAACTTTAAGTAAAGCCTCTATGGTTGGAACAAATCAAGGAAAAGCAATTATCTGATGAAAAGTTGGGTCCTTTAATACAACAATCTGAAAGTAGTGTAATAGGAGATTTTGGTTTGAACAAAGAAGGTGTACTATGTTTTCGTGGAAGGGTTTGTATGCCCGAGGATTTGGATTTGAGGCAAATGATTCTTCTAGAGGTGCATAGTAGCCCTTATGCTATGTATCCCGGAGGAAATAAGATGTATCGGGATCTCCGTGAATAGTATTGGTGCCCAAATTTAAAACGGAAAGTTATTGATTTTGTGGGAAAGTGTTTGACTTGTCAACAAGTAAAGGCGGAACATCAATTACCGTCGGGATTGTTGCAACCAGTAAAGATTCCATTATGGAAATGGGAGTGGATAACGATGGATTTTGTTAGTGGGTTACCCTTAACACCTACTAAGAAAGATTCTGTCTGGGTGGTAGTATATTGATTAACGAAGATTGCTCATTTTTTACCAGTTCGTACGGATTACTCATTGCAAAAGTTGGCTAAACTGTATGTGTCTGAAATCGTGAGGTTGCATGGGGTACCAGTGTCTATCATATTGGACAGGGATCCTCGGTTTACATCACAGTTTTGGAAAGCTTTGCATGAGGCTCTAGGTACAAAGTTAAACTTTAGTACAGCTTTTCACCCTCAGTCAGATGGTCAGTCGGAAAGAGTAATCCAGATTTTGGAAGACATGTTAAGAGGTTGTGTGATTGATTTTAGAGGGAGTTGGGAAGATTTTCTACCGTTGGCAGAGTTTATGTATAACAATAGTTATCAATCCAGTATTCAGATGGCACCCTATGAAGTGTTATATGGTCGTAGGTGTCGTACTTCTACTTGTTGGACTGAATTAGGGGAACGACAGTTGTTGGGTCCTGAACTGATAATTGAGACGGAAGAAAAGGTAAAAGTTATTCGAGCGCGATTAAAGGAAGCCTCGGATAGACAAAAGTCGTACACAGATCTGAAGCGTAAAGATATTGAGTTTGCGGTGAGAGATCGGGTCTTTTTGAAAGTTTCACCGTGGAAAAAGATTTTCAGATTTGGAAGGAATGGCAAGTTGAGCCCTAGGTTTATTGGGCCGTATAGTGTGTTGAAGTGTGTAGGACCAGTAGCCTATCAACTTGAGTTACCTCTAGAATTGAGTCAAATTCATAGTGTTTTCCATGTTTCTATGTTGAGACGCTATAGATCGGATCCATCGCATAAATCTTGGTAGAAGAAGTGGAATTAAGGCCGTTTGTCTTTGAGGAGGAACCAAGGAAATTTTAGATCGAGATGTTAAAGTGCTAAGAAAGAAGACTGCACCATTGGTCAAAGTTTTATGGCGTAATCACGGAGTGGAGGAAGCTACGTGGGAGCTGAGGATGCAATTCGGCAACAATATCCTCATCTCTTTTAGCTGTAAATTTCGAGGACGAAATTTTCTTTAAGGAGGGTAGAAGCGTAACATCCTAAAATTTGAAGTATTTATTTGATGCATGTTTTAGTGCTTAACTTGTGTATAGTAAAATTTTTCATGTTTAGTATAGTCTTGAGAAGACTTGAGAACTATTCGGAATTAGAATAAATTCTATTAAGGAGTATTTAATTGAAGTGGATCAAGTGATTTTGAGGTTTAAGTAAATTTAAGTGTAAAATTAACATAAGATGAGTAATTGGCAAGGTGGTGTTGGCGCATGAGTAATTGCATGAGGGGAGATGTTCGAATCCCTTGGATAGTAATTAGATGATTTTTATTTTTGCACTTGTATGGCCAGTGTCGGTCAAGCAATACTTATGGTAAGGATGGACTTTCTCATTTATGGAAAGTAGATTAAGGGAATAAGGTAAGTACTAACTTAAGGTATGGAATCAAGAAGTTTTGGTATGATAAGGGGACATAAGGCTTGGATTAAGGGAAGATGTTTTGGAAACTTTTTAATGGCCTATTGTCCATGTATTTGGACAGTTTTGGGGCTAGGGAGGTTGGCCTAATTTTTGTTAGTAGCTTGATAGGGATTAGTAGCTAGTTTGGTCAATTTCTTTAGCAACATGAGCATTTTTTTAATTCTCTCCAAAACCCTTTTCTCTAGCCGAATGTACTTGTAACCATTGGCAAATTTTTGGTTGTTTGGCCATTTCTTTTTGACCAATTAGTATCATTTTCTTCTTTTCCTCTTTTGTACCGAAACCATGCAACTTTGAAGAAACCTAATTCATTCTCTTTTTCTTTCTTTTGGCCGAATATACACCAACTTCAAGACCCATTTCTTTGTTCATCTTTCATCCTTGGAAAATAGATACATAAACTCTCTCTCTATTCTTTTCATTCTTTCATTCTTTTTGAAAAGACTCTCAAATATCATCCTCTCTCTCATTGTTCATTATGGCCGAATATTGATGGTAAAACCTTAGCCGAATCATTCTTTTCTTTTATTTTAATTTTTTCTCCTTCAAACAAATTCTTCTTTTTTTGTAGTGGTATAGTGGAGTGCCGCTTCTTTCTACATCTTGAGTGATTATAGCTATTATAGATCGGATGAAAAGGAGATTTCATCACCAAGGTAAAGGATTTTAAGGTAAACCGATTACACTTTCAAGTCTTTAGTTTTAAGATTTTCGATAGTTTATTGTTAGAACTAATGTTTCTTTGTCTTTGAAGACAATCAAAATAGGGACGAAAGGGCAGTATATAGTTTACAAAAGAGGGGTGGTTCTATTAATCCCCCTAAGTTTAAGAGAAGGACTATTTCGGGAATTCAAGATTTTCCACTGGGTTGTGGACCTTCATCCGGTGAAAATCAAATATTCGAAGTCGTACGTACTCTCGAACCACTGTTTACTCGGGGTATAGAACCTTTGGTTGGAGAGAAATCGCAAATAGTGGTTATTCGAGATTCCGAGGGTAAGATTTAGATCGTTCAATATTAGAATAGTTAATATCAAATTTTAGTGTTCTAATCTTTCGTAATACATGTTTAGATATCGACGAGCGGGAGAGTGTAGTTCTCACCATAATCAGGTGTGTAATCTCACACTATATCTCATGGGTTAGATGAATATACAATGGTTAAAGTTGGATTAAAAATCGCAAAGTTGGTGAAATTGAAAAATATGACATTATTGACACTTAGTGTTAAAATCTTGAAATCGGTAGTAAGATCGTGAAATTTTGAAAATCGCCCTTAATGGTTAAAATGATAATAAGTGATAAATTTGGGCCATATGTGATATTTGATCAATTTGGGCCATATGTGTTATTTGGCAAATTTGGGCCATATTTGTTATTTGGCAAATTGGGCCATATGTGATATTTGGAAAATTTGGGCCATATGTGTTATTTGGCAAATTTGGGCCATATGTGTTATTTGGCAAATTTGGGCCATATGTGATATTTGGAAAATTTGGGCCATATGTGTTGTAACATCCTAAAATGGGGGGTTATTTGTGGTTAAATTATTTGGCTTGTGATTGGATCGCTGTGGTGTTATTTGTGGTGTAATAGGACTTAATTGTGAACTTTGAGTAGGCTCGGAATGGTAGAAAATTCGTTTGTAAGCTTTAGAGATAGGGAGCCTTAGTATGTAGGGGTTACAAATTAAATGAGGAGAAATTAGACACTAAAAAGGCCTTGGAAAAGTGGCAAAAGGAAGGCCACTTAGGAGCTGGAGTTGACGCCACAAGAGGAGCAAGGGGAGCCTAGGTTCGAGTTGCGAAATTCCCCTTTTTGCTCTTTGTTTTGACTGACAAGAGAGAGAGAGAGAGTGTTCAATTTAAACACTTCAGATAATATGGATAATAGGGATATTATTATCTTTAGTTGGATTTTATTTGATTAAATCTAAAAAGGGTGGCAAAGAGAAAAAGAAGGAATTTAACTTATTCAAATTCTTTTGGATTATGTCAAATTATTGGCCAAGAGTGATTCAAGGAAGTGGCCAAATTTTGGACTCCTTGTTGAGGAGGAGTGGATGGCAAGGACTAGTTGAAGGAGGGGAGTGCCGAATTTTCTTTAGGCATACTCTCCATCTTTTTGTTTTTCTTTTCCTCCAAATTGCAAGTAGCCGAAATTCCCAAACTCTTCCATCTTTGAATTTCTTTTTTTTTCTCTCAATCTCTTAAAACCGAAAACCATTCTCCTCTTCTTAGACCTTGGCCGAATCCTCTACACCCTCACCTCTAATCTATTTCTTTCCTTTCTTCTCAAAATCGAAACTCTATCTCCCTTTTCCCATTATTTTCTTTCTCTCTAACCGAATCTACTCCCCATCTTGGTGATCGAAATTTCCTTTCCTCCTATTAAACTCATTTTGGCCGAATAATAGAGTGGTGTTGATCTCCTTGGGTTTGTTTTTTTTCAATCGTTGGAAAAGGTAAGTGTTGGTTGCCGAATGCCTATTTCTTTCTCTCTCTGTTCTCTGTCGACTTTTACAAAGGTAAGAGTCGATTGCGGCATTTGTTTGGAAGTATGATAATCACTTGTTGGAACCAATGTGTTGTAGGATCTCCGGGACTTGGAAGCAATCAAGCGTAGCCTTCTTTCTCGGTTGATCGATTGGTAAGTGGTGGTAAGGACTTGATTTAGTAATCTTTTTCTTTTAGGTATTCGTTAAGCCGAAGGCTTGTGAGGCTAACTATTTTGCATCTTAAGGTATGGCCGATTGACAGAGGTGAACCATCGTTTGGCTCGGGATTTGGTAGGGAATCGAATTATTTGTAAGGTAAGGGTGGAGCGTTAACCCTTTGGATTTATGTGGTTTAGCCGAATAGGCCATGTCACTAACTTTCATGTATGGCCGAATATATGGGCAAGGAAGTCTAGTGTGGCCGATTAATTCTTCGGGATTTAGGGCTACTGATAGTAACAAGTGTGTACATACACACTTCATAACTCGTAACTGTGCTAAATGCATTATGTATGCTAATCTGAATTAATGTAGATTGGGATTTAATACCATCATGGTATAAGCAAGGAATCAGGTAAGTCCTTGTTGTTATGAGTTTACTTAATGATGCTTTTGGGAAGCATGACATATTTGGTATGTTGTTAAATAAACATGTGGGCATGATTCCTGTTATATGCATATCATTGATTGATGCGGGTTGTATGAGAGGAGGGGGAAGTAATATTCGTGTCGACGGACACCAGTGGTTTAGTACCACATTTCATGACTACGGTTACCAGAGGTTTGGCACCTCATAGCATCTCGTCCCCGTGGCTTAGCACCACAGTGGGTTGGCCCCACAGATGATATTATGGGATTGACGCCAGTGATTTGGTATCACACGTGGGTTGGGCCCACACTTATATATGTGACTTTGAGTCACCAGTGGTTTGGTACCACAATATTGATGGATATCGTGACTTTAAGTCACCAGTGGTTTGGCACCACCAGTGGTTTGGTACCACACGGGGTAGAAAAAGGTGTTTTGGATGGTTAGGTTGGGTGCATGTTAAACTTAATTGTGATTTGTGTGTATGATGTTGCATTAAACCGGGAAAAGGGTTACACACTGAGTCTTGGTGACTCACCTTTTCCTTTAACATTTTTTCAGGTGACTTGTAGATCGCGGATGAGGAGCCGGATGGACTCGAGGTGGCCATGCAGAGAGAAATAGGGATTAAATGGATTTTGAATTATTTTATTTTATTTCGATATTATTTGTTCAGTTGTAATAAGGCCTCCTAAGATTTTATTTTATTATTTTACATGTTTGGATGAATTATTTAAACTGTTTAATAACTTCAAAATGATTACACAAATTTTCTTAAAATCAAATGAAAAAAAATGTTTTCTGTGCCATCGGGTACATCTGGAATCGGTAACAATCTGACCCAATATGTTTTTAAACGAACTAAGTATTGTTTTCTTTATATATCTCAACTATTTTTTTTTAAAAAACAAGACAATATCTTTTACCTTAAATTAAATCGGCTAAACAAGGGTTTCCAAAATGTTTTCTCTGTAACATACCAAATTCGGTCATAACGTTTGGGCGGGTTTGGGGTGTTGCAAAATTGGTATCAGAGCCCAGTTCAAAGCTTGGCTGTGGGGGCCCAAGGCCCAAAATGTTTTGGTAGGCCTTTTAGAAATAATTTTTGGTTTTGAACAGCATGGCACCGAGTCTCCGGCACCAATCCACCCGTAAGTACTTGACTTACAGATGGATTATTATTTGTATAAGGGTAGGTATGGAATGTAGTTAGTATGATAAGTGTTAAAACCCTAGGACTAGTTTACTCCAACAAATCACATAAGACTTTAAATGCCTAATTAAACAACCCTATGATCAAGTTGCCGAGTTAGGGTGTGGTAACCTGTCATGCATGTCTAGGATTGGATCCGAAGAGTTTGGTACTTAGCAGTCCTTGTGACTCACCTCCTCTTCGTAGGAATCCTACCTGGTGAGTAGCTTCGGTTCACCCTAATCAAGAGGACTCGGTCATAGGCTAAACACAATAAATAAAACCCGAAAGGGATTAGCCATGTTTTATGAAAACTCTAAGTGTTAAAAATCATTACTATACTCCATTAAGTAACAAAAATTTATTTCTGAAAAATTTTCAAAATATTTTCAATCTACCAAAATTACCAAAATACCCCTAGTGGCAAAATTACGAAAATGCCCTTGGTTTCTAAAATTCCAGTACTACCCCGATTTCAATAAAATTCTTTTACTTTGCAAAAGTATCCAAAATTCTGTATTTCAAAATAATACCCTGACTATGGAAATTTACAAAATTACCCCTGATTGACAAAATTACCAAAATACCCCTGGTTTTCAAAAATTCTGCCATACCTTTAAATGGAAAATTTTTCAAAATACTCTTCAGTTTTAGGAATTACAAGATGTTTTCATTTACCAAAGTTTTAAAATTTTTTTCTGGTTTATTACAAAAATACCCCTGTAGAAAAATGACGAAAATACCCCTGAGGATAGAAACGGATAGAAATGCCCGAAAGAATAAGTGTGTAGGAAAGGTATTAGAGAATGGATGTGCTTTCTTGTGTGAACTAGGATAGAAGACTTAAAACTTTGATTGATCGAAAGAATCTCTAATAAACTCTCTCCATAAAATTTTTTTCGCGGATAACCAAGTGAAACAAGTACTAATCCATAAAAATTTCTTAATCAGATTAAAGCGCAATAGTTAAGAATGAGCTCTAGAGGACGTGGCCATCGTGGACACGGTAGGGGCAGGATGACCGTGTCAGAACTCGTGAGGTTGGGACAAGGGTCTGAGAATGAGGTACCACTGCCACCACCACCTCCAACTTTTGGAGCTGAGGATCAAGATCAGACGGGAGGTGAGGCAGTATCGCAAGCTGTGTTGTGAGTTCTTGAGATGGTGGCTGGGGCAAGTGGTGGTATGGGAGCTCAAAAATCTATACCCGAGTGACTCTGATCCAATGGGGCTAAGGTATTTCGGGGAGTATCGGGTGTGGCACCCAGTGCGGCGGAATACTGGTTGGAATCGACTGAGAGGATCATGGATGATCTTGATCTGACGAATGAGGAGAAGCTGAAAGGAGCAGTGTCGCTTCTAAAGGATGAGTCATATCAGTGGTGGCTCACGGTTCGAGATGGTACTACGGTAGATGACCTTACTTGGGAGTATTTCAAAGCTGCTTATCAGAAGAAGTATGTGGGCACTAGCTACATTGATGCTCATAGGAAAGCCTTTCTAGGGTTGGTACAAGGAAATAAGTCAGTGTCAGAGTATAAAGCGAAATTCTTGAGGCTGAGTCGCTATGCTCGGGGAATTGTGTCAACGGAGCATGAGCGTTGTGTCCGCTTTGAAGACGGACTGAGGGATGATTTAAGGTTGCTGATTGCTCCACAGCAGGAGCGTGAGTTTGCTGTCTTGGTGGAAAAGGCTAAGGTAGCCGAAGCGGTCAAGGAGTCCGTGAGACAGAATTACGATAGGAACAAGCAAAAAGAGGCTTTAGATCGTCCGGATCGGGTAGTAATGCAAAAAAAGGGCTCGGTAGAGTGGGCCGAATCAGGCAGGAAGGCCCATGGCTACTAATCGAGACCGATTCGATTATAATCATTGTGGGAAATCACATTGGGGAGGATGTTGGACCGGTGAAAGGGGATGCTTTGAATGTGGATCTTTAGATCACCGTGTAAGGGATTGTCCTCAAAATTAGCTAAGAACCAGCCAGAGGGTCAAACCGTGCTCAGGCTAGAAATGTAGGACCACCACAGAGGGGTCGTGGTAATGGTAGAGGAGGCAATGGTTCTAATCGAGGTCGCGGAACTCCGGGAAGAGGGGTAGGCAACACAGAAGCAAGGCAGCCTGGTTTAGTCTATGCAGCAAGGCGTCGAGAAGAGGGTGACGCACCGACGTCATAACCAGTACATTCCTAATTTTTAGTCTTCCATATGTTGCATTAATTGATGTGGGTTCAACGCATTCATACGTTACTAGTAGTGTGGTAGAGACCATGAACATAGACTTTAAGACTACTTCTAGGGAGATGACAGTAATTAACCCTCTAGGTCACTCTGTACTTGTAAACAAGCTATATAGAGATGTACCCCTGGAACTCCAAGGGGTAGAGTTTGTGGCTGATCTGATGGAATTGCCATTTAGGGAGTTTGATCTAATTCTTGGAATGGACTGGTTGGTTAAGCATCAGGCAAGGTTGGATTGCGCTGCTAAGCGCATGGTTCTAAAGATGGCTGAGGGTGATGAAGTGGTCATGATAGGTAATAGAAGGATTACCTATCCAATGTGGTGTCTGCGTTGAAGGCGGAGAAGATGGTCAGGAAAGGGTGTGAGGCATTTTTGGTTCAAATATGTGCCTTGGAGGCTAAGGAGTCAGTAGTTGAGAAGGTCCAAACGATAGGGGAATTCGCTGATGTGTTTCCAGAAGAACTTTTGGGTCTGCCTCCTGATCGGGAAGTTAAATTCGGTATAGACTTATTGCCCGGAATGGCGCCTGTGTCTATAGCACCCTACCAAATGGCACCAAAGGAATTGGTGGAGCTGAAGGATCAAATTCAAGAGCTCTTGGACCGAGGGTTTATCCGACCAAGTATATCTCCGTGGGGAGCACCTGTGCTATTTGTCAAGAAGAAAGACAGGTCAATGCGATGTGTATCGACTACCGTCAGCTAAACAAGTTAACGATCAAGAACAAGTATCCGTTGCCCCGGATTGATGACTTGTTTGATCAATTGAAGGGTGCATCGGTATTCTCAAAGATAGACCTTAGGTCGGGTTATCATCAACTTAAGGTGAAGGAGGTTGATGTTCACAAGACGGCGTTCCGTACTCGGTATGGGCATTACGAGTTTCTAGTGATGCCATTTGGGTTGACCAACGCACCTGCAGCATTCATGGACTTAATGAATAGGGTGTTTCAGCAGTACTTGGATCAATTTGTCATGGTGTTTATAGACGACATATTGGTTTATTCA
Source organism: Gossypium rotundifolium (assembly GCA_025506655.1). Lineage (NCBI taxonomy): Eukaryota > Viridiplantae > Streptophyta > Magnoliopsida > Malvales > Malvaceae > Gossypium > Gossypium rotundifolium. Next base: position 151,996,817 of record CP106733.1, on the reverse strand, counting down.
AAGACGGAGGAGGAGCATGACATGCATTTGCATATAGTTCTACAAATACTAAGGGAGAAGCAGTTATATGCCAAATTCAGTAAGTGTGAATTTTGGCTTAGGGAGGTGGCTTTCTTAGGTCACGTGGTGTCAGCGGAAGGGATTAGAGTGGAGCCTCGCAAGGTTGAAGCGGTATTGGAGTGGAAACCGCCTAAGTCAGTGACAAAAATTTGAAGTTTTTTGGGTCTGGCAGGGTACTATCAAAATTTGTGGAAGGGTTCTCTTTAATCGTAGCCCCACTAACTAAGTTATTAAGAAAAGGAGTTCCATTTGTATGGTCGAGAAGCAGCAGGAAAGTTTTGATAAGCTACGAAGATTCTAACGGAAGCCCGGTTACGAGTGCATGACTGAGGCGGGGAAGTTGTTCTGATTTCTTGTGATCGTCCCATCTGGGTTGGGATGTGTGTTGATGCGGGAAGGGAAGGTAGTGGCTTATGCATCCCGTCAGCTAAGACCGCATGAGGTTAACTATCCAACTCACGACTTGGAATTAGCAGCAGTGGTCTTCGCTTTGAAGATATGGAGGCATTACTTGTATGGGGAAAAGTCGATAGTCTACACGGATCACAAATCTGAGGTATCTTTTAACTCAGAAGGATTTGAACTTAAGGCAGCGACGGTGGATTGAGCTATTGAAGGACTACGACTGTTCAATTGAGTACCATCCGGGCAAAGCTAACGTGGTGGCTGACGCGTTAAGTCGGAAGGTCGTGGCGGACTTAAGGGCAATGTTTGCTCATTTGAGTCTATATGACGATGGAAGTCTTTTGGCGAAGCTGCAAGTTAAGCCGACTTGGATTGTGGAGATTAAGGAAAAATAATTAGTAGATGAAAGTTTGAATGCACGGAGATTGCAAGTTCAAAATGGTGGTTTAGAAGGGTATAGCTTGTCCGATTATGGAGTATTATGCTTTCAAGGGTGAGCTTGTATGCCAAAAGATGTGGAATTGAGGCAGAAAATTCTTCGGGATGCACATAGCAGCCCATACGCTATGCATCCGAGAGGTAGCAAGATGTATGGGGATTTACAGAGACAGTTTTGGTAGCCTGGGTTGAAGCACAAGGTAACTGAATTTGTGGGAAGGTGTCTGACGTGTCAGCAGGTCAAGGCTGAACACCAGTTGCCATCAGGGTTACTTCAACCAGTGAAGATCCCTCAGTGGAAATGAGAGAGGATCACGATGGATTTTGTCAGTGGGCTACCCCTCACGTCTAGTAAAAAGAACTCGGTTTGGGTAATTGTGGATCGACTAACCAAGTCAGAACATTTCTTACCAGTAAGGGTAGATTATTCGCTTCAGAAATTAGTAAAGTTATATGTAGCTGGAATAGTTAGATTGCATGGTGTGCCAGTATCGATTATCTCGGATAGGGATCCGAGGTTTACGTTAAGGTTTTAGAGAGCTTTGCATCAGGCTTTAGGAACGAGATTGGACTTCAGCACATCTTTTCACCTGCAAACTGATGGACAATCGGAAAGAGTGATTCAGATCTTAGAAGATATGGTGAGGGGCTATATTCTAGATTTCGGTGGTAGTTGGGAAGAGTATCTACCGTTGGCAGAGTTCGCTTATAACAATAGTTATCAAACGAGCATTCAGATGGCACCATTCGAGGCACTGTATGGACGAAGTGCCGTACCCCTATGTGTTGGACGGAATTAAGTGAATGACATGTCTTGGGTCCAGAGTTGATAGCAGAGACTGAAGATAAAGTTAAGGTGATTCGGGCTCGTCTTAAGGAGGCATCAGATAGGCAGAAGTCTTATGCCGATCTCAAGCGCAAGGAAATGGAATATGAGGTAGGAGATAAGGTTTTTCTGAAGGTGTCGCCTTGGAAGAAGGTGTTGCGGTTTGGGCGAAAAGGGAAGCTAAGCCCTAGGTTTATTGGGCCATATACAGTGTTGAGGCGAGTGGGACCGGTAGCTTATCAGCTCGAGCTGTCGGCAGAGTTGAGACAGATCCATGACGTCTTTTATGTGTCGATGCTTAGATGATATCGGTCAGATCCATCACACGTTGTGCAGTTGAGGAAATTGAAGTAAACCCGGACATGTCTTTCGAGGAGGAACCAGTTCAGATCTTAGATCGGGACGTCAAAGTTCTACGTAGGAAGTCAGTACCATTGGTGAAAGTGCAATGGCGAAACCATGGTGTGGAGGAAGCTACGTAGGAACCCGAGGATGTGATGCAGCAGTAATACCCCTACCTCTTTTGATTAGGTAATTTTGAGGCCGAAATTATTTTAAGGGGGTAGAACTGTAACATCCTAAAATGGGGGGTTATTTGTGGTTAAATTATTTTGCTTGTGATTGGATCACTGTGATGTTATTTGTGGTGTAATAGGACTTAATTGTGAACTTTGAATAGGCTCGGAATGGTAGAAAATTCGTTTGTAAGCTTTAGAGATAGGGAGCCTTAGTATGTAGGGGTTACAAATTAAATGAGGAGAAATTAGACACTAAAAAGGCCTTGGAAAAGTGGCAAAAGGGAGGCCACTTAGGAGCTGGAGTTGACACCACAAGAGGAGCAAGGGGAGCCTAGGTTTGAGTTGTGAAATTCCCCTTTTTGCTCTTTATTTTGGACGGCAAGAGAGAGAGAGAGGAGTGTTCAATTTAAACACTTCAGGATAATATGGATAATAGGGATATTATTAGCTTTAGTTGGATTTTATTTGATTAAATCTAAAAAGGGTGGCAAAGAGAAAAAGAAGGAATTTAACTTATTCAAATTCTTTTGGATTATGTCAAATTATTGGCCAAGAGTGATTCAAGGAAGTGGCCAAATTTTGGACTCCTTGTTGAGGAGGAGTGGACGGCAAGGACTAGTTGAAGGGGGGGAGTGCCAAATTTTCTTTAAGCATACTCTCCATCTTTTTGTTTTTCTTTTCCTCCAAATTGCAAGTAGCCGAAATTCCCAAACTCTTCCATCTTTGAATTTCTTTTTTTTTCTCTCAATCTCTTAAAACCGAAAACCATTCTCCTCTTCTTAGACCTTGGCCGAATCCTCTACACCCTCACCTCCAATCTATTTCTTTCCTTTCTTCTCAAAACCGAAACTCTATCTCCCTTTTCCCATTATTTTCTTTCTCTCTAACCGAATCTATTCCCCATCTTGGTGACCGAAATTTCCTTTCCTCCTATTAAACTCATTTTCACCGAATAATAGAGTGGTGTTGATCTCCTTGGGTTTGTTTTTTTTCAATCGTTGGAAAAGGTAAGTGTTGGTTGCCGAATGCCTATTCTTTCTCTCTCTGTTCTCTGTCGACTTTTACAAAGGTAAGAGTCGATTGCGGCATTTGTTTGGAAGTATGATAATCACTTGTTGGAACCAATGTGTTGTAGGATCTCTGGGACTTGGAAGCAATCAAGCGTAGCCTTCTTTCTCAGTTGATCGGTTGGTAAGTGGTGGTAAGGACTTGATTTAGTAATCTTTTTCCTTTAGGTATTCGTTAAGCAGAAGGCTTGTGAGGCTAACTGTTTTGTGTCTTAAGGTGTGGCCGATTGTCAGAGGTGAACCATCGTTTGGCTCGGGATTTGGTAGGAAACCGAATCATTTGTAAGGTAAGGGTGGAGTGTTAACCCTTTGGATTTATGTGGTTTAGCCTAATAGGCCATGTCACTAACTTTCATGTATGGCCGAATATAGGGGCAAGGAAGTCTAGTGTGGCCAATTGATTCTTCGGGATTTAGGGCTACCGATAGTAACAGGTGTGTACATACACACTTCATAAGTCGTAACTGTGCTAAATGCATTATGTATGCTAATCTAAATTAATGTAGATTGGGATTTAATACCGTCATGGTATAAGCAAGGAATCAGGTAAGTCCTTGTTGTTATGAGTTTACTTAATGATGCTTTTGGGAAGCATGACATATTTGGTATGTTTTAAATAAACATGTGGGCATGATTCCTGTTATATGCATATCATTGATTGATGCGGGTTGTATGAGAGGAGGGGAAGTAATATTAGTGTCGACGGACACGGTGGTTTGGTACCACATTTCGTGACTACGGTCACCGAGGTTTGGCACCTCATAGCGTCTCGTCCCGTGGCTTAGCACCACAAAGGGGTTGGCCCCACATATGATATTATGGTATTGGCGCCATGATTTGGTATCACACGTGGGTTGGCCCCACACTTATATATGTGACTTGAGTCACGGTGGTTTAGTACCACAATATTGATGGATATTGTGACTTTAAGTCACCGATGGTTTGGCACCACCAAGGGTTTGGTACCACACGGGTAGAAAAAGGTGTTTTGGATGGTTAGGTTGGGTGCATGTTAAACTTAATTGTGATTTGTGTGTATGATGTTGCATTAAACCGGGAAAAGGGTTACACACTGAGTCTTGGTGACTCACCTTTTCCTTTAACATTTTTTCAGGTGACTCATAGATCGCGGATGAGGAGCCGGATGGACTCGAGGTGGCCATGCAGAGAGAAATAGGGATTAAATGGATTTTGAATTATTTTATTTTATTTCGGTATTATTTGTTCAGTTGTAATAAGGCCTCCTAAGATTTCATTTTATTATTTTACATGTTTGGATGAATTATTTAAACTGTTTAATAACTTCAAAATGATTACACAAATTTTCTTAAAATCAAACGAAAAAAATGTTTTACGTGCATCATGGTACATCTAGAATCGGTAACAATCTGACCCAATATGTTTTTAAACGAACTAAGTATTGTTTTCTTTATACATCTCAACTATTTTTTTAAAAAACAAGACAATATCTTTTACCTTAAATTAAATCGGCTAAACAAGGGTTTCCAAAATGTTTTCTCTGTAACATACCAAATTCGGTGGTAACGTTTGGGCCGGGTTTGGGGTGTTGCATGTGTTATTTGGAAAATTTGGGCCATATGTGTTATTTGGCAAATTTGGGCCATATGTGTTATTTGGCAAATTTGGGCCATATGTGTTATTTGACAAATTAGGCCATATGTGATAATTGAGAATTTGGGCCACATGTGATAATCGATAAATGGGCCTTAAGTGAAAATTTATAATTGGGCCATTTATGATAATGGATAAATGGGCTATATGTGAAATGTGTTTTAATGGGCCAAAATTCATAAATTATGATATGGTTTTCTTTACAAATATTTTGTAATGCATAAACATGATTGCATGGGTTGGGATCAATGATGAAGAGAAGAAAGGCTTAATGCCAGAATTCTAGATAGGTGACTCTGTCATAATGGCCGTTGCCCGAAATCTAGAACGGTGGTTTTACCACAATTATTTAAATGGCCGTTGCCACAAATATGATATTGGGCTTAAAGCCTACTTCGGTGTGATGGCGGGGTGGGTGACTAAAGCTCCCCATAGGTGTGCTGGTTGGGTACAGGGGTGTGTAGCGGATGGAAATCTAGGTTTGGTTATGGGAATTGCATATCATTTGCATTATTATTTTTAAATACTAAATTATTATATTTTGAAATGGGCTTAGGCCCAAATAAATGTTTAAATGGTCTTGGCCCAGTGGACTATGGTAAGTGAGTTGCACACTGAGTTCTAAGTAACTCATCCCATTTTTTTTTACCCCTCTCAGGTAATAACAATTGATGGAGAATTGGTTCGGAGATGACTTCATGGGGTGGCTATACTACAAATGGTGGTTCATAAAACTTTGAGACTTCTTTTATAATTTCTATTAAGTATTATTAATGGCGATGTAATAAGGCCTTTTTAATTATGGATTTTATTGTGTGGATGGATTTATTTATGTTTTAGTTTATTTATGTTGGATTGATTTTGTTTTTGTAAATGATTTTCTATAACTCTCATTTCAAATAAAAGTTTTTCTTATCTAGAAACTTAGAAAATTCTTTTAAAACTTTTGATGAAATATTCGATTTAATAAATCTAAAGTTTTTATCGATTACTACTTTATATATATCAAACGACAAATTCTTGTGTTTTAAATCAAGCATTTCAAATAAACCTTGATTTTTCGATAAAGTAATGTTCTTAATCGTTTTGCAATTTGATTTTACTTAGTTAAATGTTTTGAATGTTCATTAAAATTGTGTGGCATGTTAGAAATCTGAGCTTAATGCATAGGTAGGGTTTGGGTGTTACATACCGAATCACCCAATATGGGTAGCCATACCACCACGTACCAAGTATTTTCGGCTACCACACATATCACATACATTTAATTAATTTTAAAAGAGAAACAAAGGTTTCAGAAAATCACGCCTCTACGTCGACGCTATCCCTAACTGACACTACCGCTATCTGCCTGCGATCCTGTTTCGACGCTGGCCCACACCCCGAAGGCCAATCCCGGACCGCTGAAATCGACCGCTTCTTGTATTTAGGGGTAGGAACTACGTGTCTGACCCCTTTCTCCCCTTGGCTGGTACTCGCATCCATCAATAATATCTTAGTCAGAAAACCCCGTTAAGATATTGAATCAGATCTAAACGAAACCCAAACAAACACTTGACAAAAGAATACCCTTACCACAGTCGACTAGAACCCGAAGGCTATAATCTTGCACTTTGAGATTGTCGAAATGCCCTACAAAGGCCATGTTAGATTTGGCCTAATACCCATAGCCTAATCAAAGTAGCCTTTGGCCAAACATTATAACCTCCTCACCTTTGAATAATTGGAACCCGAGAGATTCCTAACGCTCCCTTACACTGGCTCCAAATGAAAGAGACACAAGTTTAAGGCCCTAAAAGATTCGGCCACACCCAAGAACCAAAGTTAATCATTTGGTTTCGTCAAACCAAAATGGAAGGAGAAAGATTAAAAAGAATAAAGAACCCCTTACCATTATATTGGAAATTGACTGGAAGAGTTGGGATTGAACGAACGACAGTGCTCCCTCTGACAGAAAACCAGCAAAAGTGTTACCAATGATAAGTGAAATATACGGCTTTGATAAAAACCAAAGATCAAGCAAACCCCAAAGAATGAAATGAAAATAGATTCAAGAAGAAATAGTAGAAAGAGTTCGATCAAGAAATGGCTTACAATCAATGAACAAAAGAAGGGTCAGCTATGATAAAAAAAGGTTCGGTTATGGTAGAAAGTGAGGGGTAGAATTCGACTCTTGAGATAGGAATGAAGGTTTAAGGCTATCGAGATGAAAAAAATGAAAAAGAAAAGAGAAGAGAAGGAGAATTGTGGTTCGGCTAGAGAGGCTACAAGAAAAGAATGGAACTTCAAATGGAAAGGAGAGGAAATATGACACTTTCGGCTTTTGAAGAAGAGAAGTAAAAGTTGAACAAAAGTAATCCCAAGGGTCTTCCAAGGTTTCGGCTAAGAGACCAAAAAGAGAAAAAAAAAACTCGAGATGCTCACCACTTTTCGGCACAAGACTTGAAAAGGAAAAAAAAAGATGCACACTACCACTATTAAGCAAATTCGGCACTCACTTCCCCCATACATGACCGAAAATGCCACCACCAAGAACCCCTATTTCGGCCAACTCTCACACCCCTCACCTCATCCCTTATTTCCCTCCTAATTTTACTCATTCCACCCATTTGAAAGTGTTTGAATGCTTCAAACTCCATGCTTAGCTCTCCACCACACATTTGAAATGTTTGACCATTTCAAACCTCCTATCTTCAAGTGCCCACGCCAACACCAACTCGTCCTCCTCCTGATGTAAAAACAAGCTCCAAAATGCTCTTCATGCTACTCGAACTTCCTCCCCCTTGGAACACCTTTGACGCAAACTCTCCCCCCTTGCTCCCATGCGTCACCTTGCCACCCCACCACTTCCTTTCTTGTGTCTTGAACTCCACATTAATTTCCCTTAAGGCCTTGTTCCCCAAGCTCTCCCCTAAAGGCTCAAAAACAAAATTTTTTTCTAAAGCTTTTACCTAACCCCAAGGTTCCTCGAAGCCCCTAACCATACTCAAACAACATATAGAGCGTCCTAACACGTAAATATAAATTAAAATGCATGACCCCTAAATCTCGGATATTACAATTTTTTAGGTTATAAAAGTCCTACAAGAACCTGTAAAATGATACACAATACAATATCAACAAGAAATATACAAGAAAATAAAACAAAGAAAGCAGAGGTGATTTGTTATTTTTTATTTTTATTCGATTTTCATTTTTTTATATATAAAAACTAATAAAAATAAAGGAAAAAGGGAATACCTATCGAATCGTTTTGAAAATCAGAGGTTTTTTAATCTCTAGCCATTGTATCGAGCGGCGCGCGTGAAGGCCAAAGCCTGGAGGTCCAACGATCGGAGCTAAACGAGGGGATGAGGGCTTTCAGAGGTTTTTTGAAATTTTTTTTTTAAAACGGAGCAAAAAAATGAATTTTTTTGGGCTAATTTTGACTTTTATAATTGTATAGAAATGGCGCCGTTTTAGCTTAAACCAATAAGCATAAAACGACGTCATTTTAAAAAGGGGATCCGCGAGTTAACCCGAAAACCCAGGGAGGATCCGTGCATTTTTTTATAAAAGGGCAATTTTGTAACACCCCAAACCCGGTCAATACACCACGACCGAATCTGGCATGTTACGAGGAAAACGTATTTGAGAGGTTAGGTTTCCGAATAAAGATGAAAACTCTTTGCTGTATTTGTACTTTGTAAAAATCTTTGGCATGATTGTTTTAAAACCGATAGTGCATTTTGCTAACCCGGAAGTTTTGGAAACTTAGTTGAATCTAATAGTAAAACCAATTCATATCATTTGGAAATACGAGTTATTCTTTTTTTTTTTTAGTTGCTTGAAAACATTCTGAACTTAGTTTAAGTTTGGAAAATATTTGAGTTGCATTCATTTTAAGTTACAGCGTGATACCCGATGGTAAAGTTAAAACATATCGCTTTGTAGTTTTGAAAACCTTATCTTTCCAAGTTTTATCCAATACTAACCCAATAATTTGTTAAGGCATATTTGAAATCAAATTTAAGCATATAAATAACCCAAGTATAATTTTAAAAAGGCCTTTTACAATCCCAACAAAATCAAATGAAACTAAATAAGGTAAGGTACCAAGTTTGTAAATCAGTGCATGTCCGAATTTATTTTTGGCATGGTCACCTCGAGTCCACCCGGCTCCAAGTCCGCGATCTAAGTGTCACCTGAAATGATAAGGGAGAAGGTGAGTCGCAAGACTCAGTGCATAAATCCCCCTCCCGATGAATGCAACATACTAACACACATCATAACAAAGCAATACAATTAATGCACCCGATCCTAACCATCCATAACACCTTTTTCTACCCCGTGTGGTACCAAACCACTGGTGGTGCCAAACCACTGGTGACCCAAAGTCACGATATCCATCAAGGTGGTGCCAAACCACTGGTGACCCAAAGTCACAAATAATCCATCTGTGGGACCAACCCACGTGTGATACCAAATCACTGGCGACGATCCCGTATCTCAAAAGTGGGGCCAACCCACGGTGGTACTAAGCCACAGGGACGAGTCGCTATGAGGTGCCAAACCTCTGGTGTCCCAAAGACACAAATGTGATACCAAATCACTGGTGACCGAAGTCACAAATTGTCAAGTTGTGGGGCCAACCCACGTGTGATACCAAATCACTGGCGACGATCCCGTAATATCAACTGTGGGGCTAACCCACTGTGGTACTAAGCCACTGCGACAAGTCGCTATGAGGTGCCAAACCTCTGGTGACCCAAAGTCACAATAAATCGATCTTTGGTACCAAACCACTGGAGGTGCCAAACCTCTGGTGTCCCAAAGACACGGATATCCTATTCCCCTCCTCTCACATCACCCATAAACATACCATACTGATGCAAATCGTGCAAATCATGCAAATCATGCTAATATGTTTAGTGTAGCATACATCATAGATCATGATATCATATCAATAATAGAACTCGTAATGAAACGGACTTACCCGAATCCGTGCACATACCCCATAAGGTATCATATCAATCAACCATACTGTTTCGGCTTTATTAAGCAATCAGGTTATTAAGCATATTACTAAGTAAAAAGTGTGTTAGTTTACACACCTGTTAATACACAAGCCTTAATCCCAAAGAACCGATCTAAGACCCTTGATTATCTCGTTCCTATAATCGGCCAATTATGAACATCAAGACCAAGGCCATTCGGCCAACCCAAATAAACCAAAGGATTAGCATGAGAACCCTTACCTTACCAGTGATTTGGTTTCCTACCAAATCTCGAATCAACCGATGGTTCCTCTGACAATCGGCCACACCCTATTAAGAAGAATAGTTAATCCTTTGAAGACTTTGGCTTAACGAAACTAAGAGAATAAACTAATGAAACCAACCCTTACCACCACTTACCAACCGTTCACTCACAAATGGAGGCTTCGTTTGGCTGCTTCAAATCCCGGATGCCCTATAATGAAATCGGTTCCAACACAAGAGATTAACTCTTTTCAACAAATGCCAAAATCGGCTCTTAACCAATCATAATTGACAAAGAACAAGGGAGAGGAGAAATAGGCATTCGGCCTAGCACTAACCTTCCTCTAAAAACCAATTGGAGAGAAAAAGAGAAGAGACCACCCCTTGCTTGTGATTCGGCCAAGACTTAAACAAAAAGGAGAAGAAGATTCAGCTGTGGTTGTTTAAAACTATTAATCAAGGTTCGGCTATAGGTGTCCAACACCACTTATGATATGCCTTGAGTGGTAAGAGAGGAAGAAAAGAAGAGAAATGAAGGTAAGGTTTCGGCAAGAAGGGTTTTCAAGAAGAACCGAGAAAATGGAAGTAGAAAAAGAAGAAAAAGAGTACTTTAGGCTATAAGCACAAAATGAAAAAGAAATGAGAGAAAGAGAGGGTAAGTGTTTCGGCCAAGAATCAAAAGAAGGCAAGATAAAGTATGAGAGGGAGAAGATGTTTATTTTGGCTTAACACAAATGAAAAAGAACAAAGAGAGGTAGGAGGGTATATGGTTCGGCCAAAGATAAAAAGAAGAGAAGAAAGCAAAAATAACTAAAAGCTTGAGAACTCCAAAAGCATTCGGCTGCCAAAGAAAATGATGGAAGAAAACAAGGTAAGTTTCGACAATGTATAGATGTTGCTTGGGGATTTTCGATTTTCAATGAAGAAAGAAAAAACACAAATGATAGACTCCTTTGAAAATTCAGCTAGGCACTAGACTAAGGCTGGCCGAAAGTTACCCAAAAATTGCCAAAAGAATTTGGCACTCCCACTTACACACCTACCAAACCGCCCTCCCCCACATGAAGACTCCAACATTTGGCCACCTCCTAAGCTCACTCATGGCCACTAATTCAAATCGATTTGAATTAGTCAAATCCCTTGATTCACTCCTTGCCCACCATTTGAATTATTTGACTTAGTCTATGGTAGAGTTTGAACTGCACACTACTTCTCCTCCTCCATGCCGTCAAAATGGAAGCAAAATGTGTGGCTTCTACAGCTCGAACACATGACCTCTTCCCCTTGCAAGGCGTCACACACACAAGCTCTAAGTGGTGCCTTCCTTGCCACTCTACTAGCTCCATTCTTGTGCTAAAATCCACCTAAAAATACCTATAACCCCCAGCTCCTTCAGCTCCATTCACTTAAAGCTTAAAAACTAAAATTTTCTCTACCACTCAAGCTTACACTAGGCTTACAACTAAGCCCCAAAACATCAAAAACAACCACACTGCAGATCAAACACATGCAAACAATGCAATAACAAAAAATAGCCCCTATTCTAGGATATTACAATTCTACCCCCTTAAAAATAATTTCGACCCCGAAATTACCTGATCAAAAGAGTTGAGGGTATTGCTGCCTCATCACATCCTCTGGTTCCCACGTAGCTTCTTCCACACCATGATTCCGCCATAGCACTTTTACCAAAGGAACTGACTTCCTATGCAGGACTTTCACATCTCGATCTAGAATCTGCACTGGTTCCTCCTCCATGGTCAAATCTGGATTCACCTCGATATCTTCCACTGCTACGACATGCGATGGATCTGAACGATATCGCCTAAGCATCGAAACATGGAATACGTCGTGAATCTGACTTAGCTCTGCTGGCAATTCAAGCTGATAAGCTACCGGTCCCACTCGTCTCGATTACCTTATACATTGATAAACCTCGAACTTAACTTGCCTTTCCTCCCGAACCTCAACACTTTCTTCCATGGTGAGACCTTTAGAAAGACCTTATCACCCACGGCAAACTCTATATCTCTACGCTTGAGATCAGCATAAGACTTCTGTCTGTCCGAAGCTTCCCTCAATCGAGCCCTGAATCAACTTAACTTTGTCTTGGTCTCACGACCAACTCGGTCCCAACATCGGCGTTCACCCAACTCCGTCCAACATGTAGGTGGCGACACTTCCTACCATACAATGCCTCATATGGTGCCATCTTGATGCTTGTTTAACTATTGTTGTAGGCGAACTCAGCTAATGGTAGAAACTCTTCCCAACTACCTCTGAAGTCCGAACACAACCTCGTAGCATATCCTCTAAGATCTCAGATAACCCTTTTCGATTGCCCGTCGATCATGGTGAAATGTCTTGTGCTATAATCCAAACGCGTACCCGAGCCTAATGCAACACTTTCCGAACCTTGACGTAAATCGGGATCCCTATCAAAGATGATCGACATCGGCACCTGTGCGACCTCACTATCTCGACATATCTGACTTCGCTAACCTCTTAAGTGAGTAATCCACCTTCACCGAATAAAATGAGTGATTTAGTCAGACGATCCACAATTACCCAAACTGAGTCCTTCTTGCTAGGCGTAAGAGGTAATCCACTGACGAAATCCATAGTTATCCTTTCCCACTTCCACTGTGGAATCTTCACTGGCTGAAGCAACCCTGACGGCAACTGATGTTCAGCCTTGTCCTGTTGACATGTCAAACACTTCCCTACAAGCTCTGTCACTTCCCTCTTCAGACCCGGCCACCAAAACTGCTCTTTTAGGTCCCGATACATCTTACTACCTCCAGGATGCATAGCGTAGGGGCTGCTATGTGCGTCCTGAAGAATCTTCTGCCTTAATTCGGTATCCCTCGGCATACAAGCTCTCCCTTGAAAACACAGCACTCCGTCACTAGCCAAACTGTAACCCTCCAAACCACCATTCTGCACTTGCGACCTCTGCGCTTTCAAAACCTCATCCTCTAACTGTTTCTCCTTAATCTGCTCAACCCACGTAGACTTAACCTGCAATTCTGCCAGAATACTTCCATCGTCATACAAACTCAAATGGGCAAACATCGCTCTTAAGTCCGCTACAACCTTACGGCTCAACGCGTCTGCCACCACGTTAGCCTTGGCCGGATGATACTCAATCGAACAATCGTAATCCTTTAGCAACTCAATCCATCTGTACTGCCTCAAATTCAAATCCTTTTGAGTCAAAAGATACTTCAAACTCTTGTGATCTGTATAGACTATCGATCTCTCTTCGTACAAGTAGTGTCTCCAAATTTTCAAGGCAAAGACTACTGCCGCTAACTCCAAGTCGTGCGTCGGATAATTGACTTCATGTGGCCTCAGCTGCTGAGATGTGTAAGCCACAACCTTCCCTTCCTGCATCAACACACAACCCAAACCTGTATGTGATGCATCGCAATATACTGTGAATTCCTTTTCTGCCTCTGGTTGAATTAGAACCAGAGCTTCAGTCAAAATCTTCTTCAACTTATCGAAACTCTCCTGCTACTTCTCAGTCCAAATGAACGGAACCCCTTTTCTTAATAATTTGGTCATCGGCACTGCGATCAACAAAAATCCTTCTACAAATCTTCGGTAGTATCCTGCCAAGCCTAGAAAACTCTAAATCTTATCCACTGACTTAGGCGGCTTCCAACCCAAAACTGCCTCAATCTTTCGAGGATCCACTCCAATCCCCTTAGCTGACACCACATGACCCAAGAAGATTACCTCCCTCAGCCAGAACTCGCACTTACTAAACTTAGCATAGAGTTGTTTCTCCCTCAGAATCTGCAATACAACTCGCAAATGCATCATGCTCCTCCTCAGTCCTTGAATACACCAAGATGTCGTCAATAAAACCACGATTTAACCGATCCAAATCTTGTTGGAACACCCTATTCATCATATCCATGAATCTTGGCGGCCGCGTTAGTCAACCCAAACGGCATTACCAGAAACTCATAGTGCCTATATCGAGTATGAAACGCCGTCTTGTAGATATCCGTCTCCTTCACCTTTAACTAGTGATACCCAGACCTTAAATCGATCTTCGAGAATACCGATGCACCCTTCAGCTGATCAAACAAGTCATCTATCCGTGGCAACGGATACTTGTTTTTGATCGTCAGCTTATTCAACTGGCGGTAGTCTATACACATCCGCATAGTACCGTCTTTCTTCTTGACAAAGAGTACCGGCGCTCCTCAAGGTGAAACACTTGGCCTGATAAAGCCTCGATCCAACTACTCCTGGATCTGAGCCTTAAGCTCTACTAACTCTTTTGGCGCCATCCTATACGGAGCAATAGACACTGGCGCAGTTTCCGGGTAACAGATCTATTCCAAACTCCACCTCACGATCCGGTGGCAATCCCGGAAGCTCTTCTGGAAACACATCAACAAATTCCTTAACTGTTCGGACCTTCCCTACAGCAGACTCCTTAGCCTCCAAGGCATACACATGAACCACATATGCTTCACAGCCCTTCCTGACCATCTTCTCAGCTTTCAAAGCAGACACCATGTTGGACAAGTAATTTCTTCTATTACCTATCAGAACCACCTCATCACCCTTAGCTGTCCTTAGAACCATGCGCTTAGCCGTGCAATCCAACCTCACCTGGTACTTGACCAACCAGTCCATCCCAAGAATCAGATCGAACTCTCCAAACGGTAGTTCCATCAGATCGACCTCAAACACTACCCTTGGAGTTCTAGGGTACATCTCTATCTGACTTATCTACAACTACAGAGTGACCTAGAGGGCTCATTACGGTCATCCGCCTAGAAGATATCTCAGAGTCTAAATCCATGGTCTTCACTATGCTACTTGCAACGTATGAATGCGTTGAACCTACCTCAATCAAAGTAGTAAATGGAGAACCAAAGATCATGAACGTACTGGTTATGACGTCCGGTACGTCGCCCTCCTCACGGCGCCTCACTGCATATACTAACCTAGGCTATCTTGCCTCAGAATTACCCGCACCTCTGCCCGGTGCTCCGCGACCCCGACCAGAACCATTACCTCCTCTACCATTACCACGACCCCTCTGCGGTGGCGGCCCATTATTCTGGCCGAGTACGGCCGACCTCGACCAATCCTAGCCAACTTACGCGGACAGTCCCTCACACGATGGTCCAGCGAACCACACTCAAAACATCCTCTTCCACCAGTCCAACATCCTCCCCAATGAGCTTTCCCACAACGGTTACATTGTGGCGGTCCCTGATTAGCAGCGATGAACCTACGGATCGATTGACCCACTGTCTAGCCCTTTTCCGAGGATTACCCGACGACCCGAAGATCCAAAACTACGCTTATGCTGTTCCTATCCAAGTTCGCCTCACGAGACTCTTTAACCCCTTCGCTACCTTAGCCTTTTCTACCAGATAGCAAACTCACGCTCTGCTGTGGAGCAATCAAGAACCTTAATTCATCTCTCGACCATCCTCGAATCGAACACACCTCTCGTGTTCAAGAGCCACCATAACCCTAGCATACCGACTCGGCCTCAAGAACTACGCCTTGTACTCAAACCACGGACTTACTCCCTGCATCACCTCGAAATGCCTTCCGTTGATCATTAATGTAGCTAGATCCAATGTACTTTTTCTGATATGCAACCTTAAAATAATCCCAAGTAAGATCTTCATTTGTAGCTTGTCTCGAACCGTGAGCCACCACTGGTATGACTCATCTCGAAGAAGCGATACTATCCCCTTTAGCTTCTCTTCAGCAGTCAGGTCTAAATCATCCATGATTCGCTCCGTCGCCTCCAGCCAATACTTAGCCGTGCTGGGAGCCACACCAGACACACCTCGAATACCTCAGCCCCGTTTGCTCGAGTCGTTCAGGCACAAATTTTTGAGCTCTTGCGCCTCCACCTACTCCAGCTACCCTTTCTAGAACTCGCAGCATCGCCTGTGACACTACATCGTCCCCAGTCTATTCCTGAAACTCACCACCTCCAACTGGTGGCGGTATCGGTATCTCATTCTCTGACCCCTGACCAGATCCTACGGGTTCAGAAACTGTCATCCTACCCCGACCACGACCACGACCACGTCCACCTCGACCGCTCATGACTAATATCTCGTCTTGTCTGATTAGAAGTTTATGTATTAGTAAATATTCCACTGTCTTTAAAGGCAAAAAGTCTTATGAATATCTCTTATTAAAGAAGTTTTGTTTTCGTGAGTCCACAGAGTTCTATCGATTTCAGTTCCTAAGTAATCTACTGCAGCTAGCCATTCAGTCACATCACACCAAAAATCTCAAGCAATAGTAAGGGGTACTTACCTGGGCGGATTGGTGCCGGAGTCTCGGTGCTATGCCTTTCAAACCATTTATTTAAAAACAACATCACTTAAACCAATCTTTAAAATATTTTGGGCCTCTGGCCCATAGCCGAGTCTTTAAACTTGGCTCTGACACCACAATTGTAACACCCCAAACCCGGTCAATACACCACGATCGAATCTGGCATGTTACGGGGAAAACGTATTTGAGAGGTTAGGTTTCCAGATAAAGATGAAAACTCTTTGTTGTATTTGTACTTTGTAAAAATCTTGAGCATGATTGTTTTAAAACTGATAGTGCATTTTGCTAACCCGGAAGTTTTGGAAACTTAGTTGAATCTAATAGTAAAACCAATTCATATCATTTAGAAATACGAGTTATTCTTTTTTTTTTAGTTGCTTGAAAACATTCTGAACTTAGTTTAAGTTTGGAAAATATTTGAGTTGCATTCATTTTAAGTTACAGCGTGATACCCGATGGTAAAGTTAAAACATATCGCTTTGTAGTTTTGAAAACCTTATCTTTCCAAGTTTTATCCAATATTAACCCAATAATTTGTTAAGGCATATTTGAAATCAAATTTAAGCATATAAATAACCCAAGTATAATTTTAAAAAGGCCTTTTACAATCCCAACAAAATCAAATGAAACTAAATAAGGTAAGGTACCAAGTTTGTAATTCAGTGCATGTCCGAATTTATTTTTGGCATGGTCACCTCGAGTCCACCCGGCTCCAAGTCCGCGATCTAAGTGTCACCTGAAATGATAAGGGAGAAGGTGAGTCGCAAGACTCAGTGCATAAATCCCCCTCCCGATGAATGCAACATACTAACACACATCATAACAAAGCAATACAATTAATGCACCCGATCCTAACCATCCATAACACCTTTTTCTACCCCGTGTGGTACCAAACCACTGGTGGTGCCAAACCACTGGTGACCCAAAGTCACGATATCTATCAAGGTGGTGCCAAACCACTGGTGACCCAAAGTCACAAATAATCCATCTGTGGGGCCAACCCACGTGTGATACCAAATCACTGGCGACGATCCCGTATCTCAAAAGTGAGGCCAACCCACGGTGGTACTAAGCCACAGGGACGAGTCGCTATGAGGTGCCAAACCTTTGGTGTCCCAAAGACACAAATGTGATACCAAATCACTGGTGACCGAAGTCACAAATAGTCAAGTTGTGGGGCCAACCCACGTGTGATACCAAATCACTGGCGACGATCCCGTAATATCAACTGTGGGGCTAACCCACTGTGGTACTAAGCCGCTGAGACAAGTCGCTATGAGGTGCCAAACCTCTAGTGACCCAAAGTCACAATAAATCGATCTGTAGTACCAAACCACTGGAGGTGCCAAACCTCTGGTGTCCCAAAGACATGGATATCCTATTCCCCCTCCTCTCACATCACCCATAAACATACCATACTGATGCAAATCGTGCAAATCATGCAAATCATGCTAATATGTTTAGTGTAGCATACATCATAGATCATGATATCATATCAATAACAGAACTCATAATGAAACGGACTTACCCGAATCCGTGCACATACCCCATAATGTATCATATCAATCAACCATACTGTTTTGGCTTTATTAAGCAATCAGGTTATTAAGCATATTACTAAGTAAAAAGTGTGTTAGTTTACACACCTGTTAATACACAAGCCTTAATCCCAAAGAACCGATCTAAGACCCTTGATTAGCTCGCTCCTATAATCGGCTAATTATGAACATCAAGACCAAGGCCATTCGGCCAACCCAAATAAACCAAACGATTAACATGAGAACCCTTACCTTACCAGTGATTTGGTTTCCTACCAAATCCCGAATCAACCGATGGTTCCTCTGACAATCGGCCACACCCTATTAAGAAGAACAGTTAATCCTTTGAAGACTTTGGCTTAACGAAACTAAGAGAATAAACTAATGAAACCAACCCTTACCACCACTTACCAACCGATCACTCACAAATGGAGGCTTCGCTTGACTACTTCGAAATCCTAGATGCCCTATAATGAAATCGATTCCAACACAAGAGATTAACTCTTTTCAACAAATGCCGAAATCGGCTCTTAACCAATCATAATTGACAAAGAACAAGGGAGAGGAGAAATAGGCATTCAGCCTAGCACTAACCTTCCTCTAAAAACCCGATTGGAGAGAAAAAGAGAAGAGACCACCCCTTACTTGTGATTTGGCCAAGACTTAAACAAAAAGGAGAAGAAGATTCGACTGTGGTTGTTTAAAACTATTAATCAAGGTTCGGCTATAGGTGTCTAACACCACTTACGATACGCCTTGAGTGGTAAGAGAGGAAGGAAAGAAGAGAAATGAAGGTAAGGTTTCGGCAAGAAGGGTTTTCAAGAAGAACCGAGAAAATGGAAGTAGAAAAAGAAGAAAAAGAGTACTTTCGGCTATAAGCACAAAATGAAAAAGAAATGAGAGAATGAGAGGGTAAGTGTTTCGGCCAAGAATCAAAAGAAGGCAAGACAAAGTATGAGAGGGAAAAGATTTTTATTTTGGCTTAACACAAATGAAAAAGAACAAAGAGAGCTAGGAGGGTATATGGTTCGGCCAAAGATAAAAAGAAGATAAGAAAGAAAAAATAACTAAAAGCTTGAGAACTCCAAAAGCATTCGGCTGCCAAAGAAAATGATGGAAGAAAACAAGGCAAGTTTCGGCAAGGTATAGATGTTGCTTGGGGATTTTTGGTTTTCAATGAAGAAAGAAAAAACACAAATGATAGACTCCTTTGAAAATTCAGCTAGGCACTAGACTAAGGCTGGTGAAAGTCACCCAAAATTGCCAAAAGAATTTCGGCACTCCCCACTTACACACCTACCAAACCGACCACTCCCCCACATGAAGACTCCAACATTCGGCCACCTCCTAAGCTCACTCATGGCCACTAATTCAATCCGATTTGAATTAGTCAAATCCCTTGATTCACTCCTTGCCCACCATTTGAATTATTTGACTTGGTCTATGGCAGAGTTTAAACTGCACACTACTTCTCCTCCTCCATGTCACAAAATGGAAGCAAAATGTGTGGCTTCTGTAGCTCGAACACATGACCTCTTCCCCTTGCAAGGCGTCACACACACAAGCTCTAAGTGGCGCCTTCCTTGCCACTCTACTAGCTCCATTCTTGTGCTAAAATCCACCTAAAAATACCTATAACCCCACTCCTTGACTCCATTCACTTAAAGCTTAAAAATAAAATTTTCTCTACCACTCAAGCTTACACTAGGCTTACAACTAAGCCCCAAAACATCAAAAACAACCACACTGCAGATCAAACACTTGTAAACAATGCAATAACAAAAAATAGTCCCTATTCCAGGATATTACAAATTTACTGCTTTAGTCCCTCCACAATTTTACTAGTCTCAATTCAGCCCAATTGGAATTTTTATTTTTTTTAAATTGGCCCTAAAGTCTATTTTTATTCCAATTTAGTCCCTCAGACTGTTTTAAGGGCTAAAAATTAGAACGACATCGTTTTAGAAAGAAGGCATAATTGCCTAATGAATCCCTACAGTGTGACGTGTGTTTTAATTTAGTCCATTTATATTTATTGCTATTTAATCCTTATTCATTTTAAACCTTTTTTATTTTATTTTTTAAAAAAATTATTCTAAAATTATATTTAATTATTTTATTACATTAAAATGTTATATTATTCTTATTATTTATATATTAATTTTGTTAATAGTATAAAATTCATATATATATATTTACATGTATTATCCTTATATATTTAATTATAATTATATATTATTTACTTGGTTTAATATAATTTATATATTATTTTATAATTTGTGTATTATTTATATTATATTATACTTTTTAATTTGTATATTATATAGTATTATATTATATCATATATTATTTTAAAATTTTATTTTTGTATAAAATCTACTTATATTATATAACATATTTTATTTATATTATCTATTACATATGTAATTTTTATGATTAGTGTATTATATATGTTTTATTTAAAATTATTATACTATTTATTCATTGTTGTTATTATATATAATCATTTATATATTCATTGTTTTTATTATATATATTCATTTCTTGAATTTTTACATTTCATATGAATTTTTAATTATTGTTGCTTGTTGTATATGTTTATTTATGTTCCTTTTGTAATATCCTAGATTTAGGGTTATGCATTAGTGCATAATTCATGAGTTAGTATAGTCTAGTGAAGGCTTGGAATTATTAGCTAAGCTAGAATAATTTTTTAGTATTAAAATTTAGTGAAGTGGATTAGGTGAACTTGACACTTAATTTAAGTGTTAAATTCTAGCACATGAGGAGTTAGTGGCAAGGTGGCTATGATGTATGAAGAGTTGCTTGAGGGAAGTGGTTCGAGTAGCATGATTAGCATTTTGAAGACTTTATTTTTATGTATCCTAGCATTAATGGACGGTCAAGCTCTAATTATGATAGGTTGGACTTTCAATTTTAAGGCAAGTTGAATAATAATTTAGGTAAGCTTGATGTTTGGGAAAGAATCATGTTGATTAAGGATAATGTGAGAACATAAGGCTTAATGTAAGGTGTGTTGTTATGGTAAGTTTTGTGTGGATAGGTTTGACTTTGAAGTCCATGAATGTGGACGGTTTCATGGACTAAGGGGGTTGGCTTAAGTTTTGTGAGTGAATAGGAGGAAATAGGGAGAAAATTAGGAGTGTGTTTAATTCAAAATTTCTTTGAATTGTTGGCAAAAGGATGGTTGCGAATTTTGTTTTGTGTAAGGGAAATAGGGTGTCAAACTTCTTCGTAGTTAGGTGACATTTTCGACTAGTTTTGTAAGTGTTAGTCTTTGTTTTTGTGTCAAGCCGAAATCTCCCTTTGCTTTGTCAATTTCTTCCTAATGCTTTTGGTTGAAGCAAACCCGATAACCCAAGTAGAATTGACAATTTACTCATTTGGTCTTTAAGCCAAATTGCAATTGTTTCTTTTCTCTTTTTTTTCTTGGAAACCAAAACCATACTCTCCCATATCTTTCTTTTTCTTTGCCATTTCTTTGCTCAAAGCCGAAAGTATCTATCTCCCCTCTTTCATCTCTTTCTTTTCTTCTTTCAAACTCTTGAGCCGAAATTCTATTCACTTTTCTCTGTCGAATTTCTCTCTTCCATTTTACTTTTCTTTTTCTTCCTCTTTCCACACCATAGCCAAATTCTCTAAGCATTCAACTCCCTCCATTTTGGCGTGATCTCTCTTTTCTCCTTGGGGTCTTGGAGCCGATTCTTTGAGGGTGCTTTAGGAGTGGTGAACAACGTGTGGTACTAAAGGAAGGGCTCAGAGTGTGATTCGGGATTTGGTTGGAGACCAAATCAGCTTTAAGGGAGAAGGAAGAACCACGTTTCGAGATCGTGTTAGATTCGAGTAGTTCAGATTCACTAATAGGCAGGTGTGTAGTTAGCCTACCGTTTTTCGGGTATTTGTGTTATATCTGTATGTGTTAAATATGTGCTAACTAGTGCAATGGAAATTGTGATGTGGATACCCTCAAGGGTATGTCGATAATCCGTAAGTACTATATCGATAAAAAGTGATTTCTAATATGAATATGTGATAATATGTTGATGAACATGCTCATGCATCATTATATTATGTCATTATGGAATGTTGCATGTGCATGGGTTGGGATATGATATGAAAGAAGGTGCGGGTGTACTTGATGCGTGGTTTGATGTTAGCCTTGAGCTACATCGTGGATTGACATTGACTAAGGTCACGTTGTGGATTAATTGCGACTTAGTTCGCATGGCTTGATGAGTGGCTATGTGCCTCATCATGGTTGATATCGGCTATGTGCCATATCGTGGTTGATGAGTGACTATGTGTCCCATCATGGTTTTGGTGTTAGCTACGGCTACATCGTGGATTGGCGCCGATCGAGGTTGCATTGTGGATTATTGTGCTTAATTGCACGTGGACGGCATTGATTGCCTTTTGGAGTAAAAAGGAGAGGGTGATTTGATAATCCCGGTGTGTGGTGGATGGATACGGGGTGTGTAGAGGATAAACCCTAGGTTGGGTTGGGTGCATTTTGCATAATTTTAATGGATATGTGGATTAATTAGAAATGGACCAAGCCCAGTATATGAATGAGGATCAGTGTGGAAATGGGTTAAGCCCGATATGTGAATTTATGCGGTTAATTACCTTACACGATAAGTGATATGAATATGGGCCAAGCCGAATGTATTATTAAGTGAATATGATATCTTGCTATCTCGATATATGGGTTAATATGTGGTTAACATGTGGGTGGAATTTAGTGGATTAATTACACATCGAGTGCATGTGACTCACCCAATTTTTCTCAAACCTTACGGTGATGCTCGGACCGGGTTTGGAGTGGATACGAGGTGGCCCATGCGTAAGATATTTTATTTGTTTTACACATTTTATTTATGAAAGGTTATTTATTGTAATAAGGGCCACTTTAAGTATTTAAGGATTTTATTATGTTTTAAGTTGGATTGTCGATTATATTATTATTTGAAAATGTTATATTTTTAAACAAGTTAATTTTATTTGGAACTTTAATTACACAATGTTTTAGTAAAGACAACAAATTTTTATGTTTTTAACTCTAAGTCAAAAGTTTTTCAAACGTTTTTCCGCAGTGGCATTTCAAATTCGGTCATAGCAAATGGGCCGGGTTTGGGGTGTTACACCTTTAATTGTTTATTATTGCTTAGCATATATATTTTCATTTCATATATATTAGTTGCTATATTCTTTTGTTAATTGACTATATTGGCATTAATTGTTAGTGTAACCTGTGATTATAATGAATTGATATTCTATATTTTTTAAATACAAAAACGGATTCATATCATTTTTATAAAAACACATTTTCATGAAATTGTCGTATTTTATTCAAAGTTTTTTAAAACACAGTGATATATGATATTTGGGGACTTCGAAAAGAATTGTGTCCTAACTTACTGGGTTTCGATTTTTCTCGTGGAACTCAATGTTTTAAATATCTCTTCTCTTTTAAAATTGAAACTTACAAATTTCAAATCAAAAACTTATTCATGGGAATTCAAAATGTTGTATCCTAACTTACTGGATATGATGATTTGTGTCTTGAGGTAGGAATTTTCTAAATAAAGGTGTGCCTAGTTTCAAAGTCATGAGATGTTATATCCTAACTTACTGTGTGTAGTATTTTATTTCTTTGAGATAGGTAAGTCTGGGCTTTCTTTCTAATAAAAGGATCATATTTTAAAAAAATTTTAAATTTTCAACACTAGGACATGATTTTATCAATTAGGTACCAATTTTTAGGCGTTATGAGGGTGCTAACCCTTCCTCATACGTAACTGACTCTCGAACCCATTTCCTTGTATTTCGTGGACCAAAATAAATGTTTTGAAATAAAATGTTTTACAAGGTGATCCAATCACACCTAAGTAAAAAGAGACTGGTGGCGACTCCATTTTCGTTTTTCAAAAGTCGACCCCCGTTTTTTTTGAAATTTAAAAATGGTTTCAATAGTGACGATCGGCTGGATTCCTCGCCAGAAATCGAACTGGAGAGAGGGAAAGAGAAGTGAGCAATTTGTTTTTTTCTGAAAAGAGGGGAGAAAAGAAAATGTTTTAAAAAAAAGGTGGCTTTTATAGGGTGTTAAAACAGTGCCGTTTTGCACTAGGCCCTTAAGCGCCAAAACGACGCCATTTTAGGCCACAACCCCCGCGTCGACCCGACCCAAATTCAGGATCCGCGTGTTTTCTACAGAAGGGCTAATTGCATTTTTAGCCCTTTCGCTTTTTTATGGTTTTATAATTAAGTCATTTTTATTTTTTAGTTTGGCCATGTATCTTCACTTACTTGTTCATTTTAGTTCTACAATGCACGGTGCCATTTAGGAGGGCGGGAATATTTCCCATTTGGTCCTCCCCTTTTTGCGCGCGTTGCTAAGGGGCCCTAATTCACTTATTTCTTTTAAAATTAGCCCCAAAGCTTCAATATTAATTTTAATTTGGTCCTTACTTTATTTTCTTTTATTATTTTTGTTATTTTGCCTGGTTTTAACATTATTTTTACTATTGTTTCTATATAGATATTATTTTATTATTTTATTATTACCATATTCATATTTATTATTATTTTATTATTATTATTATTATTATTATTATTATTATTATTATTATTATTATTATTATATCGTGCTAGTACTATTTTCTACTACCATTATTTTTAATCACTATCAATCCCAATATTTACTATTATTTTATTATTAATATTATTTTTATTTCTACTATTACTTTTATTATTATTTTCATTTACTATTAATATCATTATTATTACTATTATTATCACTAATTTAGTATTATTATTACATTACCACTACTATTTTTCTTATTATTATTTTATTATAATTAATTTTATCAGTATTATTGTTATATTTATTGTTATTATCAACAAAATTAAAGTCCCTACTTAAGAGTAGATCTAGCATAATTAAGCGGAGTTGATCGCGCGCCTAAAGATAGGGTAACGAGATTTTGCCGGATTAGGGTGAAACCTAATATGGGAGTCCATAGATCGAGTTAATGCGATTCTAGGGGTTTTAATTAGAAAGAGATTTCAATTAATCAACCTAGAGTTAGACGTTATTCGCCTTGAGAGAGGTTTTAATATAAATTAGGGAATCCTACAGATCAAGTCAAGTGAATTTTAGATAACAAGTGAAGTCTAGGTGGATTCTTCCTAAGGGTATCGTCTTAGTCAACTGAGTTTTCCTAAAGTTATTTCTTCAATTCATTTTTTTTTTGTCTTTGAATCTTAGCTTAGTAATCAGTTAGTTTTAGATTAAACAACCAATCACTCAATATTTAGGCTAAATAATAAAAAGAAAGTTAGAATTAGTACTTTTAGTTCTTTTGGGTTCGACAATCCGGTCTTGCCTATGCTATACTACTGTTCGATAGGGCACTTGCCTTAAGTCGTTGTTAGAGTTAGTTTCCAGGTTCGATCATTCTCTATATAAATTTTAAAACTCGACAAAATAATGATCAAGTTTTTGGCGCCGTTGACGAGGAACTAAAATATTAAGAAAGCCCTATTTTTATTACTTTAGCCATTATTTTTATTTTTTTTCCTCAATTTATTTTTATTTTTTTTTATTTTTATTTTTATTTTTATTTTAGTTTTAACCTTGCTAATTTTCTTTCTTTCTTTTCCAACATAGGTACCTCTAGTTTATGACTAGAAGGAACCCAAAAGGACCACTAGTATACGACAGTGATATTGAAGCTACCTGTAACATCCCGAAATTGGGCTTAATAAGATTGGGCCTAATGGGCCTTGGACATAAGAATGTTTAAAATTCTGAGAACAAGAGAATGACATTATTGCAAATTAGACTTGTTAGTTAAGTGAATTTGGAAGGTTACGAGGTTTCTATGAAGTTTCGGGTTTAATTGGGCCTTAGGAAAAATTTGGTATTTTAGCACTTTAAGGAGATGGAGTAAGTGACCTTAAAGCATGTGGAAATAATTGATTAAATAGCTAGCATAAGTGAGCAGTTAGTAAAGAGGCTATGGCACCACATGTATTACCTTGAAGGAAGGAGTTCGAATCACTTTGTATGCAATTTGACTTTTACTTTTGCTTCCCTTCCTTATGTGTCGGTCAAGGAATAAATATGGCAATGGTGGACTTCATTATTTTGGTAAGGTGACTAAAAGAATAAGGCAAGGTTGAAGTTGGGGAAAGGAATCAAGAGAAATAGGAAAGAAAGGGGGACATGAGGCTAATTCCATGGATGATGTTTTGGAAAGCTTAGGAGGTCAAACTCTAATCCTAAAGGGGGATGCATGTGGACCGTTTTGGAGTAGTTAGGTGGCTGAAATTTTATTTTGGCTTTTGGTAAAATCCTAGCTTTGTTTTGGCTAGAAATCCTTTTGGCAACTTTGTGCCATTTCTCTCAATTTTGCAACCCACCTTGCCGAAACATAGTAGAGAGATAGTGCATTGTTTTCCTCTCAAATTCTTTTCTTTTTCCTTTGCTTTGTGCTAAAATTACAAGCCTTGGTAACCATATGTTTCTTCTTTCTTTTTACTTTGGCCGAATTCCCCTAGCACATTTGTGCACTTTCTTGCTCTTTTGTTTGATCAAGATTTTCATCTCTTGTCTATCTCCCTTTTTGGATAGCCAAATCTTCCACCCTTCTATTGAACTCTCTTTTCCATTCGAGTGGTCATTTATGTACAATTGGTAAGTGAATTCTTTTCTATGATCATATTCTTTCCTCTTTAGCCGAATAAGTAATTATCACTATTCGGTTGTAAATCGTGATCGTAAACGAAAATGGTGTTATCCTCCACTTCTTCATGTTTTATTCACTCTCTCTTTTCATAGTGCTTTAAGTGGGAGACCATGTATTGTTCTAGCCTAAGTCAAACGGTGGTAATTGGATCCAATATCGATAAGGTAAGGGGGTTCGTTTTTGGATTTTCGTTATATCCCTATTTGGCTATGTTGCAAATCGGATTGAAGTTTTGACTAATTGACTATATGTTTTAGGGATAGATCACTCGATATATTTCTACCTTCGGACATAGTGGTAAGTGATTCAAGTGTAAGTGATATGAAATCTTTTGGAAATCCGAGGCTAACTTTTGGTTGGTATTGTTCTAGGTCAACGACGAGTGGTTCATTAGGAAATCGAAATCAAGGTGTGTAATCTCGTACCTTTCCGAATATATGTTTGAAATGGTGAGTAAATCTCACATCTCTTTGAAAGTTTACATGAAATATTCTGTGATTCGGTAGAAATACCGAAGAAAATTGGAAACCGGCATCCGTAATCACTCGGGTGTGCGTATGATCGTAGTGGTAATCATGTTTTGTAATAAAACCGTTTCGATCAGAAATAGTGACGTGTATTTGAAAAATCACAAAAAATTGGATAAAAGTAATTACAAAGTGAGTAAGATATCAGATTAAATATTACTGTGTCTGCTTTAATATGGATGAAACGAAGAAGGAAAATGAATATTATATTCTGAGATATGTTATTTTAGTGAGACTGGTTCTGAATGACTTTGGGGTATTCTGTTCTGTATTGGAAAAATCATATAAAATTGTACAAAGTGAATTATGGGACATAATTTATATGTATGGATTCCTTACTAAAGCTGTTTTTGATGGAAACAAGTGGGAGCTGTAGATGAAAAGCGTACAGTAAGATATTTGTGATTAAAATAGGAGAGGTCAGAATCATTGGACAGTGAAACAAGGAAAACTTTAAGGAATAAACTGTATTAAATGGTTAAGGTAAAAATTCTGGAAAAATTATAAGAGAAAAATATATGTGCCTAATTTCAAAGAAAATTTATGGATTTAGATTTCGAGTTTTCTAACTCAAGTTATGATCAATTTAGTTAGTATGACGCAGATGGACAGTTTCGATTTTATGCTCCAAATTAGTAGTTAAGCCTAGGTTGTGAAATTACCATAATACCCTTAGAGGGTAAATTACCAAAATACCCCTGGGTTGCAAGATTACCGAATTACCCTCGATGAATAAAATTACGAAAATGCTCTTATGGGCTGAATTACGGAATTGCCCCTAACGGGCTGAAATATGAAATTGCTTCATGAACTGAATTGACATATTACTTTATGGGCCAATCTGAGATATTTTGTTATGAGGGCCAAAATATGTTTAATGGGCCAAATTTGCTAGATCGATTAATGGGCCAAAATTTGCTAGATTGTTAAATGGGCCAAAATTTCTATTTTGGCTAATGGGCCAAAATGATAACTTGTAATATGGGTTTTTTGTTGAAATTTACCTTATGAATATATTGTTATGCATTATCTATATATATACATGACTGCATGGGTTGGGATAATTGACGAAGAGAAGAAAGGCTGTTGCCAAAATCAAGTTCGGTGGCTCATACAAATATTTTAAATGGCATGTTGCCAAAATCTAGTTTGGTGACTCACACAATGGCTGTTGCCAAAAATCTAGTTCGATGACTCATCACAATGGCTGCTGCCAAAAATCTAGTTCGGTGGCTCGCCACAAATATTATAATTGGCTTAATGCCTGCTATTGGTGTGTGTTGGCGGGTGGGTTGACTTGATCCCACAGTGTGTTGGTTGGTGCGGTGGTGTGTAACGGATGGAAATTAGGCTTGGTTGGGAATTGCATATCACATGCATTTTATATTTGTTATTTTGTTACATTTGTAAATAGGCTTAGGCCCAAATATTTTCTTTATGGATTTTGGCCCAGTGAACAATGGTGAGTGGGTTACACACTGAGTTTTAAGTAACTCACCCCCATTCTTTCTTAACCTTGTAGGTAATGCTCCGTGAGGTGGACTTGGGCCATGGATGACTCGGTGGAGGCCATTCTTCAGAAATAGTGTTATTAAATTTTAAATTTCTATTCCCGTTATTTTATTATTTTGGTTTAAGTTGTAATAAGGCCTCTGGACTATTTTATTATTTGTTTTATGGTTGGTTTACTTATTATTTTGCTTAAATTGTTTTAAACGAGAATTTTTCTAAAAGCTAAAATAAAGGTTTTCCAAAATCGATTAACAAATGGAATTCATAATAAAATTTTTACAAATATTTTTAATACGAAAATCTTCTTCGAATTTTCAATGTCATTTTCAAAAGTCACGTTTTATAAGATTATTAGTTCCAATCTAATGATTTATCAATCAATCTTCGAGGTTAGTAGTATTTTATCAAATGTCTCAAATCAAACTTGTTTTTCTTGATTTTAACAAAACTTATTTTAGTACGAATTTTAAATCCTTTATACGCTTTCTTTATTGTGACATGCCAGATTCGGGCCTAACTTCTAGGTCGGGTTTGGGGTGTTACATTTTATGGTATCAGAGCCCAGTTTCAAAACTCAGCTGTGGTTTGGGTTCAAAAACGTTTTCCAAAGCTGTTTGAAAATTGATTTATAAATACATGTTTGAAAGGAAGTATGGCACCACGGGTATCCGGCACCAAGTCAAGTAAGTATTTGTTTTCATTTTATGATTATTGTGTTATTACTATGGTACGAAAATTCTACGAAATAGAATACTCTAGAACTGTTAGCTTTAAGAGTTGAAACTATAGAGACTGAGACTATAGGATGCGATTACGAAAATAACTTTGCTTCTTATGTTTCATAAAACATTGTTTAATAAATATCGAAATAGTACACCGATTCATAAAACTTTTAATAAGATTAAATCGATTTAGTAAAAATGAGCGCTAGAAGATGCGGACATGGTAGACGTGGACGTGGTAGAGGCCGAGGTGCTAGGGCTAGATCTTTGGCACCAAGGCATGTGCCCGAAAGGGAGACGTTGGCATCGCCAGTGGCTGAGACGAGATCTCATGTTCGATTTAAGGTTGATGAGCTAACTCAGATAGTTAAGAAAGTATTGGAGGAGGTTAAAGGAATCAGTGAGGCACTTCGATTTGGATTTGTGGTCTGTAAGAAGAAAATAGATCGTGGTTCTTTAGGGTCACAGTCTCGTTCTGTGAAGCGTGTCAAGGCACATCCAAACTTTTTGGCTTGCGATTATTGCAGAAGGTGTCATCCGGGAGAATACTGGAGGAGGTTAGGAGCATGCTTGAGATGCGGGTCTAAGGAGCATAAGGCTCAGGATTGTTACATCACCATCAAGTCAGGTATGTTTGGTTGGACGTGAAGATTGAATGTAGAAAATTCAAAGTATAAATGGTAGACAATTGTTTGCTTTTGTGGTTAGATGTTTAGTTGTGTGAAAGAGGATTCAAGATTTTGTTAAAAGTACGTTGTGGTTTTTTTTAAGATCAGAGTGCGCAGCGAAAGCTTAGTGATGTGATTTGAGCGATGCATTTAGTAGTTGATTGGAAATTTTGAGGACGAAATTTCTATAAGGAGGGTAGAATTGTAACATCCCAAAATTGGGCTTAGTAGGATTGGGCCCAATAGGCCTTGGACATAAGAATGTTTAAAATTCTGAGAACAAGAGAATGGCATTATTGCAAATTGGACTTGTTAGTTAAGTGAATTTGGAAGGTTACAAGGTTTCTATTAAGTTTCGGGTTTAATTGGGCCTTAGGAAAAATTTGGTATTTTAGCACTTTAAGGAGATGGAGTAAGTGACCTTAAAGCATATGGAAATAATTGATTAAATAGCTAGCAGAAGTGAGCAGTTAGTAAAGAGGATATGGCACCACATGTATTATCTTGAAGAAAGGAGTTTGAATCACTTTGTATGCAATTTGACTTTTACTTTTGCTTCCCTTCCTTATGTGTTGGTCAAGGAATAAATATGGCAATGGTGGACTTCATTATTTTGGTAAGGTGACTAAAAGAATAAGGCAAGGTTGAAGTTGGGGAAAGGAATCAAGAGAAATAGGAAAGAAAGGGGGACATGAGGCTAATTCCATGGATGATGTTTTGGAAAGCTTAGGAGGCCAAACTCTAATCCTAAGGGGGGATGCATGTGGACGGTTTTGGAGTAGTTAGGTGGCTGAAATTTTATTTTGGCTTTTGGTAAAATCCTAGCTTTGTTTTGGCGAAAATCCTTTTGGCAACTTTGTGCCATTTCTCTCAATTTTGCAACCCACCTTGTCGAAACATAGTAGAGCAATAGTGCATTGTTTTCCTCTCAAATTCTTTTCTTTTTCCTTTGATTTGTGCCGAAATTACAAGCCCCAGTGACCATATGTTTCTTCTTTCTTTTTTTTGGCGAATTCCCTAGCACATTTGTGCACTTTCTTGCTCTTTTGTTTGATCAAGATTTTCATCTCTTGTCTATCTCCCTTTTGGATAGCAGATCTTCCACCCTTCTATTGAACTTTTTTTCCATTCGGTGGTCATTTATGTACAATCGGTAAGTGAATTGTTTTCTATGATCATATTCTTTCCTCTTTAGCCGAATAAGTAATTATCACTATTCGGTTGTAAATCGTGATCGTAAATGAAAATGGTGTTATCCTCCACTTCTTCATGTTTTATTCACTCTCTCTTTTTGTAGTGCTTTAAGTGGGAGACCGTGTATTGTTCTATCTGAAGTCAAACAGTGTTAATTGGATCCAATATCGATAAGGTAAGGGGGTTCATTTTTGGATTTTCATTATATCCCTATTTGGCTATGTTACAAATCGGATTGAAGTTTCGACTAATCGACTATATGTTTTAGGGACAGATCACTCGATATATTTCTACCTTCGGACATAGTGGTAAGTGATTCAAGTGTAAGTGATATGAAATCTTTTGAAAATCCGAGGCTAACTTTTGGTTGGTATTGTTCTAGGTCAACGACGAGTGGTTCGTTAGGAAATCGAAATCAAGGTGTGTAATCCCGTACCTTTCCAAATATATGTTTGAAATGGTGAGTAAATCTCACATCTCTTTCAAAGTTTACATGAAATATTCTGTGATACGGTAGAAATACCGAAGAAAACCAAAAACCGGCATCCGTAATCACTCGGGTGTGCGTATGATCGTAGTGGTAATCATGTTTTGTAATAAAATAGTTTAGGTCAGAAACAGTGATGTGTATTTGAAAAATCACGAAAAATTGGATAAAAGGAGTTACAAAGTGAATAAGATATTAGATTAAATATTACTGTGTCTACTTTAATATGGATGAAACTGATAAGGAAAAGGAATATTATATTCTGAGATATGTTAATTTTAGTGAGACTGGTTCTGAATGACTTTGGGGTATTCTATTCTACTTTTGAAAAATCATATAAAATTGTAAAAAGTGAATTATGGGACATAATTTATATGTATGGATTCCTTACTGAACCTATTTTCGATGGAAACAAGTGGTAGCAGTAGATGAAAAGCGTACAGTAAGATATTTGTGATTAAAAGAGAGGTCAGAATCATTGGACAGTGAAACAAGGAAAACTTTAAGGAATAAACTGTATTAAATGGTTAAGCAAAAAATTCTGGAAAAATATAGGAGAAAAATATATGTGTCTAATTTCATGGAAAATTTACGGATTTAGATTTCGAGCTTTCTAACTCGAGTTATGGTCAATTTAGTTAGTATGACGCAGATGGACAGTTTTGATTTTATGCTCCAAATTAGTAGTTAAGCCTAGGTTGTGAAATTACCATAATACCCTTAGAGGGTAAATTACCGAAATACCCCTGGGTTGCAAGATTACCGAATTACCCTCGATGAGTAAAATTACGAAAATGCTCTTATGGGCCAAATTATGAAATTGCCCCTAATGGGCTAAAATATGAAATTGCTTAATGAACTGAATTGACATATTACTTTATGGGCCAATCTGATATATTTTGTTATGAGGGCCAAAATATGTTTAATGGGCCAAATTTGCTAGATCGATTAATGGGCCAAAATTTGCTAGATCATTAAATGGGCCAAAATTTCTATTTTGGCTAATGGGCCAAATTGATAACTTGCAATATGGGCTTTTTGTTGAAATTTACCTTATGAATATATTGTTATGCATTATTTATATATATACATGACTGCATGGGTGGGATAATTGACGAAGAGAAGAAAGGCCTGTTGCCAAAATCAAGTTCGGTGGGTCTGCCACAAATATTTTAAATGGCATGTTGCCAAAAATCTAGTTCGGTGACTCTATCACAATGGCCTGTTGCCAAAAATCTAGTTCGGTGACTTTGTCACAATGGCCTGTTGCCAAAAATCTAGTTCGGCGACTCTGTCACAATGGCCTGTTCCCAAAAATCACAATGTCCTATTGCCAAAAATCTAGTTCGGTGGCTCTGCCACAAATATTATAATTGGCTTAATGCCTGCTATTGGTGTGTTGGCGGGGTGGGTTGACTTGATCCCCATAGGTGTGTTGGTTGGTACGGGTGGTGTGTAGCGGATGGAAATTAGGCTTGGGTGGGAATTGCATATCACATGCATTTTATATTTGTTATTTTGTTACATTTGTAAATGGGCTTAGGCCCAAATATTTTCTTTATGGATTTTGGCCCATTGAACAACGGTGAGTGGGTTACACACTGAGTTCTAAGTAACTCACCCCCTTCTTTATTAACCCTATAGGTAATGCTCCGTGAGGTGGACTTGAGTCATGGATGACTCGGTGGAGGCCATTCTTCAAAAATAGTGTTATTAGATTTTAAATTTCTATTCCTGTTATTTTATTATTTTGGTTTAAGTTGTAATAAGGCCTCTGGACTATTTTATTATTCGCTTTATGGTTGATTTACTTATTATTTTGCTTCAATTGTTTTAAACGAGAATTTTTCTAAAAGCTAAAATAAAGGTTTTCCAAAATCAATTAACAAATGGAATTCATAATAAAATTTTTACAAATATTTTTAATACAGAAATCTTTTTCGAATTTTCAATGTCATTTTCAAAAGTCATGTTTTATCAGATTATTAGTTCAAATCTAACAATTTATCAATCAATCTTTGAGGTTAGTAGTATTTTATCAAATGTCTCAAATCAAACTTGTTTTTCTTGATTTTAACAAAACTTATTTTAGTACGAATTTCAAATCCTTTATACGTTTTCTTCATTGTGACATGCCAGATTCGGGCCTAACTTATGGGCCGGGTTTGGGGTGTTACACTTGTAACACCCTAAATTAGGGATTGTTTGTAATTTAATTAATTTTCCATGTGTGTGCCTGAAGAAATGAATTCTATGTTTGCTAGACATATTTTAGGGCCTAGTCATAACCCCAAAATAGGTCGATTTAGAACTAAAAATTTCTTTTTAAGTATTTAAAAGAAGGGAGCTAGGAGATAGGGGTTAAGAATAATTTTATGAAAAGTTGGACACAAAGAATTAATTGGCAAAGTGGCTTCCATGCGCCACTTAAAGGCTTAGGGGTGTTACATTTTTAGTATCAGAGCCCGGTTCAAAACTCGGCTGTGGGGGGCCCAAGGCCCAAAATGATTTGTTTATGTTAGTAGGCCTTATTGGAATGTTTTGAAACTGTTTTTGGCTTGAACAGCATGGAACCGAGTCTCCGGCACCAATCCGCCCAGGTAAGTACTTCTATCCATTTTTGTGAATATTTGATGAGGGGTAGAAGGGTAAATGGGGAACGTAGACTATTAGAATAGAAATTGTTGAACCCTAAGGTTAGCATACCCCAACAAACAATGCATAAGATTTAATAATTTCTTAAACAACCCTGTGAGTTGTCACTGAGCAAGGGATGTGGTAATCGTTATACGCATGTCTAGGATTGGATTCGGTGGGAGCCTGGTATTTAAGCAGTCCTAGTGACTCACCTCCAACTCACTTGAATCCTACCTGGTGCGTAGTGACGGTTCATCCCAGCTGAGACGACACACTCACAGGCCAAACTTGATAACTAAAACCGAAAGGGACTAGCCGTTTTGTTTTTGAAATAATTAAGACCTTGTTTAAAAAAATGACCAAAATACCCCTCAATTTAAAAATGACCAAAATACCCCTGACTTATAAATTGCCAAAATACCCACCGTATGAAAAATTTCCAAATAGAAAATTTTCAAAATATCCTTCTTTTGTGAAATCAACTAGAACCAAATTTTTGAAATCTTTTTATGAAAAAAATTACTAAAATACCCCTAGTAGGTGAAATTACAAAATTACCCCTAACCAATAAAATTACCAGAATGACCCTGACTTTCAAAATTTTTGCAACATCACTATCTTGGAAAATGCAATTCTCAAAAAGGAACCATCAAAGTTTTACAACTTTTGAAATATCCCTGATTTCTTAAAATTTTACAAATTTTCCCCGATTTGTGAAAAATTACCGAAATACCCCTAAGGTCCAAAATTACCGAAATACCCTCGAATTTCAAATTTTTCCAAATACCCCGGGAATTTAAAAGTTCCACAATACTTTTTGACAAAATCATCTAAAAATTTTTATTTTTGAAAATTACAAAAATACCCCTGTAGGACAAATTACAAAAATACCCCTGGGTAGTGGAAAAACAATCACAATGAAAACTACAACGTCTCTTTGAATGAATGAATGGAAAACTGTGTGCATGTATGATTACAAAAGAACCACTCCTAAAACTCTTATCGTAAAATTCCTTCGCGGATAATCCAGTGAAACAAGTACTAATTCATAAAATTCTTAAACAGATAAACACGATCGTTAGAAATGAGTACAAGAGGTCGTGGACGTCCGCCTCGTGGCCGCGGTAGAGGTAGAATGACCTTGTCCGAGCCAATAGGGTCCGGACATGGGTGTGGGAATGAGATGCCGAATCTGCCGGCGACGAAAACTGAGTTCCAGGATCAGACCGGTGGTAATGATGTTGTATCACAAGCTGTATTACGGGTATTGAAACGAGTTGCTAAGGCTGGAGCGGGTGCATAAGCCCGTAAATCCGTGGTTGAACGACTCCGGGCTAACGGAGCAGAAGTATTTAGGGGAGTTTCCAGAGTGGCACCCAGTGCGGCGGAGTACTGGTTGGAAGCAACAGAAAGGATCATGGATGACCTAGATTTTACAGCTGAGGAGAAATTGAAGGGTATAATTTCTTTGCTTCGGGATGAGTCGTATCAATGGTGGCTCACCGTAAGGGATGGAACGGTGGTAGAAAATCTCACCTGGGAATTCTTCAGAGATGCCTATCAAAAGAAGTATATCGAAACTAGCTACGTGGATGCACAGCGAAGGCTTTCTTGAACCTGGTTCAAGGCAATAAGACAGTGGCGGAGTATGAGGTCAAATTCCTCCGGTTGAGTAGGTATGCTTGTGGTGTTGTGGGTACCGAGCATGAACGCTGTGTTAGATTCGAGGACGGGCTAAGAGACGAGCTGAGGATGATGATAGCTCCACAGTAGGAATGGGAGTTCGCTGTCCTAGTAGAGAAATCGAAGGTTGCTGAAGGGGTAAGACAGTCGATTAGACGGAATCAAGATAGAAATTGGAATAAGATGAGCTCCAAACCTTCAAAGTTTTTGGGTAATCAAGAAGAGGACAAGGTTTGGTGGGTCGGATCAAGCTGCTAGGCCTACTGCTGCTACTAATCCTCAATGGCCACCACGGCGTGCTCGGTGTGGCAAGTCTCACACGGGGAGTGTTGGAATGGTAACCGGGGATGCTTCGAATGTGGGTCCTTGGAGCATCGAGTTAGGGACTGTCCGAAGAAGGCAGCTAGACTGAGATCAAAGGGTCAGGATTGTGCACCGAATAGAAGGGACAATCAACAACCAGCAAGGGGTCGTGGTGCAGAGAGACGGAGGATAAAGTTAGAGTAATTCGGGCTCGTCTTAAGGAGGCGTCGGACAAGCAGAAATCCTGCGCCGATCTTAAGCGCTGAGATGTTGAGTATGCAGTGGGTGATAAGGTCTTCTTGAAGGTATCACCTTGGAAGAAGGTGCTGAGGTTTGGCCGAAAGGGCAAGCTAAGCCCTAGATTCATCGGACCATACACAGTGTTGAAACGTGTGGGACCGGTAGCTTACCAGCTTAAGTTACCGGCAGAATTGAGCCAGATACATGACGTCTTCCATGTTTCAATGCTGAGGCGTTATCGATCAGATCCATCACATGTGGTGCCGGTTGCAAAAATTGAGGTGAGCCCGGACTTGTCTTTCGAGGAGGAGCCAATACAAATCTTGGATCGAGATGTCAAGGTTCTGAGGAGGAAGTCAGTGCCTTTGGTAAAGGTGTTATGGTAGAATCATGGTACGGAGGAGGCCACATGGGAACCCGAGGATGTGATGTGACAGTAATACCCCCAACTTTTCTGATCCAGGTAATTTCTAGGCCAAAATTCTTTTTAAGGGGGTAGAACTGTAACACCCTAAATTAGGGGTTGTTTGTAATTTAATTAATTTCCCATGTGTGTGCCTGAAGAAATGAATTCTATGTTTGCTAGACATATTTTAGGGCCTAGTCATAACCCCGAAATAGGTCGGATTTAGAACTAAAATTTTTTTTAAGTATTTAAAAGAAGGGAGCTAGGAGATAGGGGTTAAGAAGAATTTTGTGAAAAGTTGGACACAAGGATGTAATTGGCGTGTTGGCTTGGTGCGTCTAAGGGTGTTGCAAGGGAGGAGGTTTGAGTCTTGGGAGTTACAAGGGGGAGTGTTTTATTTTTGGGCTTTTTGGCATTAAAGGAAAGGGGCGGTATGAAGGTCTTAAAATTAAATGGTGAGGTTAAGGGCATGAAAGGCGTTTGGTGGAGTGGCTTGGGTGCCACTTAAAGGCTTAGGGGTGATGGGCGTGTCTTGGGTTCGATTCTTGGGAGTTTTATTTTTTACTTTAGGAAGGGAATCGGCCTAGGAAGGCCTTATAAATAAATGTCAAGGTTATATAACATGAAAGTCAAGGTGGTAGAGTGGTATGGGGCGTTGCAAGGGGGCTGCGTTAGTATGGTCCTGGTTCGAACCAAAGAGGCTGCAGTTTGGCTTTTTATTTTTTTTGAAACCGGCATGAATGGGAGAGGGAGTGATGGTTTGATTTTGGACTCTTAAGAAGCTAAGGATAAACATTGCTTCCTTTCAATTTTCGCCTGGAAAAAGTAATCTTGTTAGTTTATTCTTCTTTTATTTTGAAGGGGGTAGCTAGGAGATAAAATGTAGGATAATCTTGCTTTATTTTTGATAATTAAAAGCTGGAATTATCACCAAAAAGTGAGGTGATGGCTGGCTATAGGACTCATTGGGGGAGGGCTGTCCACATTTGGTTTTTCACTTAGAGAGAGGGGCCGAATTTCATAAAAATTCCTTTCTTTGTCTCTAAACTGCTGCTGGCCAAAAATCATTCAGCAAGTTTTCTTCTTTTCTTTCACTTAGTTGCTGGCCGAATCTTCCTCAATCTCCTATCTACTTCTTTTCTTCTTTTACAAGCCGAAACCACCATTGATTCCCTACTGCTCTTCCTTCTCCTTTTTCTTCCTCTATTAGCCGAACCTCTACCACTTTTGCTGCCGAAATCCTGCTTTTCCATTAGACTCACTTGGCCGAATCTCCCTCAAGGAAATGTGCTGTTTTTGGTTCCTTTCTCTTCATTGAAGGTAGCCGAACCCCCTCACAACACTAAGTGGTGCTGACTTGTGGTGTTTAAGGGCCGATATAATTATCAAGGGAGGCCATAACCGATTGAAGGGAGCTTTCGAGATTTAAGGTAAGACTTATACATCAATCGGCCAAGGGCCATTTGTTGAGAATTAGTGCCTAAAAGTTGAAACTAACATGTGCCATGGATCTAGGGACTATTCGGCCAAGGCCAATAAAGGCTTCCGGGATTTGGAATTATTTTGGTAAGTGATGGTAATATTCGGCCTAGGGCCATATTTCGGTTATTGAGCGCGATTAATCCTTCGGGATCTCTAGTTTAGCCGATTGGCTAATAGATCTAATAATTCATGTGTTGGCCGATTGTAGGAGGAAACAACGTCTCGGGATTTCGCTAGTATATTCGGGATTTGCTAGTAAATAGGTGTGTAAAACTCACTACACACTTTATTAGTTTACATGACTATATTGTTGTTTTTTTTATCATTGTGGTAGTGCTTGTGGACATAAGCATGGATTTCGGGTAAGTCTCCTATCTCATGATCTATGATGTATGTGTATGCTATCATATGCTGTTAAATGCATGATATATGATATTGTTATGTAATCATGATGATGGTGGGATTGATGAGAGGAGGGGGATGATCTTATGGACTGTCACCAGTGGTTTTGACCACAAGATGGGTTGGCCCCATCAGTTTTATTGTGACTTCGGTCACCAGTGGTTTTGACCACACCGATGATAATTGTGACTAAGCCCCAGTGGTTTGGTACCACCAGTGGTTTTGACCTCATTATGATATTTGTGACCTATGGTCATTAGTGGTTTTGATCACACGATGGGTTGGCCCCATCATTTAAATTGTGACACTAGTCACCAGTGGTTTTGACCACCAGTGGTTTTGACCACACGGGGTAGTAAAGGAGTACGGATGGTTAGTTGGGTTGCATGTGCATGTTTATTAATAAATTGTATATGAGTTGTATTTTTCTGGGTGGGGGATTTACACACTGAGTCTTGGTGACTCACCCCTTCCCTTACTATTTTGCAGATGAGTAGATCACGGAGATGGAGCCGGAGAGGACTCGAGGCGGCCATGCTTATCGTTGGATTTGAATTTATTTTATTATAGTTAATATTATTTATTTTCTAAGTCTTTTTATTTTGGGATTGTAATAAGGCCGCTATTTATTATTTGGATGTTATTTTATTTTACTTATGTTATGTTACAAATGAAGTTTTTAAATGTTAAGTGAACCGGTTAAAAGTAACTTTTCAAACTTAATAAACTTCTACGGGTTTTTTAAAGATGTTACCATCGGGTAACAAAAATAAACCAAGTCAACTATAACTTTGACGATTTTAAAATGTACATGATCAAATGTTTTCAAAAGGGTTTCTCAACACAACCATGTTTTTAAAAAAAGCCCAACTGAGTTTTCAAACACCGTTTTAATACCTTAGCCACATTTTAACAAATTTTCACCAGACACTCAAAATGATTCAAATTATTTTACTCCGTGACATACTAGATCCGGTCAGGACTCATGGGCCGGGTTTGGGGTGTTACAACACTACCGCTCGCAAGAATCATAGAGAAATTAGGCGAGCCCTAAATTACAGAGAAGAAGAACAACAAGGCGGATCCAATTCTACTGAAGGGATGGACGAGAATAATCCACCACCATAAGATGTGGCAGAAAACAATGCTCCGCATACTATGTATGATTATGCTAAACCTTATTTAATAGGAGTAGAATCGAGTATTGTTAGGCCTGCTATAGCTGCTAATAATTTTGAATTAAAACCTAACACTATACAAATGATTGAACAATTTGTTCAATTTGATGGTTTGTAGGACGAAGACCCGAATACCCATATAGCTAATTTTTTAGAGTTCTGTGATACCTTCAAAATAAATGGTGTTTCTGATGATGCCATACGTCTTCGGTTATTTCCCTTTTCATTAAGGAATAAAGCCAAACAGTGGTTAAACTCGTTACCACGAGGGTCAATCACTACATGGGATCAAATGACCGAAAAATTTTTATTAAAATATTTCCCACCGGCCAAAACGGCCAAATTACGGAATGATATCTCTTCTTTCGTACAAATGGATTTAGAGACATTATACGACGCATGGGAGAGATATAAG
Organism: Gossypium rotundifolium; assembly: GCA_025506655.1. Taxonomy (NCBI): domain Eukaryota; kingdom Viridiplantae; phylum Streptophyta; class Magnoliopsida; order Malvales; family Malvaceae; genus Gossypium; species Gossypium rotundifolium. The sequence goes on along the minus strand of CP106733.1, from coordinate 151,956,127 downwards.
GATCTCTTGAGAAGGTGTCTGCACCATGGTTTCCCCTTGTGGCTCCAAGTCCAAACTTTCTATAACGGTGTAAACCCCTCAACGGGGCAACTAATTGATTTAGCCGCTGGTGGAACCCTGAACAACAGAACTCCTGAAGCAACCTACGAGTTTATTGAAGAGATGTCACTGAATAACTATCAGTGGCAGGTTACAAGGACAAAACCAACAAAATCAGCCGGAGTTTTCAACCTCGACACAGTAACCATGCTATCAATGCAGGTAGAGATGATGAATAAAAAAGCTTGATAGTTTGTGTTCTTCGCAGGTACATCCAGTAATGCAGTGCGACACAAGTGGAACTGTGGCGAATCCTGAGTACCCACCCTACCAACCGGGCACCGAAAGTGAACAGATGAACTATATAGGTAATAATTTCAGTTTAATAATAACCATTATAGTAATACTTATAATCTAGATTGGAGGAACCACCAAAATTTTTCATGGGGAGGTTAAGGAAATCAAAGACAACAACCTCCTCAAAATTTCCAAAATCAGCCCTATCCATAAGAAAAGAAGCCGAACCTCGAAAAGAAGTTGACAAAATTCATGGCAGCCACAGAAAATCATCTCCAAGACACTGAGGCAACACTTAAATACCAACAAACATCGATGGAAGGGATCAAGAACCAAGTTGGGGAACTTACTAAGTCAGTCGGGAAGTTACAAAGTTAGTTGGACAACTTGCAAAGTTAATGTCCAAACGACCACAAGGGCGTCTACCAAGCAACACCGAGATTAACCCAAATGAGCAAATCCAAGCCATAACAGCTCAGGAAAATGTCAGGTTGGATAAAACCAATTTAATACAAGAAAGCGAAGTAGAAGAAGGTAAGGTTGAGGTAACATAAGAAAAGCCAAAACCGATAATCAAAGAGTACAAACCTCGCATACCTTATCCCGAAGCGTTGAAGAGAGACGATACAGAGGAACAGTTCGGTATGTTTCTTAAACTTTTAAAGAAATTACATATTAACTTACCGCTTCTTGAAGCTCTTTCACAGATGCCAGATTCGAGGAAATTTTTAAAACAACTCTTGACGAACAAGCGTAAGTTAGACTAGGAGTCACATGTGGAACTAAACGCAATGTGCTTAGCAACTCTACAAAACAAAATACCGCAAAAGCTAAAAGATCCAGGGAGTTTTACAATTCCATATTTAATTGGTAGACTAACTATTGATAATGCCTTAGCTGATTTAGGGGCAAGTATAAATGTCATGCCTTATAAAATGTTTAAACAACTAGGTCTAGGGAAACCCAAACAAACTAGGATGAGTATACAATTAGCTGATAAAACTGTTAGAATTCCTATGGGTATTATCGAAGATGTTCTAGTAAAAATTGATAAATTAGTTTTCCTAGTAGATTTTTTTTCTTAGACATGGATGAGGATAATTCGATTCCTTTAATTTTAGGAAGATTTTTTTAGCAACTTCCAGGACTAAAATTGATGTTGGCACAGGAGAACTCATTCTTCGTGTAGGTGATGAATCAATCAGTCTACAAGCTCTTGGCTCGACCTAGACATCAATTGATGAAGGAGAGAAAGTAAATTCCGTTGATGACCAATTTATTCACTTTTCACCACAGGATCCACCATAAAGCCGTAGAACTGAGCCGTTGCCAACAAAGAAGAATTACATGAGGAACGAAGCCTTAAGATTGATGAATTAGAAGAGTGGACGACACACTGTAAAGAGGAACTGGATCCGCACGAAGCAAAACCAAAGGAGCCCCTAGAAAAGATCATAGGAACGTCAAACCACTTCAAAATAGGAGATCAAGTACTATTAAAGAAGGAAGATCTACAAATTACCACGTCAGACCTAAATATAAATGAAGAAATCCCTCTTGAGGTATGTAATATCTTCCCATACGGAAAAGTCGAGGTAAGCAAACCCATATTTGGTACTTTTAAGGTAAACGCTTCTCGACTTAAACTTTATCATGAAAATAAAACTGACAGCATGAGGGAAGATGTTCAAACCTTCAAACCACCATGATTATAAAAACGAAGGGAAAGTCTAGCTTAAGACTTTAAACAAGCGCTTCTCAAGAGGCAACCCGAGTACTAACCTTAAGTACTTTACATTTTTTATGTTATTTTATTTTATTTTATTTTATTTTTTCTGAATGCCTAGTTGTAAACTAACCAAAAGCGTAGATTCCCAGGTCACACGGCCTTGCACACGGCCATGGCCATATGGAAGTCCAGAATCTCTGTACTGACAATGGCAGAAGAGGTACAAGTCAGAGAGAATCAAATCTTCCAGTCACGGACTCCAACCACCACCCCATGGGCACCGGCAGAACACCACAGTCGTGCGACGCGATCGTGGTCGACACTGACTTCTCAAAAATGGGCGTGACAGTTTGAAAATGGGTGAGGGGAAACAAGACGCCTCATAACACAGCCGTGCGAGACGACCGTGTGAATCGACACGTCCACAGTCCACGGGCGTGGGGAGGTGTCTGAATTCAAAACTCTATTTAAACCCCCCAACCCCTCCCTCTTTTCACCCCCTTTTCATTACCTTTCATCCCCACCATTCTTCTCCTAACAAAGCCCCTGCTCTACCATAACGATTTCAAAGAAGCGGAAGGATTCAAACACAATCTCCCTGTGGGAGACCGATCTACATAAGTTCATGCCGGCCACTTCAACCCTCCAACACGCCAAGGGTTTTTGAGACCTTTTCGGTTCTATTTGTCTTTTCTCTTTTGCTTCAATTTCCTTATCTTTACTTCTCTTCTACTTAATTTAGTTTATTTTATTCTCGTTTATTGGTTCTACCACGACCACCGGAACCACGACCACCGGCTCAACACAGCCTTAGAAATCACACCCACCTCGCGAACCATCCAACAAATAAGGACTTTTCAGTCCATTAACCTTTTCTTTTACTTTTATTTTCCTTCTTAGTCTCCTTCTCTTTATTTTTCTTGTCCTTAAATACATAATTAGTTTATTTTGAATTTTTCTTATTAGTTTATGGCTAATACGTCACAAGTTTCTCAATTTCTTCATCTAGCACAGTGACTGTTGGCATCCACCACATCACCACCGCCTCCTCCTCCAAATTGGGCCAGGAATAGTGATCCCAGAAAAAAATTCAGGAAGTGTCACTTCTACCCTTCTCTTTTGATTTCAGTATCACATGATTATTTATCTATCTTTGTACATTAAGGGCAATGTACATCTTAAGTGTGGGGGGTAAAAGTGCCTAACTTTTTTCATTATTCTCAAATCCCTGAATTTTATCTAGTTCTTAAGTAATTTCCTCATATTACTAATTAAGATGAAATTCCTGATGATTTATGATTCTTATTTATATGTTTTTGAGTAAGTCATATTTAATTGTGCATTGATGATTTAAACTTTAAGATACTAGAGAATCAAGCTTGATAAGTCTATTTTTCATAATTAAAAAATTTTCTAGGTTGTTGAACTGAATTTGAATATTACTTTGAAGTTTGAAATTTACAGGGATTGATGTCAAAAACACCCATAATTTTTGTGAGATTTTGAGCCTTATAGAGCATATATTCTTTTTCATGCTCACTTTATTGATTATGAGTGTGTCAACACTGAATTGTTATTCTAGAACTTGCCTCGATTATACATATTGAGACCACATTTTTTATTTAATATACGGAGATGATAAAGGCACCTAGGTTTTAACCCACTCACTCTACTAAAAAGCCTACCTTCACAATTAACCCTTAGTGAACCCTTTTATCCTAACAACCCTTTTTATTGATTCACCCATTAATATTAACCCAAAGCCCCGCTCCTATTTGTTATCACCATTCCTTTGACTACCCTTCTATTGAGAATTGATTTGATCAGTTGCCTAATTACTTTATTTCAGTCGATAAAGTTCTTTCTTGTATTATGTAAATACTTGATTTGTTCTTAAAAAAATAAAGTATATTCATTATTAGTTCTATGTTCTAAGAGCTTACATGTTTAAATTCAACATCTTGAAGAAGAAACTTGTATTATTAGTATTTTAAATTTTAATGTGATGTAATTATTCAGGTTATCAGTTCATTTTTTAAAGTTAGGTAACTTGCCAATTCAATCTCGATTTTAACCTTCCAATTCAGCCTTTATCCACACCTTTAACCTAAGCCCCGTTACAACCTTGTTAAAGACCTTTTGATTTGTGTATCATCTCATATTACAGTGGTGGAGATTTGATTTTCAGGCAAGCCTATAGGATTAACTTTTCAGGTTTGACTTATGAGTGCTTATTCTTGAACCTTAAACACTTCGAGTGCCTTGAGTGAATCTTTAGTGAGGATGTAAATCCTTGTTGGTTTTAAATTAAAAGTAATCATTTAGAGACACCTATGTTTTCAAGCTACAAAATATATGACTTGAATAGTTTGAATCTTTATGTAACATCCCAAACCCAGCCCATACGTCATGACCGGATCTAGTATGCTATGGGTTGAACGTTGAAAAACTTTGCTTTGAAGGGTTTTGAAAAGCTCAGTTTATTTTAACCGATTAATCATTAATTGTGACATTTTTTAAGAAACTTTATCATTTGCATTGAACATGCTTGACAAACCTTTCATTTCACTTTATGATTAAGACTTTGAAAACATGAGTTTGTAAGATGTAATATAAAAAAAAATATAAATCGATAACCTAAGTTATGGAGGCCTTATTACAAAAATAATCCCAAAATTTAAACTTAAAGAAATTAAAACCAAAAATAGCCTATAAAGATAAAATACTTGATGGCCCCTCGAGTCCGCCTCGGCTCCCATGTCCACGATCTATTGCTCATCTGAAAAGTTGGGAAAAATAAAATGGTGAGTCACCAAGACTCAGTGTGTAAATCCTGAAAGCACATAAAAGCCTTGGGCCCACAAACACATTATGGGCCTTGGGCCATGCACAATGGTAACAGAATGTATTTACATGCAATATGGCCCATCCCAAACCTAAGAGTCCATCCTCTACACACCCCCGTACCAACCATCACACCGTGGGGATTTCTACAATCAACCCTCCATCCATTACACACCATATCGACAGCTGTGCTGCCTGTCATAAAGACCAATCACTATGTAGCGAAGCCACCGATCACTATGCGACCTTAATAATATATTGTGGTATTTCAAAAGCTGTGTTGCGTGTCATAAAGACTGATCACTATGTGACCTATGTGTCAAAGCCACCGATCGCTATGCGACCTGCTCCCCTTCATCATATGAATCCCATCCCATGCATACATACATGCAAGAATCAGAACATTAAACTACCTAAATAGATCACATACTTTCACATACTTTCACATACTTCGATACACATAGAGAAGTTTCTATGATTATGTACCTGGCATCCATTGCCTACCCTTTTTGGGTAACACATTGCTCATCTGACCTCATTTTCTAGCTTTTAGCCCATAACATACATATAATACAGATTAACTAGTGTGATAGAGATCTACACACCTGATTACCGACAAGATAGTACTTTCTATGTCGACACTATCAGAAGTCGATACGACTGCTAACTGCCTAAGGTTTTGCTCTGAAGCCGGTCCACAACCCAACGGCCAATCCCAAACTGCTGATACTGCGCGTTTCTTAAACTTCGGGGCTGAGACTACAGATCCAACCCCTTCCTTCGATTTGCTGACATTCTAGTGCATGAATGACCTTAGTCAGAGGATACTATAATGATTCCTTAACGAGGCATTAGGTTAAGGCACAATTAATCGAAAAGAAACCGATTAAACATCATAGGGAGAATTGAACCCTTACCTTGAAATCCCGAAAATAATAATATGGTTCGAACGTTATCGATTTCTGGCTTAGAAACCTAGGTAATTAGATCTCCTTCAAATCCCAGAATGCCACCCAAAAAGAACACAAGATCAGTGAAAATGTCAAACTACAAATGGCCTAACAACCAACTAGCCATTCGGCTATGGTCTCAAAAATCGAAAGAGAAGAAAAAAGAGCAGAAAAAATCGGCACTTACCTTAACACAGAGAATTCGACAACTTCTAAGGTATTTTGGCTTTTGAGAAGATCAAAAAGAAAAGATGATCTCAAGAGATCTATGAAGATTTGGCTTTGATGAAGAAATCAGCAAAAACAAAAGAATAGACAAGGGTATTTGGCTATGGAGATGAAAGCAGAAAAAATAATGAAATTTCAGCTTTTGCATAAAAGTGGAGATGAGAGAATAAGATTAGGGGTTTCTGCTTTTGAATAATGAGAGAAGAGAATGGGAAATAAAACCCTAATGCCAAAAATAAAAAGATATTCCCCCCACCTAAACACAGAATTTTGGTACCTACTACCTAAAACCCGAAAATGCCCCTTTTTAAAACGTCAAACTAAGCTATTAATCAAGGGAAATTTTGGCACCCCTCTGGCATACTAAAACTGATTTCTTCCCCCTCCAAGAGATGGAAATTCGACCACCACTGGCTGTTCAGCAGATAACTCCTATTCTTTCTCCCTTATCTTTATCCATTCACACGTCCAAAAGAGGCCTAAATAACACCACCTCTTCCTTCCTTTATTAGCACATTATCCACATTATCCAAGTCATTTAATCCCTTCTAATTTTAAGCCTTATTGCTGTCCCACTTACTCCTCCTTTAAGTGCCAAAAATGGCCTAAATACATGGGCTCCAAGCGGCCATAACTTGGGCCTCTTCACCTGCTAATGACGCCACCTTATAGCTCCTTTGCAGCGCCCCTTGCCACTGGGCCACAAGCCCATTTTGTAATTTAAACCACAAATACCATCTTTTAAACTCTATAGTGTCCAAACAGAAAATTTAACCAAGGCCTCAGCCCTATCCTGAGCCCAATCTGGACCCCTAATACTATAATTAACACCTCACACATAACCACACATTAAATGCATAGGCCCATTAATTCAGGATGTTACAGTTCTACCCCCTTAAAGAAATTTCGGCCTTGAAATTACCTGATCATAATAGATGCAGGAACTTCTACTGCATCATCTCCTCTGGTTCCTATGTAGCCTCCTCAGTACTGTGATTCTACCATAGAACCTTAACCAACAGAATCGTCTTCCTTCGCAACACTTTGACATCATGATCCAAAATTTCCACTAGTTCCTCTTCAAAGGATAGGTCAGGTCTTACCTCGATTTCCTCCACAGGCACCACATGAGATGGATCTGAACAATATCGTCTCAGTATAGAGACATGAAACACATTATGAATCTGACTTAACTCTGAAGGTAGCTCAAGCTGATAGGCTACTGGTCTGACTCGTTTCAACATCCGATAAGGTCCGATAAATATGGGACTTAATTTACCCTTTCGCCCAAACCTCAGTACTTTCTTCCATGGTGACACCTTCAAGAACACCTTGTCACCCACTACAAAATCTATGTCGTTACGCTTTAAGTTTACATAGGACTTCTGTCAATCCGGCGCTTCCTTTAGTTGAGCTCGAATTAACTCAACCTTCTCTTCTGTCTCGGTAACCAACTCCGATCCCAAAATCTGACGTTCCCCTAATTCCGTCCAACAGGTAGGAGTATGACACTTCCACCCGTACAATGCTTCATAGGGAGCCATCTGAATACTAGACTGGTAGCTGTTGTTGTAAGAAAACTCTGCCAACGGTAAAAACTCTTCCCAACTACCTCCGAAATCAATAACACATCCCCTCAACATGTCCTCCAAGATCTGAATTACCCTCTCAGACTATCCATCTGTCTGAGGATGAAACCCTGTACTGAAATCCAACTTCGTACCCAACGCTTGATGCAAAGCCTTCCAGAATCATGACGTGAACCTCGGGTCCCTACCTGATATGATCGATACTGGTACTCTATGCAACCTCACCACCTTCGCTATGTATAGCTTAGCCAATTTCTGTAAAGAGTAATCGACTCGTACTGGTATGAAATGAGCAGATTTCGTCAAGCGATCAATAATCACCCAGACTGAATCTTTCTTAGTAGGCGTGAGGGGTAGCCCACTAACAAAGTCCATTGTGATCCTTTCCCACTTCCATTGTGGAATCTTCATTAGCTGCAATAACCCTGATGGTAACTGATGTTCCACTTTTACCTGCTGATAGGTCAAGCACTTACTTACCAATTCAGTTACCTCTCGCTTCAAGCTCGGCCACCAGAATTAATCCCGCAAATTTTGATACATCTTACTCCCTCCAAGGTGTATAGCGTATGAGCCATCATGCGCTTCTTGCAAAATCCTATGCCTCAATCTCGGATCTTTTGGCAAACAAACTCTCCCTTGAAAACATAACAGTCCTTCCTCATTCATATTGAAGTCCATCGATCCATCACATGATCCTACATGAAACTTCTCCTTTAGCAACTCATCGGTCTGCTGCTTCTCCTTAACCTGACTGACCCAAGAGGGTTTCACTTGAATTTCAGCCAATAAGCTCCCATCATCGTATAAACTAAGGTGAGCAAACATTGCTCTCAATTCAGAGATTACTTTATGACTTAAAGGATTCGATACCATATTAGCTTTACCCGGATGGTACTCGATCGAGCAATCATAATCCTTTAACAACTCGATCCACCTCCTCTGCCTTAAATTCAACTCTTTCTAGGTCAAAAGGTATTTTAGACTCTTATGATCGGTGTAAATAATAGATTTCTCCCTATATTGATAATATCTCCAAATCTTTAAAGCAAAAACCACCACCGCCAACTCCAAATCATGGGTTGGATAATTTGCTTCGTGCAGTCTTAACTGCCGAGATGCATACGCAACACCATTTCCATCTTGCATCAACACGCATCCTAGTCCCGTGTGTGACCCATCACAGTGAATTCCTTTCCAGCCTCCGGTTGAATCAATACTGGAGCCTCCGTCAAAATCCTTTTCAACTTCTTGAAATTCTCTTGCTGCTTACTAGACCAAATAAATGAAACTCCTTTCCGTAATAACTTAGTCAATGGTGCCGCGATTGAAGAAAATCCTTCAACAAACCTTCGATAGTACCCGGCCAGACCAAGAAAACTCTAAATTTTTGCCACAGACTTAGGCGGCTTCCAATCTAACACCGCTTCAATTTTTCAAGGGTCAACCCTAATCCCTTCTGCCCACACGACGTGGCATAGAAAAGTAACTTCACTTAGCCAAAATTTGCACTAACTGAATTTGGCATACAACTGCTTCTCCCTTAGAATCTGTAAAACCACTCGCAGATGTGAATCATGCTCCTCTTCCGATCTTGAGTAAACCAAGATATCATCTATAAATACCACGATAAACCGATCCAAGTAGGGTTGGAACACTCGATTCATCAAATCCATAAACATCGCTGGTGCGTTAGCCAACCCAAATGGCATTACCAAAAATTCATAATGGCTATAACGGGTCCTAAAAGCCATCTTATGAATATCCGATTCTTTGACCTTAAGCTGATGGTATCCTGATCTTAAATCTATCTTTGAGAACACTGACGCCCCTTTCAGTTGATCGAACAAGTCATCAATCCTTGGCAACGGATACTTGTTCTTGATAATCAACTTGTTCAGCTGATGGTAGTCAATGCACATACGCATTGATCCATCCTTCTTCTTAACAAATAACATCGGCGCTCCCCAAGGTGACACACTTGGTCGAATAAATCCTTTATCTAACAACTCTTGTATTTGTGCTTTCAACTCTACCAACTCCTTTGGCGCCATTCTATATGGAGCGATAGACACTGGTACTGTTCTCGGAAGAAGATCGATACCAAACTCCACTTCACGATCCGAAGGTAATCCTAAAGCTCTTCTAGGAAAACATCAGGAAATTCCTTCACTGTCCTAATGTCCCCAATAGTTAGGTCCTTGGCTTCCAGAGCCCGAACGAACATTAATATCGCCTCGCATCCTTTTCTCACCATCCTTTCTGCTCTTAGGGCAGTCACTACATTTGACAGACAGTTCCCCCTTTCTCCTATCACCAACACTTCACCCCCTTCGGGGGTTTTCAACATCATACGCTTGGCTACACAATCTAAGTTAGCTTGATACTGCACCAGCCAGTCCATGCCTAATATTAAGTCGAACTCCCCAAACGGTAATTCCATCAGATCCGTTAGAAAAACTATTCCCTGGACTTCTAAGGGTACCTCCCGATAGAGTTTATCTAATACCACAGATTGTCCTAATGGGCTAATTACAGTCATCGCCCTAGGGGTAATCTCAGAATCTAAACTTAAAGTTCCAAACACACTACTAGCAACATATGAATGTGTCGACCCAATGTCAATCAATGCAGTGTAAGGCAAACCAAATATTAAAATGTACCGGTTATAACATCCGGTGCATCGACCTCCTCTCGATGTCTGGCAGCATAGACCAACCCCGACTGCCTCGCCTCAGTGTTTCCTACCCCTCGACCTAATGCTCCACGACCCCGACCAAAACCTTTACCACCTCTAACTGGACCACGACCCCTCTACGGCTGCTAACCTCCTCTACCTGGCTGAGCATTTCCCTGCCCTACGGATCCTACATCACTCCGTGGCTATGGACAGTCCCTAATTTGATGGTCCAAAGATCCACACCTAAAGCACTTTCCACTGCCTGCCCAACACTCACCTATATGGAATTTACCACAGCGAACACACCTCCGTGTCTGGTTAGCAGCAGGTCTCTCCACCCGATTCAGCCCATCCGACCTAGGTCTTTTCTAAGTACGCCTAGCTACTTCTAACGATCCAAATTTCCTCCTACTTCCACTTCTATCTTTATCTAGATTCAGCTTTTCCGTTCACTTTACCTCCTCAGCTATCTTAGCCTTCTCCACTAGCACAGAAAATTCCCTCTCCAGCTGTGGAGCTATCAAAACACGTAAATCATCCTTCAGGCCATCTTCAAATCGAACACACCATTCATGTTCTGTGGCCACTATCCCTCGAGCATAACGGCTCAAGCGTAAGAATTTGGCTTCATACGCCGCCACCGACCTACTTACCTGAACCAGATTCAGGAATGCTCTACGCTGCGTATCCACATAACTCGTTCCAATGTACTTACTTTGGAACGCCATTCTGAAGTAATCCTAGGTGATACGGTCAGCCACTGCACCATCCTTAATCGTAAGCCACCATTGATAAGCTTCGTTCCGAAGGAGGGACACTACTCCTTTCAGCTTCTCTTCTTCCGTGAAATCCAGATCATCCATTATGCGTTTGACCACCTCCAACCAATACTCAGTTGTACTCAGCAATAGGACAATCTTCAACCTATTCCACTGCTGGTCAGTGGCAATAGGATGGTCTTCAACCTATTCCACTGCTGGTCAGTGGCAATAGGTTAATTTTCAATCTATTCCACTGTTGGTCAGTGGCAATAGGATGGTCTTCAACCTATTCCACTGCTAGTCAGTGGCAATAGGTTAATCTTCAACCTATTCCACTGCTGGTCAATGGCAATAGGATAGTCTTCAACCTATTCCACTGTTGGTTAGTGGCAATAGGATAATCTTCAACCTATTCCACTGCTGGTCAGTGGCAATAGGATGGTCTTCAACCTATTCCACTGCTAGTTAGTGGCAATAGGACAATCTTCAACCTATTCCACTGCTGGTCAGTGGCAACAGAATGGTCTTCAACCTATGTTGCTACACCATCCTCTGAAGACATATCTTGTAGATTCGATTTTATATGCTTGTGTTTATGCCAAATGATTGGGATGCTATGATCGGAATGAATCTAACGCTCCTAACTGAATGTATTATGGATGACATTTGCATGAATGCCGAATGAGAATAATCCCTTTTTAAAAGCTTAGGGTTGTAATTGCTCGTTTGCTCATCAAGGTCACGTCACGGATGCAATTTTTCATTTTCTCCTGTAACTGATATCTTTGACAGAGAATCTGAGGAGATAGTCATGATTTTAAACTCTTTTTTTCTCGAATGTTTCCAACCCCTAAGCATGGTGGTTCTAGACAACAGTCCTGTTTCAGGTTCCTGCGCTGTTTAGAGACTTCCAGAGTAGTAGGCAGAACTCCTTTCATGGAAGCATTATGGGTCCATCGACCGTTATTCCAATTGCAAATAGCTTAACAAATTTAAATGATGGATAACACTGGAATTGAATAAAAATGGAATTTAATTAATCAACAAAAGCAAACATTATTGGAATACAAAAATGGGCAAAAAAAAGTAGGTGCCCCAGATATCACAGTCTGAGCTTCACTATCCAATTTTTCTGAAGATCATTTTGAGCTGACTAGATGTTGGGAGGTCTACAGTGCTTTGCAGATGTCCTGAGGTGTAACATTCCTCCCTTTTTGTTAATTCAGAGAGAAATGGTTTTTAACTCAAAACCCTTTAGTCTCAAAGTGCCCTTTGCGGGTTTTCGTTTTGGCCTCTCCGTTTTTTTTAAGGCCTTAAAGTGCCCTTTGCGGGTTTTCGCTTTAGCCTTTTTCCTCTTCAAGCATAATACTTCTTGACTGAATCCAAATTTATAGGATTGGATAAGTTTTTTCCATCCATTTCGGCTAAGATTAGTGCTCCTCCAGAGAAAGCCTTTTTCACCACATAAGGTCCTTCCCAATTTGGCATCCATTTCCCCCTGAAATCCTTTTGTATGGAGCGGATCTTTTTCAAAACTAGGTATCCTTCGTGGAATTCTCTTGGTGCACCTTTTTTTTGTACGCTTGCATCATTCGCTTTTGGTACATCTGACCATGACGGATAATTTTCAGCCTTTTTTCCTCAATCAAATTTAACTGATCATATCGAGCTTGGATCCATTCTGCTTCATCCAACTTTAGTTCAGAGAAGACTCGAAGGGACAGAATTTCAATTTCAATTGGTAAAATTGCCTCCATTCCGTAAACCAGTGAGAAAGGAGTTGCCCCGGTGGAGGTTCTGATTGATGTTCGATGGCGAAAAGGAAAAATGGTAACTTCTCGTGCCAATCTCTGTAAGTTTCAGTCATTTTCACCTCTATCTTCTTGATGTTCTTATTAGTTTCTTCCACTGCACCATTCATTTTTGGGCGATATGGTGACGAATTGTGGTGTCTGATCCTGAATTGCCTATAGACCTTTAAGATCATGTTGCTGTTCAAGTTTAATGCATTATCGGATATGATCTTTTCAGGAATTCCATATCAACATATGATTTCCTTTTTTAAGAACTTGTTGACTGCTGATTTTGTCACATTAGCATATAAGGTGGCCTCTACCCACTTAATGAAGTAGTCGATTACCACGAAGATGAACCGATGTCCATTAGAGGCTTTTGGCGGATTGGTCTAATGAAGTCCATGCCCCACATAGAAAAAGGCCATGGAGAGGTCATAACATGTAAAGGTGAAGGTGGTACATGAATCTTGTCCCCATAAATTTGGCACTTATGACATTTCTTAGCATAATCAATACAATCTCTTTCTATAGTAGGCCAATAATACCCGAATCTCATGATTTGCCTAGCCATTGTGAAACCATTGGCATGTGCTCCACTGACACCCTCATGGACTTTTTCTAGGATTTGCTTAGCCTCGGCGGCATCCACACACCTCAGTAGTACTTGATCCTTTCTTCTTTTGTTTAGGATCTCTCCATACAAGACATAGTCACAGGCAAGTCTTCTCAGCGTCCTTTTGTCATTCTCAGTCGCTTGATCGGGGTATTCATGATTTTTCACGTATTGCAGTATATCGTGGTACCACGGGTGATCATTTTTCTTCTCTTATTCAACATTGCAGCAATAGGCCGGAGCCTCATAAATGCTCATTTGTATAGGTTTCATATCCTCATTTTTGTTTGCTCAGACCATGGAAGCCAATGTGGCTAGAGCATCAGCCATCTGATTTTCGTCCCTTGGAAGATAACTGAAAGTGATGTCATCAAACTCTTTGATCAGTTCTTGTACCAATCTTTTGTATTCGACCAACTTGGGATCTCTCGTCTCTCATTCTCCTTTAAGTTGATAAATCACCAGTGCAGAGTCTCTATATAATTCTAGTACCCTAATTTTGCGTTCTATAGCGGCACGGATACCCATGATACAAGCTTCGTACTCTGCCATATTGTTTGTGCAATCAAAATCCAATTTACAAGTAAATTGGTAATGATCTCCGTTTGGGGATACCAGAACTGCCCCAATTCCATTGCCCACAGAATTCGATGCCCCGTCGAAGTTCAATTTCCAAGGATGATCTTCCGGGGTACCTTCTTTAGTGATTGCGACGTACATTAGATCTTTATTAGGGAAATCAAAGTCTAAAGGCTTATAATCTGCCAGAGCTCTACTGGCTAAAAAATTTGCTATTGCACTCCCTTTCACCACCTTTTGGTTTACATAAACTATGTCAAACTCAGAAAGTAAAATTTGCCATTGGGCCATCCGTCCATTCAAAGCAGTCGACTCCATCATGTATTTCAGAGGGTCTAGATTCGAGATGAGTCAAATCGTATGATGCAACATCTACCGTCTCAATCTCCGAGTTGTCCAGATCAAGGCACAACACAATTTCTCAATTGGTGAGTACCTTGTTTCACATTCAGTGAACTTTTTACTAAGGTAGTATATTGCCTTTTCTTTCTTTTCTGACTTATCATGTTGGCCAAGCACACATCCCATTGAATAATCAAGTATCATCAAATAGATGATTAATGGCTTATCTGGATTAGGCGGCGTCAACACTGGGGCATTGGATAGGTATTGCTTTGTCAAAGGTCTTCTGGCATTCCTCGTCCCGTACACCTGGATTGTGTTTTTTAAGAAGACAGAATATGGGGTCACATTTCTCAGTCAATTGTGAAATGAACCAGGAAATGTAGTTTAATCTTCCTTAGAAACCTTAAACTTCTTTTTGAGTGTGCAGCGGAGGCAGTTCTTGGATAGCTTTGACCTTGTCTGGGTTAACCTCAATCCCCTTTTCACTAACTATAAATCCTAGCAGTTTCCCTGACCTGGCTCTGAAGGTACATTTTGCTGGGTTAAGCTTTAGCTAAAATTTCCTGAACCTCAACAATAATTTCCTTAAAACTTGGACGTGCTCCTTTTCAGTTCGGGATTTGGCGATCATATCGTCAACATAAACTTCAATTTCTTTCTGCATCATATCATAGAATAGGGTTACCATGGCTCTCTAGTATGTCGCTCCTACATTCTTCAGTCCAAATGGCATCACCTTATAGCAAAATGTTCCCCACATGGTTATGAACGTGGTCTTATCCATGTCTTCAGGATACATCTTTATCTGATTGTATCTCGAGAAGCCATCCATGAAGGAGAATAACGAATAACTTGCAGTATTGTCTACTAAGGTGTCAATATGAGGTAATGGGAAATTGTCTTTTGGGCTAGCCTTATTTAGATCTCTGTAGTCTAGACACATTCGTATTTTCCCATCTTTCTTAGGGATGGGGATGATATTGGCTACCCATTCCGAATATTTAACCACTTGCAAGAAACCTGCGTCAACTTGCTTCTTGACCTCTTTTTTTTTTCAGCAAAACATCTGGCCTCATCCTTCGAAGTTTCTATTGGACTAGCTTGTACTCTTCCTTTATGGGCAATCGGTGTACCACAATATCAGTGCTTAGTCCGGGCATATCTTAATACGACCATGCGAAGATATCTTTGAATTCTTGGAGTAACTCAATGTGTAACACCTTTAACCTGTATCCATCGCTGGATTAGGGTTACGGCATTTACCAATTAAAAATCCCAACTTTTGTTCAATAAATTAAATCATAGATAAACATACTTATATAACATTATCATATAAGCAACCGATTACATACAGAAAACATGCTTAACATACTTAACTAAATGTTTATTATATTTATTTATTTTATTACGGCACAACATAAACAAAACTTAAACCAAAGATGTAATATACGACTTACTATACTACACTTGCAAGGCCGAATATACATGGTATAAAATCCTCTTCATTGTGGCCGAACAAACCATCACATTACATAACATCATGAGTCCAAATTTAAATGCTCAATAAACATTTATAAGCATATAATCACTTGGCCAAATATACAAGGGCACATCTATGAAATTACATGTACATATCTCATACTAATTTCAAATATATCCAAACAGTCAATTAAAAACAAGATACATGAAACTATGTTTGTATGCACATAGTTGAACCAAAAGTTACTAATAAGTTTCAAACATTCATGTATGTATGTAATATGTATAACCACATACACGATAATGGTCTTTAAATTCATGCTCATTTCACCACCTTCACAATAAAGATTTATATACTTAAGGATTATTAAGTTACATACTAAACATATACTATATAACTAGTTCCAAAACACAAAAGTATAATCCATCCACTTCCTTATAATCAGTCTTCAATTTGAATCTTTAATAACCAACCTAAAATGATTATAACATTTTCCTTAATCAAAATCGAACCATATTATCATGAAGAAGAAAACATGCATCAAGCCATCGTCATCTCTCAAGCACATCATCTACACATATCTCATCAAGGATAATTTCATACCATAATCTCAATTCATCCCAACAAAGCACACATCAATTGCATCAAAGATAGGGCATACCATCGAACATTATCCTTCAACAATTAGCCATTTTTGCATGGATTAATTACATTACCAACAAAACATCATTCAAACTCACATAACTAGCCTATACATGCCTTATTATAAAAGAAAACCAGTTTAAAAGTACCAAAAGGGGTGATAGTGTGGTTGACTTCACTAACGATCCTCCGAGCCCGTAGTTTGACCAAAATCTATAAAATAGATCATTGAACACACAAAGTAAGCTTACTAGCTTAGTAAGTCTTAAGCAACTATATTAAAACATTCAATTAACCAAGCATTTTAGACAGCCTATTTATAAAATTGAATAAACATATCTTCATTTATAAATACATCATAGCCAAATTTTCTACCTCATTTAATCTTTCTACTTTCATTTACTCACCAAGACACACCATTTTCAAATATATATAACACAAATCATACATATCCATGTACCTTTACAAATACCTTTAACCATTTATGCTTATAGATATTCTTGTATGAATACTTACTCCTTTCATGCTTTTCTACAACCAATTTGCTTATAGTATCTATTAATCAAAATTCCATCTATCATGTATATATTACTTCATTTCACCATTTCAATTACTTATCATCATGGCATATAAACATAACATTTATGTATGCTTAATACATACCTTATAGCCGAACTCACAAATTCGATTTCATAAACTTAAACTTGCATGATTTGTTTCATAACTTTACCATTTCGTAACTAAAGTTCGGGAATTGAAAACTTACCATCATATATCAAGCTATGCACTAATTCAAATCGTATACACCGGCACCTTGCCTGCTAGACTTGAAGTTTGAGATTTATAACACCGACATTTAGCCTGTTAGGCATTAAGCCCGACATATTCACCGACCACGAGGCCTGCTAGGCATTTAGCCTAAAATAGATCACCGGCACCAGGCCTGCTAGGCTCGAAGCCCGAAATAAACCACCGGCACAAGGCCTGCTAGGCTCGAAGCCCAAATATCAAAATGATTAATCCTTCACTTCACATTTCATAATGCTAACTTCACAACAACCCATATATCGTATATTACATTCACATATCACACCAAATACATTTATTTACATCACATTAAATAAAAATTACAACCAATCCAATTTAGTGCCCTTGCATTCAGCTAACTCATGGATTCATACTAAAAATATTCGAATTTCATCATTCATTAGATTCATAAATAATTCTTTAACATATATTAAGCAGGACTTACCTCATTGTCGACGAGATAGTAAACCGACTATTCGATAACCTTCATCTTTCCCCGATCCAAATCTATTTTTCTTTGTTCTTGATCTAGACACATTAAAATTCAGCTCATTCAAGTACATTTCATCTCAATTTAGTACCTAAGCACATAAATAGGAAATTTACCATTTTACCCCTACTATTTCATATTTTTGCAATTTCGTCCCATTTGCACAAAACACAAAATAAAAAAATTCCATTACAACACTCAAGGGCCGAATGTTCACAAGGACCTTATAAGTCCATTTCTTTCCTTTATTTTACAAATAAGCCCCTCTAAAAATTTACTTTTACAAATTAGCCCTAAATACTCAAATTTACTAAAATTTCCAATACAAAATATACTAATCTTAAACATATCTTTAATTTAAAAACATCAAACATCAAAAAACACAAGAACATGTCAATGGTTGAACATCAAGCATGCTTAGTTTTAAAAATTCTAACATGGGTCAACTACCGTTCGAAGCAACGATCTCAAAAACGTAAAAGTTTACAAAAACCGACTAAGAATTTACCTTGAATTTGGCTTGAATGTTGCCGAAATTTCAAAGAACCTAGCTCCCCTTTCTTTTCTCAATATTCAGCCAAGAAAGATGAGTGAACATATTCATTTTTTTATGTTTTAATTAACATATAATATTATTTTAATCTATTTACTATTTTAACCTTATATCATAAAATTATATAATATAAAACTTAAGGTTAATCTTGTCATATACCACCCACTAACTTAGAAATGGGTTATTTACCCATTTAACACCTCATATTAAAAAGCCATCATCACTCTAGCACTTTACACTATAGCATGCAACTTTTACGCTTTATGCGATTTAGTCCTTTTTGTTAAATTGAACACACAAACGATTAAATTTTTCTACGAAACTTTCACACACATTAATTCACATATAATAAACACAAAATATAATATTTAAATATTTCTCAGACTCGGATTCGTGGTCTCAAAACCACTATTTCGATTAGTGTCAAATTCGGTCTATTACACAATGAGGTCTCACTTTATTTCTGCGGCAATACTAGCGCTGATCTTCACTTCTTTCTTTTCTTGTCCGTCTCCCAGGTTCACTATTTCCACTGACTCTTTGTGAGGTAGGATCTATTTCTTCTCTTGTTCTACCATCCTTAACAGTTTAGGAGATAGGTTACAACCTTGGTCATCTTCAAAATCCTGAAAATCTTCCGTACCCATATCTTGCTCAAAAGGACATTCTGAGTCATTGGTAGCGTTACTCAAATCATTGATATTTGGGGACCTATTATGGAAATGAATAAAGATCCATAGAATAAAAGAATCTAAGCATATTTATTGGAATCATGAATGAAGAATGGAAATATTTAAAAGAATCTCTAAAGAATAAAAGAATGATGATGATGAATGAAGTAAAATAGAGGAAGATTTGCTCAAAAGGTAGCGAAGATGCATTTCATTAAAAATAACGATATCTTATACAAAATCATGCTTCACAAAAGGGACTCTTATTGATTCTAGACTTAAAGCAACAAATGTGTTCCGAATATTACTCTGAATAAGTTCTAAAAGCTACAGGAATCTCCTCCGCGGTCCAGTTGTTTAGAACGCTGCCTGGCTCATAGGGGCGGATGCCATTCTAGTTTTCTTCTTCAATTTTTCCTTCGAATATAGCATTGATGTGCATATTTCCCCATGTTTCTTCCGTGGTTTCCTCATTTTGCTTTCCTCGTCCCGGATAGATAATCCCTCCTGATATAAAAGTCTTACAAATATGGGGAATTGTCATCGGTTCCCATTTAATATCATCCCCACTCAATCGCGCTTTTCTTCTTGCTTGTTTCTTTTCTAACTCTTTCTTTTTTTGCTTTGTGTCCGGCTTGAATCTTAAGCCGAAGAGGTCTCATTTTTCTCTTAGTCTCGGGACCTTGATCTCTCCTTGGAGATACCTCCCAAGTCCTTTCCCAAGTACAGGTCATTTCTCGACCATCAGTTGCAAACCCATTTTCGTGGTTTTGGATAATTGAGGCACTGGGATCTTGTTCCCCTCGATGATGAATGTTGCGTTGACAAATTCCAAAGAACGGAAGGAACACTCAATCGTTTTTTCATTTTCTTCTAAATATGGCGCACTGTTAGTTACAGTCGCGATGATGTCCTCTTCAGCATTTATTGTCACCAGATGGCCTTCTATGACTAATTTTAACTTTTAGTGCAATGATGAGGGTACCGCTCCCGCTGAGTGTATCCAAGGTCTCCCCAGCAGGTAATTATAGGACGGCCTGATATCCATTACTATGAAATCTACTTCATATGTACCTGGGCCAATTAAAAGAGGTACTTCGATCCTCCCCATGACTTTCCTTTCAGTTCCGTCGAATGCCCTTACTACATTGTGGTAGGCCTTCATGTGAGAGCTATCAATGGGTAATCAACTCAGAGTCGATAGTGGCAAAACATTGAGTGCCGATCCATTATCGACCAATACCCCTAGTAGTGTGTATCATTTACACCGTGTGGTAATGTGGAGAGCTTTGATGGAACCCATACCTCCTGACGAGATCTCGTCATCATTAAAGAAAATAAAGTTATCGGCACTTATATTGCTAATCAGGCGATCCAACTTGTTAATGGAGATATCATTAGCAACATAAGTTTCATTCAATACTTTAATCAGTGCATTACGGTGTGCTTCCGAGCTTAATAGTAAGTCAAGCACAGATATGTGAGCCAGTTGTTTATGCAGCTGCTCCACAACACTGTACTCACTATGTTTTAAGAATTTTAAGAATTTCTTAGCCTCTTCTTCCTTCACTGGCTCGTTTATAGGCGATTCTTATTTGGTCGCCCTTTCCTCCTTTTGTTCCCCCACTAAGGCTTTCTCTTTTGTGAGCTCTACTCGTGTGCTTGTCGCGTCGTAGTGCTTTCCACTGCACGTATAGGAGCCCACCTCCTGATTTTCCTTTGCAGTGCTGGACGAGTCCCCCTTCCCAGGAATCGTCATGTTGCAGTCATAGTTCCAGGGAACCTTTTTGTTATCTTCATATGAAAAGATCGCAGGTTTTTGAATTACGACCTTCGGTGTTATCTTTACCGCGACTCCATCGTTCTTTGGCCTCAAGATGATGACCAAAGGATAGCTAATTTTTGAGGTCTTTGTTGCTGATTCATCTTCCAACACACAGATGCTTTCTTCTTCTTGGCATTCATCGCTTTCATATAATTACATCTCTTTATCGTCCATCAGCCTTTGCACCAGAATTCTAAACTCAATACAGTTCTGGATCTCATGCCCCTCCATGTTATGAAACTCACAGCCCTTTCTCATTCCTTTATACTTTTCCACCAGATCTGATACAACTAATCCCCTTTTCATCATATCCTTCCAAACCCGTCATGAGGGGAAACAACATGTGCATCGAATAAGTTCTGGAACATTTTCTTGTACGTGATTGGGATCGACGTGAATTGGATTTTCTCTAGATTTTGCTTTGCATTGGATTCCTGTCTAGATGGGCTCTGATGATCGCAATTATGATCCTGGGCTGGTTCACCGTAATAGGCTTTGAATAACTTTTGTTAAGGGTTCTTATGTTATTTACATCATTCTTTCTTTTTTTTGGGATCCTCTTTCTAGCACTTTCTCCCGTCTCTATCTTGCCACATCTGATTGCATTTTCTATCATTTCTTCTAACATCACGATATCTGAAAAACTTTTAGTAGCGCTCGCCTGCATGTGATTGATAAAAGGAGCCTTCAAAGTATTGATGAAAAGTATGGTTGTTTCCTTCTCCAAGAGAGGTGGCTGAACTTGTGTTGCTACCTCTCTCCATCGCTGGGCGTATTTTCTGAAGCTCTCGCTCGGCTTTTTCTCTATGTTTTGTAACGTGATCCTATCAGGTGCTATGTCTGCCACGTGACCGTATTGTTTCATGAATGCCTGTGCCAGGTCCTTCCATGTCTTAATCTAGGCACGACTTAGCTGATTGTACCACCTAGTCACGCAGACCCGACCAAACTGTCCTGAAAGTAATGAATCAGCAATTGGTCATTTTTAACATGTCCCTCTATTCTTCGATAGAACATCGTGATGTGCGCTTCAAGACAACTAGTCCCGTTGTATTTTTTAAATTTTGGTGTTTTAAACTTTGGCAGAAGTACCAAGTCCGGGACCAAACGTAAGTCCTTAGCATCTACCCTGTAATGGTAGTCAGCGGTCTCCATTGCTTTGAACTTCTCTTCTAACCACTTGCAACGGTCTTCAAGTTACTTTGGTAGGTCCACTTTTGCCTTGTCCATTTCTGCCATTTCTTCGAGATCAGGGGCAACAGAGTTAGCTGGACTATCTCCTGGGTTTGAACTCGAGCCGGTCGAGAGGTACGTCGGTATTGCGGTACCGACCTGATACTGCGGCCTGATAGTAACAGGCATCCTTTGAGGGTACATGTCTAGTGGTGCTTGGGTGTTTAGTAGGGTAAAGCCTGGAGCGTAAATAGGGTTGTCATTATCGTTTCCTGAGCTAGTATCGACACCTTTTCCCTTCTCGCGTTCTTTATCCAGTAACTGCACCAGCTGGCTTATCATATTTGAAACACCCCGATGTACCGCATAAACCAAACCCGACTACCTGGCCTCCGTGTTACCAACACCTCGACCCAGTGTTCTCCATCCTCTACCAGCACTGTTACCTCTGCCAGCTAAACCACGACCTCGTGGTGGCTGATGTCCTCCTCTTTCAGCCTGGTTAGAACCTTGGCTTATTGGTCGACCCCCTTCGGTTCTCATAGGACAATCTTTAATCATGTGGTCCTTGGACCCACACTTAAAACATCCTTCCATCTTCTTCCAACACTCTTCTAGATGCATCTTCCCACATTGGTCACAAGTACAGTACCGCCCTCCAGTAGCAGCTTGCTGACCTCACGGCCCATTAACTCTAGGCCTCTTTTACTCATTCCTTGAAAACCCTGATGATCCACAGCCTCTCTTTTGCCTTTTACGATCAGTATTCTATCTCACTGAGTCCTTAATCCCTTCGGCAACCTTAGCCTTCTCTACTAATACGACAAACTCCCACTCCTGCTGCGGAGCTATCAACAACCTTAGATCATCTCTCAGTCATCTTCAAACCGGATACACCGCTCATGCTTCGTCGACACGATACCTCGAGCATAACGGCTCAACGTTAAAAATTTAGCCTCATACTCCGCTACAGACTTATTCCCTTGGACCAACCTCAGAAACACCTTCCTCTGCACATCCACATAACTAGTTCTTATGTACTTCTTCTGATATGCCGCCTTAAAATATTCCCATGTAAGATCGTCCGCAGCAGCACCATCCCGCACTGTGAGCCACCATTGATATGACTCATCACAGAGCAGCGACACTACCCCTTTCAATTTCTCCTCGGCGGTCAGGTCCAAGTCATCCATAATCCGTTCCGTCGCCTCCAACCAATACTCAACCGTACTGTGTGCCACACTAGATACTCCACGGAAAAATTTAGCTCCATTAGCTCGAAGTCGCTCAGGTACCGACTTTCGAGCTCACATGCCTCCACCCGCTCCAGCCACCCTTTCTAAAACTCGCGGCATCGCCTGTGATACTGCATCTTCCCCCGTCTGATCCTGATATTCCACATCAGCGGCTGGTGGTGGTGGCATCTCATTTTCGGACCCTTGTCCGGATCTAACAGGCTCCGACACGGTCATTCAGCCTCTACCACGGCCTCGCACATTACGACCACGCCCCCTAGAGTTCATGCTTCCAAATCGCATTTATCTGGTTAAAGAATTTTATGAATTAGTTTTGTTCCACTGATTTATCACGAACAATCTTATGTTCAATAGTTCTAGGGAGTAGTTCTTTCGATTTCATACACATACAGTCTCATTTCATTCTTCCAATCACACTCATGAACTTGCGTTCATTAGAAAAATATTGTAGTTGTCATTGTTTGTTGTTTTCCACTACCCAGGGGTATTTCTGTAATTTTATCCTACAGGGGTATTTTGGTAATTTTCTAAATTAAGGTATTTGAAAATGTTGCCAAATAGAGATTTTTGATATTTTTTTACAAAATTGAAATACTTGGTAGGAAAATTTCAAGGGTAAAATAGTAATTTTATAAACTGAGGGTACTTTCATAATTTTTCAATTCAGGGGCATTTCAATAATTTTTCGCAAAATACGGTTCTTGGTGACTTTTCAAAACAAGGGTATTTTAGAAATTTTAATTTTGAGGGTACTTTGGTCAAGTTGCAAATCAGGGGCATTTTGGTCATAAATCGGGATCAATTCGAAAATCCTAATAAATCAAAGCACTCTAAAATTTCCAAAACTCAAGGGTATTTTGAAAATTTTCCCAAATCAGGGGTATGGTAGAAATTTTGAGAATCGGGGTCATTTTGGTAATTTTGTAAATCAGGGGTATTTATGTAATTTTGGTATTTTGGAAAAATTTTAAACAATTTTTTTCTACCAATCAAAGGGGTAATTTGGTGATTTTTAAAGCTAAGGTTTTTATAAAAGTATGGCTAGTCCCTTTCGGGTTTTAGTTATTGGGTTTAGCCCATGAATAAGTCCTCTTGGTTAGGGTGAGCCGTCACTACGCACTGTGTAGGATTCAGTGGAGAGGAGGTGAGTCACTAGATCGCTTAAATACCAAGCTCCCATGAAACCAATCCTAGACATGCGCATAATGGTTGCCACACCCTAACTCGATGACTTAGACACAGGTTTGTTTAATTAGGACCTTAAAGTTTTATGAAGTTCTGTGTTGGAGTAAGCTAATCCTAGGGTTCAATAACTTAATATGCTAATCTACGTCCCTATAAGTCCCACATACAAATCACAAAAGAGTTAGGAGTACTTACCTGGTGGAATTTGGGCTGGAGACTCAGGTGCCATGCCAGAAAACCTGCTCATTTCTTAGAAAAATCCAATTTCAAAAGAAAGAAAACATTTTGGGCCCTAAAAGCCCTCAAGGCCGAGTTTTGAAACGGGCTCTAATACCAAACTGAAACACCCCAAACCCGGCCCACAAGCCTTGACCGGATCTGGCATGCTTCTAGGGAAAAACCATTCAAAACTGATTTGGACTTTGCCAAAATCTTGTGTGTTTTTGAAGAACCATTGATTTGGGTTGGATTCAAAATTAATAACGGTGTTGATTAGGTGTCAAAACATTTAATATTTATATTTAAGAAAAATTAACTTTAAACTTTACTTTGATAATAATCGCATCATACTAAATTAATTGAAATGCATGCATAAACAGTTCAATACTTATGGCCTTATTACATCAAAACAAAAACCCAAAATAATTCAAAATACTTAAGTATGGAAAATTATAAAAATTAAACAAATTCCGAGCTGAGCATGGCCACCATTGAGCTCTTTAACGTTGGCTACATACAAAAGAACACAATATTATGGCACTATGACATTCGGCCATCTTAGAATCAATGCCTACTCACTTGATTCGGCACCCTCCTAAAAATGAGCCCAAAACCGATTGCTTAAGAAAGATGAATACTTACCACTATCACACGTTTTGAAAGGCCTAGGAGAAAGTAGTCAACCACACCATAGCTAAACGGCTTTTGAGAACCAGGGTGGAGATGGTGTTTTGGCACTTTAATGGTGAACAAAGAAAACGCAAGAGTGGGGAGAGTTTAATGATTAAAGAATTCGGCCAAGAGTAGAACTAACTCCAAGTTTCGGCTAGAAGTCACTTTGTATATTCGGCTTTTGATTGGATGGTAAGGAGTTATGGCATGCTTCTAGGGAAAAGTCATTCGAAACTTATTTGAAGTTTTGCCAAAATTTTGTGTGTTTTTAAAAACAGTTGATTTGTGTTGATTAGGTTTCAAAACATTTAATCTTTGTTCTTAAGAAAAATTACTTGAACTTTAAGATTGATAAAAATAAAATCGTACCATACTAAAAAAAATAATTAAAATGCATGCATAATCAGTTTAATACTTATAGCCTTATTACATCAAAACAAATCCCAAAATAGTCCAAAATACTTAAGTATTGAAAGTCCAAAACAAAATAATTTCTGAGCTGAGCATGGCCCCCATAAAGCTCCTATCGACCCGGTCCATTACTGTGTGTCACCTGAAAAATAATCCCACAACGGGGTGAGTCAAACAGACTTAATGTGTAACCACCAAACACAAACTCTCAATCAATTTAGGAATGTCAAATCACACATATGAAACACATATAATCAATGATGCAAACCCGAACCCAAACCTAGATAACCATCCGCTACATATCACCCGTACCAACCATCACACCGTGGGGACTACTAAGTCAACCCTCCATCCACTACACATCATCAAAGGCAGTCGCTGCAGACGACATGCTCATCGCCCTTATATATATATATTGTGGCATAGCCACTAGATAATCATTTGTGACATAAGTCACCACATTCAATTTTGTGACATGAGTCACCACATTCGAGATATTGTGGTATAAAACCACGGATCACTTCACCTTAAAATAATTTCCCATATGCCCCATGTTATACAAATCATGCAACATCATGCCTTAATTCACATTCTTATCAATATTCACATATGTGCCATATCCCAAAAATCCATATCATTTATTAACATAATGTTAAGGTTACGTACCTGAGTACTTTGTACCATTGCATGGTACCTTTGGCCACATTTCACATCATTATAAACACATATATTAAATTGATGCGTAAATCTATTAAAAGTTAGTGTGGGTACACACCGATTCATAACACTTTCACCGAAATCCAGAAAACCGATCTAATCCTCTAGATCCCAAGTTCCTACATTCGCCAACACCAACCTATTTTAGCTTAAGGCCATTCAGCCAAATGATCAAATCCCGAAGGATTATCGCAACCAAAATCTTACCTTCTTTGCGATGGTATTAACAATCAAATCCACGAGATTGATAGTCTTTCTCCCTTAGAATCATTAACACTAGATCACTTGATTTGGTTAGTTTTCGACTTTTGAATAAATAAGAAATAGATCTAAGTCATTAAATAGGGCCTTGGCGAATGTGCATAGTCACTTACCTTATGAATCTTAAATCCCGAAAAGTGTCCCTTGGTTGTGGTATCATCGAAATACCCATAAACTCATGTTAGATCCAATTCTAACATTAAATCACAACAACTAGCCCTTGGTCAATATCACATAACTTACCTTTAATATTGAAATCCGAAAGAATCCTTCATAGTTTTAGCCAAAGACATTAAGGGATTAGAATCTTGATTTGGCTTTAAGAAAAGATTGAAGATCGAAAACAATTGATCTTACCCTTAATATTGAGTTCGACAAAGACATTTTTGCACGACACCACGAGATTCGGCTATAGGCTTGACATTGATCACCAATTTGGCTTTTGATCTAGTGAAGGAATCGGCTAGAAGTCACTTTGTATATTCCGCTTTTGATTGGATGGTAAGGAGTTATGGGTTCGGCTTCAACAAGAGACACAAAAGGAGGTTTCAGCTTGAACAAATAAAAGAAAAAGAAGACTTTGAGAAAAGTGGAAATTCGGCTAGAGAAAGAGATGGGAAAGAATGCAAAAGAAAAGATGAATACTTTACTACTCAATTTTGGCTACCTACTCAAACACTAGCTTCTCCTTGTTTTTCTCCTCTTTTTCCTCTTATCTACTCATTTAAAATAATTTGATTAAAACAATAATTATCACCTCCCTTTAGTCGAATTTTAAAAAAAAAGAATTTAATCACATCTATAGCTCCTCCCTTAGTCTCCCAATGCCGTCCATTACTACTCTTTTTGCCGAAAAATAAAAGTTCCAAAATGTTGCTTGTGCCGCTCGAACTCAAGACCTCCTTGCACTGCATGTGGCGCCATTTACCAAAGCCTTAAGTGGCATCTTCCTGCCACTTTACTAAATTGATTTTTATGTCCTATTTCTTCTACAAATTCTCTAAAGGCCTATCAGCCTTAGCTTCCCTTTTTGAATTTGAAATCTAATAATTTCTAGGGCATTTGTCTTTATTCTAAGGTTCTCAAGAATTCATACAACATATTCAAACACGCATAGGCATGCTACTTCACATAATTAAGCAAAAATGCATAGGCCATAAATGTAACACCCCCAAACCCGGCCCATGAGCCTTGACCGGATCTAGTATGTCACTGCGAAAAATGTTGGAAAAGATTTTTACTTAAAAATAAAAGATGAAATTTGTTGTCGTTGGTAAAAACATTTCATATTTAAGATTCCAAGTAAAACCTTATTGGTACAAATTATCCGAATTTAAAAGCTTTAATATAAGTTGTTATAAAATAAGTTGATTCAAAATATTGCCAATTATTAGCTCAATAATAGGATAAACTTCAAAACCATAAATAAAGTTGCAAATACTTTAAGTGGCCCATTACATCAAATAATTATTCCAAAACTACTTAAAATATAAAGTACGTAAAATTAAGTAAAACATCTTCTGCATGGGCCACCTTTGTATCCGCTCCGACTCGGTCCAAGCATTACGAATCACCTGCGATGTTGGTAAGAAAATTTGGGTGAGTCAAACAGACTCAGTGCATAGTTATTTCACATGCCTCCATATATGGGCTTGGCCCATATCCACACAGTCCACATACATAAATATGCAACATGAAGCCCAGCCCAACCTAGTATCCATCCGTTACACACCTACCTTGGCAGACCTGCTGCCCAAGGCCGTGGCTAAGCCACCGATCACCTAAGTGACCCAACATATCAATATCCTCGAGATGACCCTAGGTCATCCTCAATCCACGGTGATGCACACAGCTATCATCCGCCAGGGTAAGGCACACAGCCAACATCCCACCTTGATGAAGCACATAGCTAACATCAAGCACCAATGTAGAACAAGGCTAACATCAGACCATGTACATAAATGTACTCCTTGTCCTTCAATAGTCACATCCCAAGCCCTATGTATCATGCCACAATATCATTAAAATAAGCATACATCACATGCTATCACAATTTCATTCGTATACCATAGGAAACTTATTGTCATAAAGTACTGACATGTTTAATCGATTACCCACTATGGGTATCCACCTTTTTAGCCATTATTTCGGCTACCATGCACATCATATACATATTTATATATATAACACATACACACAACAAGAGAACAGTGCGATAACTATGCACCTGTTTTGGCACACTCGACTAAATCCCAAAATATTTGCTTGCTCCTGAAGATATCAAGATCCCTACTTAACCATTGTTAGAATCGGTCCTACACCATAAATCCATGAAGATGGCCTTTGGCCGAACTACATATCACTTACCACCTTACCCTGAATAGTCGAATCCAAGAGGCTCCTTACCGTTGGCTACACAAAAGAAACACAATATTATAACTCTTCATACATTCGACCATCCCTTAGAAACCAAGGCCAACCATTGGTTTCGGCATACTAAATGAAGAAGAAGAGAATTTGATTGCTAAGAAAACACTTACTATACTCGAAACCGACTGGAAGATTAATGAAAAGGAATGTCGACACCTCCCCCTCTAAAGGCTCTAAAAGATTCGGCAAGAACTCCCAAATAGAGATGGGATAATCGGCTATCACAAAAATAGGTATAGAACCGAGGTTGAAAAGAAGAAAAGAAGTGTAGATGAAAGTTAGGAGAATTCGGCAATGAAGAACAAAGGTGGAGAGGTTTCGGCTTTGTTGCAAATGAGAGGATGGGTTTCGGTTTTTAGGAAGTGAATGGAAAGAAAATAAGTTAAAAAGAAAAAAAATGATGCACAAAATGACTTCCAACTTTTGACTTTTGGTCAAGAAATAGGGTGCAAATTTCGGCAATGGCAAGGGTGAAAAGAAAGTTTCGAAAGAGAATACTAAAGAAAGAAAAGAGAACCAGAAAAGAACTTCTAGACCTCTTATAGGAAATTTGGCTATTCCCCCACTCATGACCGAAAATTATCACCCAAAAGAGACCCACATTCGCCTCCACACTCAAAATTCTTCTTGCCATCAATTCAAACTAATTTTGAATTAAACTCACTCTAAATTTCTCCTTATTTCCTCCTAATCACATTCGAATTAAGCCAACCCCTAGTCCACTATACCATCTACATTCATGGTCAAAAGGCCATAGAAAAGTTTCCAAAACAACACTCCATACTTCAAGCCTTATGTCCCCTTATCCTACCAAAATTCCTTGATACCATACCATAAATAAGCACTTGCCTTATTCCTTAGTCTACTAACCATAAAAGACAATAGTCCAACCTTACCTTAATTAGAGTTTGACCAATACATGCCATATAAATGCAAAAATAAAAGTCACCCTAAGTCCATCCATGGGATTCGAACCTAAGCCCCCTTTCAATGCTTGTGGCATCACCTTCCAAAGCCCTAAGTGGTGCCTCCTTGCCACTTTGCCAACTGGTTACTTGTGTTAAAATTCCCCACGAATTACTCTTAACCCCTAACTCCTTCAACTCCCTTTAACTAAAGCTTAAAAATAATTTTTTTTCCTACAGCTCGAGCCTACCCTTGGCTTATTCCTAAGCCCTAGAACATCTCACTTAACAACACAACAATCCGAACTCATGCAAAATAATACAATCACAAATAACCCCTAATTCAGGATATTACAATTCTACCCTCCTTAAAGAAATTTCATCCTCGAAATTTCCAACTAACTAACAGTCGTGCATCCTCACTCACCACACTACGCTACTGCTACGCACTCTGATCTTAATAAAACTAGCACATTTCCCTAGATACCATCTCAAGATTTGCATTCAAGGTTCCATACACTTCATTAGCAATACATGAATGAACTAGCTCTATAACAAACAAGGCAATAAAGGGTATTCCAGAAATGAGGAACGTACCCGTTGTCACCTCTAGCACATCTTCCTCCTCGCGATGCTTGGTCAGCATAAACCAACCTTGGTCGCCTCGCATCATACCTTGACTTCTCCGCACGGTGCTCCACGACCTTGGCGGAACCATTTCTTCCATGGTTCGGACCACGACCCCTCGTCGCTTGCTGACCACCTCTGTCCGGCTGCATACCACCCTGACCTATTGTCCGAGCCTATTCGGATCCTGAGGACAACCTTTAATCAAATGAGCCTTAGACTTACTCCTAAAACACTCTCGATTTTGATTCCAGTACTCGCCAACATGATACCTTCCACACCGAGCACACGGACGGTCCAGATTTCCAGTAGCTGGCTTAGCAACACGAGTAGAATTCTCAACCTTTGATCTTTTCTAAAGGCTCCCAGACAATTCTGATGGTCCAAAACTCCTCTTATCCCAGTTCCTATCCTTATCTCTATTCTGTCTCACAGAGTCCTTAATTCCTTCGACTACCTTAGCCTTTTCTACTAATACGGTAAACTTCCGCTCCTACTGTGGAGCTATCAACAGCCTCAGGTCATCCCTTAGTCCATCCTCAAATCAGACACATCACTCATGCTCCGTAGCCACTACTCCTCAAGCATACCGGCTCAACCTTAGGAATTCAGCCTCGTACTCCGCCACGGGTTTGTTCCCTTGAACCAGCCCTAGAAAAGCCTTTCTTTGCGCATCAATATAATGAGTACCAACATACTTCTTCTAGTAAGCTGCCTTAACGTACACCCAAGTGAGATCCTCAGTTATAGCACCATCCCGAACTGTGAGCCACCACTGATATGACTCATCGCGAAGAAGCGACACCATTCCTTTCACTTTCTCCTCAGCAGTTAAATCAAGCTCATCCATAATCCGTTCGATTGCCTCCACCAATACTCGGCGATCTTGGGTGCCACACGGATCGCCACGGAACACCTCAGCTCTATTGGCTCGAACTCGCTCGGGTATCGATTTTCGAGCTCTTCTAATTCCACATGCTCCTGCCACCATCTCGAAACTTGCGGCATCGCTGCGTCTGACATCATCCCCGTCGATCTTGCTGCTCCACACTAACAGCTGGTGGTGGTAGTGGTACCTCATTCTCAGACCCTTGACCCGATCTAACGAGTTTCGACATGATCATTACGCTCTACCGGCGTCCTCGTACATTACGACCACGTCCCTAGAGCTCATGTCTACTATCGCGATTTAATCGATTTAAGAAATTTTATGAATTAGCATTTGTTCCTTTGTTTATCCGCGAGCAATTTTATGAAAATAGCTTAATAGTAGTTCTTTCGATCATTCAGAGTTTTCATTTCAAGTTTTCTACCCTAATTCAGAGAAACAAACACATTCAATGATATCCATCACACACACATTCATCATTCGAACATCTTTGTCCATTCCTATTCTAGGGGTGTTTTCGTCATTTGTCCTACAGGGTATTTTGGTAATAAATCGGGGTCAATTTGAAAATCTTTACAAATCAAAGGCATTCCAAAATATACAAATCTCGAGGTTATTTTGAAAATTCTATCAAATCAATGATATTGCAGAAATTTTAGAAATCGGGGTTATTTTGGTAATTTTGGAAGTCAAGGGCATTTTAGTAAATTTTCCCAAATCAGAGTATCTTACTATTTTGTAAAATAGGAGTTTTTGGTATTTTTGTAAAGTAAGAATGTTTTTACAAAAGTCGTGGGTAGTATGGTAATTTTATAAACCAAGGGCATTTTGGTAATTTTACACCTGAAATTATTTGGGTAATTTTGTAAATCGAAAATATTTCAAAAAATTTTCCAAGTATAAAATGGTTTTACAAATCAAAGGAGTAATTTTGAAAACTTAAGGTTTTTATAAAACAGTATGACTAGTCCCTTTCGGGTTTTAATTATCGAGTTTAACCCGTGAATAAGTCCTCTTGGTTAGGGTGAACCGTTATTACGCACCAGGTAGGATTCGAGTGGAGAGGAGGTGAGTCACTAGGACTGCTTAAATACCAAGCTCCCAATGAAACCAATCCTAGACATGCACACAATGGTTACCACACCCTAACTCGTGACTTACTCTTAGGTTTGTTTAATTAGGCTTTAAAATTTTATGCAATTCCGTGTTGGAGTAAGCTAATCCTAAAGTTCAATAACTTAATACACTAATCTACGTTCCCATCATACCCATGTACCAATCAAATAATAATTCACACAACAATTAGAGGTACTTACAGGTGGACTTTGGTTGGAGATACAAAGCCATGCCCGTATAAACTGAAAAATTTATGAAAGCCCAAATCTTTGAAAAGCCCACCTAAAAAATGTTTTTGGTCCCAAAACCCTCAAAGCTGAGTTTTGAACCGAGCTCTGATACCAAATTGTAATATCCCCAAACCCGGCCCACGAGCCTTGGCCCGATCTAGTATGTCATCATGGAAAACATTGGAAAAGATTTTTACTTAAAATAAAAGATGAAATTTGTTGTTGTTGATAAAAACATTTCACATTTAAGATTCCAAGTAAAACCTTATTGGTACAAATTATCCAAATTTAAAAGCTTTAATATAAGTTGTTATAAAATAAGTTGATTCAAAATATTGCCAATTATTAGCTCAATAATAGGATAAACTTCAAAACCATAAATAAAGTTGCAAATACTTTAAGTGGCCCTTATTACATCAAATAATTATTCCAAAACTACTTAAAATATAAAGTCGTAAAATTAAGTAAAACATCTTCGCATGGGCCACCTTTGTATCCGCTCAGGCC
Source organism: Gossypium rotundifolium (assembly GCA_025506655.1). Taxonomy (NCBI): domain Eukaryota; kingdom Viridiplantae; phylum Streptophyta; class Magnoliopsida; order Malvales; family Malvaceae; genus Gossypium; species Gossypium rotundifolium. Next base: position 151,922,611 of record CP106733.1, on the reverse strand, counting down.
GGTCCAAGCATTACTGAATCACTGCGATATTGGTAAGAAAATTTGGGTGAGTCAAGCAGACTCGGTGCATAGTTATTTCACATGTCTCCACATATGGGCATGGCCCATATCCACACATCCACATACATAAATATGCAACATGAAGCCCAAATTAACCTAGTATCCATCCATTACACACCTACCATGGCAGACCTGCTGTCCGAGGCCGTGGCTAAGCCAACGATCACCTAAGTGACCCCACATATCAATATCCTCGAGGTGACCCTAGGTCATCCTCAATCCACTGATGCACACACTATCATCCGCCAGGTGAACACACGACCAACATCCCACCTTGATGAAGCACATAGCTAATATCAAGCGCCAATGTAGCACAAGGCTAACATCAGACCACGTACATAAATGTACTCCCTATACTTCAATAGTCACATCCCAAGCCCCATGTATCATGCCACAATATCATTAAAATAAGCATACATCACATGCTATCACAATTTCATTCGTATACCATAGGAAACTTATTGTCATAGAGTCTTGACTGTTTAATCGATTACCCACCATGGGTATCCACCTTTTTAGCCATTATTTTGGCTACCATGCACATCATATACATAGTTATATATATAACACATACACACAACAAGAGACAGTGCGATAACTACGCACCTGTTTTGGCACACTCGACTAAATCCCGAAATATTTGCTTGCTCCTAAAGATGTCAAGATCCTTACTTAACCATTGTTAGAATCATTTCTACACCATAAATCCATGAAGATGGCCTTTGGCGAACTACATATCACTTACCACCTTACCACGAATAGTCGAATCCAAGAGGCTTCTTCTGCTGGCTACACAAAAGAAACACAATATTATGACTCTTCATACATTCGACCATCCCTTAGAAACCAAGGCCAACCATTGGTTTCGGCATACTAAATGAAGAAAAAGAGAATTTGATTGCTAAGAAAGTACTTACTATACTCAAAACCGATTGGAAGATTGATGAAAAGGAATGTCGACACCTCCCCCTCTAAAGGCTCTAAAAGATTTGGCGAGAACTCCCAAATGGAAATGGGATAATCGGCTATCACAAAAATAGGTATAGAACTGAGGTTGAGAAGAAGAAAAGAAGTGTAGATGAAAGTTAGGAGAATTCAGCAATGAAGAACAAAGGTGGAGAGGTTTCGGCTTTGTTGCAAATGAGAGGATGGGTTTCGGTTTTTAGGAAGTGAATGGAAGGAAAATAAGTTAAAAAAAAAAGAACAAGAAAAAGATGCACAAAATGACTTCCAACTTTCGGCTTTTGGTCACAAATAGGGTGCAAATTTCGAATGAGGATGAAAAGAATGTTTCGAGAATACTAAAGAAAGAAGTGAACTGACCTCTTATAGGAAATTCATCCCCCACTCATGATCAAAATTATCACCCAAAAGAGACCCACATTCGGCCTCCACACTCAAAATTCTTCTTGCCATCAATTCAAACTAATTTTGAATTAAACTCACTCCTAAATTTCTCCTTATTTCCTCCTAATCACATTCAGAATTAAGCCAACCCCCCCTAGTCCACTATACCGTCTACATTCATGGTCAAAAGGCCATAGAAAAGTTTCCAAAACAACACTCCATACTTCAAGCCTTATGTCCCCTTATCCTACCAAAATTCTTTGATACCATACCATAAGTAAGCACTTGCCTTATTCCTTAGTCTACTAACCATAAAAGACAATAGTCCAACCTTACCTTAATTAGCGTTTGACCAACACATGCCATATAAATGCAAAAATAAAAGTCACCTTAAGTCCATCCATGGGATTCAAACCTAAGCCCCCTTTCAATGCTTGTGGCGTCACCTTCCAAAGCCCTAAGTGGTGCCTCCTTGCCACTTTGCCAACTGGTTACTTGTGTTAAAATTTCCCATGAATTACTCTTAACCCCTAGCTCCTTCAACTCCCTTTAACTAAAGCTTAAAAATAAAATTTTTCCTACAGCTCAAGCCTACCCTTGGCTTATTCCTAAGCCCTAGAACATCTCACTTAACAACACAACAATCTAAACTCATGCAAAGTAATACAATCACAAATAACCCCTAATTCAGGATATTATAATAAATCCCGGATATTACAATATTATTTTGGGACTCTTGCGTCCGCTCTATCATGTCTTGTTGTATCTTGGATAATCGTTCTTGCATTTTATCCTACATGTCTTTTTGTATTAGCTCTAACCTTTCTATTCTTTGGTCCATTACTTTTGTTTTGCCTCGTGTACCATAGTGATATTCCAGGTAACTGCCATGATTTAGGGTCCCTTTTGTGAGATTTAGTGTACATGATGCAATGTAATGTTGATGCATGAAATGTATGCAACAAAAAGGCATTGATTCTGATTCAATTTCCATTAGAATAACTTTTCTAGAAAACAAATTTCTTCACATAAAACGGATTACATATAAGGCTTTGCCCTAATACTTAAGGCCTTGACTTTCTCAAGAAGCCAAGCTAACTCTTGGCCTCGCTCTAACTTTGACTCGTACATTAAACTTAGTACATCAGCTCGGACTGCCAAGGTTTGTAAGTGATCCGCCACCTCTCACACTTGAGCCATGACTTTCCCCATAATGTAATCCAGGTCTCTAACTTGGCTTTGAGAGTGATGAAGTTGTTGCTTCCAACGCTCCTCATTGACTTCAAGAAATTCCACCCGAAGTTCACAACCATGTAGAGCAGACTCTAGCTCTTCTATTCTTGCTTTCAGTCCCTCAATTTTGCTTAGACTAGCCTTTAATTCGACTACAGAATTATGACTACGATACTGATACAATGATCTTTCCAATTCTGACACCCGAGCCTTTAATTCCTCCTTCTCGTTTTGACTTTCTACCAAACTTCTTTTCAAAGTATCTTCTCAAACTTGAGTATCTCGAGTTTCCTCTCCCATTGACTGGCTCTATTCTTTTCCTCTCTAATTTCTTGACGCCATTACTCTGACGTTTTTCCCAGTCCTGCAATTTTCATTGATCTTCGCAGCTTCTTGCAGTCTGTTTTCAAGCTATCCAAATCCTTTTCAACCTTATTTTTCCCTTTTCTCAGCTTCTCAGCTTCCAGCTTCTGAACGTCGACATCTAATCCCAACTGCATTTTCTCTTCCTCTAATTGTTCTATCCTTTTCCCTAATTCCAAATTCTTTTTCTCAAAGTCCTGTTTGATGATTTTGAGCTCAGATGGGATTACCTGCAAGTGCTCTTCCAATGATCGAGTGTTTTCTTGGCCTGATGTGGGGTTGTTGTCGTTGATTCTCTGACTCCACCATCGGTCATATTCAGGGGTTGTCATTGGGTTAGTGGAAAACCTTTTCATTCTGTGAGCCCGGCTCCAAGCACTCGATATTTCACGAACTCTCCTTCTACAATTATGTCCTTTATATTCAAACTCGAATTGAATTAAACCTTGTGTTGCTAGCGTAAACTATCTCGATCTGTATTGTCTCAACACGAGGAGAGGAGCATACCCGACAGCTCCCCATATTCCCAGTAGAGGAACCTAGTCAAAATCTCTACACCGATATAAGATCTCATCAGGAAGCATCAAAAGAGCTCTCTATTCTATATCTTCTTCTTGCAGGTTTTGCAGAATCATCATCCATTTTTCTTCTATAAGATCATCTCGTCTTGGCGTGGCTGCTAACTCTTTTAGCGAGGAATAGTCTTCGGAGAAGATTCAACACGATACCTTTTTTGCTTTCCAAAAATGACTGTGGAACCATGCTAGTAAGAGTTGTACACAACCGGTGAATCTTCGTTCTCCCGCTCTTCGGCACGCACTTAGGGACCTGAAAGTTTCAGCTAGAATTGTAGGAACGGGTGTGACTCTTCTATCCAATCTGTCAAATAAGTCAGAGACCGCCTCGTCTACATGCCCTAGAGCTTTAGGGAAGATAATCAGTCCATAAATGCTCAAGGCAAAAATGTCAACCCTTTGCTTCACATCAGGATGCGCTATGATTAATTCCCTTAAATTTCTCCAAGGGATGCACTTATAATCTCCCTTTTGTTTTATCCGGGCTGTAACCTATTGCTCGCTCATCCCCGTAATATTTATCAGCTTTTTTAAGAATGTGGGGACATTAATAGATCTCGCATAAACTTTGTCAGTTTGAATCTTTGGGCAACGGAGCAAAGCTGTGTATTCTTCTATAGTAGGTTCCAAATCCACTTTCCCAAAAGTAAAGCAACTATAAGCAGGGTTCCAAAACTGGGCTATAGCTCGAATAAGTGCTGGTCTACCTTGATGTCAAGCAGATAAGGCAGATCACCATAATGACAGTAGAATAGTTTCTTAATCTCGTCGTCCTATTGACTCCATATTTATTTCATCTCTTGAAGGTTATTTTGGGTTACGCTGATACGTGTGAAGTCCCACAATTCTAAAATGTGCTATTCTGTAAGACTATCACCTTTCTCTTACTGCACTATCTCAGCCCATATTCAGACGGCCGCATTGTCCTCCACTTTATCAAAAAAAATCCTTTTCCATGACAAGCTATTTATTTAGCAATCGAATGTGAATCAACACCTTTTTTTATGAATATGCCATGCAAAAATAAAAATGAAGCAAGTCAGTATTTCATACATAGTAAGCAAAGAATAAAAATACCTAATCGGGTAACCACTGGGGTTTGGCATGCCTCTACCCAGGGTGGGTTCTTAGGGCTTACTATATGAGGTTCAGTTCTAAAGAGAGGTACCCGAACTAGCAGATTCCTCGATCCTCACCCATTATAGGCTCATACGGACCGAGTTTAGTTTATGAGAATACATTTCCCTATGGCTGCACGAAGATAAAATCTCACGAAGACATAGGTACGAATGTATCCCGAAAGCGATCCACTATCCTGCACGGAGGTGAAGACCTCACGAAGGAATAGTTTCTTGCTCCCACTTAAAAGGGTATAACCAAGTGGTCATGCAATGCAATGTGCAGAGATATACACAAAGCTCAAACAAATAAGGAAATATGAATAAAAATGATGAAGATCTAACACAAAACAGATGAAATGCAATGAAAGGATCGTATATTAAAACCAAATTTTCAATTTTTGACAAAAAGACAAAAAGTAATCAACTCGTGGCTTGACTCTCTTATTTTTTCCCAGCGGAGTCGTCAAGTTATCGTAACCTTTTTTTTTGGAAAAACAGAAATCGACTTTGGTTTTTGAAAATGAAAATAAAACGGGAGTCGCCACCAATCTTTTTTTGTTTAGGTGTGATCAGGTCACCTCGTAAAACGGTTGTTTTTAATAAACAGTTTGATTTATCAAAACAACGATTTTGGTCTACGAAATCTAGAAAATGAGTTCGGGAGTCAGTTACACACGAGGAAGGGTTAGCACCCTCGATACGCCCAAAATTGGTACCTAATTGATTAATTAACGTCTTGATGTCAAAAATTGAAAATTTGAAAAAGATTTTAAAAATACGATCTCTTTTAAAAATGTGAACAATTTGGGTTGAAATTTGACATTTCTTTGTTCCGAGAGGATACAAACATCACATCCAGCACATTAGGACACGATATTTTAAACCCTCGTAATCAAAGTCATCTTATGGTTTATGAAATTTATTAAAAGGATGTTTAGTTGTTTAGTCAAACGGGAAATCAAACCCCAGCACGTTAGGGCACTATCTCCCGAATTTCTAAACACAAACATTGCCTTATTTAAAAACCTTTGGATGAAATATAGTAATTTTTACAAAATGTATTCTTGTTTAATAGTATAGTGTTAAACTTAAGAAAACAAATATAGATGTTTGAGTTAAAATTTGAGATTTCTTTATTCCGAAAGGATATAAACATCACATCCAGCAGTTAGGACACGATGTTTTAATCTCTCGTAATCAAAGTCATCTCATGATTTACGAAATTTATTAAAAGGATGTTTAGTTGTTTAGTAAAATAGAAAATCGAAACTCAGCACGTTAGGGCACTGTAACATCCTGAATTAGGGGTTGGTTACAAATTAATTATTTTCATGTGCTTGCTTGAAAAGAAATGAATACTATAATTACTTGACATATTCTAGGGTCTAGTCATAATCCCGGGCTAGGTCTGACTTAGGGCTGAAATTTCTTTTTAGTGCCTAAGAGGAGGGAGCTAGGTGAGATAGGGGTTAAGAGAAAGTTTCGGGAGAAGCATGACACAAGGAGCTGGTTGGTAGAAGTGGCATTGGGCATCACTTAAGGGCTGGAAGTGACCCCTGGCGCAGGTCTTGGGTTCGAGCTGCTGGAGTGGCGCTTAGAGTTTTATTTTTTTTCGTTATATGTAGGGTGATGGGCTAGGTAGGCCTTAAAAATAAATGGCAAGGTTTTGGGACATGAAAGTTGATGTGGAAGAGTGGCTTGGGGCGTTGTAAGGGGCTGCGGCAGTGAGGTCCCATGTTCGAGTAGCATGGGCAGCAATGGGTCTTTTTTTATTTTATGCATGCTAGCATTAGGGGGAGTGAGCTAATGGCCTGCTCAAGGACTCTTAATTTGATAGAGATAAACTTTGTTTTATTTTTTTATTTGAAAGGGGTGGTAATTAAAGATAAGAATTATCACTTTAAGTAGCCATGGCTGAATGAAAAAGGGAGTCCTAGGGAGTATTTTCGGCTAATACTCTTCTCTTCCCTTGTTGTTCAACCGAAACTTCACAAAGCAACCCTCATCCCTTTCTCTTTTCTTTTTGCAACCTAAAAGCCGAATTCACCATAACCAAACCCTTACACTCACCTCGTTTTCTCTCAAACTCAAGCCGAATCTTGATCCCATCTTTCCCATCTTTTCTATTTTGTTTCAAAAGCCGAAAAGCCATTGTTTCTCTATCGATTTCAACAAGAACCTTGGCCGAATTCTTAGGCTCACGATCTCTTTTTCCTTTGCATTTTTCTCTTCACCATACTAAGTACCGAAATCAAAGTTTCTTTTAGGGGCAAAGCCGAATCTATCATTAAGGTAAGGGTGCGGCAACTTTTTCTTTCGGGATTTATGTTATGGCCGAATGGCCTTTAGCTCTCTAATGAAGTGATAAAACCAATTGTAGGGAAGGACTTTAGTCAATTGAAGGAAGCTTTCGGGATTTGATTCCCTAAGATAAGGTGGTAAGTAACATTCGGCCATAGGCCTTGATTATGGATAAGTGTGCAAGCCGATTCTAACAAATGCTTTGGTAGGGATCTCGACAAGTCAAGTGACAATTTTGGGATTTCGGTAAGTTTGGTAAGTGGTTAGTCATATTCAGCCAAAGGCCATTTTTGGTATCTAAAGTATAACCGATTATGTGTCATGGATTTAGGGGCTAATCGGCCAAGGCAACCAAAGGCTTTCGGGATTTCGTTTTGCTTTGGTAAGTGATGATAAGATTCGGCCTAGGGCCATATTTTGGTTATGAGCGCAATTAGTCCTTCGGGATCATTAGTTTAGCCGAATGGCTATTAGATCTAAGAGTTTATGTGTTGGCCGATTGTAGGGGGAAACAACCTCTCGGGATTTCGCTAATATATTCGGATTTACTAGTCTTACAAGTAAACAGGTGTGTAAAACTCTTACACACTTTATTAGTTAGCATTGCTATTATGTTGCCTTTTAATCATTGTGGTAGTGATTTGCTTGTGGACATGAGCATGGATTCCGGGTAAGTCACTTGTGATTTAAAATCTATTATGGTTGACATGATGGGTAATATTCTATACCATGACTATTATGCATGATTTATGATAACATGTTAAGAATGATATGAGCATGTTGGTAATGGGATTGATGAGAGGAGGGGATTTTCTATGGATCGTCACCACTGGTTTTGACCACAAGATGGGTTGGCCCCATTAGATTAATTGTGACTTCGGTCACCAAAGGTTTTGACCACACCGTTGTTAAGTTGTGACTAAGTCCTAGTGGTTTGGTACCACCAAAGGGTTTTGACCGATATTGATAAATTGTGACCCATGGTCATCGTGGTTTTGACCACACGATGGGTTGGCCCCATCACTTGATTTGTGACTCTAGTCACCAGTGGATTTGACCACCAGTGGTTTTGACCACACGGGGTAGTTAAAGGAGTACGGATGGTTAGTTGGGTTGCATGTTTGCATGTCTATTAATAATTTGTGTATGAGTTGCACTTCCGGGTGGGGGATTTATACACTGAGTCTTGGTGACTCACCCCTTCCCATATTATTTTGCAGATGAGTAGATTGCGGAGATAGAGCCGGAGAGGACTCGAGGCGGCCATGCTTGTTCCTTGGGTTTGGATTTATTTAATACAGTTTAAGTTTGTTTATTTACTAAATTTTTAATTTGGGTTGTAATAAGACCGCTAGTTTATTATTTTGGATGTTTACATAGTTGTTTTTACTTTATTTATACTAAATTACAAACTTAATTATAAAATGTTAAGTGAATCGGTTAAAAGTAACATTTTCAAATTAAGTAACTTCTACGAGTTTTCAAAGATGTTACCATCGGGTAGCAAAATTCACCAAGTTAACAATAACTCTGATGAATTTTAAAATTTTAAATGACCAAATGTTTTCAAAGGTTTTCAACACAACCATATTTGTAAAAAATAAAACCCTCCTAAGTTTTATCAAACTACTTTTATAACCTTAATATATTTTCAAATTTTCACCATTAATCGTAATCTTTCAAACGCTTTTACTCGTGACATACCAGATCCTACGAGGCTCATGGGCCAGTTTGGGGTGTTACATTTTGGTATCGAGCCTGGTTCAAAACTTCGGCTATGGGGGCCTGTACAAAACATTTTGTAGGCCTTTGTGAATTATTATGGAAAAGGTTTTCAGTCAACAACATGGGATCGAGTCTCCGCACCAATCCGCCAGATAAGTATCTCTCGATCGCTCGTGAATACTTGATAAGGGTAAAAGGGTAACTTGGGAATGTAGAATAGACTGATAGGTACTTGAACACTAGGACTAGTCTACCCCAACTACTTCATAAGACTTAATTGCTTAATTAAAACAAACCTATGTCTAATTCACCGAGTTAGGGTGTGGTAACCACGGTGCGCATGTCTAGGATTGGTATTCGGTGGGAGCTTAGTATTTAAGCAGTTCGCATGACTCACCTCCTTTCCACTCGAATCCTACCTAGTGCGTAGCTTCGGTTCACCCTAACCGGGAGGACTTATTCATGGTCTAAACCCTTACTAAAACCCGAAAGGGAACTAGCCATATTTTCATAAAAACCTTAGTTTTTAAACTCTTAAAATTTTTTTAAGTGTGTGAGAACTATTGTTTTACAACATTTTTCTAAAAAAAATTCAATTTGCAGAATTACTAAAATACCCTTAGTGGTAAAATTACAAAAACGCCCTTGGTTTATGAAATTCCCAAAATACCCACAGTTTTAATCAAAATTTCCATTTCATATAAAGTGCCCAAAAACCTTAGTTTTCAAAATATCGAAAATATCATGATTTTGGAAAATTACGAAATTGCCCCTAACCCACAAAATTACCAAAATGACCCTAATTTTCAAAATTTTTGCAACACTATCAACTTGGAAAACAAATTCTCAAAAAGAACCCTCAAAGTTTTGCAACATTTGGAAATACCCCGAAAACATCAAACTTTTCGAAGTTACCCTGGTTTATTACCAAAATACCCCCGAGTTTTAAAATCACCGAAATACCTCAGAATTTTAAAATTTTTCAAAATACCCCAGGAATTTAAAAGTTCCAAAATACTTTTTGACAAAATCATTCAAGAACTTTTATTTTTGGAAATTTACGAAAATACCCCTGTAGGTTAAAAATTACGAAAATACCCAGGTAGTGAAATGACAAAAATGCCCCTACACGTTAGATATGGTCTGTGAATGTTGTTTGTGTGATGGATGTACTTAGAGCTAGGAGATAAGTCTGAAACTGAAACTATAAGTAGATTCGATTTCGAAAGAATCACTTCAAAAAAAAATTATTTCTCATAAAATTGCTCGTGGGTAAACAGTGAACAGTATAATTAATGCATAAAATTCTTAATCAGATAAACGCGAACGAGAAGAATGAGTACAAGAGGTCATGGACGTCTGCCGCGTGGCCGTGGTAGGGGTAGGATGACCTTGTCGGAGCCAGCAGGGTCTGGTCATGGGTCTGGAAATGAGATCCGGATCCGCTCGGCCAGTAAAATCGAGTTTCGAGATCGCACCGATGGTAACGATGTAGTATCCCAAGCTGTTCTACGAGTATTGGAATGAGTTGTCGAGGTAGGCGCAGTGTAGAGCCCGTAAATTGGTGGTTGAATGACTCCGGACTAACGGAGCAGAGGTATTTAGAGGAGTTTCGGGTAGCACCCAGTGCGGCAGAGTATTGGTTGGAATCAACCGAGAGATCATGGGTGACCTAGATTTTACAGCTGAAGAGTAGTTGAAGGGTATAATCTCTCTGCTTTGAGATGAGTCATATCAGTGGTGGCTCACTGTAAGGGATGGAACGATAGCGGAGGACCTCACATGGGAGTTCTTTAAAGCTGCCTACCAAAAGAAATATATAGGAACTAGCTACGTGGATGCGCAGCGGAAGGCTTTCTTGAACCTAGTTTAGGGGAATAAGACAGTGGCGGAGTATGGGGCCGAATTTCTTCGGTTGAGCAGGTATGCTTGGGGTATTGTGGGTACCGAGCATGAACACTGTGTCAGATTCGAAGATGGGCTGAGAGATGAGTTGAGGATGATGATAGCTCCACAACAAGAATGAGAGTTCGCTGTCCTAGTGGAGAAGTCTAAGGTTGCTGAAGGGGTAAGACAGACAGTTAGGCAAAACCAGGATAGGAGTTGGAATAAGAGGAGCTCCGGATCTTCAAAGTTTTCTAGTAATTAGTAGAAGAGGACGAGGTATGGTAGGTCAGATCAAGCTGCTAGGCCTGCTGCTGCTGCTAATCCTCAATGGCCGTCACGGTGGGCTCGGTGTGGGAAGTCTTACACGGGGGAATGTTGGAATGGTAATCAAGGATGCTTCGAATGTGGGTCCATGGAACATCGAGTTAGAGATTGTCTGAAAAAGGCAGCTAGACTGAGGTCAGAGGGTCAGGATCGTGCACAGAATAGGAGGAATAACCAACAGCCATCGAGAGGTCGTGGTGCAGGAAGAGGAGGTAATGGTGCTGGCAGAGGTTGTAGGGCACCGAGGGGAGGTACCGGTGGTACTGAGGCTAGGCAACCTGGTTTGGTCTATGCCACGAGGCGTCAGGAGGAGGGCGACGCACCAGACGTCATAACCGGTATGTTTTTTATCTTTGGAGTACCCTATAGCACCTTAATTGATATTGGCTCAACTCACTCGTACATTACTAGTAGCGTGTGAAAACTCGCTTAGACTCGAGCTTACTTCTAGGAAGATGACCGTATTAAGCCCTCTAGGTCACTCAGAGAAGTAAGTAAACTCTATAGGAATGTACCCCTAGAACTCCAAGGGTCGTGTTTTTGGTCGACTTGATGGAACTATCATTTGGAGTTCGATCTAATCCTCGGATGGATTGGCTAGTAAAGTATCGAAGCTTTGGATTGCGCAAATAAAGCACATGGTAATAAAGACTATGGAAGGAGAAGAGGTGGTGATGATAGGAAAAGGAGAGATTACCTATCTAATCTATTTTCGCATTAAAGGCAGAAAAGATGGTTAGAAAGGGTTGTGAAGCATATGTAGTACATGTCTGTGCTTTGGAAGCTAAGGGTGCAGCTGTGAGAGATGTCCGGACCGTATGGGATTATGTTGATGTGTTTCCAGAGGAACTTCCGGTCTACCTCCGGACCGTGAGGTTGAATTTGGCATAGACTTGTTACCCGAAATCGCGCCAAGATCTATAGCTCCATGTCGGATGGCGCCAAAGAATTGGTAGAGTTGAAGGCGCAGATCCGTGAATTGTTGGATAGAGGTTCATCCGACCAAGTGTATCGCCTTGGGAGCTCCAAAGGCTTTTTGTCAAGAAGAAGGATGGGACAATGAGAATGTGCATAGACTATCGACAGCTGAACAAGCTGACAACAAAGAATAGGTACCCTTTGCCCAGGATTGATGATTTGTTCGATCAACTCAAGGGTGCATCGGTGTTCTCTAAGATTGACCTTAGGTCAGGGTACCATCAACTTAAGGTAAAGGAGGCTGATATCCACAAGACGGTATTCCGTACTCGGTATGGGCACTACGAGTTTTTGGTAATGCCTTTTGGGTTGACAAATGCACCAGCAGCGTTTATGGACATGATGAATCGAGTTTTTCAACCCTATCTGGATCGGTTCGTCATGGTATTCATAGATGACATTTTGGTGTACTCGAAGTCTGAGGAGGAACATGACGACATCTTCATGTGGTTCTCGCAAGTTCTAAGGGAGAAAGCAGCTTGTACGCCAAATTCAAAGAAGTGTGAGTTCGCTTAAGGAGGTAACTTTTCTAAGGCATGTTGTTTCAGCCGAGGGAATCAGGGTGGATCCCGGTAAGATTGAGGCAGTATTGGAATGGAAACCACCGAGGTCAGTTACAAAAATCTAAAGTTTTCTGGGGTTGACAGGATATTATAGGAGATTCGTGAAAAATTTCTCCTTAATCGCAGCACCGTTGACTAAGCTGCTGAGGAAAGGAGTTCCATTTGTGTGGTCTGAGAAGCAGCAAGAGAGTTTCAATAAGTCAAGAGGATTTTGATGAAGCACCGGCCTTAATTCACTGAGGAGGGTGAAAGGAATTCACTGTGTATTGTGATGCATCGCATACTGGTTTAGGGTGTGTGCTGATGCAAGAAGGGAAGGTGGTCGCTTATGTGTCACTACAGTTGAGGCCTTATGAAGCTAACTATCCGACACATGATTTGGAATTGGCTGCCGTGGTTTTTGCCTTGAAGATTTGGAGGCACTATCTGTATGGGGAGAAGTCGGTAGTGTACACAGATCACAAGAGTCTGAAGTACCTCTTGACTCAGAAAGATTTAAATCTGAGGCAGCGGAGGTGGATTGAGTTGCTGAAGGACTACGACTGCTCAATTGAATACCATCCGTAAGGCTAACGTGGTAGCTGATGCATTGAGCCGTAGGGTGGTAGCGGATTTGTGAGCAATGTTTACTCACCTAAGTCTCTATGATGACGGGAGCCTTTTGGCAGAGTTGTAAGTGAAGTCGTCTTGGATTGATGAGGTCAAAGAAAGGCAGATGACCGATGAAGTTCTGTGTACTCGGAGGTTGCAAGTACAGAGCGGTGAGGCCGAAGGTTCAGCGTGGGTAGTGATGGAGTGTTGTATTTCTAGGGGAGAGTATGCATGCCTAAGGATGATGATTTGAAGCAGCGAATCCTTAAAGAAGCTCATAGCAGTCCGTACGCTATGCACTCGGGAAGCAGCAAGATGTATCGGGATTTAAGGGAGCAATTTTGGTGGCCGGGTCTTAAGCGGGAAGTAATCGAGTTAGTGGGCAAGTGTCTGAACTTGCCAGCAAGTTAAGGCGAGCATCAATTGCCATTAGAGGTCATTATATAGGTAAAGATCCCACAATGGAAGTGGGAGGAGATTACTATGGATTTCGTAAGTGGGCTTCCCCTTACACCCAGTAAGAAGGATGTAGTTTGGGTGATGTAGACCGGTTGACTAAGTCGGCCCATTTCATACCGATAAGGGTTGACTACTCGCTTCAAAGGTTAGCCAAGTTGTATATCGCAGAGATAGTGCGGTTGCATGGAGTACCGGTGTCCATTATCTCAGATCGGGATCCCCAGTTCACGTCAAGATTCTAGAATGCTTTACATCAGGAATTAGGCACGAAGTTGAATTTCAGCACGGCTTTTCACCCGCAGTCTGATGGGCTATCTGAGAGGGTAATCCAAGTGTTGGAAGATATGTTAAGGGGATGTGTTTTGGACTTCCGTGGTAGTTGGAAGGAGTACCTACCTTTGGCAGAGTTCGCTTATAACAATAGTTATCAAGCGAGTATTCAGATGGCACCGTATGAGGCACTGTATGGTCGAAAATGTTGTACTCCTACATGTTGGACAGAACTAGGAGAGCGACAGATGTTGGGTCCAGAGTTAGTGGCGGAGACGGAGAATAAGGTTAGAGTAATTTAGGCTCATCTTAAGGAGGAGTCGGACAGTAAAAATCCTACGCTATCTTAAGCGCAGAGAGGTTAAATATGCAGTGGGTGATAAGGTCTTCCTAAAGGTATCACCTTGGAAGAAGGTGCTGAGGTTTGGCGGAAGGGCAAGCTAAGCCCTAGGTTCATCGGACCGTACACGGTGTTGAAATGTGTGGGACCAGTAGCTTACCAGCTTGAGTTGCCAGCAGAATTGAGCCAGATCCATGATGTCTTCCATGTTTCTATGCTGAGGCGCTATCGATCAGATCCCTCACACGTAGTGCCAGTTGCGAAAATTGAAGTGAACTCGGACTTGTCTTTCGAGGAGGAGCCAGTATAGATTTTGGATCGAGATGTCAAGGTTTTGAGGAGGAAGTCAGTGCCTTTGGTAAAAGTGCTATGGCAAAACTATGGTACGGAGGAGGCCACATGGGAACCCGAGGATGTGATGCGGCAACAATGCCCCCAACTCTTCTGATCCAGGTAATTTCGAGGCCGAAATTATTTTTAAGGGGTAGAACTGTAACATCCTGAATTAGGGGTTGGTTGCAAATTAATTATTTTCATGTGCTTGCTTGAAAAGAAATGAATACTATAATTACTTGACATGTTCTAGGGTCTAGTCATAACCCCGGGCTAGGTCTGACTTAGGGCTGAAATTTCTTTTTAGTGCCTAAGAGGAGGGAGCTAGGTGAGATAGGGGTTAAGAGAAAGTTTCGGGAGAAGCATGACACAAGGAGCTGGTTGGTAGAAGTGGCGTTGGGCATCACTTAAGGGCTGGAAGTGACGCCTGGTGCAGGTCTTAGGTTCAAGCTGCTGGAGTGGCGCTTGGAGTTTTAATTTTTTTTTTTTTGTTATATGTAGGGTGATGGGCTAGGTAGGCCTTAAAAATAAATGGCGAGGTTTTGGGACATGAAAGTCGATGTGGAAGAGTGGCTTGGGGCGTTGTAAGGGGCTGCGGTAGTGAGGTCCCATGTTCGAGTAGCATGGGCAGCAATGGGTCTTTTTTTTATTTTATGCATGCTGAAGTTAGGGGTAGTGAGCTAATGGCCTGCTCAAGGACTCTTAATTTGATAGAGATAAACTTTGTTTTATTTTTTTATTTGAAAGGGGTAGTAATTAAAGATAAGAATTATCACTTTAGGTAGCCATGGCCGAATGAAAAAGGGAGTCCTAGGGAGTATTTTTGGCTAACACTCTTCTCTTCCCTTGTTGTTCAACCGAAACTTCACAAGCAACCCTCATCTCTTTCTCTTTTCTTTTTGCAACCTAAAAGCCGAATTCACCATAACCAAACCCTTACACTCACCTCGTTTTCTCTCAAACTCAAGCCGAATCTTGATCCCATCTTTCCCATCTTTTCTATTTTGTTTCGAAAGCCGAAAAGCCAATGTTTCTCTATCGATTTCAACAAGAACCTTGGCCGAATTATTAGGCTCACGATCTCTCTTTCCTTTTCATTTTTCTCTTCACCATACTAAGTGCCGAAATCAAAGTTTCTTTTAGGGGCAAAGCCGAATCTATCATTAAGGTAAGGGTGCGGCAACTTTTTCTTTCAGGATTTATGTTATGGCCAAATGGCCTTTAGCTCTCTAATAAAGTGATTAAACCAATTGTAGGGAAGGACTTTAGCCGATTGAAGGAAGCTTTCGGGATTTGATTCCCTAAGATAAGGTGGTAAGTAACATTCGGCCATAGGCCTTGATTATGGATAAGTGTGCAAGCCGATTCTAACAAATGCTTTGGTAGGGATCTCGACAAGTCAAGTGACAATTTCGAGATTTCGGTAAGTTTGGTAAGTGGTTAGTCATATTCGGCCAAAGGCCATTTTTGGTATCTAAAGTATAACCGATTATGTGTCATGGATTTAGGGGCTAATCGGCCAAGGCAACCAAAGGCTTCCGGGATTTCGTTTTGCTTTGGTAAGTGATGATAAGGTTCGGCCTAGGGCCATATTTTGGTTATGAGCGCGATTAGTCCTTCGGGATCATTAGTTTAGCCGAATGGCTATTAGATCTAAGAGTTTATGTGTTGGCCGATTGTAGGGGGAAACAACCTCTTGGGATTTTGCTAGTATATTCGAGATTTGCTAGTCTCACGAGTAAACAGGTGTGTAAAACTCTTACACACTTTATTAGTTAGCATTGCTATTATGTTGCCTTTTAATCATTGTGGTAGTGATTTGCTTGTGGACATGAGCATGGATTCCGGGTAAGTCACTTGTGATTTAAAATCTATTATGGTTGACATGATGGGTAATATGCTATGTCATGACTATTATGCATGATTTATGATAACATGTTAAGAATGATATGAGCATGTTGGTAATGGGATTGATGAGAGGAGGGGGATTTTCTCTATGGACTGTCACCAGTGGTTTTGACCACAAGATGGGTTGGCCCCATCAGATTAATTGTGACTTCGATCACCAAAGGTTTTGACCACACCGTTGTTAAATTGTGACTAAGTCCCAAAGGTTTGGTACCACCAAAGGTTTTGACCACATATTGATAAATTGTGACCTATGGTCATCGATGGTTTTGACCACACGATGGGTTGGCCCCATCACTTGATTTGTGACTCTAGTCACGGTGGTTTTGACCACCAAAGGTTTTGACCACACCTGGTAGTTAAAGGAGTACGGATGGATAGTTGGGTTGCATGTTTGCATGTCTATTAATAATTTGTGTATGAGTTGCACTTCCTACTGGGGATTTATACACCGAGTCTTGGTGACTCACCCTTCCCATATTATTTTGCGATGAGTAGATTCCTGAGATAGAGCCGAGAGGACTCGAGGCGCCATGCTTGTTCCTTGGGTTTGGATTTATTTAATACAGTTTAAGTTTGTGTATTTACTAAATTTTTAATTTGGGTTGTAATAAGGCCGCTAGTTTATTATTTTGGATGTTTACATAGTTGTTTTTACTTTATTTATACTAAGTTACAAACTTAATTATAAAATGTTAAGTGAATCGGTTAAAAGTAACATTTTCAAATTAAGTAACTTCTACGAGTTTTCAAAGATGTTACCATCGGGTAGCAAAATTCACCAAGTTAACAATAACTCTGATGAATTTTAAAATTTTAAATGACCAAATGTTTTCAAAGGTTTTCAACACAACCATGTTTGTAAAAAATAAAACCCTCCTGAGTTTTATCAAACTCGCTTTATAACCTTAATAAGATTTTCAAATTTTCACCGCTAATCGTAATCTTTCAAACGCTTTTACTCGGTGACATACCAGATCCTACGAGGCTCATGGGCACAGGTTTGGGGTGTTACAGCACTATTCCCTAATTTCTAAATACAAAACATTGCCTTATTTTAAAAAACTTTTAGATGAAATATGATAATTTTACAAAATGTGTTTTATTTAATAATATAGTACTAAACTAAGAAACAAATATAGATGTAAATATAGTAAATATAAAATACTAATAATAATAATAATAATAATAATATCAAATGATAGTAATAATAATAGTATGGTCACAAAGCAATAATAGAAAAATGATAATAATAAAAGTGTACAGATATATAAAAATAATGATATAATAATAATAATAACAATAATAATGAAAATAAAACAATAGTAGTAATAACAACAAAAATAATAACTAAAAGGGATTGGGGACTAAATCGAATTTTAAACGAAAGTTTGGGGTAAAATATTTAAAATAAATAATAGGGGGATTAAAATGAAATGGGCGCGACACAAAGAGGACCAAATGGATAAATTCCCAGGCCTTGCTACGCTGCGTTTCATTATGGACCAAAGTGAAACCAACATGAAATTATTAGGTCGGATTTAAAAAAATGAAAACCTGACTTCAGAATCATAAAAAGGGGGAGGGGCTAAAAGTGCAATTAGCCCCTCAAATGAAAAACACGCGGATCCTAGGAGTGGGTCGGGTCCATCTGGGTCGAGCCAAAACGACGTCTTTTGGCGTTTAAACCGACCCAAAACGACGCTGCTTTTGGTAGGCTATTTAAGGCCCAAATTTTCCAAAAAAATCATTTCTCCTGCTTTTTTTTTTAAAAAATTCTAATCTTTCTTTCTTTTTTCTCTGCGCAGTCCGTGGTCGGTGCGATTTCGAAATCGAATCATTCTCTCATCACCGGCGTCATGCCACACCGCCATCACATACTAAGGTAGAAAAGGTAAAAATTATGTATTTTTTTTAAAAAAATTTAGAGAAATAATACCAATATGTGTATATATGCATGTCGAAAAAAAAAAAAAGAAAAGGCTTCGAAAATATAAAGAAAACAAATCACCTCTTTCTCTTCTATTTTTTGGTTTTTTAGCTGGTTTTTCTTTAGTGTTTCTCTACTTTTTGTGTTCGGATCTGTTGATTTTGTTTGTAAAATGATATCTTTTGTATTGATTCAAAAAAGGAACCCCTTTTACAATGGTCTAAATTGGCTTTTATAGCCATTGTTTACAAGCTTTCTGTCACTTCTTTTTAATGCTTGTAGGTGCTCGGTGCAAGTGGGAAGGGCGGTGGCTGGTGGTGTCAAATTAGCGATGATCGAGGCAAGTCGTCGGAAGCGAGGGCGAGAGCTAGGCGCGGCAGGGAGGACTTTAGGGCTAGGGTTATTATTTTTATTTTCTGATTTGGGCTTGTAATGGATGTGGGCTAGTTGATTTTGGGAATTGGGTTATAAAATGGGTTTAGGTAGGTTGTTTAATGAGTTTTGTAATTGGGCTTGTTAGCCCGGGCAAAGTTAGGTTATGACACCTTCTCTTATAAAATTGAAACTTACAAATTTCAAATCAAAAACTTATTCTTGGGAATTCAAAACGTTGTATCCTAACTTACTGGATATGATGATTTGTGTCTCGAGGTAGGAATTTTCTAAATAAAGGCATGCCTTATTTCGAAGTCATGAGATGTTATATCCTAACTTATTGGGTGTAGTATTTTAGTTCTTTGAGATAGGTAAGTCTGGGCTTTCTTTCTAATAAAAGGATCATATTTTAAATTTTTTTAAAATTTTCAACACTAGGACATGATTTTATCAATTAGGTACCAATTTTTGGATGTTATGAGGGTGCTAACCCTTCCTCATACGTAACCGACTCCTGAACCCATTTTCTTGTATTTCGTGGACCAAAATAAATGTTTTGTAATAAAACGTTTTACAAGGTGATCCAATCACACCTAAGTAAAAAGAGATTGGTGGCGACTCCATTTCTACTTTTCAAAAGTCGACCCCCGTTTTTTTTAAATTTAAAAATGGTTTCAACAGTGACGATCGGCCGGATTCCTCGCCAGAAATCGAACTGGAGAGAGGGAGAGAGAAGTGAGCAATTTGTTTTTTTCTGAAAAGAAGGGAGAAATGAAAATTTTTTTTAAAAAAAGGTGGCTTTTATAGGGTGTTAAAACGGTGATGTTTTGCACTAGGCCCTTAAGCGCCAAAACGACGCCGTTTTAGGCCACAACCTGCGTGTCGACCCGACTCGGTTTCAGGATCCACGTGTTTTCTACGGAAGGGCTAATTGCATTTTTAGCCCTTCCCCTTTTTTATGGTTTTATAATTAAGTCTTTTTATTTTTTGTTTGGCCATGTATCTTCACTTACTTGTTCATTTTAGTCCTACAACGCACAATGTCGTTTAGGAGGGAGGGAATATTTCCCATTTGGTCCTCCCCTTTTTACGCGCGTTGCTAAAGGGCCCTAATTCACTTATTTCTTTTAAAATTCGCCCCAAAACTTCAATTTTAAGTTTAATTTGGTCCTTACTTTATTTTCTTTTATTATTTTTGTTATTTTACCCTGGTTTTAACATTATTTCTTATTATTGTTCCTATATAGATATTATTTTTATTATTTTATTATTACCATATTCATTATTTTCATATTTATTATTATTGTTATTATTTTTATTATTAATATTATTATTATTTTTACTATTAGTATTGTTAGTATTATTTTCTACTACCATTATTTTTATCACTATCAATCCAAATATTTACTATTATTTTATTATTAATATTATTTTATTTCTACTATTACTTTTATTATTATTTTCATTTACTATTAATATTATTATTGTTATTATTATCACTAATTTAGTATTATTTAATATTACCACTACTATTTTTCTTATTATTATTTTATTTATAATTAATTTTATCAAGATAATATTGTTATATTTTTTGTTATTATCAACATTATTACTATTATTATTATTACTAATATTTTTTATATTGGTTTTTTCTATTATTCGCTTATTAATATGTTTTATTATTGTTGTTGCATTTTCGTTACTATTATTATTCTATGGTTTTTTTAATTGTATATAGCTTCTATTTTTGTTACCATTCTCTTTTATTCTATTTCATTTGTTTGTCTTGCTTTTGTTTTATTGTATTTTATTTCTATCTTTATTATTGTTATTATATTTTATCATCATCATGTTCTTATGTAAGCTAGCATTGTAAATTGTTTTACACTTTATTTTAAATTTATTTGCCATTTTATTACAAGGCATTACATTTTATCCGATTTTCACAATAAGCAAACACTCCGCATTCTAAGGTTCGAAAGAAATCATACCCTAACTTACTGGGCTTCGATTTTCCTCTTCGAGTCCAAAGAACCTATTACTTTCCTTTAACAGTTAAACAAAACCTCATTCTCGAGAATTCAAAATTGTCGTGTCCTAACTCACTGGATATGGCATTTTATTATCTCGAGATAAGGATTTTAGAAAACAAGGCAATGTTTCGTGTTTGGAAGTTCGAGAAATTGTGCCCTAACATGCTGGGTTTCGTTTTTTCGTACGTCCAAATAACGTAATATCCTTTTAATTTCGTGTTTTGGGAAATTAAGGGACAATCTTAGTTTCGGGGGTTAAAATGTGGCACCCTAACGTACTGGATGTGATATTTTATCCTTATGGAACAAAGGAATCTTAATATTCCAAAACGGGTTATACAAACATTCTTACAAAGGAATTGTATTTTAAAATCTTTTCGAATTTTTGACATTAGGACAATAACTAATCAATCCGGTACCAACTTTGGGCGTTACGAGAGTGCTAATCCTTCCTCGTACGTAACCGACTCTCGAGCCCATTTTCTTGAATTCCATAGGCCAAAATGAATGTTTTGAAATAAAATGTTTTATAAGGTGGTCCGATCACACCTGAGCAAAAAGGGATTGGTGGTGACTCCATTTTCGTTTTTAAAGTCGATCCCCATTTTTTTAAAAAAATATAAAAATGGTTTCGACACTTACCATTTCATTTCCCTTTTCTTACCTGTTGAACCATCTAGAATTACATCGGATACTTGGGAAAGCTCACGCATAGTGTGCCTGTAACACTCGAAACCCAGTCTAGGAGTTTAGACCGAATCCCGGATGTCACATTGACCACTGAAGTGATCATAGGTAAATTTTTACAAAGTT
This sequence comes from Gossypium rotundifolium, assembly GCA_025506655.1. Lineage (NCBI taxonomy): Eukaryota > Viridiplantae > Streptophyta > Magnoliopsida > Malvales > Malvaceae > Gossypium > Gossypium rotundifolium. The sequence continues at coordinate 151,901,082 of CP106733.1, read as the reverse complement.
ATCATGTCAAATCGAAATACTTAACCGTTTAAAATTCAGACAGTAAAATTACAGTTAAGTTTAATACTTATTTAACTGAAATAAAATCGCAAAAAAAAATTAAAACGAAATTTTACCACAATTTTTAGAAAACCTTACATTTCAAAATTGATTAACAAAGTAGTAACCGAAAACCCAAACCGATAATTTATTTTCCACCGAGACTGTCCGAGACCTCTGCATACTGAGCCCAACTTCAGAATTCAGAAAGGGTACCTAAAAAGAAACATTAAGAGGGGGTGAGCTACTTGAGCTCAGTGTGAGTCCTAAACAAGTCTCAAACAGAGATACAAAATTCAAAATAATAACACGATAGAATTTTAGTTACTCACGGAGTCAGAAGGCACACTTGGGACTAATGTCCCAATAGAACTTAACAACCAGAGCACATCAAATTCACTCAAATACTCAGCTCCAATGCTGATCAGAAAAACAAAATTATAGACAACTAGTCTTGCAGTCAGAACACACATACAGATGCAGATGAAATGCAGTCAGATAAATATAACCCACCCATCTAGTCAACACACCTCTCCGTCCCCCGATCACACCTCATAGTAGCTGTTAAAGCTCATCCAACCAATCACACCAATTAGGACCTCAGAAGGCTCATCAACCCCACACTCCACATATGTGGACTAAGCCACTCAAATAATAATACGCAGCAAAGGCCAGTGTATGTGTTGTACTGCGCAATGCGATGCAATGCAAGAGACCGAGGTACGGAGCGACGATAATGGTACGCAACAAAGGCGGCGACGATGCGATAAAGGTAATGAGGTAATCCATCAGACAATCATGTTACAGTTAAACTGCCAGATCAGATAATAGTGCGCGAGAAAGTCGACGCATATACAGTCTGATGAGATAAATCGTCAGACGATAAGTTTAAGTTCTGATTAACACCTCGATTAATGTCTGACAACCCAAAATATTTTATACAAATGCATGAATGCATTCAAGCTAAAAAAATAGAGACACGTTAATAGACAGTCCGTCAGAATAGTTACGTAGCACACTCTTCAGACTAGATTCAAAATCATACATCACATACAACCATCACAGATATCGAGTCTTAAACACCCTTACTAAACTTAGTTAAGGGTTGGAGCACACATAAACACATATTCAGATCAAAAATACATACAAAACCAATATAAGTTTCTTAAGACCATACGCCCGTGTGCTCTAGTCGTGTTGTATTGCCTAGGTCGTGTGGTAAATCAAAAGCTCGTGTGAGGAGGGGCACACGGCCAAGTGAAAAAGGCACACGCCCGTGTGAACCAAGGACATGGTCGTGTGAATAGGCCGTGTAACTCTCTGTCCATTTGCACTAACTTTGTGTACAGGGCTGACATGGGTGTGTGAGGGTTTCACACGCCTGTGTGCCCACCAGACACCGGTGTGTGTCCATAACACACACGCCCGTGTAGAATCCCTAATTCCCAAATTAGCCACACGGCTGTGTGGTACCAAACCACTCAAACCTTAATCCCCCAATCTCACACACCCGTGTGCCCGAGGGACACGGTCATGTGAGAAACGATAAAATCCTCAAGTCTGCCACACGACCGTATGGCTAGGTCATGTGGCACCAAAATTGGATCGAAAACCCTAATTCTGAAAAGCACACGAGCGTGTGGACTAGCACACACCCATGTGGAAACCCAAGTGGCCATGAAACCACCTCGGAATAGGTTGAAACCGCCATTCTATCCATTCAAACTGATCTCTAACCTTTACAATAACAAGAGTATAGCAAAATATGCCATATACCCCTTATTATTCAACGTCTAACACCCAAAATTGACGGAATTAAAACACACTCAAGAGATACCGAAACCAATAATCGCAAAGTAAAATATAAGAGTTTCATATCCAACACCTGATTTGCTAAAAAAAGTGAAAATATTTGACGTATCCGCAGCGAAATCGTTTCCCAAAAGAACGAAAGAAAAATCAAAGAAAAAGCAAAAAGGAAAAGAAACAAAGAGAAAATGTCTAAAAAACCAGAATAAAAAGAATAATAAATAAATAAATAAAAATAAATAAATAAATAATAACTAATTATTACTATTAACTAAAAATAAAACATAATAATAAGGTTCCCCCAAAATGCGCACCTAAGGACTCAAACTCAAAACCTTGAGATTAACTTCACACAACCAAACCACTAGGCCATAGGCCCATTCTTGTCACTCACACGCAAAACTAACCACAAAAGCACACATTTCCCTTAGACCCAAACCACTAACACAGAATTTCTAGCCCCTAAAATTTGGGGTGTTACAGTGCCTTTACATATAACCGTAACATTTCCTTTACATCAATGCTCACAAAAGCTGTGAAATGGGCTTGCTCACACGAGCTATGGGTCGAAATGTAAGTACACGATACTGCTCACATGAGCTGTGGAGAATCCACAAAAAATGTAAGACCTTAGCCATCGGTAGGACATTCAAGACTAGCACCCAAAACATGAAATCCCTAATGACATGTCATTTGTATCCTAAGAATTCTTAAGGTTCAATCGGGAGTCGATATCCATCAATTCGTCATAGTATTGATACATTCATATAATGATTCATTTATATTAAATCAGCATAGTAAGCATTCAATTTAGCTAACATTAAAATGATTACAGTTCATACGAACTTACCTCGATAACCAAGACGTAGAAGTAAAGTCGAACTAATCCGAAGGTTTAGCTTTTCCTTGATTTATATCCGAATGTGGTTTATCTTGATCTAAATAAATAATTTCATTAAATTAAGTATTTCTAGAATTCAATTTAATCCAATACTCATATTTATGCAAAATTAAAAATTTTCCCCTAACATTTTAACTTTTCACAATTTAGTCCTTAAACTCATAACTTAGGATCTAACCATTTTAACCTAAATCAAACTTAACCCATGTTGCTAGGACATTGAAACAGCCCATTATTACCAAAATTTCACAACAAAACCCATGAATTTATACTTTTAATAATTTAATCCATAGTTCAAAATTTCATAAAAAAATCACTTAACAAAACATGTTTATTTTACAACAAAGACTCATAATCTATCAACTAACATCGAAACTCATTCAAAAACATCATGAAAAGTCCCTCAACCTTTAAAAAATTTTCAAATTAACCCCCGAGCTTGCAATATCCCAAATTAGTGGGCTTATGCGTTTAATGTGTAGACATGATTAATGTGTTAATTTGAGAATTTGAGGTGCAAATGGGGCTCAGGTTTGAGCTGAGGCCTTGATTAAATATTTTGTTTAGACACTCTAGGGCTTAAAATAAAGTCTTGGTAGTTTAATTGACAAACTGGGCTTATGGCCGAGCAACAAGGGCCGCAGTAAAGGGAGTTATAGATGGCGTCAATAGGCAAAGGGAGAGGCCCAATTTGTGGCTGTTTGGAACTCCAAGTGTGTCTCCATGGGGAGCCCCGATCCTGTTTGTGAAGAAGAAGAAGAACGGATCCATGCGTATGTGTGTGGACTACCATCAATTGAATAAGTTGACGATTAAGAACAAATACCCACTACCAAGAATCGACGACCTGTTTGATCAGCTCAAAGGAGCTTCGATCTTTTCTAAGATTGACTTAAGGTCAGGTTATCATCAGTTAAGGGTAAAGGAAGGAGACATTCATAAGACGGTGTTTCAGACTCGGTACGGTCATTATGAGTTCTTGGTGATGCCGTTTGGGTTGACGAATGCGCCAGCATTTATGGATATGATGAACCGGGTGTTTCAACCATATCTTGATCGGTCCGTTATGGTGTTTATCGATGATATTCTGGTTTATTCCAAGTCTAAGGAGGAGCATGATGCACATCTTCGTGTGGTGCTGCAAATTCTGAGGGAGAAGCAGTTGTATGCAAAGTTCAGTAAGTGTGAGTTCTGGCTGAAGGAGGTGACTTTCTTAGGGCATGTAGTTTTCACAGAGGGAATTAGGGTGGACCCTTGAAAGATAAAAGCCGTATTGGGTTGAAAATCGCCGAAGTCTGTGGCGAAAATTCGAAGTTTCTTGGGATTGGTCGGGTACTACAGAAGGTTTGTTGAAGGATTCTCATTGATAGCGGCACCTTTAACTAAGTTGTTGAGGAAGAGAGTATCATTTGTATGGACCGATAAATAGCAAAAGAGCTTTGAGAAGATGAAGCGAATCTTGACAGAAGCGCCAATGTTAATTCAGCCAGAGGCGGGAAAAGAATTTACCATCTACTGTGATACATCACACACGGGTCTTAGATGTGTGTTGATGTAATATGGAAAAATGGTTGTGTATGCGTCTCGACAGTTGAGACCGCATGAGTTGAACTACCCTATGCATGATTTAGAATTGGCGGCGGTAGTGTTTGCTCTGAAGATTTGGAGGCACTACCTGTATGGGGAGAAGTCGGTTATTTACACGGACCATAAGAGCCTGAAGTATCTCCTTACCCAGAAGGAGTTGAATCTGAGGCAACGTAGGTGGATTGAGCTCTTGAAGGACTATGATTTCTAGATCGAATATCATCCGAGTAAGGCTAACGTGGTGGCAGATGCGCTGAGTAGGAAGGCGATAGCAGAGTTGAGGGCAATGTTCGCTCATCTTAGTCTGTATGAGGATGGAAGTTTGGTAGCTGAGCTCCAAGTAAGACCTATGTAAACTAGTCAGATCAAGGAGAAGCAACTTCTAGACGATGTTTTGAGTGCTCAACTCCGGCAAGTGTGAAGTGGTGAAGGAAAAGACTATAGTTTGAATGGTGATGGAGTCATGTGTTTTCGTAAGAGAGTTTGTATGCCAAAGGATGTGGAGTTAAGGCAGATGATTCTTCAGAAGGTGCATAGTAGCCCATACGCTATGCATTCTGGAGGGGTTAAGATGTATCGAGATTTGCGAGAGCAGTTTTGGTGGCTAGGTCTGAAGCAAGAGGTAACAAAATTCGTGGGTAAATGTTTGACTGTCAGTAGGTGAAGGCAAAACACCAGTTGCCTTCAGGGTTGTTGTAGCCGATAAAGATTTCGCAGTGGAAATGAGAGAGAATCACGATGGATTTTGTTAGTAGGTTACCCCTTACGCCCACTAAGAAGGATTCAATTTGGGTGATTGTGGATCGGCTGACGAAGTCTGCTCACTTCATACCGGTTCGTGTCGACTTTTCTCTGCAAAGGTTGGCTAAGCTGTATGTGGCTGAGGTGGTGAGACTGCATGGTGTACCTATGTCAATCATATCAGACAGAGACCTTAGGTTCACGTCACAGTTCTGGAAGGCTCTTCATCAAGCTATCGGAACAAGGCTAGACTTCAGCACCGCTTTTCATCCACATACTGATGGTCAGTCTGAGAGGGTAATTTAGATCTTGGAGGATATGCTAAGGGGTTGTATCATCGATTTTAGGGGAAGCTGAGAGGAGTATTTTCGCGTACAATAATAGTTATCAATCTAGTATTCAGATGGCCCCTTATGAAGCGTTATACGGAAGGAGATGTCATACTCTAACTTGTTAAATAGGTTTGGGTGAGAGTCAGGTGTTGGGCCAAGAACTAGTGTCAGAAATGGAAGAGAAAGGTTAATTCGGGCTCGGTTGAAGGAAGCGTCTGATCGGCAGAATTCGTATGCAGATCTTAAACGAAGGGGATGGAATTGCAGTAGGAGGTCAAGTCTTCTTGAAAGTATCACCATGGAAGAAGGTAATGAGGTTTGGTCGGAAGGGCAAGCTAAGTCCCCGATTTATTGGACCTTATCGGGTACTAGAACGTGTGGGCCCAGTGGCTTATCGATTGGAGTTACCTTCAGAGTTGGAGCAGATACATGACGTGTTCCATGTCTCGATGCTAAGACGTTATCGTTCTGATCCATCGCACGTTGTGCTGGTAGAAGAGATTGAAGTAAGGCCAGATTTGTCTTTTAAGGAGGAGCCAGTGCAAATTTTGGATCGAGGCGTAAAGGTGTTGAGAAGGAAGTCTGTCCCCTTGGTCAAGGTCTTGTGGCGAAACCACGGTGCAGAGGAAAAGACATGGGAATCAGAGGATGTTATGCGACAGCAGTATCCCCATCTCTTCTGATCAGGTAAATTTCGAGGCCAAAATTTATTTTAAGGGGGGTAGAACTGTAACATCCCGAATTAGTGGGCTTATGCGTTTAATGTGTAGACATGTTTAATGTGTTAATTTGAGAATTTGAGGTGCAAATGGGGCTCAGGTTTGGGCTGAAGCCTTGATTAAATATTTTGTTTAGACACTCTAGGGCTTAAAATAAAGTCTTGGTAGTTTAATTGACAAACTGGGCTTATGGCCCAACAATAAGGGGCGCGGTAAAGGGAGTTATAGATGGCGTCAATAGGAAAAGGGAGAGGCCCAATTTGTGGCCGTTTGGAGCCCATAAAGTGGGGCCAATTTCGGCATTAAAGGGAGCTAGGAGGGGATGGCAAGGTGGCTACAAATAGGGGATTTTTATTTTTTAAAATATGTGATATTATTTTGATAAAGAAGGGAAGAAGTGGTGTGATGTAGGACACTTTTGGATGGGTGTTTTGATAAAGATAAGGGATAGGATGAGGAGCTATCTTTAGAAGGTTAGTGTTAGCCAAAATTTTGAAAGAGTTGGAAAGGAGAGGGGCATTCAATTTTGGCTTTAGGTGGGTGTGCCAAAATTTGAAGGCCGTCATACTCAGTTGTTCTCTTTCTTTCTTCTCCTATCTTCTCTCTTCCAAAAAGCTGAAACTACACTCTTATTTTCTCTCTTAGCTGAAACCTCTAAATCTCAAAGATCATTTTATTTGTTTTTCTTTTCCAAGTTTCACCATAGCCAATCATCATCCTGTGGTTGGTAAGTTTTCTGTTGTTTTCTTCTTTGTTATCTCTTTACATTCTCATCTTTAATCTAAACCGAATCACTTTCTTAATATCTTGTTGGTTTTTTCTTTTCTTTTCACTCTTTATTCCTAGAAGCTGAATCCCCCCTGTTGAGACTGCTTGCTTAATCTCAAGATAGTTGAAGGTAAGTAGATGATGTTGTTTTGTTTGGCCAAATGGTAAGAGGGCCTTATGTTCCTGTTTGGCGAAAGGCCACTTCTCTTTAATTCATCCTCCTTTAGCCGAATCTCATTTAGTGGTGGTGTAGGGGTTCAATCAACGTTTAGCCAAGACCGTTAACTCCGGGATCCAGTCGATCTAGGTAAGAAGATCCCTCCTAGTGGTTCTATTAATCAATTCATTGTATATCTGTTATCTTAATCGAGTTGGGTGGACATTCGAATCGTATCTCTTGTAGTAAGTTTTTGACCGGCAAATTAGGGATCTAATAATCGCGATTCCGGCTAGGGAGAGCATCAATTTCGATAATAAAGTGTTAAGCGTAATCAGGTGTGTAACTTTTCACACCATTTAGATTGTTTTTTAGTACATGTATATAAATCTGCTGTATTCTGTTAAATGTCAAAATCCCAGCACACCGGTTTAAACCCAAGGAGGGTAAAGGCGAATCACCAGGTTAGTGATTTCTGTCATTCATAAGTGAATGTTTCTATTAAGATGATATGTTTTATATGTATGCTGATTTGTGTGATTGCACGGGGTTGGGTGATTGATGAAAAGGGAAGTGTTCTGTTGTAGTGGCTTTTGCCATGATCTGTTGTAGTGGCTTTTGCCATGATCTGTTGTAGTGGCTTTTGCCATGATCTATTGTAGTGGCTTTTTGCCATGATCTGTTGTAGTGGCTATTGCCATGATCTGACGATGAGCAGCTAACTGCAGCATGCCTGCCATCGATGGTGTGTAGTGGTGTGGGTTGATTGTAGAAATCCCCAATGGTGTGATTGGCAGGTAAGGGTGGTGTGTAGCGGATAGAAACCTAGGATTGGGTTGGGCTTTGCATAATTCCTGACATATTATATTTTGTTATCTGTTCTGTGGGGCTAAGGCCCAATCTAATGGTGCACGAGGGTTGCACACTGAGTCTCGCGACTCACCCTATTATTTAATATCTTTCAGGTAGCACCTAGTGCATTGGACCGGGCTGGAGAGGAGCGCAAGGAGGCCATGCGAGAGAATATTTTGCTTCGGCAAAAGACTTTACTTATTTTATTTATTTTTATTATGTTTAATTAGTGGGTTTTAAATTTCGTTGTAATAAGGCCACGGGCCACTAGCTTCACATTTTTTTTTGTTTTATTTTGGGCTTTTATTATTATTAGACATTTAAATTTTACGTTTTAATTAAACTAAGGCATTAATATAAAATATATATCTTTTACAACTTATTCAACCATTTAGTTTTCCCAAATAAAAGGTTAAACTCAAGAAGAATATTTTTTCGAAATTCCGACATCTTTTAAAATCTCCTTAGTGACATGCCAGATCCGATTATGGTGTTTGGGCTAGGTTTGGTGTAACACCCCAAACCCGGCCCATGAGTCCTGACCGGATCTGGTATGTCACGGAGTAAAATAATTTGAAATCTTTTGGGTGTCCGGTGAAAATTTGTTAAAATGTGGCTAAGGTATAAAAACAGTGTTTGAAAACTCAGTTGAGATTATTTTTATAAAACATGGTTGTGTTGACAAATCCTTTGAAAACATTTGATCATGTAAGTTTTAAAATTAGTCAAGGTTATATTTGATCTGGTGTATTTTGTTACCCGATGGTAACATCTTTGAAAAAACTCGTAGAAGTTTTAAGTTTGAAAAGTTACTTTTACCTGCTCACTTAACATTTATAAACTTCATTTGTAACATAACATAAGTAAAATAAAATAAACATCCAAAGAATAACTAGCGCCTTATTACAACCCAAAATAATAAGACTTAGAAAATAAAATAAATAAACTCAACGAAAATAAATTTAAATCCAACGATAAGCATGGCCCTCGAGTCCTCTCCTACCCATCTCCGCGATCTACTCATCTCGCAAAATAGTAAGGGAAGGGTGAGTCACCAAGACTCGATGTATAAATCCCCACCCAAAATATGACTCACACACAAGATATTAGTAAACATGCAAATTATGCAATCCCACTTAACCATCTATACTCCTTAACTACCAAAACCACCGTGGTCAAAACCATCGGTGACTAGTGTCACAAAATAAATGATGGGGCCAACCCATCGTGTGGTCAAAACCACCGATGACCATAGGTCACAAAATATCATAATGTGGTCAAAACCATCGGTGGTACCAAACCAGGGGACTTAGTCACAATTATCATCGGTGTGGTCAAAACCACTTTGGTGACCAAGTCACAATAAATCTGATGGGGCCAACCCATCTTGTGGTCAAAACCACTGGTGACAGTCCATAAGATCATCCCCCTCCTCTCATCAATCCCACCATCATCATGCTTTCATAACAATATCATAAACCCATTTATATCATGCATTATGTACAACATATGATTTAACAGCATATGATGGCAAACTCAATCATATATCATAGATCACAAGTTAGGGGACTTACCCGGAAACCATGATTATGCCACAAGCTAATGACTACCAAAAATTATTAACAAGGCAACAATATAGTCATGTAAACTAATAAAGTGTGTAGTGAGTTTTTACACACCTATTTCTACCACGAATCCTAGATCCCGAAAAGTCGATCTACGATGCTAGATCCTTAACCCTAAATCCGACCAATCTTCAATGTTAGTACCATAGGCCTATTCGGCCATATCAACTTAATACCAAAGGCTCTTACCTTAAACGGATTTGGTTTCCAAACAAATCCAAAACGCTACTTGATTTGTCGAGATCCCTACCAAAACACTAGTTAGAATCGCTTGCTCAATTATATATCAACAAGGCTTATGGTCGAATGTCATAGCCTTCCTACCATGCTTACCTTAAATCCCGAAAGACCTCTCAATTCTCCTTAATGTTGGCTTCTAAGAAGGGTTACAAATCCAAGACCCTGGATAGATTCGGTCATACATAAAAATACATGGTTAAGCCTCATGGTTTCGGCTAGCCATAACAAGAATAAATGATTTAACATAGGGAGATTTCTTACCATACTATTGAAATCGGCAGCACCTTAGTTAGGGAGGGGAGATTCGGCCAAGTGAGTCTAATGGAAGAGGCAAGATTTTGGCAGCAAAAGTGGTAGAGGTTCAGCTAATAGAGGAAGAAAAAGGAGAAGGAAAAGAAGTAGGGAATCAATGGTGGTTTAACCGAATGATTTTCACCAATGAGTTTGGAGAGAAAGAAAAGAAGTTTGATGAATTTCGGCCCCTCTCTTTAATGATAAACCGAATGTGGATGGCCCCCCAATGAGTCCCATAATCGGCCATCACCTTCTTTTTGGTGATAAATTTCCAGCTTTTATCAAATGACACTTATCTTTTATTTATTCCTTAATCTCCTCTAAACAAATAAAATGAAAATATAATACTTAACACTTACCCTCCAGCCGAAAATATGCAAAAAATTAAGCCTATCCTCATCTTTTTAAGAGTCCAAAATGTAGCCATCACTCCCCTCTCCCATTCATGCCAGTTTCAAAAAATAAAAACCAAATATGACCTCTTTGGTTCGAACCGAGGACCACACTAATGCAGCCCCCTTACAACGCCCCATGCCATCTTTCCCAATTGACTTTCATGTCATAAAACCCCTTCATTTAATTTTAAAGCCTTCCTACTTAAGCCCATCACCGTATATATAAAAATAAAATGCCAAAATGTCTTGCTCCACCATTTGAACCTTTGACTGCGCCCATCTTCACCTCCAACACTTAAGTGGCGCATGAAAGCCACCTTGCCACTTAATCCTTTGTGTCCTACTACTCCTAAATTTATCTTAACCCCTATCTCACCTAGCTTCCTTCCTTTAAACACTTAAAAGAAATTTTTAGCTCCAAGTCCGACCTAGCTCTAGGTTATTTCTAGACCCTAGAACATGTCAAATGATCATAGCATTTATTTCTTCAAGCACACACATGGAAATTAATTAAATTACAAACAACCCCTAATTTAGGTGTTACAGCTTCTACCCTTAAAAAGAATTTCTACCTCGAATTACCTCGAATTAGAAGAGTTGGGGTATTGTTTGTCATCACATCCTCGGGTTCCCATGTGGCCTCCTCCGTACCATGGTTACGCCATAACACCTTCACCAAAGGCAATCGACTTCCTACGAAGAACTTTGACATCTCGATCCAGAATCTATACTGACTCCTCTTCGTAAGACAAGTCCAGATTCACTTCAATTTCCCCAACTGGCACAACGTGTGAGGGATCTGATCGATAGCGCCTCAGCATCGAAACATGGAAGACATCATGGATCTGGCTCAATTCTGCTGGCAACTCAAGCTGGTAAGCTGCCGGTCCCACACGTTTCAACACTGGGTACGGTCCGATGAATCTAGGGCTTAGCTTGCCCTTCCGGCCAAACCTCAGCACCTTCTTCCAAGGTGATACCTTCAAGAAAACCTTATCACCCACGGCATACTCCACCTCTCTGCGCTTAAGATCAGCGTAGGATTTCTGCCTGTCCGAAGCCTCCCTAAGACGAGCCCGAATTACTCTAAATTTATCCTCCGTCTCTGCTACTAACTCTGGACCCAACATCCGATGTTCTCCTAGTTCTGTCCAACATATAGGAGTACGGCATTTTCGACCATACAGTGCCTCATACGGTGCCATCCGAATACTCGCTTGATAACTATTATTATAAGTGAACTCTGCCAAAGGTAGATACTCCTCCCAACTGCCACGGAAATCCAAAACATAGCCCCTTAACATGTCTTCCAACACTTGGATAACCCTCTCAGATTGTCCATCAGACTGTGGGTGAAAAGCCGTGCTGAAATTTAATTTCGTGCCTAACTCCTGATGTAAGGCCTTCTAGAATCTCGACGTAAATCGAGGATCTCGATCTGAAATAATGGACACAGGTACTCCATGTAACCGTACTATCTCTAACTTTTGATAATAATCAACCTTCACCGCAGATAAAATGAGCCGACTTTGTTAACCGGTCTACTACCACCCAAATCATCTTTTTCTTCGGGTGTAAGGGAAGCCCACACAAAATCCATAGTAATCTCCTTCCACTTCCACTGTGGGATCTTTCTCGGTCAGAATGACCACGATGGCAATTGATGCTCACCTTAACTTGTCGGCATGTCGACACTTGCCCACTAACTCGGTTATTTCCGCTTAAGACCCGACCACCAAAATCGCTCCCTTAAATCTCGATACATCTTGTTACTTCTCGGTGCATAAGCGTGACGACTTCTATGAGCTTCCTTAAGGATTCATTTGCCTCACTCATCATCCTTAGGCATGCATACTCTCCCCTGAAAGTACAACACTCCATCACTACCCAAGCTGAAACCTTCGGCCTCACCATTCTGTACTTGTAACCTTCGAGTATTCAAAGCTTCATCAGTCATCTGCCTTTCTTTGACCTCATTAATCCAAGACGGCTTCACTTACAATTCTGCCAAAAGGCTCCCATCCTCATAAAGACTTAGATGAGCAAACATTGCTCGCAAATCCGCTACCACCTTTCGGCTCAATGCATCAGCTACCACATTAGCCTTCCCCGGATGGTATTCGATCGAGTAGTCATAGTCCTTCAACAACTCAATCCACCTCCACTGCCTCAGATTCAAATCTTTCTGAGTCAGGAGGTACTTCAGACTCTTATGATCTGTGTACACCACCAACTTCTCCCCATACAGGTAGTGCCTCCAAATCTTCAAGGTAAAAACCACAGCAGCCAATTCTAAATCATGTGTCAGGTAGTTAGCTTCGTGAGGCCTCAATTGCCGTGACGCATAAGCGACCACCTTCCCTTCCTGCATCAACGCACACCCTAAACCAGTATGTGATGCATCACAATAAACAGTGAACTCCTTTCCTGCTTCAGGCTGAATTAAGACTGGTGCTTCTGTCAAGATCCTCTTGACTTATCAAAACTCTCTTGTCGCTTCTCGAGACCACACAAACGGAACCCTTTTCTCAACAAATTAGTCAATCGGTCTTTGCGATTAAGAAAAATTTTCCACAAATCTCCTATAATATCCTCGCCAACCCCAAAAACTCAGATTTACATCGACTTTGGTGGCTTCCATTCCAATACCGCCTCAATCTTACGGGGATCCACCCTAATTCCTCATACCAAACAACATGCCCTAGAAAGGTTACCTCCTTGAGCCGAAACTCACACTTCTTTGAATTTGGCGTATAACGGCTTCTCCTTAGAACTTGTAGAACCACACGAAGATGTGCGTCATGCTCCTCTTCCGACTTGAGTACACCAAAATGTCGCCTATAAAGACCACGACGAACCGATCCGAGATAGGGTTGGAAAACCCGATTCATTATGTCCATAAACGAGGTTTGGTGCATTCATCAAACCAAAAGGCATTACGAAACTCGTAGTGGCCATACCGAGTACGGAATACCATCTTGTGGACATCAGCCTCCTTCACCTTAAGTGATGGTACCACGACCGAGGTCAATCTTAGAGAACACCGATGCCCCTTTGAGTTGATCGAACAAATCATCAATCCTGGGCAAAGGATACCGGTTCTTTATTGTCAACTTGTTCAGCTATCGATAGTCTATACACATCCTCATTGTCCCATCTTTCTTCTTGACAAAGAGCACTGGAGCTCCCCACTGGTGATACACTTGGTCGGATGAACCTCTATCCAACAACTCCCGAATCTGCCTTCAACTCTACCAATTCTTTCGGTGCCATCCGACACGGAGCTATAGATACGGCGCGATGCAGGTAATAAGTCTATACCAAATTCAACCTCACGGTCCGGAGGTAGACCAGGAAGTTCCTCTGGAAACACATCCACATAGTCTCTTATGGTCCGGACATCTCCCACAGCAGCATCCTTAGCTTCCAAAGCACAGACATGCACCACATAAGCTTCACAACCCTTCTTCACCATTCTTTCCGCCTTTAATGTCGAAACTAAATTAGACAGGTAATCCCTCCTTTTACTTATCATCACCACCTCATCGCCTTCCACAGTCTTTAGCACCATGCGCTTAGTCGCACAATCCAGACTAGCCTGATACTTTACTAGCCAATCCATCTCGAGGATTAAATCGAACTCTCGGAATGGTAGTTCCATCAAGTCAACCAAGAATACGACCCTTGGAGTTCTAGGGCACGTCCTATAGAGTCTACTTACTTCTGAGTGACCTAGAGGCTTAATACGCCATCTTCCTAGAAGTAAGCTCGAGTCTAAGTGTAGGGTTTCCACTATGCTACTAGCAATGTACGAGTGGGTTGAGCCAATGTCAATCAAAGTATTATAAGGTACATCAAAGATCAAGAACATACTGGTTATGATGTCCGGTGCATCACCATCCTCTTGACGCCTCGCGGATAGACCAAACCAGGTTGCCTAGCCTCAGGTTACCACAGTACCTCTCTTCGATGCCCCACGACATCCGCCAAAGACCATTACCTCTTCTTCCCGCACTACGACCCCTGAGGTGTTGGTTATCCTTCTGCTCATTGATTACGATCCCGACCTCCGATCTCGCCTAACCGCCTTTTTGAGACAGGTCCCTAACTCGATGCTCGAGGACCCACACTCAAGCATCCCCTGCTACCATTCCAACACTCCCGTGTGAGACTTGCCACACCGAGCACAAGTGGCGGCCATTGAGAATTAGCGCAGAGTAGGCCTAGCGACTTGATCGATCCACCAAACCTTGCCTTCTTCTCGCTGGTTACCCGAGAACCTTGAAGGTCCCAAGCTCCTTTTATTCTAATTCGATCTTGGTTCCATCTAACTGATCGTCTTACCCTTCAAAGAACATTCGATTTCTCCACTAAGACAATGAACTTCCATTCCTGTTGTGGAGCTATCATCATCCTCAGCTCATCTCTAAGCCCATCCTCGAATCTAACACAACGCTCATGCTCGGTACCCACAATACCACGAGCATATCTACTCAACCGGAGGAATTTAGCCTCATACTCCGCCACTGTCTTATTGCCTTGAACCAGGTTCAAGAAAGCCTTCCTCTGTGCATCCACGTAGCTAGTTCCGATATACTTCTTTTGATAGGCATCCTCAAGAATTCCCGGTGAGATTTTACGCCTTTGTTCCATCCCTTACGGTGAGCCACCACCGATATGACTCATCCCAAGCAAAGAAATTATACCTTCAACTTCTCCTCACCGTGAAATCTAAGTCACCCATAATCCTTTCAAGGATTCCAACCAATATTCCGCCAGATCTTGGCGCCACTCCGAAACTCCATGAATACTTCATTCGTTAGCCCGAGTCGTTCAACCACGATTTTGGGCTCGCACTTTTGCGCTTTGCCTCGACCACTCGCTCCAACACTCAGAAGACCGCTTGGGATACCACGTCGTTACCACCGGTCGATCTTGGAACTCGGTCTCCGCCACGTGATCCGACATCTCATTTCGCACCGTGACTGACCTTGCTGGCTCGACAAGGTCATCCTACCCCTACCACGACCACCACGCCGGATGTCCACGACCTCTTAAACTCATTCTCACGATTATGTTTATCTGCTTAAGAATTTTATGCATTAGTATTTCACTTGGTTATCCGCGAAGAAATTTTATGATATGAGTTTTAGGATTGGTTTTTTCGTATCATACATGCACACAGTCCTTCTATTCATTCATTCAAAGAGACGTTGTAGTTTTCATGGTGATTGTTTTTCCACTACCCAAGGGTTTTTTCGTAATTTGTCCTATAGGGGTATTTTTGTATTTTTTTCAAAAATAAAAATTTTTGGATGATTTTGTTAAAAAGTATTTTGGAACTCTTAAATTCCTGGGGTATTTTAAAAATTTTGAAATTCGGGGGTATTTCGATAATTTTGGACCTCAAGGGTATTTCGATAATTTTCACAAATCGGGGTGAATTTGTAAAACTTTAAGAAATCAGGGGTATTTCAAAAGTTGTAAAACTTTGAGGGCTCTTTTTGAGAATTGCATTTTTCCAAAATAGTGATGTTGCAAAATTTTGAAAATCAGGGTTATTCTGGTAATTTTGTTGATTAGGGGCAATTTTGTAATTTCACTACTGGGGGTATTTTAGTAAAAAATTTCTATAACAAGATTCCCAAAATTTGGTTTTAATGGATTTCACAAAAGAAGGATATTTTGAAAATTTTCTATTTGGAAATTTTTCATACGGAGGGTATTATGGTAATTTGCAAGCCAGGGGTATTTTGGTCATTTTTCAAACTGAGGGGTATTTTGGTCATTTTTTTCTTTTTAAAACAAGGTTTTAACTACTTCAAAAACAAAACGGCTAGTCCCTTTCGGGTTTTAGTTATCAAGTTTAGCCTGTGAGTATGTCGTCTCAGCTGGGATGAACTGTCACTACGCACCAGGTAGGATTCGAGTGAGTAGGAGGTGAGTCACGAGGACTGCTAAAATACCAAGCCCCCACCGAATCCAATCCTAGACATGCGTATAACGATTGCCACATCCCTTGCTTTAGTAACAACTCACAGGGTTGTTTAGGTAATTATTAAATCTTATGTATTGTTTGTTGGGGGTATGCTAGCCCTAGGGTTCAACAATTTCTATTCTAATACCCTCGTTCCCAATTTACCCTTCTACCCCTCATCAAATATTCATAAAATGGATAGAATTACTTACAGGCGGATAGGTGCCAAGACTTCGGTGCCATCTTTATTCAAGCCACAAACAATTTCCCAAAACATTTCAATAAGGCCCACTAACAATACAAAACATTTTGGGCCTGGGCCCCACAATGAAAGCGTTGAACCCGACTCGATATTAAAATGTAACACCCCAAACCCGCCCATGAGTCCCGACCGGATCCGGTATGTCACGGAGTAAAATAATTTGAAATCTTTTGGGTGTCCGTGAAATTTTGTTAAAATGTGGCTAAGGTATAAAAGCAGTGTTTGAAAACTTAGTTGAGATTATTTTTATAAAACATGTTTATGTTGACAAATCCTTTGAAAACATTTGATCATGTAAGTTTTAAAATTAGTCAAGGTTATATTTGATCTGGTGTATTTTGTTACCCGATGGTAACATCTTTGAAAAAAACTCGTAGAAGTTTTAAGTTTGAAAAGTTACTTTTAACCTGCTCACTTAACATTTATAAACTTCATTTGTAACATAACATAAGTAAAATAAAATAAACATCCAAAGAATAACTAGCGGCCTTATTACAACCCAAAATAACAAGACTTAGAAAATACAATAAATAAACTCAATGAAAATAAATTTAAATCCAACGATAAGCATGGCCGCCTCGAGTCCTCTCCAGCTCCATCTCCACGATCTACTCATCTGCAAAATAGTAAGGGAAGGGGTGAGTCACCAAGACTCAGTGTATAAATCCCCCACCCGGAAATATGACTCATACACAAGATATTAGTAAACATGCAAATTATGCAATCCCACTTAACCATCCATACTCCTTAACTACCCCGTGTGGTCAAAACCACTGGTGGTCAAAACCACTGGTGACTAGTGTCACAAAATAAATGATGGGGCCAACCCATCGTGTGGTCAAAACCATCGATGACCATAGGTCACAAAATATCATAATGTGGTCAAAACCATCGGTGGTACCAAACCACCGGGACTTAGTCACAATTATCATCGGTGTGGTCAAAACCACTTTGTGACCAAAGTCACAATAAATCGATGGGGCCAACCCATCTTGTGGTCAAAACCACCGGTGACGATCCATAAGATCATCCCCCTCCTCTCATCAATCCCACCATCATCATGCTTTCATAACAATATCATAAACCCATTTATATCATGCATTATGTACAACATATGATTTAACAGCATATGATGGCAAACTCAATCATATATCATAGATCACAAGTTAGGGGACTTACCCGGAAACCATGATTATGCCACAAGCTAATGACTACCAAAAATTATTAACAAGGCAACAATATAGTCATGTAAACTAATAAAGTGTGTAGTGAGTTTTTACACACCTATTTCTACCACGAATCCTAGATCCCGAAAAGTCAATCTACGATGCTAGATCCTTAACCCTAAATCTGACCAATCATCAATGTTAGTACCATAGGCCTATTCGGCCATATCAACTTAATACCAAAGGCTCTTACCTTAAACGGATTTGGTTTCCAAACAAATCCCGAAAACGTCACTTGATTTGTCGAGATCCCTACCAAAACACTAGTTAGAATCGGCTTGCTCAATTATATATCAACAAGGCTTATGGTCGAATGTCATAGCCTTCCTACCATGCTTACCTTAAATCCCGAAAGACCTCTCAATTCTCCTTAATGTTGGCTTCTAAGAAGGGTTACAAATCCAAGACCCTGGATAGATTCGGTCATACATAAAAATACATGGTTAAGCCTCATGGTTTCGGCTAGCCATAACAAGAATAAATGATTTAACATAGGGAGATTTCTTACCACACTATTGAAATCGGCAGCACCTTAGTTAGGGAGGGGAGATTCGGCCAAGTGAGTCTAATGGAAGAGGCAAGATTTCGGCAGCAAAAGTGGTAGAGGTTCGGCTAATAGAGGAAGAAAAAGGAGAAGGAAAAGAAGTAGGGAATCAATGGTGGTTTCGGCTGAATGATTTTCAGCCAGCAGTAGTTTGGAGAGAAAGAAAAGAAGTTTGATGAATTTCGGCCCCTCTCTTTAATGATAAACCGAATGTGGATGGCCCCCCAATGAGTCCCATAATCGGCCATCACCTTCTTTTTGGTGATAAATTTCCAGCTTTTATCAAATGACACTTATCTTTTATTTATTCCTTAATCTCCTCTAAACAAATAAAATGAAAATACAATACTTAACACTTACCCTCCAGCCGAAAATATGCAAAAAATTAAGCCTATCCTCATCTTTTTAAGAGTCCAAAATGCAGCCATCACTCCCCTCTCCCATTCATGCCGGTTTCAAAAAAATAAAAAACCAAACTGCAGCCTCTTTGGTTCGAACCCAGGACCACACTAATGCAGCCCCCTTACAACGCCCCATGCCATCTTTCCCAATTGACTTTCATGTCATAAAACCCCTTCATTTAATTTTAAAGCCTTCCTACTTAAGCCCATCACCGTATATATAAAAATAAAACGCCAAAAATGCTGCTCCAGCCATTTGAACCTTTGACCTGCGCCCATCTTCACCTCCAACACTTAAGTGGCGCATGAAAGCCACCTTGCCACTTAATCCTTTGTGTCCTACTACTCCCTAAATTTATCTTAACCCCTATCTCACCTAGCTTCCTTCCTTTAAACACTTAAAAAGAAATTTTTAGCTCCAAGTCCGACCTAGCTCGGGGTTATTTCTAGACCCTAGAACATGTCAAATGATCATAGCATTTATTTCTTCAAGCACACACATGGGAAATTAATTAAATTACAAACAACCCCTAATTTAGGGTGTTACAGTTCTACCCCCTTAAAAAGAATTTCGGCCTCGAAATTACCTGAATTAGAAGAGTTGGGGGTATTGCTGTCATATCACATCCTCGGGTTCCCATGTGGCCTCCTCCGTACCATGGTTCTGCCATAACACCTTCACCAAAGGCACTGACTTCCTACGAAGAACTTTGACATCTCGATCCGAATCAGATCGACTCCTCTTCGTAAGACAAGTCCAGATTCACTTCAATTTCCCAACCGCACAACGTGTGAGGGATCGATCGATAGCGCCTCGGATCGAAACATGGAAGACATCATGGATCCGCTCAATTCTGCTGGCAACTCAAGCTGGTAAGCTACCGGTCCCACACGTTTCAACACTGGGTACGGTCCGATGAATCTAGGGCTTAGCTTGCCCTTCCGGCCAAACCTCAGCACCTTCTTCCAAGGTGATACCTTCAAGAAAACCTTATCACCCACGGCATACTCCACCTCTCTGCGCTTAAGATCAGCGTAGGATTTCTGCCTGTCCGAAGCCTCCCTAAGACGAGCCCGAATTACTCTAAATTTATCCTCCGTCTCTGCTACTAACTCTGGACCCAACATCCGATGTTCTCCTAGTTCTGTCCAACATATAGGAGTACGGCATTTTCGACCATCTGACTTCATACGGTGCCATCCGAATACTCGCTTGATAACTATTATTATAAGCGAACTCTGCCAAAGGTAGATACTCCTCCCAACTGCCACGGAAATCCAAAACACAGCCCCTTAACATGTCTTCCAACACTTGGATAACCCTCTCAGATTGTCCATCAGACTGTGGGTGAAAAGCCGTGCTGAAATTTAATTTCGTGCCTAACTCCTGATGTAAGGCCTTCTAGAATCTCGACGTAAATCGAGGATCTCGATCTGAAATAATGGACACAGGTACTCCATGTAACCGTACTATCTCTACGATGTACAACTTGGCTAACTTTTGGAGCGAATAATCAACCCTTACCGGTATAAAATGAGCCGACTTTGTTAACCGGTCTACTACCACCCAAACTGCATCTTTCTTACTGGGTGTAAGGGGAAGCCCACTCACAAAATCCATAGTAATCTCCTTCCACTTCCACTGTGGGATCTTTATCGGTCAGAATGACTTCGATGGCAATTGATGCTCACTTTAACTTGTCGGGCATGTCGACACTTGCCCACTAACTCGTTACTTCCCGCTTAAGACCCACCACCAAAATCGCTCCCTTAAATCTCGATACATCTTGTCGCTTCTCGTGCATAGCGACGACTTCTATGAGCTTCCTTAAGGATTATTTGCCTCACTCATCATCCTTAGGCATGCATACTCTCCCCGAAAGTACAACACTCCATCACTACCCAAGTGAAACCTTCTACTCACCATTACAGACTTGTAACCTTCGAGTATTCAAAGCTTCATCACCATCCGCCTTTCTTTGACCTCATTAATCCAAGACGGCTTCACTTACAATTACGCCAAAAGGCTCCCATCCTCATAAAGACTTAGATGAGCAAACATTGCTCGCAAATCGCTACCACCTTTCGCTCAATGCATCGCCTACCACATTAGCCTTCCCGGATGGTATTCGATCGAGTAGTCATAGTCCTTCAACAACTCAATCCACCTCCACCGCCTCGATTCAAATCTTTCCGAGTCGAGGTACTTCGACTCTTATGATCCGTACACCACCAACTTCTCCCCATACGGTAGTGCCTCCAAATCTTCAAGGTAAAAACCACAAAGCCCAATTCTAAATCATGTGTCAGGTAGTTAGCTTCGTGAGGCCTCAATTGCCGTGACGCATAAGCGACCACCTTCCCTTCCTGCATCAACGCACACCCTAAACCAGTATGTGATGCATCGCAATAAACAGTGAACTCCTTTCCGCTTCAGTCAATTAAGACCGGTGCTTCACAAGATCCTCTTGACTTATCAAAACTCTCTTCGCTTCTCGGACCACACAAACGGAACCCTTTTCTCAACAAATTAGTCAATCTCTTCACGATTAAGAAAAATTTTCCACAAATCTCCTATAATATCCCCGCCAACCCCAAAAACTCAGATTTACAATCGACTTTGGTGGCTTCCATTCCAATACCGCCTCAATCTTACGGGATCCACCCTAATTCCTCATTGAAACAACATGCCCTAGAAAGGTTACCTCCTTGAGCCAGAACTCACACTTGCTGAATTTGGCGTACAACGGCTTCTCCCTTAAAACTTGTAGAACCACACGAAGATGTACGTCATGCTCCTCTTCTGACTTCGAGTACACCAAAATGTCGTCTATAAAGACCACGACGAACCGATCCAGATAGGGTTGGAAAACCCGATTCATTATGTCCATAAACGCGGCTGGTGCATTCATCAAACCAAAAGGCATTACCAGAAACTCGTAGTGGCCATACCGAGTACGGAATGCCGTCTTGTGGACATCAGCCTCCTTCACCTTAAGCTGATGGTACCCTGACCTGAGGTCAATCTTAGAGAACACCGATGCCCCTTTGAGTTGATCGAACAAATCGTCAATCCTGGGCAAAGGATATCGGTTCTTTATTGTCAACTTGTTCAGCTACCGATAGTCTATACACATCCTCATTGTCCCATCTTTCTTCTTGACAAAGAGCACTGGAGCTCCCCACGGTGATACACTTGGTCGGATGAACCCTCTATCCAACAACTCCTGAATCTGCGCCTTCAACTCTACCAATTCTTTCGGTGCCATCCGATACGGAGCTATAGATACGGGCGCAGTCCGGGTAATAAGTCTATACCAAATTCAACCTCACGGTCCGGAGGTAGACCAGGAAGTTCCTCTGGAAACACATCCACATAGTCTCTTATGGTCCGGACATCTCCCACAGCAGCATCCTTAGCTTCCAAAGCACAGACATGCACCACATAAGCTTCACAACCCTTCTTCACCATTCTTTCCGCCTTTAATGTCGAAACTAAATTAGACAGGTAATCCCTCCTTTTACTTATCATCACCACCTCATCGCCTTCCACAGTCTTTAGCACCATGCGCTTAGTCGCACAATCCAGACTAGCCTGATACTTTACTAGCCAATCCATCTCGAGGATTAAATCAAACTCTCGGAATGGTAGTTCCATCAAGTCAGCCAAGAATACGACCCCTTGGAGTTCTAGGGGCACGTCCCTATAGAGTCTACTTACTTCTACAGAGTGACCTAGAGGCTTAATACAGTCATCTTCCTAGAAGTAAGCTCAGAGTCTAAGTGTAGGGTTTCCACTATGCTACTAGCAATGTACGAGTGGGTTGAGCCAATGTCAATCAAAGTATTATAAGGTACATCAAAGATCAAGAACATACCGATTATGACGTCCGGTGCATCACCATCCTCTTGACGCCTCGCGGCATAGACCAAACCAGGTTGCCTAGCCTCAGTACCACCGGTACCTCTCTTCGATGCCCCACGACATCTGCCAGCACCATTACCTCTTCTTCCTGCACCACGACCCCTCGGAGGCTGTTGGTTATCCCTTACATTGATTACGATCCTCGACCCTCGATCTCGCCTAACCGCTTTTTCAGACAGTCCCTAACTCGATGCTCCGAGGACCCACACTCGAAGCATCCCCGGTTACCATTCCAACACTCCCCCGTGTGAGACTTGCCACACCGAGCACACCGTGGCGGCCATTGAGAATTAGCAGCAGTAGTAGGCCTAGCAGCTTGATCTGATCCACCAAACCTTGCCTTCTTCTGCTGGTTACCCGAGAACCTTGAAGGTCCCAAGCTCCTTTTATTCTAATTCCGATCTTGGTTCCATCTAACTGACTGTCTTACCCCTTCAGCAACATTCGATTTCTCCACTAAGACAGCGAACTTCCATTCCTGTTGTGGAGCTATCATCATCCTCAGCTCATCTCTAAGCCCATCCTCGAATCTAACACAGCATTCATGCTCGGTACCCACAATACCACGAGCATATCTACTCAACTGGAGGAATTTGGCCTCATACTCCGCCACCGTCTTATTGCCTTAAACCAGGTTCAAGAAAGCCTTCCGCTGTGCATCCACGTAGCTAGTTCCGATATACTTCTTTTGATAGGCATCCTCAAGAATTCCTGTGAGATTTTACGCCATTTGCTCCATCCCTTACAAGTGAGCCACCACCGATATGACTCATCCGAAGCAAAGAAATTATACCTTCAACTTCTCTTCACCGTGAAATCTAAGTCACCCATAATCCTTTCAAGGATTCCAACCAATATTCCGCCAGTCTTGGCGCCACTCGTAAACTCCTCTCGAATACTTACGCTCAGTTGGCGAGTCGCTCAACCACGATTTTCGGGCTCCTGCACCACTTCGCCTCGACCACTCGCTCCAACACTCGTAGCACCGCTTGGGATACCACGTCGTTACCACCACCGATCTTGAACTCGGTCTCCACCGACAGATCCCAGATCTCATTTCGGACCGTGACTGACCTTGTCGGCTCGACAAGGTCATCCTACCCCTACCACGCCACGCTGACGGATGTCCACGACCTCCTAAACTCATCCACGACCTCTTAAACTCATTCTCACGATTGCGTTTATCTGTTTAAGAATTTTATGCATTAGTATTTCACTTGGTTATCCGCGAAGAAATTTTATGATATGAGTTTTAGGATTGGTTTTTTCGTATCATACATGCACACAAATTCTTCTATTCATTCATTCAAAGAGACGTTGTAGTTTTCATGGTGATTGTTTTTCCACTACCTGTGGTTTTTTCGTAATTTGTCCTATAGGGTATTTTGTATTTTTTCAAAAATAAAAATTTTGGATGATTTTGTTAAAAAGTATTTTGGAACTCTTAAATTCACAGGGTATTTTAAAAATTTTGAAATTAAAATTATTTCGATAATTTTGGACCTCGAGGGTATTTCTAATTTTCACAAATCGGGTGAATTTGTAAAACTTTAAGAAATCGGGGTATTTCAAAAGTTGTAAAACTTTGAGGGCTCTTTTGAGAATTGCATTTTCCAAAATAGTGATGTTGCAAAATTTTGAAAATCGTGGTTATTCTGGTAATTTTGTTGATTAGGGGCAATTTTGTAATTTCACTACTGGGGGTATTTTAGTAAAAAAAATTTCTATAACAAGATTCCCAAAATTTTGTTTTAATGGATTTCACAAAAGAAGGATATTTTGAAAATTTTCTATTTGGAAATTTTTCATACGGAGGGTATTATGGTAATTTGCAAGCCAGGGGTATTTTGGTCATTTTTCAAACTGAGGGGTATTTTGGTCATCTTTTTCTTTTTAAAACAAGGTTTTAACTACTTCAAAAACAAAACGGCTAGTCCCTTTCGGGTTTTAGTTATCAAGTTTAGCCTGTGAGTGTGTCGTCTCACCGGGATGAGTCATCACTACGCACTGTAGGATTCGAGTGAGTAGGAGGTGAGTCACGAGGACTGCTTAAATACCAAGCCCCCACCGAATCCAATCCTAGACATGCGTATAACGATTGCCACATCCCTTGCTTTAGTGACAACTCACAGGGTTGTTTAGGTAATTATTAAATCTTATGTATTGTTTGTTGGGGGTATGCTAGCCCTAGGGTTCAACAATTTCTATTCTAATACCCTACATTCCCAATTTACCCTTCTACCCCTCATCAAATATTCATAAAAATGGATAGAATTACTTACCTGGGCGGATAGGTGCCGGAGACTCGGTGCCATGCTGTTCAAGCCACAAACAATTTCCCAAAACATTTCAATAAGGCCCACTAACAATACAAAACATTTTGGGCCTTGGGCCCCCACAGTCGAGCGTTGAACCTGACTCTGATACCAAAAATGTAACACCCCAAACCCGGCCCATGAGTCCTGACCGGATCTGGTATGTCACGGAGTAAAATAATTTGAAATCTTTTGGGTGTCTGGTGAAATTTTGTTAAAATGTGGCTAAGGTATAAAAACAGTGTTTGAAAACTTAGTTGAGATTATTTTTATAAAACATGGTTATGTTGACAAATCCTTTGAAAACATTTGATCATGTAAGTTTTAAAATTAGTCAAGGTTATATTTGACTGGGTGTATTTTGTTACCCGATGGTAACATCTTTGAAAAAAACTCGTAGAAGTTTTTAAGTTTGAAAAGTTACTTTTAACCGGTTCACTTAACATTTATAAACTTCATTTGTAACATAACATAAGTAAAATAAAATAAACATCCAAAGAATAACTAGCGGCCTTATTACAACCCAAAATAACAAGACTTAGAAAATAAAATAAATAAACTCAATGAAAATAAATTTAAATCCAACGATAAGCATGGCCGCCTCGAGTCCTCTCCAGCTCCATCTCCACGATCTACTCATCTGCAAAATAGTAAGGGAAGGGGTGAGTCACCAAGACTCAGTGTATAAATCCCCCACCCGGAAATATGACTCATACACAAGATATTAGTAAACATGCAAATTATGCAATCCCACTTAACCATCCATACTCCTTAACTACCTCGTGTGGTCAAAACCACTGGTGGTCAAAACCACTGGTGACTAGTGTCACAAAATAAATGATGGGGCCAACCCATCGTGTGGTCAAAACCACTGATGACCATAGGTCACAAAATATCATAATGTGGTCAAAACCACTGGTGGTACCAAACCACTGGGACTTAGTCACAATTATCATCGGTGTGGTCAAAACCACTGGTGACCGAAGTCACAATAAATCTGATGGGGCCAACCCATCTTGTGGTCAAAACCACTGGTGACAGTCCATAAGATCATCCCCCTCCTCTCATCAATCCCACCATTATCATGCTTTCATAACAATATCATGAACCCATTTATATCATGCATTATGTACAACATACCATTTAACAGCATATGATGGCAAACTCAATCATATATCATAGATCACAAGTTAGGGGACTTAACCGGAAACCATGATTATGCCACAAGCTAATGACTACCAAAAATTATTAACAAGGCAACAATATAGTCATGTAAACTAATAAAGTGTGTAGTGAGTTTTTACACACCTGTTTCTACCACGAATCCTAGATCTCGAAAAGTCGATCTACGATGCTAGATCCTTGACCCTAAATCCGACCAATCATCAATGTTAGTACCATAGGCCTATTCGGCCATATCAACTTAATACCAAAGGCTCTTACCTTAAACGGATTTGGTTTCCAAACAAATCCCAAAAACGTCACTTGATTTGTCGAGATCCCTACCAAAACACTAGTTAGAATCGGCTTGCTCAATTATATATCAACAAGGCTTATGGCCGAATGTCATAGCCTTCCTACCATGCTTACCTTAAATCCCGGAAGACCTCTCAATTCTTCTTAATGTTGGCTTCTAAGAAGGGTTACAAATCCAAGACCCTGGATAGATTCGGTCATACACAAAAATACATGGTTAAGCCTCATGGTTTCGGCTAGCCATAACAAGAATAAATGATTTAACATAGGGAGAGTTCTTACCACACTATTGAAATCGACAGCACCTTAGTTAGGGAGGGGAGATTCGGCCAAGTGAGTCTAATGGAAGAGGCAGGATTTCGACAGCAAAACTGGTAGAGGTTCGGCTAATAGAGGAAGAAAAAGGAGAAGGAAAAGAAGTAGGGAATCAATGGTGGTTTCGGCTTGTAAAAGAAGAAAAGAAGTAGATGGGAGATTGAGGGAGATTCGGCCAGCAACTAAGTGAAAGAAAGGAAGAAAACTTGCTGAATGATTTTCGGCCAGCAGTAGTTTGGAGAGAAAGAAAAGAAGTTTGATGAATTTTGGCCCCTCTCTTTAATGATAAACCGAATGTGGATGGGCCCCCAATGAGTCCCATAATCGGCCATCACCTTCTTTTTGGTGATAAATTTCTAGCTTTTATCAAATGACACTTATCTTTTATTTATCCCTTAATCTCCTCTAAACAAATAAAATGAAAATACAATACTTAACACTTACCCTCCAGCCGAAAATATGTAAAAAATTAAGCCTATCCTCATCTTTTTAAGAGTCCAAAATGCAGCCATCACTCCCCTCTCCCATTCACGCCGGTTTCAAAAAATAAAAACCAAACTATGACCTCTTTGGTTCGAACCGGGACCACACTTACGCAGCCCCCTTACAACGCCCCATGCCATCTTTCCCAATTGACTTTCATGTCATAAAACCCCTTCATTTAATTTTAAAGCCTTTCTACTTAAGCCCATCACTGCATATATAAAAATAAAACGCCAAAAACGCCGCTCCGACCATTCAACCTTTGACTGCGCCCATTTTCACCTCCAACACTTAAGTGTGGCATGAAAGCCACCTTGCCGCTTAATCCTTTGTGTCCTACTACTCCCTAAATTTATCTTAACCCCTATCTCACCTAGCTTCCTTCATTTAAACACTTAAAAAGAAATTTTTAGCTCCAAGTCCGACCAAGCTCGGGGTTATTTCTAGACCCTAGAACATGTCAAATGATCATAGCATTTATTTCTTCAAGCACACACATGGGAAATTAATTAAATTACAAACAACCCCTAATTTAGGGTGTTACATTGGGGTGTTACAGGGCTAGCTAGATTAAGCTAAAACAAACTCAAAAACATTAAAATCATTAAAATCGAGACTTGAATACACTTACATGCAAGAAAATAAGCTTGGTCAAACTTAGCTTTCTCCTTTAATGGTGGAAAACGGTTTTGGCTTGAAAAATTGAGAAAGATGATAGCTTTTCATCTTTTAATTTCTTAACATTTTAACTTAATTATCAATTTACCAAATTAACCTTTTAAAACTAATAAAATTTTAACAATAGCTTGTCCATGCACATCCACTAACACCTTAAATGGTATATTTACCATTCAAGTCTTTTATTCTAAGATTGCACAGCCATTAGACCCCTTCAGCTAATAGAACTCAACTTTTACACTTTTTTAGATTTAGTCCTTTTCACTTAATTAACTATGTAAACTTCAAAATTTCTTAATGAAATTTTAATATGACCTTAATATAATAAATAATAAAATAATAATTTACTCGTCAAAATTGTGGTCCCGAAATCACTTTATTTGAGACATCACTATAAACAGGTTGTTACATTAAAATATAAAAGTTCAATCGCTATAGATTTTAATTAACTAAAGGTTCAAAATGGAAAATAAACCATTTTGTTATATCAAATAGTGGATGATGATGTAAACTTCCACTAACTTTGATTAATGGTGTAAGATTAATTTGTTAAGGTTTAATTAAGTAATTAAAGATTTGATTAAAGTATATATAGTAAAATTAAGTGTAGATGTTCATCTTTTTCTTTCTCTTCACCATCTAAATTAGAAACCTAAAGGAAAAATCTATTTTTGAACTCAAAGTATTCGACCCTTGATTGGTATGTGATTTCAAGTCCTTTTCTTGTAATTTTTATGTTTTTGAAGTCACAAGAGCTTGATTTAGCTAGCTCATATACCAATTTGTAAAACTATTAAAGTTTTTGAAAGTTTCTATTTTTGATTTCTTAAAGAAATTGGTGTTAAATTGATAGATTTTAAACTTAAATCATGAAAAAAGACTAGATTGTAAAGTTTAATTTTTGGTTTTACAAATCAGTTAAAGTTAATAAAATGTAAATTTTTTGTGAAATTTTGGTATAAATAGGAAGTAGATAGCCCATAAAGGATGTAATTGAAGTTGGCTTCTAAACTAAGACTTCAATTTTAAAGATATTGTTATTTCGGTTTCAAGAACTAAATTGAATAAAATACAAAACTTTAAGGGTATTAAAAAATGAAATTATATAAGTTAATACATATCATGGAATAATATAGAAATGTTTGGCATTGATGATTGTCTAAAATAATTGTTTAGATCAAGAATTGGATCAAGCCAGAGATAAATAGGGAAAGGCCAAAATTGTAGAATAGTCCTTGAAGATTCAATTTACTTGTTGTTTGAACAGGTAAGTTAATATGGTATTCATAACTTAGATTGTATGTATTTGAATTATATTTATATATGTTTTATTATAAATTAAATTGTTTGTGAAATGGTACAAATGGTGAGAATTGAACTAAATTGAAAAGTGATGATTATATGTGCAATAGATGCCCGTGTGAACTTAGTAAATGTTAGAATATGATTGGCATGCCAATAAGTTTTTGTTTGCACTTGTATAGGATTGATTATAGATGGTTACTGAGGTCCAACATTTTTTTTGGATACTCAAATACATGTGATACACGTTTAGCTCGAACGAGTAACCTAATGTCATTTTAAAGGTTTAGCCCAAATAAGTAACTTGACATGTATGTATTTTCAACTTGGACAAGAAATTGGATGTGCCATTATAAAGGTTTATCTTGGACAAGTAACTTGACACAAATATTTTCAGCTCAAACGAGCAATTGGGTTGGTGTAGTTATTTGTGTATCCGAGTCCGTTTACTAAAGTTTATAGGGTGAAATGGCTAATGTATAAACAAGAAATTGAAAATAGGTAAATGAACTTGATGTTCAAATGGAAAAATGCAAAACAAATTGAGTATAATGCCTTTGATTATGTATGTGAACATATTATTCTTGAATTGAATGAGTTCTTGCGATTTTTTATCCAAAATGACATGAATTTGCTTGTTACATGATTGAGGCAGCATATGCTTTTGGTTATAAGTTAATACTCACCTTGTTATTGTTTTGAATTGTCAAGTCTAGCCAAATTATATCAAGTGATGGTAGCTTATTGTATTAGATAAAAGATAAGGTATGTTTTATTTAATGGCTATGAAGTTACTAAGTATTTTATATCCTTACCTAGTTTGTTTTCTTTTTTCCTTATAGATTGTCACCTTGTGAAACACATCAAACCAAATCGTCTCAAAGCTCACACTATCCTCATTTCGGTAGTTATTTGGTCATCTTGAGTCAAGGAATTGTGGCATGTATATAAGTGTTTTGGTATATACTTTGATGTATAAGGTGTCTTGATGAGTTTCATAACTTATGATGACTTGGTAATTTTTTATTCATATATGGAGATGAACATATATGCATTTCATGCTTAATGATGTGATGATGTATAGCTAAGTGTATGGCATATGGAATAGTATAAAATAAGGTAGAAATGGTAGTTTGTTTGATTGATGAATAAAAAGGAAATGCATTTGAGCAATTGTAACTTGTAGCATGCTTGAAAAATGTGACCTAATTAGATAGCTGTTGGTTATGTAAAATACTTATAAGCTCTAGATGTGTATATGTATATGTGTTCACAAGTGTTTGAAATGGAAGTGAATTGGTATGTTTTAATGATCTTTAGCATAGGTAAATATTGGTAAATGGAATGATATGGTTGGTGTTTGTGAAAAATATAACGTCGGTAATGACAATATATCACAAAGAAAAGAGAAATAAAAATTAAAGAACACATATATTTTACGCGAAAAACCTTTTCGGAAAAAAAACCACGGGCAAAAGAGAAGAAAATTCACTATGTCGAATTCGAATTATTACAAGAGGAATAGACTATGTTTATTTATAGGATTGTAAAACCATATTCTAATATGAGTGTAGTAAGATTGAAACACCTTATTCTAATCAATATCAAATAGATAAAGTTTAATAAGGTTTAAAAATCTTATTTAAAATAAAATAAAAGAAGTGTAGTTCTATAGGGATTCTTCTTTTATTTTATTTTACCATTGTATTTTATTTAAATAAGGATTTGAGTCACTTAATTCTAACAACCTCCACCTTGACACGAATTCTCAATGAACAGGTTCTTCATTGCGAACTCTCAAAGAACAAGTTCCCCACCTCTTCCATAAAACCCCTTAAGGGTTTAACTTCAATAATGAACAACAACCAAGTCTAAGCAATACTTTAACTTAGTTATAGGAAGTGACTTAGTCATCATATCTGCAGGATTTTCATGAGTACTAATTTTGCTCACAACAATATCACCACGAGCAATAATATCGCGAACAAAATGATACCAACATCAATGTGTTTTGTTCTCTTATGAAACATTTGATCTTTTGTAAGGAATATGGCACTGATTTGTCATAAAATCTCAGTCTTGATTTGAAGGTCTTTATTGAGCTCACTAAAGAGTCCTTCAACCAAATAGCTTCTTTACAAGACTCAAGAATCGCCATGTACTCACCTTCCATGGTAGACAAAGCAATCAGAGTTTGCAAAGTAGCTTTCAACCGATTGCACAACCTCCAATTGTAAAGACATAACCAAGGAGAGATCTTCTTCAATCAAGGTCTCCAAAGAAAATCAACATCAACATACCCAATGACTCCATCTCCAGTTCTTCCAAACTGTAAGCAAACATTAGTAATACCTCGTAAGTATCTTAAAATCCACTGAATTGCTTTCCAATGTTCTTTACCAGGATTTTCCATGTATCTGCTAATTGCACTAACTGCATATGATAAATCTGGACGTGAACAAACCATAGCATACATGAGAGATCCCACTACACTAGACTATGGAACATGTGACATGTACTCAATCTCATTATCTGATTGTGGAGACAAAGCCAATGAAAGTCTGAAATGGGCTGCTAAAGGAGTACTAACAGTGTAATATCCCGAATTATGGCTTATGCATAATTGCTTAATTGAGTGTGAAAGCATGCCTTTGTATGTATGAATGTGTATTTATGAATGTTTGTGAACTTTAGAATAATAGGAAATGCCTTAGAAAATTTTTATATTTTAAGTCTAAAATAGGAAGCTAAGCAAGGTGGCCTTAAGAAAATTTAAAGGTGAAATATGACACACAATTGGGCTTGGAAAAGTGGCTTGAAGGTGCCACTTAGGGCTTCTGGAAATGACGCCATAAGCTAGGGGAAGGACTTGTGTTCAAGTCGCGTGGGAAGCAAAATTTTAAGGTTTTTATTTTGCTTTTGGCGTCAAGTGTGGGGAGAGGAGTTGGACAGCATAGGGACTTTGGAAGGATAAGATAAAGCCTTGTTTTTCTTTTATAAATTTCGGCTAAAAGAGTAGGATAAATATTAATTTATTTTATTTATTTTGAATATGTGTTGAAAAGAGAAAAGAGGAGCAAAATATGGGATATGATAAGTGGGAATGAGATGGCCGAATATAGGACTCTAAGTGTGTGTGTGTGTGTGACGTTTTTAATAGGGAGTGATCATCTTTGATATTTCTTTCCTTCTTGAATTTTCTAAGTGCCAAAATTGTTTGTTCATCTTTTAATCTCCATTACCGAAATTCTTCTACTTTTCTCTTATTCATCTTTTTCTTTCTTCCAACCCCAAATTCCCTTGTAGCCGAATATTTCTTGTGATTTAAAGCCTTAGCCGAATCTTATAGCTTTCTTCTTTTCATTTCTTCTCTTGAGATCATAAAGTGTCAAACCACCATTGTTGTTCTCAAAAGCCGAATCTCTAAAGGAGGGGCTGTCGACTTTTCTCTTGTAGCCCTTCAAGCGACATAGTGGTAAGTGATCTCCCCTTAAAGCAATCGGTTTTATTCTTTCTTCATGGGTGTGCCGAAATCAATGGTTGGTCTTGATTTTTAGAGCATGGCCGAATGTGTATGGTGTCATAATAATGTGTCTTTTGTGTGTAGTCGACTACAAGGAGGAGAGCTTCGGGTATCAAAATCTAAGGTAAGCCATAAGTGAAATTCGGCCTTATGCCATGGTTGAATTATTTTATTTTACTTCCATTTATCATGCTACAAAATATTTTTTTTAAACACTAAGTAAATTTATCATAAACTAAACTCTAAATGTTTTGTCACCTAAAATCAAGGGATTTCAAGTATAAAATTAACTTGTTTCCAACTCGAGCCCAACCCAAAAACAATCTTTCTTTCAAAACACATCGTTTTTCCAAAGTCACAAAAGAATTTTGAACTGGATTACAACGAGAAACATACCAGATCTGGTGAAGGCTCGTGGGCTGGGTTTGGGGTGTTTTAGTTTGGTATCAGAGCCCGGTTTTAAACTCTCAGTCTTGGGTTTAAGGCCCAAAACGTTTTCAAAGTTAAGCCCAAAAGGAATTTTTGTGAATTAAGCAAGTTTTTTTGGCATGGCACACTAATCTCCGACCCGAAGTCCACCAGGTAAGTACTCCGATCTCTTGTGTGATTTATATTGTGACTTGTAGAAGGGTAGAAATGGAATGGAACGTAGATTAGCATGATAAGTACTCGAACCCTAGGACTAGGTTACCCCAACAAAAATACATAAAACTTAAATGCCTAACTAAACAAACCTGTGGTTAAGTCGTCGAGTTAGGGTGTGGCAACCATGGTGCGCATGTCTAGGATTGGTTTCGGTGGGAGCTTGGTATTTAAGCAGTCCGCGTGACTCACCTCCTCTCCACTTGAATCCTACCTGGTGCGTAGCTTCGGTTCACCTTAACCAAGAGGATTTATTCACGGGCTAAACCCCTAACTAAAACCCGAAAGGGACTAACCGTATTTTTATGGAAACCCTAACTTTAAAATCTCTATATTACCCTTTTAAGTGTAGCAAAAGATTATTGTGAAAATTTTTCCAAAATATTTCCTATTTGCAAAATTACTAAAATGCCCCTAGTGGTAAGATTACCAAAATGCCCTTGGTTTATAAAATATTCATATTACCCATAGTTCTTATCAAAATTTCATTACTTAGTTCAAAAAACCCTAAATCTACAAAATATCAAAATACCTTGATTTTGGAAAAAAAACTACGAAAATTGCCCCTAATCTACAAATTATCGAAATAACCCCGAGTTACAAAATTACCAGAATGACCCCCGATCTTCAAAAATTTCTGCAACAACACTGATTTGGAAAACAAATTCTCAAAAACAACCCCCAAGTTTCGTAAAATCCAAAATACCCTTAATTTATTAAGATTTACAAATTTACCCCGATTAATTATCAAAATACCCTCAAATTTCCAAATTTTCCAAAATACCCCCGGGAATGCAAAATTACTAGAATACCCTTATTGACAAAATCACTAAGGAACCTTACTTTGATAAATTACAAAAATACCCTATAAGACAAATTACGAATATACCTCTGTAAGACAAATTACGAAAATACCCCTGTAGGACAAATTACGAAAATACCCCTGGGATAGGAACGGACAGAAATGTTCGAAGAGTGAATGTGTATGGGAGATACTATGGAATGGATGTGCCTTTCTGTGAATTAGGATAGAAAACTTGAAACTTTGATTGATCGAAAGAACTACTACTAGACTCTTTTCATAAAACTTCTTCGCGAATAATCAGTGAAACAAAGGCTAATTCATAAAATTTCTTAAACCAGATTAAAGCGCAACCGTAGATATGAGCTCTAGGGGACGTGGTCGCAATGTACGAGGACGCGGTTGAGGCAGAATGACTGTGTCAAAACCCGTTAGATCGGGTCAAGGATCTGAGAATGAGGTACCACCGCCACCACCACCACCAGCTGTCGGTGTTGAGTAGCAAGATCAGACGGGAGAAGATGTTGTATCGCAGGCTGTGTTGTGAGTTCTTGAAATGGTGGCTGGTGCTGGAGGGAATATGGGAGCTCAGAAATCTGTACCCAAGCGACTCCGAGCCAACGGAGCTAAAGTATTTCGTGGAGTATCTGGTGTGGCACCCAGTACAGCTGAATATTGGTTAGAAGCGACGGAGCACATTATGGATGAGCTCGATCTGACCCCTGAGGAGAAGTTAAAGGGAATGGTGGCACTGCTACGCGATGAAGCGTATCAATGGTGGCTCACAGTTCGGGATGGTGCCACAGCTGAGGATCTAACCTGGGAGTATGTTAAGGCAACGTATCAGAAGAAGTATGTGGGAACCAGATATATTGATGAGTAGAGGAAGGCATTTTTGGGGTTGGTTCAAGGGAACAAGTCATGTGCAGTCACGGTTGAATTTCGAGGTCGAGCCGGTATGCTCGAGGAGTAATGGCTACGGAACATGAGCGGTGTGTCCGATTTGAGGACGGGCTAAGGGATGACCTGAGGTTGTTGATAGCCCCACACTAGGAGTAGGAGTTTGCCACATTAGTAGAAAAGGTTAAGGTAACCGAGGGAATTAAGGACTCTGTAAGGCAGAGCTCTGATCGGAATAGAAATAAGAGAGGTTTTGGGTCATCTGGATCATCTGGGAATGCTCAGAAAAGGCCTAGAGTTGATGGGCCGCAAGGTCAGCAAACTGGTACTAGAGGGCAATATCGTACTTGTGAGCAGTGTGGGAAGAAACACTTAGGCGAATGCTGGAAAAAGACAAATGGATGTTTCAAATGTGGGTCAAAGGACCATATGATTAAGGACTGTCCGATGAGACCAGATGGGAATCGACCAGTAGCTCAGAATGTTAATCAGGCTGGCAGAGGCGGACAGCAGCCTCAGCGAGGTTGTGGTCCGAATAACAGAGGGAATGGTGCTGGTAGAGGGCGTGGAACACTGGGCCGAGGTGTTACTAATACTGAGGCAAGGCAGCCGGGTTTGGTTTATGCGATTTACCGTAAGGAAGAGGAAGACGTGTCGGACGTCATAACCGGTACGTTCCTTGTATTTGGAAAGCCTTATTATGCTTTAATTGATGTGGGCTCGACCCATTCTTATATTGCATGTAGAGTAGTTGAAACTCTAGACATAGCCTCTGAACTTTCAGATAAAAAGATGACTGTAGTAAGCCCACTAGGTCAAACTGTAGTGGTAAATAAGATCTTTCGGAGTGTACCTTTAAAAATTCAAGGCGTAGTATTTTCTACCGACTTGATGGAACTTCCCTTCGGAGAATTCGAAGTATTTTCTGTCGACTTGATGGAACTTCCCTTCGGAGAATTCGATCTCATACTTGGAATGGACTGGCTAGTGGACCATCGGGCTGTGTTGGACTGTGCGGCTAAGCGAATGGAGTTAAGGACCCCGGAGGATAAGGTGGTCATTATGATAGGAGAAAGAAGAAACTACTTGTCTAATGTAGTTTCGGCGCTAAGGGCCGAAAAGATGGTTCGTAAAGGGTGCAAGGCGTTTTTGACCTTTAGTAGTGTGTTGGATGGAAAAGAAGGGGGAGTTAGTAGAGTAAGAACTATAAGGGAATATGAGGATGTCTTTCCGGAGGAATTACCCGGATTACCCCCGGACAGGGAGGTGGAGTTTAGAATTGACTTACTGCCGGGTACAACTCCTGTGTCAATTGCCCTGTACAGAATGGCACCAAAGAAATTGGTGGAGCTCAAGGCTCAAATCCAAGAATTACTGGATCGTGGGTTTATTCGACCCAGTGTGTCTCCATGGGGAGCACCGGTCCTATTTGTGAAGAAGAAGGACGGAACTATGCGAATGTGCATAGATTATCGTCAGTTGAATAAGCTGACCATTAAGAACAAGTATCCATTGCCAAGGATAGATGACTTGTTCGATCAGCTTAAGGGGACGGCAGTGTTCTCAAAGATCGACTTAAGGTCAGGATATCATCAGTTGAAGGTGAAGGAGGCGGAATAAGACAGCCTTTAGGACAAGATACGGCCACTATGAGTTTGTGGTAATGCCGTTCGGGTTGACAAACGCCCCAACCGCGTTCATGGATATGATGAACCGGGTTTTTCAACCTTACTTGGATCGGTTCGTCATTGTGTTCATCAACGACATCCTCGTGTACTCCAAGACTGAGGGGGAGCATGATGAGCATCTCCGGATTGTGCTGTAAGTGTTAAGGGAGAAGAAGCTCTATGCCAAATTCAGCAAGTGTGAATTTTGGCTTAAGGAGGTTGCATTCTTAGGGCACGTGGTACCTGCTGAAGGAATAAGGGTGGATCCTAAAAAGATTGAAGCAGTGTTGGATTGGAAACCACCTAAGTCGGTGACGGAGATTCGTAGCTTCTTGGGATTGGCAGGCTATTACAGAAGGTTTGTAGAAGGGTTCTCGTCAATAGCAGCGCCTTTGACAAAGTTGTTGAGGAAGGAGGTACCCTTTGTATGGACGGATAAGCAACAGGAGAGTTTTGAAAAAATTAAGAGGGTATTGACGGAAGCTCCAGTGTTGATTCAGCCTGAGGCAGAAAAGGATTTTACGGTGTATTGTGACGCTTCCTATGCAGGTTTGGGTTGCGTATTGATGCAAAATGGGAAGGTAGTCGCATATGCGTCCCGACAGTTGAGGCCACATGAGGTGAACTACCCGGCGCATGACTTGGAATTAGCAGTAGTGGTCTTCACTCTTAAGGTGTGGAGGCACTATCTTTAGAGAGAAAAGTCGGTGATCTACACAGACCACAAGAGTCTTAAGTATCTGTTGACTCAGAAGGAGTTAAACTTAAGGCAGCAAAGGTGGGTGAAGTTACTAAAGGACTATGATTGTTCAATAGAGTACCGTTCGGGCAAGGCGAATGTAGTGGCGGATGCCCTAAGTCGAAAGGTTGTGTCGGATCTGAGGGCAATGTTCGCACACTTGAGTTTGTCTGATGATGGAAGCCTGTTGGCAGAGTTACAAGTCAAGCCGACGTGGTTGAATGAAGTGAAAGAGGGACAGTTGGCTGATAAGGACCTAAGTGCTAAGCTACAACAAGTACAGAATGGAGAGTTGGAAGATTATGGCATTAATGGCGAAGGAGTGTTGTGTTTCAAGAGCAAGGTCTGTATGCCTACGGATAAGGAACTTAGGCGAAGGATTCTTCAGGAATCACATAATAGCCCTTATGCTATGCATCCTGGAGGCACTAAGTTGTACAGAGACTTAAGAGAACAGTTTTGGTGGCCTGGTCTGAAAAAGGAAGTTACAGAATTTGTCGGCAAGTGTTTGACGTGTCAGCAAGTTAAGGCTGAACACCAAGTTCTGTCAGGGTTGCTTCAGCCAATCAAGATTCCACAGTAGAAGTGGGAGAGAATTACCATGGACTTTGTTAGTGGGCTTCCCTCACGCCTACTAAGAAGGACTCGGTATGGGTAATAGTGGACCATTTGACCAAGTCCGCGACTTTATTCCGGTGAGAGTCGATTATTCTTTGCGAAGTTGGCAAAGTTGTATGTGGCGTAAGTCGTAAGGTTGCATGGAGTGCGGTGTCGATATCTCGATAGGGACCCAAGGTTTACTTCTGCTTCGAAAGCGTTACATCGGGCTTTAGGCACTAAGTTGGATTTTACTACGGCATTTCATCCACAGTCGGACGGGCAGTCTGAACGGGTAATCCAAGTGTTGGAGGATATGTTGAGGGGCTATGTGATGGATTTCAGAGAAAGTTGGGAGGAATATTTGCCTCTAGCGGAATTTGCCTACAACAACAGCTATCAAGCCAGTATTCGGATTGCGTACGAAGCACTGTATGGTCGGAAGTGTCAGACTCTTACATGTTGGACAGAATTGGGAGAACGTCGAGTTTTGGGTCCAGAGTTAGTGGCAGAATCCGAAGAAAAGGTTGAGATAATTAGGGCAAGGTTAAAGGAAGCATCTGATAGACAGAAGTCGTACGCAGATCTCAAACAGAAGGAAATAGAATTTGATGTAGGAGATCAAGTGTTTCTTAAGGTTTCGCCTTGGAAAAAGATAATGAGATTTGGTCGGAAGGGAAGTTAAGTCCAAGGTTTGTAGGATCTTATAAGGTTTTGAAACGAATTGGACCAGTGGCATATTAGTTGGAGTTGCCACCGGAGTTGAAGTAGATGCACGACATATTCCATGTGTCCATGCTACGCCGTTACCGACCGGATCCATCTCATGTGGTATCGGTTGAAGAGGTGGAGATAAGGCCAGATTTGTCCTATGAGGAGGAGCCGATTCAGATTCTAGAATGAGATGTGAAAGTGTTACGACGGAAATCAGTACCTTTAGTCAAGGTGTTATGGCGCAATCATGGATCGGAAGAAGCTTTGTGGGAGCCAGAAGAAGCGATGCGATAGCAATACCCTCACCTATTTCAGTCAGGTAATTTCGAGGACGAAATTATTTTAAGGGGGTAGAACTGTAATATCCCGAATTATGGCTTATGCATAATTGCTTAATTGAGTGTGAAAGCATGCCTTTGTATGTATGAATGTGTATTTATGAATGTTTGTGAACTTTAGAATAATAGGAAATGCCTTAGAAAATTTTTAGATTTTAAGTCTAAAATAGGAAGCTAAGCAAGGTGGCCTTAAGAAAATTTAAAGGTGAAATATGACACACAATTGGGCTTGGAAAAGTGGATTGAGGTGCCACTTAGGGCTTCGGAAATGACGCCATAAGCTAGGGGAAGGACTTGTGTTCGAGTCGTGGGAAGCAAAATTTTAAGGTTTTATTTTGCTTTTGGCGCCAAGTGTTGGGAGAGGAGTTGGACGGCATAGGGACTTTGGAAGGATAAGATAAAGCCTTGTTTTTCTTTTTTAAATTTTGGCTAAAAGAGTAGGATAAATATTAATTTATTTTATTTATTTTGAATATGTGTTGAAAAGAGAAAAGAGGAGCAAAATATGGGATATGATAAGTGGGAATGAGATGGCCGAATATAGGACTCTAGGTGTGTGTGTGTGTGTGTGTGTGACGTTTTTTATAGGGAGTGATCATCTTTGATATCTCTTTCCTTCTTGAATTTTCTAAGTGCCGAAATTGTTTGTTCATCTTTTAATCTCCATTGCCGAAATTCTTCTACTTTTCTCTTATTCATCTTTTTCTTTCTTCCAACCCCAAATTCCCTTGTAGCCGAATATTTCTTGTGGTTTAAAGCCTTAGCCGAATCTTATAGCTTTCTTCTTCTCATTTCTTCTCTTGAGATCATAAAGTGTCGAACCACCATTGTTGTTCTCAAAAGCCAAATCTCTAAAGGAGGGGCTGTCGACTTTTCTCTTGTAGCCTCTTTAAGCGACATAGTGGTAAGTGATCTCCCCTTAAAGCAATCGGTTTTATTCTTTCTTCATGGGTGTGCCGAAATCAATGGTTGGTCTTGATTTTTAGAGCATGGCCGAATGTGTATGGTGTCATAATAATGTGTCTTTTGTGTGTAGTCGACTACAAGGAGGAGAGCTTCGGGTATTAAGATCTAAGGTAAGCCGTAAGTGAAATTCGGCCTTAGGCCGTGGTTGAATTATTTTATTTTACTTCCATTTATCATGCTACAGAATTTTTTTTTAAAGACTAAGTAAATTTATCATAAATTAAACTCTAATTGTTTTGTCACCTAAAATCAAGGGATTTCAAGTATAAAATTAACTTGTTTCCAACTCGAGACCAACCCAAAAATAATCTTTCTTTCAAAACACATTGTTTTTCCAAAGTCACAAAAGAATTTTGAACCAGATTACAACGAGAAACATACCAGATCCGGTGAAGGCTCGTGGGTCGGGTTTGGGGTGTTTCAAACAGGCTTAGCACTCTGCATATTGAACCTGCAAAGAACTTTCTCAATGTACCCTTTCAGACTTAGGTACAATTTACTTGCTTTTCTATCTCCGAGAATCTATATACCAAGTATCTTCTTTGCTAGGCCCAAATCTTTCATCTCAAATTATTTACTTAGTTGGGCTTTGACCTTTCTTATCTCTACTTTATCTTTTGCTGCTATCAACATGTCATCAACATAAAGAAGTAGATACACAAAAAAACCATCACTGTTTTTCTTAAAGTAAACACAGCTGTCAAAACTAGTTTTTTTTAAATCATGAGAAGTCATAAAGGAATCAAACCTCTTGTACCACTGTCTTAGTGACTGTTTCAAACCGTAAAGGGACTTTTTCAGCAAGCAAACATAGTCCTCTTTTTATGAGACTGTAAAACCCTTTGTTGTTGCATGTAAATATCTTCCTCAAGTTCCCCATGCAAAATGCAGTTTTTACATCTAACTTCTCAAGCTCCAAATCATGCATGGCCACAATACCAAGCAAAACTCGAATCGAACTATGCTTCACAACTGGGGAGAACATCTGTGATGTCCACTCCTAGAATTTGACTGTAACCCTTTGCAACAAGCTTGCTTTATATCTGAGTTCTTCAACTCCTAGAGTCCCTTCTTTCTTTTTAAACACCCATTTATAGCTAACAACCTTTTTACCTTTAGGAAGTTTCACAAGATCCCATGTTCTATTTTTGTGGAGTGATTCCATCTCCTCTTACATAGTAAACATCCACTTTTCTGAGTCTTCACAGCTAACTGCCTAAGAATAATTAGACGGCTCTTGGTTTGCATCTATATCTTTGGCCACATTTAAAGCATAAGCAACTAGATCAGCCTCGACATACTTCTTTGGAGGTTTAATTTCTAGAGTATTGTGGTGAAGAAACAAGCTAAGTCTAGTTCTATTTTGGGACCCCTTGGCGATAGTCAGTATTGTGGTGAAGAAACAAGGAGAGATTGAGGTAAACCCAGATACATTGGTTGCATGATTAATTGCTTGCTATGATGTTGATTGGGTGTTTTGGGACTTAGTTGTAGGCTAGGAGTGAGCCCGAGTAGGTGGTAGATTTTGTTTTGGGCTTTAGGGATAGGAGTCAAGGTGCTGGGGTTTATAATTAATTTAAGTGAATTTTTTAACACAAGGATTGAGTTGGCAAAGTGGCGACAAAGGCGCCACTAGGAGCTTGTGGTTGGCGCCAAAGGCAAGGGAGGAGAGGTCTTGTGTTCGAGTTGCATAATGCCCTATTTTGACTTCCATTTTGGACGGCATGGAGGAAGAGGTAGAAGGCAATTCGAATTCTTCTTTGGACTTAGTCTTCACATTCAAAAGAGGGGTGGAGAGTGAAAGTAGGAGGAGACTTGGTAAACTCATTTGAATTGGTGGTGTGAGAGTAAATGGGGAGATTTGGCGGATTTGGTGAGAGTTTGGGGAAAGGGATGTGTGGTGGTTGGTGATTGGAGTGAGTCGAAATTTCTTTTGCTTGGGTGTTTTTTTCTCTCTCCTTCGTCAAAACTCTTAGGTAAACAAGTTTTCTCCTAGTCAAAACGAGCCAAAACTTGCAAGTCACTTCTTCTTCATTATTTTTTTTCAAATAAATCAATGCTCAAGGAGCTTTTCGACAAAATTGTTTTGCATCTCTAAACTTGGTGAGCCGAGTGTTCTTTTGCATTCCTCTTCCTTTTGTCATTTGTGTAAACCGAAACCCCAAGCACCATCATCGCCAAATTCTACCTTGCTTTTCTCTTTTATTTTCATTTGAACAAAGTCAATTCTAGTATCCTTTTCAACTCTTTTCTTTCAAATTTTGTTAGCCAAAGTCTCCCTCTCCATTTCTTTTTTTTTCTTCTTTTCCAAGAAAGAACCGAAGGTGTCTTCTTACTATTGTTCTTCCCATTTCGATTCTTGGTCGAAACCTCATCTCCAAAACACTTTCTCTTTTCTTTCACACAAACCGAAAGCACCTCATCTTTCTTTATATTCTTTCTTCTTCCAAAAGCCTTTTGGCGAACCTTACTACAACCCTTGCTGTTTTTTCTTTCGCTTTTCCTTGTAAACTTTTCTTTCTTGATCAAGGGTGGTAGTCGAATCTACTTCTCTGTTAGATTCTTGTTACAATCGGTCTTCTAAGAAGGTAAGTGCTAGGTAGAATGGCCCTTTCTCCTTTCTCCGGTACTTTGTCGATTGTTAGTATGGTTAAGTGCCGATTTCGATATCTATTAAAAGGTGTTAACTTCTTGCTATGGTAATCGTCAGATAGGGTCCTTGGGTTCAAAATCAAGCAAGGAGAGGCTTTTACTCGTTAAACAATCGATAAGTGGTGGTAAGAAGGGTGTTTGGATCCGATTTCGTTTAGTTTTCTTTAAGTTAAGTCATGAGGAGAGATTAACCATTATTCTTTTCTAGGGTGTGATCGGTTGGTAAGAAGCATTATTGGTTCTGTTGATTGGAAACCGAACCATTCAGAAGGTAGGATTTAACGCAACCCCTTAGGTTATTTACTTTGTTGGTCGAATGGTAATGAGTTAGTGTTAACCCTTTGTTGGCCGAATGTAGGACCAGGTCGCTGAGGTGATCAAAAGATTTCGATCGGTTCTTAGGCTTTAATCTTCGATATATCGTGTGTAAACTAACACACCGCCTAAACTTAATAATGTGATAACCTTGTTGTGTAAGTGA
This sequence comes from Gossypium rotundifolium, assembly GCA_025506655.1. Lineage (NCBI taxonomy): Eukaryota > Viridiplantae > Streptophyta > Magnoliopsida > Malvales > Malvaceae > Gossypium > Gossypium rotundifolium. The sequence continues at coordinate 151,857,698 of CP106733.1, read as the reverse complement.
AACAAAGGTGATTGATTGTCTCGATACCCATTGAGGTATGGATACGGATTCTGTAAGTCCGCTTTCATTATGAGTTATGTGATGATGATGATATCATGATTTTTGATACTTTGAGATGCCATATTAAGCATGTGAGCATGATAGCATGATTGCACGATTTTGCATCTAGTATGATATGTGATTGGGTGATATGAGAGGAGGGGAGTATGATATCCGTGTCTTTGGGACACTGTGTCTTTGGGACACCGAGGTTTGGCACCTCCAAAGGTTTGGTACCACAATGATATTTTGTGACTTTGGGTCACCAGAGGTTTAGCACCTCGCCGCCTCGTCCCAGTGGCTTAGTACCACAAAGGGTTGGCCCCACAGCTTGATTATACTGGATTGACGCCATGATTTGGTATCACACGATGGGTTAGCCCCATCATCGGATTTGTGACTACGGCCACCAAGTGATTTGGTATCACATTGTGTCTTTGGGACACCGTGAGGTTTGGCACCTCATTGCGACTCGTCCCTCGTGGTTTAACACCACCGTGGGTTGGCCCCACTTTTGAGATATGGGATCGCCTCGCTAGTGATTTGGTATCACACGATGGGTTGGCCCCATCATTGGATTATTTGTGACTTCGGTCACCAAAGGTTTGGTACCACAAGATGGATATCGTGACTTTGGGTCACCAAGGTTTGGCACCACCAAAGGTTTGGTACCACACTGGGTAGAAAAGGCGATATGGTTGGTTAGGAACAGGTGCATTATTTGCATTATTCTCATTATGATATGTGTGTTGGCATGTTATACCGGGAGAGGAATTATACACCGAGTCTTGCGACTCACTCTCTCCTTTGACTATTTCAGTGACACATAGACGCGACATGGGGCCGGATGGACTCGAGGTGCTCATGCCATGCTAATAAAGATTTGCTCGGACTTTCATGAAATTTTGGTACTTAAGTTTTTATTACTATTTGGTTTTATTTTGGGTTGTAAAAAGGCCTTTTAAAAATTATGGGTTACTTATCTATGCTTAAAGTAAATGTTTAGTATGCCTTAATCTAATTAACTCTTGTTAAAATGTGCTAAAAGTTGGAAAGATAACGATTTCAAAACTACAAAAGCGACATTTTTAAACTATACCATCGGTATCACACTAAGATTTGGAATAAAAGAGAGCTCAAATGTTTTCTAACTTAATCACGATTTTCTACTAAGACAAATGTTTTTGTAACAATGAGAAAACAACTTAAACTTCTTAACAAGATAAACCTGCTTTTGTCTACCTATCAAGTAAGTTTTCAAAATTTTCGGTTTTCAAATACATCATCAAACTTTAATCAAACCCACTCAACTTTTCTTCAAATACACAAACTAGCGAAGTGTTTTTCTCCCACTTTTAAACTCAAACCTAAACCTTTCAAAACTTTTTTCCTCGTAATATACCGATTCGGTCATGGTGTATTGACCGGTTTGGGTGTTACATTTGTGGTATCGAGCCAAGTTCAAAGGTTTCTACCAGGGCCCGAGGCCCAAAATGTTTTTAAAAGTCTGCTTTTAGGTGTTTTATTTTAAAAGCATGGTTTGAAAGGCATGGCACCGAGTCTCCTGCACCACCCGCCTGTAAGTACCTGCACTATTTGTTGTGATATTAATTGATATGATTGGTTGGCTAGTAAGACTACTTTAGAGACTGAAACTGATAGGACATTGTGGACTCGCGAAAACAAAACTTCTTTAATAAACAAAGCTCATAAGACTTTGCCTTTAAATAGTGGAATAATGACTGATACATAAAATTCTTTAATCAGACGCGATTTAGTCATGAGTACCCGAGGTGGACGTGGTCGTGGACGTGGTCGCGGTAGGATGACAGTTTCTGAGCCCGTAGGTTCTGGTCGTGGTTCGAGAACGAGATACTGGCCCGCCACCAAATGGAGGTGGTGAGTTCAAGAGCGTATCGACGATGACGCAGTGGTCACAAAGCGATGCTGCGGGTTTTAGAACCGTAGTCGGAGTAGGTGGAGGTGTAGGAGCTAGGAAGTCCGTGCTCGAGCGACTTCGGCAAACGGGTCAATTCTTTCGGTGTCTCCGGTGTTGCTCCTAGCATTGCCGAACATCGGCCGAAGCGATAGAACGGATCATGGACGATCCGGATCTAATCGTCAAGAGAAATTAAAGGGATCATATCATTCTCGAGATGAGTCATACCAAGTGGCTCACTGTTTCGACAATACTGCAATTAAGATTTAACTTGGGACTATTTTCGGTCGCTATCGTAAAAAGTACGCTTGAGCTAACTATATAAATGAGCAGAGGAAAGCATTTTTGAGGTTAGTTCATGGAGCAAATCGTTTTGAGTACGAGGCGAGTTTCTCGACCGAGCTCAGATGCTGGGGTATGGTGGCCACCGAACATGAGAGGTGCATTCGCTTGAGGATGGCTCATGGGACGAACTAAGGTCGATAATTGCGCCAAACAGAGCGTGAATTCTACCGCCCTAGTTGAAAAGGCAAAGGTGGCCGAGGGCATTAAGGAATCAGAGGCGGGTATGGACAGAACCGACACAAGAGGAGTTTTGGATCTTCCGGGCCATCAGAATCAGCAGAAAAGAGCTAGACCGAGTGGGCCAAATCACGGTAGGTTTGTGGTCACAGGCGTGGACCGCCGCAGTAAACCGCTAGGGAAGGCTCATTGGGGAGGATGTTGGACCGATGGTAGAGGTCTGCTTGAGTGTGGCTCACCGGACCACCGCGTGAGGGACTGGGTCGCGCAAGTTAGCTAGGATTTAGTCGAGAATCGTAATCGTGAATCAAGATGTAAATAATGGACCACCGCAAAGGGCCGAGGTAATGGCGAGGAGGTAATTAGCCTGGTCGGGTCGTGGAGCACCGTGCGAGGTGCAGTAGTTCTGAGGCCGACAAATGGGTTGGTGTATGCCGCGAGGCACCGAGGGGAGGCGACACACCGGACGCCATTATCGGTATATTTTAATATTTGGTTCTCCATTTATCGCTTTAATTGATGTGGGTTCAACACATTCATATGTTGCAAGTAGCATAGTGAAGACCATGGATCTAGACTCAAATATCTTCTAGGCGATGACCGTAATAAGCCCTCTAGGTCACTCAGTAGTGGTAGATAAATCAGATAGAGACGCACTTCTAGAACTCCAAGGGGTATCTTTCGAGGTCGATCCGATGGAACCGCCGCTTGGGGAGTTTGATCTGATATTGAGGATGGATTGGCTGGTTAAGTACCAGGCAAAGTTGGATTGCGCGGCTAAGCGCATGGCTCAAAACAGTTGGGGTGATGAGGTAGTTCGACGGTAATAGGAGGAACTATCCGTCCAATGTGGTTTCGCCCGAAAGCCGGAAGATGGTCGAAAGGGCCGTGAAGCGATGTGGTTCATGTGTATGCCTTGGAGGCTAAGGAGTCTCGTGGAGACGGTTCTGGACAGCTTAGGAATTTGCCGATGTGTTTCGAGGAGCTTCCGGTTTGCCACCGATCGGGAAGTAGAATTCGGGATAGATCTCATATCTTAATCGCTACCAGATCCATTACTCCGCATGTGATGGCACCTAAAGAATTAGTGGAGCTTAAGGCTCGATTCGGAGTTATTGGACCGAGGCTTTATCAGCCAAGTATTTCACCATGGGGAGCGCCGACTTTTTGTAAAGAAGAAAGACGGTACCATGCGTGATGTGTATAGACTACCGCCAACCGAATAAGTCGACGATCAAAAACAAGTATCCACCGCCTCAGATAGACGACTTGTTTGATCACCAAGGGGGCGTCGATTTTTCAAGATCGATTTAAGGTCCGGTATCACCGCTTGAGGGTAAAGGAGGCGAATATCCGTAAGACGGATTTCGTACTCGGTATGGGCACTTTGAGTTCTTGGTTATGCCGCTCGGGTTGACTAATGCACCGTCGACCTTCATGGATTTGATGAACAGGTGTTCCAACAAATCTTCAGATCGTTCAGTAGTGGTTTTTATCGATTTACATCTTGGTATATTCAAGGATTGAGGAGGAGCATGATGCTCATTTACGGTGGTATTGCGATTCGAGGGAGAAGCGACTCTATGCGAAGTTCAAGAATGCGAGTTCGCTTAGGAGGTGACGTTTTGGGTCATGTAGTATCTATCGAGGGATTAGAGTGGACCCCCGTAAGATAGAGGCCGTTTTGGATTGGAAGCCGCCTAAGTCAGTAGCGGAAATTCAGAGTTTTCTGGGCTTGGCAGGATACTACCAAAGATTTGTAGAGGGTTTCTCATTAATCGCAGCTCCGATGACTAAATTATTGAGAAAAGGCGTTCCGTTTATTTGGACTGAGAAGCAGCAGGAGAGCTTCGATAAGTTGAAGAAGATTCGATCAAGCACTGCTCGATTCAACCCGAGGTCGGTAAGGAATTCACAGTGTCGCGATGCATCACATACGGGATTGGGTTGTGTGCTGATGCAAGAAGGGAAGGTTGTGGCTTACGCATCTCGGCAGTTGAGGCCACATGAGGTAAATTATCCAACGCATGATCTGGAGTTAGCGGCTATAGTATTTGCCTTAAAGATATGGAGGCATTACTTGTACGGAGAAAGATCGATAGTCTATACGGACCATAAGAGTCTGAAATACCTTCTGACTCAAAAGACCGAATCGAGGCGTAGCAGATGGATTGAGTGTTGAAAGACTACGATTGCTCAATTGAGTATCATCCGCAAGGCTAACGCCAGGCGTACGCGCTGAGCCGTAAGGTTGTTTCAGATTTAAGAGCTACTGCTTGCCCACTTGAGTTTGCATGACGACGGAGTATTCTCGCAGAGTGTAGGTTGCCTACTTGGGTTGAGCAGATCGAGAGAAACAGTTGTTGGATGAGGTTACGAGCGCGAGAGGACACAAGTGCGTAATGATGGTTTGAAGGGTTACTGACTTGTCCAAAGATGGGGTGTTTGTGTTTTCTGGGAAGGCTTGTATGCCGAGAGATTCCGAGTTAAGACAAAGATTCTTCAGATGCACATAGCAGGCCTTACGCTATGCATCCTGGAGCTAGCAAAATGTATAGAGATCTCAGAGAATAGTTCCGTGGCCGTCCGAAAAAGGAGGTGACCGAGTTTGTGGGTAAGTGTCTGACATGTCGCAGGTCAAGGCCGAGCATCGCTTGTCGTCTGGGTTGCTTCACCAAAGAAGATTCCACAATGGAAGTGGGAAAGAATAACTATAGATTTCGCAATGGATTACCGCTACACCGAGCAAGAAGGATTCGGTTTGGGTAATTGTGGATCTACCGACTAAATCACTCACTTTATTCCATGAGGGTGGATTACTCACCGCAGAGGTTGGCAAAGTCAGTATGTGTCAAAGATAGTGAGACCGCATGGGTATCAGATCGATCATCTCTGATAGGGATCCGAGATTCACGTCAAGGTTCGAAGGCGCTGCATCGAGCTCTGGGTACACAAGCTAGATTTCAAGACAAAGATTTCACCCGCAGACTAACGGCAATGGAGAGGTTATACAGATCTTGGAGGACATGTTACGAGGTGTGTTTTGGACTTGAGGGTAGTTGGGAGGAGTATCTACCGTTAGCGAGTTCGCCTACAATAACAGCTACCAAGCGAGCATCAAGATGGCACCTTATGAGGCGTTAGCACGGTAGAAAGTGTCGCCACCTACTTGTTGGACAGAGTTAAGTGAACGCCGCTTATTGGGACCAGAGTTGGTTGCTGAGACCGAAGACAAGGTTAAGTTGATTCAGGCTCAATTGAAAGAAGCTTCGGACCGACAGAAGTTCTATGCCGATCTTAAGCGGAGAGATATTGAATTTGCTGTGGGAGATCGGGTTTTCCTGAAGGTCTCACCGTGGAACAAAGTATTAAGGTTCGGGAAGAAAGGCAAGCTAAGTCCGAGGTTTATTGGGCCGTATAAGGTACTGAGACGAGTGGGACCCGTTGCATATCAGCTCGAGCTGCCAGCTGAACTAAGTCAAATTCATGACGTGTTCTACGTTTCGATGCTTCGGCGTTATCGCTCAGATCCATCGCACGTGGTGACGGTAGGAGAGATTGAGGTAAACCCAGATATGACCATGGAGGAAGAGCCTGTACAGATTTTAGATCGGGATGTGAAGGTTCTGCGTAAGAAGTCTGTGCCTTTGGTTAAGGTTCTATGGCGGAATCATGGCGTGGAAGAAGCGACGTGGGAACCCGAGGATACGATGAGACAGCAATACCCGCAACTCTTCTGACCAGGTAATTTCGAGGTCGAAATTATTTTAAGGGGGTAGAACTGTAATATCCCGGGTTAAGGGCTATTTTGTTTTGGCATTGGTTGCATGATTAATTGCTTGCTATGATGTTGATTGGGTGTTTTCGGGACTTAGTTGTAGGCTAGGAGTGAGCCTGAGTAGGTGGTAGATTTTTGTTTTGGGCTTTAGGGATAGGAGTCAAGGTGCCGGGTTTATAATTAATTTAAGTGAATTTTTTAACACAAGGATTGAGTTGGCAAAGTGGCGAAAAGGCGCCACTAGGAGCTTGTGGTTGGCGTCAAAGGCAAGGGAGGAGAGGTCTTGTGTTCGAGTTGCATAATGCCCTATTTTGACTTCTATTTTGGACGGCATGGAGGAAGAGATAGAAGGCAATTACGAGCCAAAACTTGCAAGTCACTTCTTCTTCATTATTTTTTTTCAGCTAAAGCCGAATGCTCAAGGAGCTTTTCGACAAAATTGTTTTGCATCTCTAAACTTGGTGAGCCGAGTGTTCTTTTGCATTCCTCTTCCTTTTGTCATTTGTGTAAACCGAAACCCCAAGCACCATCACTGCCGAAATTCTACCTTGCTTTTCTCTTTTATTTTTCATTTGAACAAAGCTGACCTTAGTATCCTTTTCAACTCTTTTCTCTTTCAAATTTTGTTAGCCGAAAGTCTCCCCTCTCCATTTCTTTTTTTCTTCTTTTCCAAGAAAGAACCGAAGGTGTCTTCTTACTATTGTTCTTCCCATTTCGATTCTTGGTCGAAACCTCATCTCCAAAACACTTTCTCTCTTTTCTTTCACACAAAACCGAAAGCACCCTCATCTTTCTTTATATTCTTTCTTCTTCCAAAAAGCCTTTTTGGCCGAACCTTACTACAACCCTTGCTATTTTTCTTTTCGTTTTTCCTTGTAAACTTTTCTTTCTTGATCAAGGGTGGTAGCCGAATCTACTTCTCCTGTTAGATTCTTGTTACAATCGGTCTTCTAAGAAGGTAAGTGCTAGGCCGAATGGCCCTTTCTCCTTTCTCTGGTACTTTGCCGATTGTTAGTATGGTTAAGTTCCGATTTCGATATCTATTAAAAAGGTGTTAACTTCTTGCTATGGTAATCACTTTTCGTATAGGGTCCTTGGGTTCGAAATCAAGCAAGGAGAGGCTTCTTACTCTGTTAAACAATCGGTAAGTGGTGGTAAGAAGGGGTGTTTGGATCCGATTTCGTTTAGTTTTCTTTAAGTTAAGTCATGAGGAGAGATTAACCATTATTCTTTTCTAGGGTGTGATCGGTTGGTAAGAAGCATTATTGGTTCGGGTTGATTGGAAACCGAACCATTCGCAAAGGTAGGATTTAACGCAACCCCTTGGGTTATTTACTTTGTTGGCCGAATGGTAATGAGTTAGTGTTAACCCTTTTGTTGGCCGAATGTAGGACCAGGCTGTTGAGGTGATCAAAAGATTTCGATCGGTTCTTAGGCTTTAATCTTCGATATATCAGGTGTGTAAACTAACACACCGCCTTAACTTAATAATGTGATAACTTTGTTGTGTAAGTGAAACAAAGGTGATTGATTGTCTCGATACCCATTGAGGTATGGATACGGATTCGTAAGTCCGTTTCATTATGAGTTATGTGATGATGATGATATCATGATTTTTGATACTTTGAGATGCCATATTAAGCATGTGAGCATGATAGCATGATTGCACGATTTTGCATCTAGTATGATATGTGATTGGGTGATATGAGAGGAGGGGAGTATGATATCCGTGTCTTTGGGACACTGTGTCTTTGGGACACCGAGGTTTGGCACCTCCAAAGTGGTTTGGTACCACAATGATATTTTGTGACTTTGGGTCACCAGAGGTTTGGCACCTCGGCCTCGCCCCAAGTGGCTTAGTACCACAAAGGGTTGGCCCCACGCTTGATTATACTGGATTGACGCCATGATTTGGTACCACACAATGGGTTGGCCCCATCATCGGATTTGTGACTACGGTCACCGTGATTTGGTATCACATTGTGTCTTTGGGACACCGAGGTTTGGCACCTCATTGCGACTCGTCCCCGTGGTTTAACACCACCGTGGGTTGGCCCCACTTTTGAGATATGGGATCGTCTGCTAGTGATTTAGTATCACACGATGGGTTGGCCCCATCATTGGATTATTTGTGACTTCGGTCACCAAAGGTTTGGTACCACAAGATGGATATCGTGACTTTGGGTCACGGTGGTTTGGCACCACCAAGTGGTTTGGTACCACACGGGTAGAAAAGGCGATATGGTTGGTTAGGAGAACGTGCATTATTTGCATTATTCTGTTATGATATGTGTGTTGGCATGTTATACCGGGAGAGGGAATTATACACTGAGTCTTGCGACTCACTCTCTCCTTTGACTATTTCAGGTGACACATAGACGCGGACATGGGGCCGGGATGGACTCGAGGTGCTCATGCCATGCTAATAAAGATTTGCTCGGACTTTCATGAAATTTTGGTACTTAAGTTTTTATTACTATTTGGTTTTATTTTGGGTTGTAAAAAGGCCTTTTAAAAATTATGGGTTGCTTATCTATGCTTAAAGTAAATGCTTAGTATGCCTTAACGAATTAACTCGGTTAAAATGTGCTAAAAGTTGGAAAGATAACGATTTCAAAACTACAAAAGCGACATTTTTAAACTATACCATCGTGTATCACACTAAGATTTGGAATAAAAGAGAGCTCAAATGTTTTCTAACTTAATCACGATTTTCTACTAAGACAAATGTTTTTGTAACAATGAGAAAACAACTTAAACTTCTTAACAAGATAAACCTGCTTTTGTCTACCTATCAAGTAAGTTTTCAAAATTTTCGGTTTTCAAATACATCATCAAACTTTAATCAAACCCACTCAACTTTTCTTCAAATACACAAACTAGCTTAGTGTTTTTCTCCCACTTTTAAACTCAAACCTAAACCTTTCAAAACCTTTTCCCTCAGAAATACCGATTCATGGTGTATTGAGGGTTTGGGGTGTTACATCGGTTCCAATTTTCCATTATCAACATGAGCATACGCAGGACACCCAAAGATCTTTAAATTAGAATAATTAGCAGGATTACCAGACCATACCTCTTGTGGAGTCTTTTTCTCAATGGCAATGGATGGAGATCGATTGATCAAAAAACATGCAGTAGAGGCTGCTTCGGCCCAAAATGAATTTGGTATGTTGGCATTTGACAACATACATCGAACATTCTCCATGATAGTTTTGTTCATTCGTTCTGCAACCCCGTTTTGTTGTGGAGTATGACGAACTGTCAAATGTCTCACGATCCCTTCTGACTTGCACAGTTTATTAAACTCATCAGAACAAAACTCTAAGCCATTGTCTGTGCAGAGGTATTTTATTTGTTTTCCCATCTATTTTTCAATCATAGTTTTCCAACACTTAAATGCAAAAACACTTCGCTTTTCTGCTTTAGGAAGAATGCCCAAACTTTTCTGGAAAAATCATCAATAAAAGTTAGCATATAATTAGCTCAACTTCTCGAAGGCACTCTTGATGCCCCCCACAGATCAAAATGAATATACTCCAACGTTCCCTTCGTGTTATGGATTCCTCTGGTGAATCGAATTCTCCTTTGCTTCCCAAAAACGCAGTGCTCACAGAACTTCAGTTTGCAAACTCATTGCCCATCAAGAAGTCCTATTTTGCTCAATTTTGCCATGCTATTCTCACTCATATGCCCTAGGCGCATATGCCAAAGTTTAGTAATATCATCATTTGACAAGGAAGAGGAATCAACAACTGTATCACCAATAACAGTAGAACCCTGCAAAACATATAACTTGGCAGTCTTTCTCTGCCCTTTCATCACAATGAGGGAACCTTTGGAAATCTTCAAAATCCCATTTTCAATTGTGTATTTGTACCCTTTTGAATCAAGAGTACTTAATGAAATTAAATTTATTGTCAATTCTGAAACATGTCGAACGTCACTAAGTATTCTGATAACTCCATCAAACATCTAAACTTTAATTGTTCCAACACCTACGATTTTACACGAAGCATTTTTTCCCATCAAAACAACACCTTCAGACACTGTTTCATAATTTTTAAACCAATCTCGATTGAGACTCATGTGGAAGGTGCAACACGAATTAAGGATCCACTCATCGCTCACTTTTGAATTGTTGACAGAAGCAACTAGAAGTTCACCATCGCTGTAGTCTTCTACAACATCAGCTTCACTGAAATTTTCTAATTGTTTTCCCTTTTGATTCGCAGCCCCCCTTTTAATCTTGTTCCGTAGCTTATAGCACTCAGATTTAATGTGCCCTTTCTTCTTGCAAAAGTTACAAGTTTTACCTCTGTTTGAAGACTTCGATCTACCCTTAGATTTACCGTGAGGATTCCGTTCCTATGTCCTTCCACGATCATAATCAGCATTTCAATCTTGTCTCTCACGAATAATGAGACCCTCTCCCTGAGAGTCGATTTTAACCACAAGATGCTTCATCTTATCATACAAGGTCAAAGAATCATAAACCTCATCAACTGTGAGAGACTCGCGGCTATATAAAATCGTGTCTCTAAAGGTTGAATAAGACGGGGGCAACGAACAAAGTAGAATCAACCCTAGATCTTTCTTATCATATTAAACCTCCATGGCATCCAAGTTTGAGAGAATTTCTTTAAACACTGTTAAGTTTTCGTGCACAGATGCACCTTCCTCCAAACGATGAGCATAAAGACGTTATTTCATATGCAACTTACTGGTTAGAGTTTTCGACATACATATTTGTTTTAGCCTCTTCCATAATGCAGCGACGGTCTTCTCTTTCATCACATCCTGCAAAATTTCGTTAGACAAGTGCAAATGTAACTGTGTTAACGCCTTTCGACTTCCTCCGTCAATGTCGAAGGCATCTTATCTACCCCTAGCAGGGCTTCCTCTAAATCCATCTATGCAAGAACTGTCTGCATCTTTATCTGCCACAACGTGAATCTGATGTTGCGATCTAACAGCGAAATTTTATACTTCAAAGACGTCATTACTGTGATTGAGATAAAAAACTCGAAAGCTCTGATACCAATTTGTGAAAAATATAACGTCGGTAATGACAATATGTCACAAAGAAAAGAGAAATAAAAATTAAAGAACATATAGATTTTACGTGAAAAACCCTTTCGGGAAAAAAACCACGAGCAAAGGAGAAGAAAATTCACTATGTCGAATTTGAATTATTACAAGAGGAATAGACTATGTCTATTTATAGGCTTGTAAAACTATATTCTAATAGGAGTGTAGTAAGATTGAAACACCTTATTTTAATCAATATCAAATAGATGGAGTTTAATAGGGTTTAAAAAACCTTATTTAAAATAAAATAAAAGAAGTGTAGTTCTATAAGGATTCTTCTTTTATTTTATTTTACCATTGTATTTTATTTAAATAAGGATTCGGGTCACTTAATTCTAATAGTGTTTGATCCATGGCATGAAATGTTGATTTTACTTGATGTATAGATAGAAATTGTTTTGAGAAGATGATGAACATAGATGTTGAGCTTTCTTAGCATGTTTATGGTAGGTTTGGATTCAATTGAAATTGGTACATGATGTATATATTGTATGGTTTGTTTGGAAACTATTACCAAATACTCATTTTTACCAAATATAGGGTCCTCGTCCCAATAATCATCTTTCCTCATCGCAACGTTGGACGAAAATATATGACATCGCGGCGTGGCCTGACATCATGACGTGACATATTGTTTTGGTGATGTCATGACGTTGGCCCTGAACTTTGAAAACTTTACAATTTGATCCTATTTTGTGTTCAAATTGACAAAAGAGCTTTCATAAGCTCGATTAAGACTTGGAAATTAATTGTTTAACTTGAAATTAATGTGTTTGATATTGAAATGCATATGTGAATGATTATTTTACTGTGTACTTGATTGTAGTTGCTCCGGTAACAAATGAAGCGTCCTGTAGCTCGGACTCGGCGGTTGGGTCAGGTGAGGGGTGTTACATTATAATATATACAATTAGCATTTGTTAAGTAATTAAGTTATTTTGGATTGCCATGGAACTTTCAATTTGTTTAGAATTCTTATGTTTAAGTTGTTAAGTATAATTAAACTGTTGTGAAATTGTTATATTTAATGCGTTTGGATTGTTATTTAATTATGCTTTATTCATTTGCAATTATTTATTGTTAATTATGAACAAATTTTATTTAAAATGAATTTATTTTGTTTGATTTTATTTTATTTCGCTAAATGTCCAACATATTATTGAAAAAGTTAAATTGGATTATTATTTTTTGCAAATTGTTATGAATTTTTATTTTTATTTTAGAATTATTATGTTTAAGTTATTAGGCACGATTAAATTGTTGTGAAATTATTGTTTTAATTTGTTTGGATTGTTATGTAATTACTTTTGTTCATTTTCATTTATTTATTAATTATAAATAATTTTTATTTGAAATTAATTATTTTATTTTATATTTTCGAATTTAGATATAAATTTTGTAAATTTAAGTATTCAACATATGATTGGAAATGTTAAATTCAAAATTTTTTATTTCAAATATTTGACAAATAATTATATTTAATTTAAATTTAGATTGTAATACTCGAATAATTTGGGGATTCAATTTCTTATAAAATTTACATATTTAGATTCGAAACATTCAAATATTCAGTCCACTTTCATTGGTATACATATACGAAGACTAATTGATCGGAAATCAACATCTATAGTTCCGTTTGACATGAAGGCCATAATTGTCTTGTTAAACTATTTTAGCAAGTGTCCTGGCTACGAAAACGTTAGTCTGGCTTCAATAATTATCCTACAGAATCTAAAGAAGGCCCTCAAACGACATCGTTGCGCTCTATATATAACACACATCTGTTACTATTAGTATATAAGAATTCATAGGTGCAACCAACCGTATATCCATCCCTCGAAAGTTTAGAAGGGCGTTGTTCTGTCATTGCTACTCTAGTTCTTGAAGATAACAGTTTGTGGTGAGAGAATTGTAGAAGAAAACAATGGGATCGACATCGACCAAGATAAAGTTGAGGACCTCCGACCAAAAGGTTTTCGAGGTGGAGAAAGCGGTTGCAGTCCAGTCTCAGACGATCAAATACTTTTACGAAAATGGTTGCCCCGGCTGCGTCATCCATGTCCATAGCGTCTCCGGCGACATCTTATCCAAGATTCTTGACTACTGCAAGAAGCACGTAAATTCCGCCGCTGGCAAGGAAGACATCTCCCCTGAGGAACTCTACGAATGGGATGCTAATTTTGTCAAGGTTGACCAAAGCACCCTCCTCGACCTCATCCTGGTTAGTTTCTTTTCTTTTCCCAATTTGCCATTCTGCCATCTTCTTGTTCTTGAATCTTGGTTGTATTCTACTATCATGAGAATGGGGTTTGCTTGCAGGCGGCCAACTGTTTGAAAATAGAGAGCTTGTTGGACTTGACATGCCAAACTGTTGCCAACATGATAAAGGGGAAGAGACCTGAGGAGATTCGCACTACCTTCAACATAAAGAACGATTACACCCCTGAGGAAGAAGAGGCTGTTAGGAGGGAGAACAAATGGGCATTCGACATGCTTGGGGTATGAAGCTTCACCGGTGATAGGTTCTCAAGTTTGAAAAAGTTACAACATTGCCCCTTTTTCTGGACATTTGCTTTACAATCTGTTTCTTGAGAATTTCCTATGAGGATGCCTCTTTTCTATGCTTAAGTCTTTAGTCTTCAAATTTGATTGAATGTGTTGATCGATTTCTATGCTTAAGTCTTTAGTCTTCAAATTTGATTGAATGTGTTGATCGATTTCTTGCTTTGCGTTTTGTGGTATATACTTAAAATCATTGTAGAAACAAACATCTCTTACACCATCCTAGATAACAATCGAAGTTTAGTTGATTCATGTCTTCTTTTCAAGGGTGTTGGAACCATGGTTATAGAAGAGTTGGCCGATGACACGATGAGCAAGTGCGTTACAAATGCAAAGTCACGAGTATGTGTAATTGCGGCAAATCAGATTGTTACGATGAGGTCAATTTCATAGCTTGCAAACAAGAAAAGCATTGATGTATATAAGCAACCACAAAATCCAACAACACCAAGGATTAAGGAAACCGTCAAGCAGATAAATGTTACAACTGGTTTTATTGAACTCTTCTTTCATTTCAAATGCAAAATGTGACCCATATTATGAACCAAGGCCTGACGCATCAAGGACTCTTAATTTTTCTTGGCTGGCAGTTCATTTATTCCAGAAAGCCAGGAATCAGATTATACATAGTGCTCGAAAACAAGTTTGAAACCCTATCATCAATTTCTCTACACACAACACTTTCATGACGCTATCAAGGTATCTAAATATTAATGTAATGTCTTACTTCGCAAACAATATTACCGGAGCTCATCCACCAGAGATTTGCCCTGGAACTTCTCGTTAATTGATGCTATAGACAAAATAGTTTTGTCCAACTGAGAACATTCATGTTCCATGTCATCCAAACGGGCCTTGATTTCTGCGACTTGTTCCCGGGCATCAGCGGCCTCCTTTTCTTTCTGAGATAGATTTTCCATTCGAGATTCCAGTTCTTTCTTTACAGACTCTAACGAACTTTCATACTTAACCTTTTTGGCTTCAAAAGTTTGTTGTTGACTAGCAAGATTGATGGCTTCTGAGATTTCATTGAGCAGAGCACACAGCCAACTAACATCAATGTTTGCAGATTCTACATCCTTAAGAACAGCAAAATTTTCTTTTACTTTTGATTTGGTCAGTTCATTGAATGGAGTGGATTGCAACTCTTGAACCACAGCACACAAGCACTCTAAATAATATGCACGCATGGAAGTTGATTCCAACTGACAGTTAGCTGCTATGTCTCCATATTTATCGAAAATTGACTGTAGAGTTGAGGAGATGCTTTCTTTCACACGGTATTTTCCAACTGAAACACAGGACTCAGAGATTATGGATTTGTTATCTTCCTTATCACTCTCTTCAAGAGCTTGGGCGATCCCTGTGAAACTGAAGGCTGAGCTAGTCACACCTTCTCTCCCATCTTCAGTACTTGCATCTGAACTTACCTTAGGGAAATTTGAATCTTCTGCCCTTTAAATTTGGTTGCTGTATCACCAGGAGACTGTCAAAGAGGAGGATATAAGCAAAGATTTACATTTATAAAAAATCAAGTATCACTAAGCTTTCATATGTAAGTATAAGCCTTTGCGAGTTTGTAAGAGGGAACAACCATGATTTTGCCAGTCATAGGCAGCGGTTGAGAGTATTGAATTTGAGCCTTGTCAAAAGATTGCTCTTGGGAACAAATCTCTTCAGGGTGTTGCTCAAAAGAAGAGAAGGACTCGGCATTCTCTGCTTCCAACTTCTCCCTATATAAATGAGACTGAAGTGAGGTGGGGTCACCATGGTAAATTGCACCTAGGGCAGGGGTAATCTCAAGTGCTCGAGGGGACTTAGGCTGAGACTCAGATCCCTTCTTTTTCCTGTCAAAGCTTCTGGAATCATCAATAAATTTGGAACCTACAATGAGAAGACTGTAGTCACGAAAATGCAACAGTGAATTTGTGTACCTTGAAAGAAAACATCAATCTCAAGGAAGAATCAAGTCGTTAGATGTTATCAAACCGGTGGAAATGCGTCTCAAAAGTGTATCAGACTAAAAATTACCCTCAGCATGCAACAATATGCCAAAACAAGATCATCAAACATGCCACGATCTAAGAACAACATGGCTTATGAAACTCTTTAATAACATCTACAAATTCTCCAAGGTTCTATGAATAGCCAACAATAAGATTGATGTGGCCTTTGACTACCTCCACTATTCCATCCCGTCTCCATTCAAGGGAGGGAAAATAATCTTGATCCGTTCAAGAGGAGTCCTTCTTTCCAAAGGTTGTATTTAGTTATCTATTTATAAGAATTTACTGTATTCCTTATTGTTTTACCAAATTATAACCGCAACTCCAACAAACAAAAAACATAAAAACAAAACAAGTTTCCAGTGGAATTGTTTCTAGCAGCTTAGTGATAACGCGTAACAGAATTATGACAAAGGTTTGGCTTTTGGGGTGAGGGGGGGGTTAAAATCTGTTTCATTTCTGATCTCCTGTGTAGCATCATTATTCCTTTCAAAGAAATTTTCGTTGCATTCATGATAAGCATTATTAGATGCTTACTGTTCTCTCAACATCCTACTTTTCCTAAGCTGACCTCATTTTATAACATTCCGAATATCTAACAAATAGAACTGAAAACATGTATGCCTATGTTCAGAAAAAGGTCTGTAAAACCACAGAATACACATGAACAAATCAACAGTTCTCTTAATCATATCATCAGAAACCTGATTCTTTCTTGGCCTCTGTAATTCTGTTGAAACAATTTTCATCACATTCATGGTATGGATTCGATGCCTTTCCGCAATTTTGGTGCACTCTTCCCTCGCCACCTTTCTTTTTTCTAAGCTCACTTTGTTTTATACCATTGTGATTATCTAACAAATAAAAAGACATGAACACCTAGCTTAAGAACATCAACAAAAACCTAAACAATAATATAGTAAAGAACTTTTAATCATGAGCAGAGACCTGATTCCTTTCTAAGTCCCTGAATATTGGCCTTGGAACTTCTCTGGGTGCAATAATCATTGCATTCGTGGTAAGGATTCAATGCTTTAGGGCAATTTGGTTGCAATCTCCCTCCATCATCAGTCCTTTTGTTACGCACAACTTCTTTTATACCGTAGCGGTTATCTAACAAATGGAAATGCAAATAAAACCTGCCTTTAGAAAGTGATCAACAAAGCTTTAACTTAAGCTAACAAATCAAAAGTTTCTAGGTTAGGCTTAACAACATGCCTATATCAGCCACAAACCAAAGGAACCTAACTGTTCAGGTACTAACAAGAAACTTCAATTCTTTGAACTCTGAATTTAACCAAGCTGCATTTGATGATATGGAAACAAAAATATTTTCCGAAGATACATTTTTCTCTGGGAATTCTGTTATTTGTCGAGCCGAGAAAGACTTAAAATGACATGTTCCTTATTCACACTTTCTACCAAACATTTAAAGATAGACCAAACTTCACCTTTTAAATTAATTAGTTCCACAAATAAACTTTTATTAGGTTACTTAAACCATAAACTAGATTTCAATCATCCACCTTGAATGAATTACATTGAATTGATCACAAACCAATGGTACATAAAAGCATAAGGGATTCCAGTGTTTATGAACTCCTACAATGAATTGATCATCTTTCAAAATGCAAAAGGAAGTAATAGAATTGAACAACTTCATTTGTGGAATAACATGTTTCGCAAAGATCAGTTCGGAAAATCGAGCACAAGGGGGTAAGATTGATTACCTAATATCTTTTTATCCTTTTCCTTATATCCCTTGCCATCAGCAATCTTTTCTAGGCAATATGCGCCACATACATGGTAGGGATTAGCAGCATTAGCACAATTTGGGCGTACTTTTCCATTCTCATCCATCTCTCCTCGTTGTTTGATTTCAATTTTACCTGTACAGGCTCACAAAATTAAAACAATCTAATTACTAAAAGCTGTCACATGCCATTGAAATAGTAAGCACAAAGATCCTAGCTTGCTATGATCTTCCTTTTTCTTAGAACTTTTATCATACACTAAGTCTTCGATCTCACAGCCAAAAGCCACTTCTAAATTTATACACATGATTGAAGTTCAATCTACAATTAACCCCAAAAAAAAAAAAAACTTGAAATTATATATAAAAGAAACAAGTAATCAGTATTCAATAGATGGGAAACAAAAACTGTTTCTCTCCAATAAATAAGCAGCCAAAAACATGATCGAAGACACTTTTTGACCTTCCGTTAATTTCAAAACCAGAAGTTGATGAGTCAAGACGAACAGAGGGGGGAACCCAGCAGAAAGTTTCTTTACATTTCCCTACTCTTTCTCCCCTTCCAAACAGAGCATAAATAAAAAGAAAATACACAAACTCCAAAATCCCATCTTTTTGATGAGCGTACAGAAAAACATGGATAAAATATTAGATGTTGATAAAGAAGAGAAAGAGAATACCAGAGAGAGAAAGGAGAATAGAAAAAGGAAGAGACGGTATCTGAGACACAGATTTTATTGTTGAAAGTCTTTGTATTATAAATTACGATTGACTAATGAACCTGTCCGAAAACTGAATTAACAAATCAAATTGGAATTTCTCCGGTCTTTGGGATTGTCGCAGTTTGACCTGAATTTTCCTCTCTTTTTTTTTTTTTTTTTTTTTTCGGTAATAGACCTGGATTCTGCAAAACATATATCTATGTTCATACTATATATTATTTTGTAAAAAGAATCTTTATATTTTAATATTATGTTTTTATCGGACTTGATGTTACAGTTTTCTTCTTTCTGTCAATTAAAATTTTTAAAATCTATTTTTAATAAAATAATATTTGTTTATCTAACTATTTTTGTGGGGAAAGTGATCTCAGTTATTATAAAATTATAAAAATACTTTTATCTTTTCATATTTAAATAAAAATTATTTTAAAGATTAAAACATTTACACTCTACTTATTTTCATTATTAAATAATTTTTAAAAAATATATTTTACTTTCACCCATATAAAATTATTCTACTTAGAAATATAATGTTAATAAAGAAACCTTGAAAAGGCTCCAAAGAATGACTTTTTTCACCCATAGTCTTAATATATTATTGTGCACATTTTAAATTTTTAATTTAGTAAACTAAAAAGAAAGAATATCCGCTTTCACCACTTCTTTTTTTTAACCTCCCAATGAATATAATATATATATATATATATATATAAAACATGTCCCACCTTTTCTTTTCTTTTTTTCCTTTTTCTATTTGTCCTTGGCGTAACTGCCAAATTTGTGGTTCAACTTCACAATACTTTGGGTAAACTATACAATTAGAGTCATTTAACTTTTATAAATTTTTATTTTGGGCACTAAAATGAAAATTTTGTAATTTAATAACTGCCGTTACATATTGTTATCATTTCGGTTATTTTCAATTAATTTTCCATTAGAAACACTCATGTTAGTCACCTAATTTTAGTAAGTTTTAATTTTGTCAGTTATTTTATTTTTTAATTTCTTTTATTTTTTAAAAATTAATTTTAGTTTTTTCTGTGAAGTGAAAAACTTGAAATTTTGCCTGAGAAATTCGGGTTAGAAAAATCATTTTTCTTTTTGTTTCGATTTTACATTGGATTACTCGGGATTTATAGGAACAAAACTTTAGTTTTTACTGGAAAATTAATTTTTTTCCTTTTAGAATTAATTTTAATTTTTTTCAATAAGAGGAAAACTTGGTGTTTTGTAGGAAATTACTTGGGTTTTATAGAAAACTTGAATTTTTACATCAAAAATCATTTTATCTTTTTAATTTTTAAAGTTTTTGGGATTAATTTTAGTTGTTTTTAGTAAAAGGGAAATATATGGGGTTTTGTAGGGAATTATTTGTTTTTTTGCGGAAAAACTATGGTTATCTAAATCAGACAGGACCGATCGGTTGAACTAAAAATCATCTAGGATATTGGTCTAGAAAAAGCCTTTAGACCGATTGAGTCGGGAACTGATACATACCAATTCAACCTAGTTAAACAAACTCGAATAATTCCAATAAAAGCCTAAGTAACTCTCTTCCCTGTAAATTTTTAAAATTTATCGATGGTGGAAGAAATAATTTAAACTGGTATTGACAAGTTCAAGCTGGCTAAAAAACTTGATAATTCCTATAAAGTCTAGGTATTTCCTTTCCTTGTAAAAGCCATGACATATGAAAAAATTTTACAATGGAGCTTTTTTTTCTATAAAAGTCCGAGATATTCCCTATAAGACCTTAGGTTTTTTCTCCTTTTTATCTTCACCGAAAAAATAAAATTAATTCTTAAAAATCAAAATTATAAAATAAGTGATGAAAATAAAATTTAATAAAGTTAGATGACTAAAATGAGTGTATCTAATGAAAAATTAACTACGAGTGACTAAAATGATAAAAGTATATAAAAGTGGCGACTAAAATGATGAAAGTATGTAATAACCATGTCAAAATTATAATTTTTTTATTTTTAGTACCATATGAAAACTTATGAAAATTAAGTGGCCAATTATGTAATTTACCCTAAAAACACATTAAAACGTGATGAATAAAGTTGGGTGACCAATTGCAAATTCTTATTGTAATCTTTGAGGACATCCAGAAAAAAAGACAAGAATATAAATCAAACGCATAAATTGTTAGGACAAGCACCCACAAATATATTAAACTATTGCTGACAAGTACGACGGTTGAATTTGGTCACGTTGGAACCAAATTTTATTTTATTTCCCTTTTCTGGAGTTTTCAGAAAAAGATGGCGTTGATTCCACATTCAACATAAATTATGGGTTAAGAGCATTTAATAAACAATGAAGTTCTAGTATTTATTTTTGGTTCAATTCTACTACTAGTACCTATACTTTATGAGAGTTATGAATTTAGTTATTATATTTTAATTTTATTATTTTTAGTATTGTACTTTTCAATTTTGAAATCTTAGTATTAGTAGTTAAATTCATTTGGTTAAATTTAATTGTTAGTCTTGTATTATGCATATAGTTATAGATTTAATTTATATTCTTCAATTGAATCATCTTGAATTTTAAAATTTAAGTATTGACAAAAATAATCGTCATTAATCTATTAATTAAATTAAAAGGTGACATGACATTTCATATGTGATCATATGTTTAATGGACTTAACTGTTATCTTTTTTGTAAGGATTAAAATTTTAAAATTAAAAAATAAAAAATTTAAAATAATCAAATTAAAGTATAAAAATTAAATCCATGTAATAACAGAAATTAACATTTATTTTAACCTGAACATCAATATCCACGCCGCCCAAATCGTGAAGGATGGTACCTTCTGATGTGCTTGTACAAGCACCAAATGTGGGCACGCCAATGCAGGTACCGGGGAGATTTGCATGCTAATGAGCCGCATGATTTCGTGCAGGAACACGACGTTTTAGAAGGTGGCAATGAAGACCTACCTAATCTGCAACTGGGCCCACCGAATGAAGATCTCACCCAAGACATTCGAATGGCCCCCTTCAACAAATAAATTACTTGATGGATCGAATTTAAACATAATATTAGGGTCTGTTTGTTTGTTGGAAAATGTTTTCTAGAAAACATTTTTCAAATTTTTCAGTGTTTGGTTGAAGGAAAATGAATTTCGAAAATATTTTACAAACACGGGTAAAATGTCTTTCTTATTTGTGTAAAACATCTTACCAAATTTTTTTCGGTAAATCATTTTCCAAAGCTTTCCCAGGCCTTCTTCCCTTCTTCTTCTCCTTCCTTCTTTCTTTCCCAGATCATTTTCCAAAGAACTTCATTTGCTGTCATTAATTTCAATAAGTTCCTCTTTTCGTTGGTCTTCTTGAAATCTTTTGAAAATTTCATCTTTGATCTCTTCCAGGTATGTGCATATTTCTCTGTTTATTCTCTCAATTTTTTCTTTATTCTCTGCTTATTCCTCTTTGTTCATTTATGGGTTTTCAAGCTTAATCGCATAATCTTCCAATTCATTTCCACCTCTTCCCCGCCAATCTCGATGGTTTAATCGATCCGAGATGACCCATTTCCATTACAAAACAACGCAGGGTCGAACCCGTTTCGCCAAGATTTTGCTTTTCTAAGTTTTGATTCGGGACTTCATCAAAACAAAAGTTAATGCTCGTAAGTTTTCACTCGATCTTGTTTTGATTGCAAATACCATTTTGATTGACAATGGGGAATTATGGTACGAACCCGATTTTCTTAGGCAATTTAGAGGAAGTATCAATGAAAAGTTGGTTGTTGAAGTTTTGAACTTGGTGAAAATGAAACCTAATTTGGTCATTAAGTTTTTCATTTGGGTGGGAAGCAAAGTGGGTATAGTCATCTTGTAAATGTGATTAATTCTTTGCTTGATATATTAGAATCGGTAATGATGATCCTATCCTGCACAAATTTTGTTGGAAATTAGGGATGATGATGAAGTGATTCGAAAAAGTTGCTTAATTTATTGATTGGAAAGTATTGCAAAATGGGTTGTGGAATATGGCATTAGAGGAATTAGGCGGGCTTAAGGATTTTGGTTACAAGCCATTTAGAGTGACTTATTCGCTTTGGTTCAAGTGTTTTTGCAAGTCGATAGGTTAGACACCGCTCATTTGGTTTATGGAGAGATGTCGGATCTTGGGTTTCGCATGGATGGTTATCTGTTGAGATGTTATGCTTACTCACTTTGTAGAACGGGCAATGGAGGAAGCCCTTGCATTGATCGAGAAGGAAGAATTCAAGTCGATATCGCTCTTTACACAAAATGATATCCGGGTTGTGTGAAGCTTCGCTTTTGAAGAAGCGATAGACTTTTTGAGCGAATCGTCTTGATTCTTGTGTTCTGATGTTGTGACATCTGTGGTTTTGCTTTGTGGTTGTTTGAATAAGGGCATTTCGATATGTGTAAGATCATTCTTAACATGATGATTCTTGAAGGTTGTTATCCAAGTCTTGGCATATTTAATTCCCTTGTCCATGCTTATTGCAGATCAAGAGATTATTCTTTTGCGTATAAATTGCTAAATAAAATGGTAAAATGTGGATGCCAACCAGGCCATGTGGCTTACAACAAATTGATTAGTAGCATTTGTGGCAATGAGGAGTTACCTAGTTCGGATGTGCTAGAATTAGCTGAGAACGCTTATAGCAAAATTACTCACTGCATGTTGCATCATTACTCAACAGATTATCAATCATTTGTTTACTCTTCATGTTGCATCATTACTCACTGCATGTGGTAAAAGGTGGTACCTCTAAAGCTTAGTTGCAATTCTCAATCATTTGTTTAGTTTATTTTGTCCGGTTATATTGCCTAACTTATTGCTTTCTTCATGTCATTATGGCTTGGTCGGCATTATTGCTCCAAACCCTACATCGCAAAACAACTCACCCGGAAGAAACAGGCCTTACTCACCCAACTTATCGAACCAAGCGCTTCAAAGTTGAACCATGAGGATGATGGCAAGAACACTAAACATAATGAAAATGATGGCAATGAAGTATCAAGATGTATCCTGCTTTCTAGGTTTATAAAAGGGTTTACCAAAGAATAAATCCATGCCATGATCAAGATGTGTTATTTTATTGAATGAAGAGCCATAGTTGATATGTTCAAATATGAGGTTCAAAGCTTTTGTCTTGGTCATATGGTCAAAATAATTCAATGAATGCATGCAACTGTTTCATTGGATTCATATTCCCATTTCAATCTAAAATTTGCCTGAGTTGTAGTTTTGGGTAATGTTTAAATTTTGGTGAATTGATTAGGGTTTTATAATAATTAAGAATTTATAAATTGTTCTATGATCGGTTTTATTTATTTATTTATTTTCTAATACAATGGTATTAATACCCGTTTTATAGAGTGGATAACTTTCGATGCACTTGCAAGTATTATAGAATGGATACGATCTTGTAAGGAAGCACACGATGCATATGTGATCCTATCAAGACATTTAGGACTAGTGATCCACAAGAGTTCTTCTCGTTGACTAGTAGCATGAATAGAGTAGTCATCGATGTGCATAACTACAACCTGTTTTCAGATATGTTCAGCAGCATGTCCATGCAACAGAACATTGATTATACCTATAATCAAAGAGCTTTTAATCTCGGACGCTTGAAAAATTTTATGTGGTGTACTACTAATTATGCATTTGGATAATATTATTAATTTTAGTATTAATTGTGGTTTAGAAGTTTATTTATAATTATTTAATCCTTGTTTTTATTTTTAACACAATTATAAAATTTGACTTTGGTTGTTTTCAATTTATGACGGTTAATAATGTAGCTTAATAATTGAGTATTATTATATATTTAATTTAATTTATTTATTTCTAAATAAATCATTGCAATATATATAAAACAATTTAAAATATAAAATTTATTAATATGTATATAAAATTTATTAATATATGTAAAAATAGTTTTTCCGA
Source organism: Gossypium rotundifolium (assembly GCA_025506655.1). Lineage (NCBI taxonomy): Eukaryota > Viridiplantae > Streptophyta > Magnoliopsida > Malvales > Malvaceae > Gossypium > Gossypium rotundifolium. The sequence continues at coordinate 151,833,343 of CP106733.1, read as the reverse complement.
AAATATTTTCGGAAAGCCAAACAATGAAAATATTTTACAGATTCATCCAAACACTAGAAAATATTTTCTGTAAATCATTTTCAGAAAAGTAAATCATTTTCCAGAAATCATTTTCCGGAAAATATTTTACTGCCAAACAAACGGAGCCTTAATGTATTTTATATTTGTTTAAGTTTAACTCCAATAAAAATATGAGCTAAAATCTTGCCACAAGTCCCTTTTGAACATTCCAGTCCAAGGTGATGGTAATATAGAAAGTAGAAAACCCAAGTAGTGATGGTGAGGCGCAAGCAGCATTCACCCATGAGGAGGAGCAGTCGAAACAGGGAAAATGAGCGTTGTTGGAAAGAGGAGCTGAGCCATGGAAACTCATAGGGAAATATGAAAATACTATTATCACAAAATCCCTGTACAACTATTAAAAATAAAAAAATGGAGTGAGTGAAGTGGCATAACAGCTAATGGAAGTTTTGAAGGAATACCCCAAACTTTGGTTAACTCAAGCCATATAGCCTATGAAGTGTAGGGCTGCATTCTGAGTTCGAATCCTGCAATGTTTTTCTTTTACATTTTTCTTGATGTCGTTTCACGGTAAAAACTATTGATTTTTTAATTTTAATTTAGATTTTATTGAAATAAAATCTATAGTTTAAAAAAACTCACTCTAATTTAAAGGATGAAATTATTTGATTCTCATTATTCTTTTAATAATTTTTATTAAAATATTACATAAGTATTTGTATTCTTTACAAATTTAAAATTTAGTTTTATTTTCATGAATTTAATCTTTTATTTTTTTAAATGTTACAATTCATGTCTAACTATTAACACAGTTAAATTTGTTGGTATGACATTTTATAATAAAAATATATATTTATTTGGTAGTTATGTAATTATAAAATGATATTGTAATGAACTTAAATGTAACAAATTTTATTAATAAGATATTTTGGAATATAAATAAATAATAAAAATTCACTTGGTAAAGGCAATATCATAATGAACTTAAATTTAATATAATAATTTTAATACAATTAGAAAAAATTTAAAAAAAGTAAAAAGGAAAGACTAAAGGGACTAATTTTCAAATTTTTAAATGGTATAATGACTTTAACCTAAAAATTTTCATCCAATTTGTGACGCAAATATGTTGAAAAATTTTAGGGCAAAAAAGTGAGCGTAGATTAGCCGCGCCTAATGAAAAATCAAAAAAAGTAAAAGAGAAGCTTTGAAATTTCTTCCCAAATAAAACAAAGGGAATCTAGAATGCGTTCACTTTTACATCTTCTATATACGGGGAAAATCCAGTTACAACTTACAATAATGAATAATTAAAATAGGTTTACCTACTTTTATATATTTTGTTGATTAATTTATTAAAATAATTGTATTTATAGTACATGTAATTTTTTTAATTGATTCAATATTTCTATCATATTGATCTGAAATATAACATTTATTTTTTTAAGGCCAGTTGATACAAGTGTTCATCAAGTGCGGTATTGTTTTAGCATTTTGTTTATTGAGTTAATATGAGATTGTTACATCTCAGTGGTCTCTTAGTAGTCCCCTCTTATATATAAGTTTGTTCCCGCAAAAAAGCAAGTGGTCTAATGTCTAGTGGTTCAATGGGTGACCAATCGAATAATGCAAGGTGGAAGACTAACCAAGAGATGCGAGGTGGAGAGCCATCTATAGGTGTCTCTCAAGTAGCTTCTCATGGTGTTATGTGTTTGGGAGGTGTAGGGGTATACCCAGTCGAGAGGTAGTTTACAAAGTGGCTTACCTTAAGACCTTCTGTAGGTAATCTTAAGGGGTGGTAATTGTCATAGGAGAAATAACATCATATTCAAAAGCGTCCTCAAGACACGAGAGGTAGGTTACTAGTGTATTGAGGACGATTTTGAAAATGAAGTGTCATTTTAAAGATTCTGGAGCATCTACTTTAAATGAAAAATTGAGCCATTGTTTATGGAGAGTGGGGCCAATGATAAATTGTGTTATTACAAAGGACACGTGTCCAAATGCATTGGTCGTAAAGTGTTGAGACAGTTGTGTAATGAAACACGTTGTTTTGGGGATATATATATATATATATATATAGGTTTCTCCTTTTTCTTCCAATTATTTGACAGCTTTGAGATTTCTGGTTGTTGTTCCTGCTCCTTTTGTGATTGTTCTTTGAATTCTCTTCATAATGTGTGGGTGGCTAGTAACTAATAATGCAAGGTGGAAGACCAACTAGACAATGCAAGGTGAAGGGTCATCCGCAATAATCTCGTGGGTAGCTTCTCGTTGTGCCACATATTTAGGAGGTGCAAGGGTATAACAAGGCTTAAAGGTCTAGAGAACCCTTAAAAAAAAATGCACTCAATTGAGTTCTTGAACACTAGAATTTAAAATGAGCTGATTTTAGGCAGTGTCAAAAAATAAGGTTTCGAAATCTCATTTTCGTAAACCGAGTCTGTAAAAATAAAATGGGAATATTTACGAAGTTACTATGAAAATATATTAAAGATAAGTTTAAGTAATTTAACATAGAAAATAGTTAATTAAAGCTTAGGGACTAAATTGTAAAACTTTAATTGCTATTGAGTTTTAATTTAAAAATGCTTGAGGACCTAGTTAACAATTATCCAAAGGGCTTAAATGGTTATTAAACCATTGTTTTTATATTATTAGTGGGAAATGATGATTACTACCATTAACTTTAATAATAATAATAATAATAATAATAATAATAATAATAATAATAATAATAATAATAATAATAATAATAATAATAATAATAGAATATAAATATTAGATTTATTAAGAAACCATCACTAATTAACTTATTTAAGATTAATTAAAAACTAAATTAAGTATAAATAATAAATTAGTGGAATGAAAGATGAAGTTCTCATCTTCTTCCCCCGTCCATTGAAAAGAAAAGAAAAAAAAACCTCAAGCTTCAAACATCATTCGACCATTCAAATTCTTAATGTAACCAAGCCTTTTTCTTTGAATTTTTATAGGTCCATAATCATGGGAGCTTGATTTAGCTAGCTCACGTGTTAATTTGTTCATTTAGTTTATATTTAATAATTTTCCATTGTAGTGAAATTGATGATTTTGAGCTTAATTTGAAGAAATTGATAGTTAATAAGCTTAGATTATGATAAGGGCTAAATTAGAAAGTAAGTTAAACTTGTTAGGTAACTTTGTAACATTAAGGACTAAATTGGATAAATTGAAAAAATATCATGAAATTACGTTATAAATAGGAAGTATAAGGTCCTTAATGGAAGAATGTGAAATTAGATTTTGATCCGATGTTTGATATTGAAGAAAACAAGTATCCCGAATGTAAGGACTAAATTGAATAAAATACAAAACATGTTTGGATATGTATTTCAATGTGAAGTCGATGTAAAATGATATTGTTTCTATTATTGAATTATCGAACGTAGCTAAAGACGACGTCGGGCCCTCACAAGTGAAAGGAAAGACGAGAGTTATAGACGAGTGACGAATTCAATTTGTACTTTTATGATTCAAGTTCAATACATAAATATATGTGCATATATATATATATATATATATGTGTGTGTGTGTGTGTGTGTGTGTGTGTGTGTGTGTGTGTACACATATATTGTATTATTGCCTTGTAACGACCAAATTTTAGCGGTATCAAAAAATAGAATTTCGAAGCCCCATTTTCATAAATCGAATCCATAAATATTAAATAGGAATATTTACGGAGTTGATACAAAAATATATTGAGATTTGGTTAAGTAATTTAATCGAAAAAGTACTTAATTAAGGCTTAGGGACTAAATTGTAAAATTTCAATCGTAATAAAATTTTAATAAGGAAAAGACTAGGGGACCTAGATAGCAATTATCTAAAGGATTAAAATGGTAAATTAACTGTAACACCCCTTGCCTGACCTGGCCACCGAGTCTTAGCTATAGGATGCCACAAGCGAAACCGAAACAAAAACCGACAAATTATTCATCCAGGCATTCATTCATACCATAAACGTTTTCACATGATGATATGCAATTAAATTCAACTCTAAATCAAGTTTATGAAAGTTCTTTTGGTGACTCGGGCATGAATTTGGACCAAATTGCAAAGTTTGAAAGTCTGGACTCGACGTCGTGATGTCACTTCCTCCACATCGTGAGTCGCCCAACAGTTTGCCACGTCCCGACATCGAACCACTTGATTTTGCGACGTCACTTACTGTCAATCGACATTGTGACGAGGAAGAATTGCTCATCAAGAAGAGGACCCTGTTTTTGGTGAAATTTAGCCATTTGGTACCTATCTTATGCCAAGCCAAACCTTTAACTCATTTGGTACATAAATGCACACTTAAACCTACATAAAACCAATCCAAAAGCATGTCTAAACATTCATTTGACCATTTCTAAACATCCATTCTAACATTTCCACAATTTGGCATCAACATATCAATCCAACCTATAGCAATTCAACCTACCAATCATAGGTTTATAACCATTCAAAATCATCATTTTACCATGCCTTATCATAATCAAAATGCCATTCGAATATTATTCATAAGATCACAACACATTACCAGTTCATTTCCATTAATTTTAACCATTCAAATAGCATTCAAAGACATTATATGTCAAAACCAAAATCATCATGTACTACTTAGCAAGTGATGCATAACATCAAACATTAACTAATTCAAACCAACATATCAAACTAGTAATATAGGCAACCATATATACGCAAACTCTAAGTCCAAATTATCATTTACAAACACCTATTTACATGCCACATAACCAGACGTAAATGAACAAAAGACTACCGAATCAACAACTGGATAATGTGAGCTTTGAGGTGATTTGATTGACAGGTTCTGCAAACGGACAAACTACAGAAAAGAAAACAACAATCGAGTAAGAATTTTGAATGCTTAGTAAGCTTATAAACATAAAACGGTAAACTTAACTCACTTAATACTTATATACGATAACATATCCAACCTAACAAATTAAACCTAACATGGTAATTCAATTTCACAATGTGTGTTCTCATATGATCATGCCATATAAAAATTCAACATGTAACTTGTATTTTCATCATTAATCAATAGTCAATCATATACTTGTCAAGCTCATTCTATATCATTCTTGTATTATTAGTTCGTATTAATCATTTTGCCCAATGAACCCTAGTAAAGACATCCTGGTACACGAGTACTACACCACACCAGAAAGCACTGTAGTGTTGTATAGAGGCACCGAAGTGCAAACATGTACAAGTGTGCAACTAACCCTATTTTCATGCCAACCGTATCCTATTCTTTACTATGTTTACACAGGCACTACTTTTTACAGATAATAACATTTCTTTACAATTTAGTCTCAATCTCACCATTTTGTAGTATTTTATAAACAAGTTAAACTATAGTCAAACATCCATTATTCAATTATACAATAATTTCATTGCAACTATTTCATCTTAACTTACCAAACAAGATTAGTAATAATGAAACATCGAGGACTAATCTGTAATTTTCTCTTTTTTCGCGATTATCTACTAGTTGGTTCAATTCTGGATCTATATCATAATTTAATTCAATTTATCAATTCCAAACATCATTTAATAGCCTACAATGAGTATGCCTCAATTTAATTTCATTTTTTAGATATTTCCTCAAGTTTTACATTTTATTCAGTTTTGTCCCTAAAATCGAAACAACCATAACATACACATTTGAGCTTCGTCTTAAAATCCTATTTCAATTTAACCTTAAACGAACCTTTACTATCTATTTATATCAAAACGTCATGACAATTTTACCATTTATTCATTTTAGTCCTTAAGTTTAAAATTAACATTCAAACTTTACAAATTAATCCTTTTTCATTTCTAAGCTTAAAAGCCAACATTGTAACACCAAAACTTCAAGCATTCATCCATGGTAACATTTTATCACTTTAATAGTTTTGAAAAATAAAACACGGGTTAACTAAATCGAGCTACCACTAATAAAAAATGTAAAATTTATGAAAAACGGGCTTCAAACGCAAGGGCCGAACTTTCGTTTGAAGCTCAACAATGGATTCCTCGATTTCTTTTGTTTAGAATAGTGAGGAAGATAAATAAAGGATCGATTTTTATTACATTTTAACATATTGTTTTAATTATTTAATCAAACTTTTAACGTTCATTATTGATAAAAGACACCACTAACCGTCCATTCACCCTTAAAATGGATGATTTGCTATTTAAATCCTTGATTTAATTACCATTTAAGCCTTTAAACAAATTAAAATCTATAGAGATTAACTTTGTAACACCCCAAACCCGGCTTAGACGTTATGGCCTTATTTGGCAATGTTACACGATAGTGTTTTTGAAACCTCGTTGTTACAATGAAAACATTCCATATTATTATATTTAGTAAACCTTTGTTAGAACTTAGGAAGTCGTCTTTATTCATTTAAAACATTTGTTTTGAAACATCCCTCGTTACGGAAGCTTTAATAAAACAATCTAGGTGATCATGCGTTTAGAAATTACTTTAACTTTTTGAAAATCGAATTTCCTACGACCAGCAGTTATAAATCCATAAAGTAAAATAAATAAATAAAAACCCAAATTTAAAACCAAAGCCCCAGAGGGTCTTTAAATTACAACCCAAATAATCAATAATAATCAAATCATAACTCATAAATTGAAAACCATGAAGTCCAAAAATTACTGTGATCACCGCTAAGTCCTCCGTCGCACCGATCCGTCTAAGTCTAGGGATTACCTGTGCACATTAAACAAAAAGGGTGAGTTTACATAAACTCAGTATGTAATCCCGCAAAAACAAACAATCAATATTCACAGTGCATAGTTAAACAGTCTTGGGTCTAAGCCCTTTTTAGTATCAGTGACAGTTTGGGCCTTAGCCTATCTCAGTATAGTGTCAAAATGCAGTAGGGCCTTAGCCCATCATAGTATCGATGTGATATGATTATGCAAGAGCAAAATCCTACCCAACCAGCCTCTACTCACCATTTTCGTCCAACCCTACACTCCATGTGGGGATATAATCAACCCACCCATCCCTACACTCCAAGTAATCGCATCCCAAGCACAAAAGCAGTGAGTTTGCAAATGAAGCCGCTAATAAATTAGGCTTAAAGCCTTTCAATACACTTCCTCCGAATAACAACCCCCAACCCAATGCAATCCAACATATAGTGGATGATATGCTATTATGCAATTTCAGTGTATATATTCAGTTCAACTATTAACATGCTCAGTACAAATATCATTCAGTCAATTTCACACATTTAGGGGTCTAAGTAGCGCTTACCGACCCTACAATAGGTTCACAGTCGACTTGGGCAACTCGTGCAACCTTAAAAATATTTCGGTAAAAATGGGCCCACATGCCCACTCAGCCCAAATTGGCCTTGGCCGTGTGATCTGCCCGTGTGGCCCCACACGCCCGTGTGGCCCACTTGGCCCAAATTGGCCTTGACCGTGTGATCTAATTTTAAAGTAACCCATGCTAGCTCAATACTCATATATGTTTTCACTATTTACTTATATGTTCATTCAAAGTTGTCTACTTGAGTCATTATCACTAACTTATTTATATATTGAGCTACAGAATCCCAAATTAAGATCCGCTTGATGTTTTTGAAACTCTTTCTACCATAAAATTTTCAGAATTTATAGTTTATCAAATAAGCACAGTATAATCTTTAAAGTTTTCCCTATTCTTCTGTTTAACATCTTCATCCTTTCCTTACTAAAAATTATTTATCTCTTAGTACGGAATTTATATGATGTTTCCGTTTGTTTCTATTGAAAATAGACTCATTAAGGATTTAAAAATATAAATTTAAGCCCCCTAATTATTTTCTTACAATTTTTGATGATTTTCCTAATTCGGAGCAGGGGAACCCGAAATCATTCTAACTTTGTCTCACAAAATTTATTTTATCTCACGATTTACAATTTCATTGCTTACACTATTTTTTCCAGGAAAAACTAGACTCAATAAAATTTAATTTCATATTTTATTCAACCTCTAACTCAATTCCCACTATTTTTGATGATTTTTCAAAATTAGACTACTGCTGCTGTCCAAAACTATTTTAGTGTAAAATGTTGATTTCCAAGTTTATAACACCCTTATTTCCTTTCTCTACAAATTTTCACATCATTTTCTCTTATTTCGCGATAGCAAGCAATTTTGGCTTTTTGTCGAATCTCGTTTTCTGCATTTCGGGTACACACCTGTAACGTTTTCACTGCTTACGCAATTCCGAGATCACCAAAAACCTATAATCGACAATCCCAACTTTAGAATTGATCTTAAACTAAGATTAAACCGTATTCACATACCAAATGGTCTAAGCTTGTCCATTCATCACTTACCTTCTAACTTCGCACAATTCCACCACTACTCAACACGAGGGAGATAGCAACTGAAGCGATTCGCTGCTGTAAAAATAACTATTCCTCATTAACAAAGAGTTCAACAAAGTTAAGAACGAATTCAAAGGCAAAACCACTCGCCCAAACAACACAGGAAAATGCATACTGTATACGCCTACCAAACGATCACCAATTTGAGTCAAATCGACGAACGTTAATTCCAGCCTCACGATCGACTCCTAAACAGTCAACAAAACACCCCTTAATCCCTTATGTAGAGTAACATTAAAGTTTAATAAAATGAAAACTTACTGTACAACACAATTGCACGCTTGCACAAAGGGAAAAAGATGAATAAAGACAAAGAAAATGGAAGGGGAATTCAAAGGAAATTCGGCAGCAAGGATTTATTATTTAGAAAAAAGAGGAAAACCAAAAATTGAGAGTGGTGGAGAAGAGAGAAAACATCAAAAAGGTGGAAAAGAGTCCGAAATTTGAAAAAAAAACTAAACAAAAATATAATGCCAAAAAATCTAGTAACTCATCTCCTTAATTCACTCCATAACCTCCCACAACAACTCCACTACTCGAAATTTCAATTTGACTAGGACTCCACCACGCCACACGGCCAAGCAACAAAATAATTCCCTTGCTCACGCAGGGACTTGAACTCTAGACCTCCCACACACCAACACACACTGTAGCCACAAGACTAGCAGGCCCATTCTGATATATTTTTACAAACAATCAAACAAAACCCTACTGAACAAGAGTAAGACCTAATTCATTCAAAATACCAAAATTTGCCTAAGAGAAGGCTTGAACTTGGGACCTCCCAAATACTCCCAAAACACATAACCAATAAAGCTGACAGATATTTGTATCATATTTTCTCAATAATAAAATTAGAAATTTTGGGGCGTTACAAACTTTTATCACTTTTACGATTTAGTCCTTGTGCCACAATTAACTACTAATTCAAAAAAATTTACTAGACCGAAATTCAATATAATTCTATAATAGACTCGTAAATATTAATTAATAATATTTACGAACTATCAAAAATGGGGTTCAGAAACAACCATTTTCGGTACCACTGAAAATGAGTTGTTACATAAACCAATGTTCTTCATATTTATAATAAGACGTGATGATGATATCTCTTATGCATAGTTTATAATTAAATTAACCTAAAGATGATTAATAGTTAGCTAAAATGCTTAATTAAGCTAATTAGCTTACTAATTATACTATATATATATATATATATATATATATATATTAAGTAGGATGAAAGATGAAAGCTTTATCATCTTTCTCCAAAATCGTATACACCATTGAAGAAAAGAAAGAAGAAAGCTCTGAAACTTCTGAACATTCGACAACCATTACAAGTAAGTTCCTAAATCATTAATTTGTCTAATTATTGAAATTTTGGTAAGTTTTTATTATTGAGAAATTGAAGAATTGGGCTTAAAATTGATAGAAAATAAGCTTAGTTTATGAAAATGACTAAATTGTAAAGCTTAATAAGCTTGCTTGTTAATTTTGTTACATTAGGAACCAAATTGAATAAAGTGAATGACATGAGATTATACTAGAAATAGAAAGTATATGGTCCCTAATGAAAGAATATAAAATTGGATTTTAATCTGAAGCTATATATCGAAAGTTATTCAAATCCCGAGTTTAGGGACTAAATTGAATAAAATGAAAAATATGCTTAGCTTTATATTTGAACATGAATTAGATGAAATTTGTTATCGCTTATTTGTTGAATTATCATCCGTAGCTAAAGACGACGTAAAGCCATCAAGAAGGAAAGGAAAAGCGAGAGTCGTCGATGAGTGACACGCAATCCTAATTTGTACTTTCATGATTTGAGATCAATTCATTTATTTTCATATTCATGTTAATTGCATTATTGAGTATTAAGATGAGTATATAATTTTCGTGTAAATTGATTGGATGTGATTAATATTGAATATTGAGATTTTGGACTGAATTGAATAAAATATAAAACAGGATGATTTAATTAATACATGATATGTGATATGGAAATGGAGTGAAACATGTTATGTGATATGAGAAAGTTTTGAATTGTTGATGAATTGAAATGTAATTATGAAATTGAATGAGAAATGATATATGAGTTAGATTATATAATGTAATCGAACATCAGTACCTATTAACTGTTCGGGAAAGTGTCAAATATAGTTGGCATGTCATAGGATTAGATTGTATACGGAGTTTACACTTTATTTTATCTGATGATGCACTTATGTACCAGTATATTTTCTTTGGCTTGTCCAATGATGCACTTCGTGTGCCATTATATCTGCTTCGATTTATCTGATGATGCACTGCGATGCTAGGTTGATGTGTTGGTTGGTTAATCTGTGTATCTGTCTTGAATCTAAGTCTGGTTAATTGAGAATATAAAGAAAGAATTGGATAAACAATGTTGGATTGTCAAGGATCATCATCACACTACAAAAACTTATTTTTGGTACCCTTTTGAAAATGTATATGTCTAATTATGACATGTATAGGCTAGATAGGTATATATATGTTTTTGGAAGTGAACTTAGCCATGTGTTTTGGCAAGTTTAATTTGGTAATATTCTTGAAAGAATGTGATATTTGATGCATATCTTGGTAAGGTAGAAGCTTATGAAATAGCCAAGTTTATGGTTAGTTAAATAATGAAGTTTTGCTTTGGTTATGTATGTGTTATTGTTTTGAAAGATGATATGAATGGTTTGGCTATTGAATGTATGAATAAAGTGAACCATTTGATATGTTTTGGTTGCTATATATACATATTATGTTTACGTATGTATTGCTTGTAGGAAGACCCTAAGTGGGTGGCATATTGGCCTTATAAAAGGGCCTATAATGTCACACAGTTGAGGCACATGGGCGTGCCTAAGACCGTGAGAAAATTGGCAGAATGTGGCTTAAATTGCACACGGCCTCGACACGGGCGTGCTTGGTGGCCGTGTGAGAAATGGCAGTATGTGATCTATTGTACACAACCTTAACACACGGGCGTGCTTGGTGACCGTGTTGGTTTTGGAAGTATATAGCCACGGGAAAGATACACGGGTGTGTCATGTAGCCGTGGGAGAGGCACGGCCTACCCCCACGGCCATGTGTCCCCTGTATGTTAGAAAAGTTTCAAATTTTTATGAAATTATGTATGTGTTTTGATTTAGTCCCGACTCAGTTTATAAGCATGTTTTGGGTCTCGATGACCTACTTAAGGGACATTATGATTGATATTGATGAATGGTTGTATGATTAATTCTGTATATATTTTCGATCTATCTGGTAACGCCTTTAATCCTAATCTGGTGATCGGACACGGGATAGGGGTGTTAGATTTGGTTGGTATCAGAGCTACGATTTAGTTGATTCTCGGACTAACGTAGCGTGTCTGAGTCTAACTATACATGGCATATATTTGAACTGTGATAGTGTATGAATCCTGACGTGTAAAATGTGATTTCTGTATAGTAATGGATCTCGAAAGAGCCGTAGCTGACGACGTAGAAAGTAATGCGCTTGCGCTTGCGCAAGGGACAGAGCCTTCTAATCCGAGACTAACTACAAGCGATCAGGAGGGAGAAGCTAAACAAGCTTTCTTCCAGATGATGAGTGAGTGGTTCACTCAATTCATGAGAAATAACCCGGCTGTTTCACAACCTCCGCCCCCGGTTAATCCCCCTCAGACTACCATTGTGCCACCGATCATGTATCCGAATCTGTTAAATAAGCCTTCAGTTGACAAGATCCGTAAATATGAGGCTGAAGAGTTCTAAGCTACCAATAATGATGAAGCTGAAAAAGTTGAATTCTGGATTGAAAATACGATTCAGGTATTTGATGAGATGTCTCTGACTCGAAAGAATGCATAAAGTGTGTTGTATCGTTACTTCGAGATGCAGCTTATCAATGGTGGAAAACCTTAATTTCTATTGTTTCGAGAGAATGGGTTACATGGGATTTCTTTTGGATTGAGTTCCGGAAGAAATATATCAGTGAGAGATTCGTCAATCAGAAACGAAAAGAATTCTTGGAACTAAAGCAAGGTCGTATGACTGTTACAGAATATGAACGAAAATTTGTCATGTTGAGTCAGTACGTTCGTGAATGCGTATCGTCTGAGGCAATAATGTGTAAAAGATTTGAAGACGGTCTTAATGAAGAATCTGTTTTCTAGTTGGGATCCTAGAAATAAAAGAGTTCGTTACACTCATTGACCGAGCTTACAAAGCTGAAGCACTTGGGAAGGATAAAAGAAGAGCTGAGTCTGAAGCTCAAGATACAAGAAAGAGATTTCAGAATAAATCATTTCAATCTACTCCGAAGATATTTAGAGATGATCAAAGTCGTTCCAGGGATAACGCGAGACATTTGAACAGGACTCGAGATAGATTGCAAATGAGTTCCAAAAACCCAGCAACTTCTGTGGCCAGTGTTGATAATGTTTGATCTAAGAGACCTGAATGTAAACATTGTGGAAAAAGACACCAAAAGTAAATTAAATGACAGAGCTTGCTTCAGATGCGGATCGCTTGATCATTTCAACCGTGATTGCCCTGAGCCTGTCAAACCAGAGACTGTTCAGAATCTAAGATCTGATAGTGCATCTGTGAGGGGTAGACCTTCAAAGAATACAAGAAATATTAGTGGTAGTTAGAGGTGCACAAGAGACACTATGGTAAGATCTGAAGCTTGAGCGCCTACCAGAACATATGCTATCCAAGCTCGTAAAGAAGCTTCATCACCTAATGTTATAACGGGTACTTTTACTCTTTATGATACTTCTTTGATAGCTTTAATAGACCCTGGTTCTACGCATTCATACATATGCATGGATTTAGTATATGGTAAGACTTTGCCTGTAGAGTCTACTGAGTTTACTATAAAAGTATCGAACCCCTTAGGTAAAAGTGTCCTGGTTAACAAAGTATGCAAAACCGTCCGTTAATGTTTTGAGATATCTATTTTCTTGTTGATCTGATGCTATTGCCATTTGATGAATTCGATATTATTTTGGGAATGGATTGGTTGTTTATGAATGATGCCATTGTAAACTGTAAAAAAATACTATAGATTTAAGAAGTCTGAAGGATGAGATTGTACGAATTGAGTCTAATGATTTAAACGGATTGCCTGCTGTGATATCTATCTTGAAAGTCAGAGTTATGTAAAAAAGGTATGAATCATATTTTGCTTATGTGATTGATTCAAAAGTATCCGAGAAGAAAGTTGAATCAGTACCCATTGTTTGTGATTTTTCTGATGTGTTCCCTGAAGAGTTACTAGGTTTATCACTGATTCGTGAAGTTGAATTTGGTATTGAATTGTTGCCTGGTACGACACCTATTTCGATAGCTCCGTATAGAATGGCACCAACAGAGTTGAAAGAGTTAAAGTCATAGCTACAAGAATTGGTGATAGAGGGTTTTGCTAGACCGAGTTTTTACCTTGGGGTGCTCTGCTACATTTGTGAAAAGAAAGATGGCACGATGAGAATGTGTATCGATTACCGTAGGTTGAATAAGGTGACTATAAAGAACAAATATCCATTGCCCAAAATTGATGATTTGTTTGATCAGTTAAAATGAGCTACTGTGTTTTCCAAGATTGATTTGAAATTAGGATACTACCAATTAAGAGTTAAAGATTTAGACATTCTGAAAACTGCTTTTAGAACGAGGTACGGGCTTTATGAGTTTTTAGTTATGCCATTCAGACTAACCAATGCTCCTGCTATTTTTATGGACTTGATGAACAGAATTTTCAGGCCGTATCTGGATCAATTTGTTGTTGTATTCATTGATGACATTTTGATTTACTCACGTGATGAGAATGAGCATGCAGAACATTTGAAAATTATGTTACAAACTTTGAGAGAAAAGCAATTGTATGCAAAATTCAGCAAATGTGAATTCTGGTTGAATGAGGTCAGTTTTCTAGGGCATATTGTGTCAGCTTCTGGGATTCGTGTTGATCCGAGCAAGATTTCTGCTATTCTAAATTGGAACCCTCCAAAGAACGTGTCCAAAGTTCATAGTTTTCTGGGATTATTACCACAGATTTGTTAAAGGCTTCTTGACTATAGCTACTCTGTTGACTAGATTACTTTAGAAAGATGTCAGATTTGAATGGTCGGATAAATGTCAGAAAAGTTTTGTCCAGTTGAAAACTCTGTTAATAGAAGCTCCAGTATTAGTACAGCCAGAATCGGGTAAAGAATTTGTTGTTTACAATGATGCTTCGTTAAACGGTCTGGGATGTGTTTTGATGCAAGAGGGCAAAGTTGTAGCTTATGCCTCTAGACAATTAAAGCCTCATGAAAAGAACTATCCGACGCACGACCTTGAATTAACTGCGATTGTGTTTGCACTTAAGATTTGGCGCCATTATCTGTATGGTGAGAAATGTCACATGTTTTCAAATCATAAAAGTCTACAATATCTAATGACCCAGAAAGATTTAAACCTACGCCAGAGAAGATGGCTTGAATTGTTAAAAGATTATGGGCTGGTGATAGATTATCATCCGGGAAAACAAACGTGGTTGCTGATGCATTGAGTAGAAAGTCATTGTTTGCACTATGTGCTTTGAATGCTCAATTAGATTTGTCTAATGATAGTTCTGTGATAGCTAGATTGAGAGCGAAACCGTTATTTGTACAGCAAATATGTGATGCTCAGAAGGTTGATAATGAATTATTGTTGAATGAGCTCAGTGTGAATTGAATTCTATATCTAAATTTCGAGTTGTTAATGATTGTTTGAGATTCTGAGATCGAATCTGTGTTCTAAGAAATTCAGATTTGATCCAATTGATTTTGGGTGAAGCACATAACATTCGCCTATCTGTCCATCCGAGAAGTACAAAGATGTATCATGATTTGAAGCAACACTATTGGTGGTCTGGCATGAAACGAGACATTTCTGACTTTGTATCAAAATGTTTAGTTTGTCAGCAAGTGAAAGCAGAACATCAAGTTCCGTCTGGGTTGTTACAATCGATTCTAATTCTTGTGTGGAAATGGGATAGAATAACTATGGATTTTGTTTCTGGGTTGCCTCTGACTCCGAGAAAGAAAGATGCGATTTGGGTCGTAGTTGACCGATTGACGAAATTTGCCCATTTTATTTCGGTAAGATCTAACTATTCACTCGAGAGATTAGCTGAGCTTTATATTTTCGAGATTGTGAGATTGCACGGGGTGCCACTATCTATTGTGTCAGATAGGGATCCGAGATTCACATCGCGATTCTGGAAGAAATTGCAAGACGCTTTAGGTGCGAAATTGCATTTCAGTACAAGTTTTCATCCGCAAACGGATGGTCAATCCGAGTGAATTATACAGATTCTCGAAGATATGTTAAGATGCTGTGTACTTGAGTTTAATGGGTCATGGGAACAATACCTGCTGTTGATCAAATTTGCGTATAACAATAGTTTTCAGACGAGCATTAAAATGGCACCATATGAAGCTTTGTACGGACGTAAATGTCGTATACCCCTGTATTGGACTGAGCTTAGTGAAAATAAGCTTCATGGGGTCGATTTGATAAAAGATATCGAACAGAAAGCAAAATTGATTCGAGATTGTTTGAAAGCAGCATTTGATCGTTAGAAGTCCTATGTAGACTTAAAACGAAAAGATATAGAATTTGAGATCGACGATAAATTATTTCTGAAAGTATCTCCGTGGAAGAAAGTGCTCCGATTCGGACGTAAAGGCAAGTTAAGTCCGAGATTCATCGGACCGTATATGATCATTGAACGTGTCGGGCCTGTTGCATATAGATTGAAGTTACCCTCTGAACTAGAAAAGATTCACAATATATTTCATGTTTCGATGCTCTATAGATATCGGTCTGATCCGTCACATGTGATTGCCCCATCTAAAATTGAAATTCGATCTGATATGACATACGAAGAGGAACCGACCCGTATCTTAGCTCGTGAAGTGAAAGAGTTAAAAAACAAGGAAATTCCATTAGTGAAAGTACTCTGGCATCATCACAGTATAGAAGAGGCTACGTGGGAGCCTGAGGACTCAATGAGACAGCAATATCTGATTCTATTTAACGGTAAGATTTTCGGGGACGAAAATCCCTAAGGGGGAGAATTGTAACATTCGATTTATACCCTAGTCGAATAGTGGTTTTGGGACCACAGATCCGAGTCAAAAAAATATTTTAATATTATTTTTCGTGTCTACAGTGTGTGATAAAGCATGTGTGAAAGTTTAGTGAATTAATTTTGTTGTCTGTGTGCTTAATTTGAGAAAAGGACTAACATAAAAGGTAAAAGTGGCAATTCATATGTTAATGTGTTAAATTGACATGGATTACTAAAGGTGAAGTCCTTAAATGGATATTATACTTTTTTTATGCTAGTGGACATTTATGTCCATATTTTACATGATTTTTATATGGTTTAATAAAGGTTAAAGTTGTAAAATGATTAATAAGTTATATTAAAATAAAACAAACATAAAACAAGCCATTATTATCTTTGTCTTTGCCGAAATTGAAAGAAAAGAAAAGAAAAAGAGATAGCTAGGTCTTCGACCCTTGTTCATCTTGATTGAGGTATGTTTTGGTTTCAGTTTTTGATAATTTCTACGTTTTCGTAATCGTTGCTTCGAGTACTATAAAACCCATGTCTTAATTTTATGAATTGATAATGATTTTGAAATGTGCCATTGATGAATTCATGAGCTTTGTGATGATAGTTGATGAAAAATAAAACATATGTGTTAGATTAACATGTTTTGTCTTTGAATTTTTGGTAAATTTGAGTAATTTAGGCTAAATTGTGAAAATAATATTTTGAAGGACTAAAATATGAAATAAATGAAAAATATGGGTTTCTAGGGACCTATACAGAATTCGGCTTAGCATGGGTTATAATGAATTATGTGTATTTTGTGATTTTATGAAATACGGACTAAAATGGAAGAATGTGAAAATATGAGGGCTAATTTGTAAATTGCCCTAAATGTGTGTTTTTGGATTGAATTGAATGATTTGGTGAATAAAAGGGTTAATTCTGAATATGATTAGATCAAGAACCGAGGAAAACGGACTTAGATCGCGGGAAAGCGAAAGTAACAGAGTAGCCATTTTCGTTTCGTTAAACCGAACCCGAGGTAAGTCACTATGCAAATAAACTTATCTGTATTAAATTGAATATATGTATTCATATGTCTATCGATGAAAATGAATGAGTATGAGATGCTAAGTGCGTGAATTCTGAAATAAGTTCGATATAGTGATAAAGCCGAGAAATCTCGTACGAACCTAGGAATAGATAGGATTAGCAATGCCATGACATAGGTATCTGTTCTGTTGTATCATGCAAGACCACGTTCGAGACGTTGGCGTTGATTTGAAATTTTGTGTAAGACCTCATCTGGGATGTAGGCAACATTATCTGATTATACATAAGACCTCGTCTGGGACGTAGGCAATATTATCTAATTATACATAAGACCTCGTCTGGGATGTAGGCAACATTATCTGATTATACATAAGACCTCATCTGGGACGTAGTCATCATTATCTGATTATATATAAGACCTTGTCCGGGACAGTGGCATCGATATACAAGTGCATGTAAGACCTCGTCTGGGACGTTGGCATTGTACTACCATTCCGAGCTTTCTGAGTATCCTATTAGGTTCCTAAGGGTTCAACGGGCAAGTCTGCAATACGAATGGTATATCCGAGCTATGATCAATTAAGTGAATGAATATCCGATTCAGGTACGTTGAATGTGCATGAAGTATGCATGAAAGGTAAGTATGCATATGACCTTGATTTGAAGAAAGGTATGTTTGAATAGCGTAATGTGAATGAGAGGCAAGAAAGATTATGAATGAGATATGTGCTTCAAATGAGTTTCGAATGGATAAATGTGACCAAAGTAGTCATAAGTATGAATCAAGTATATACATGATAAATTGTTAAGTGAATTAGATGTGCAAATGTATCAAATTGCATATATACTTCTTATGCCAAGTTTATTTGTACATGACTTACTAAGCTTTCTGAAAGCTTACTCTGTGTGTGTGTTTTCCTGTTTTATAGGTCGTCGAAGCTACTGAAGGCTCGAGATTGTCAAGGATCGTCATCACACTACAAAAACTTATTTTTGGTACCCTTTTGAAAATGTATATGTCTAATTATGGCATGTATAGGCTAGATAGGTATATATATGTTTTTGGAAGTGAACTTAGCCATGTGTTTTGGCAAGTTTAATTTGGTAATATGCTTGAAAGAATGTGATATTTGATGCATATCTTGGTAAGGTAGAAGCTTATGAAATAACCAAGTTTATGGTTAGTTAAATGATGAAGTTTTGCTTTGGTTATGTATATGTTATTGTTTTGAAAGATGATATGAATGGTTTGGCTATTGAATGTATGAATAAAGTGAACCATTTGATATGTTTTGGTTGCCATATATGCATATTATGTTTAGGTATGTATTGCTTGTAGGAAGACCCTAAGTGGGTGGCATATTGGCCTTGTAAAAGGGCCTATAATGTCACACGGTTGAGGCACACGAGCGTGCCTAAGACCGTGGTAAAATTGGTAGAATATGCTTAAATTGCACACGACCTCGACACGGGAGTGCTTGGTGGTCGTGTGAGAAATGGCAGTATGTGATCTATTGTACACGGCCTTAACACACGGGCGTGCTTGGTGACCATGTTGGTTTTGGAAGTATATAGCTACGGGGAAGACACACGGGTGTGTCAATTAGCCGTGGGAGAGGCACGGCCTACCCCCACGGCCGTGTGTCCCCTGCATGTTAGAAAAGTTTCAAAATTTTATGAAATTATGTATGTGTTTCAGTTTAGTCCCGACTCAGTTTATAAGCATGTTTAGGGTCTCGATGACCTATTTAAGGGACATTATGATCGATATTGATGAATGGTTGTATGATTAATTTTGTATATGTTTTTGATCTGTCTGGTAATGCCTTTAACCCTAATCTGGTGATCAGACACGGGATAGGGGATTTACAAGACTTCACTTATTACTTTTAATTCATACGATTTATTCACTTGACTTAATCCGTAGAAATCCCTGATTTATGTTAACATCTCTTTCAAGACTAAAAACAACTCACTCTAGGTTGATTAATTGAAATCTCTTTCTAATTAAAACCCCTATTGTCGCATTAAATCGATATATGGATTTCCTTATTAGATTTGACTCTAATCCGGTAGATTTATGTCATCCTATTTCTAGGGTTGCAATCAACTCCGCTTAATTGTGTTGATCTACTCTTAAACAGGGACTTTTGCTCCTCTGAATAAGCACATTCGACTTGAATCAATAACCTAAATTATCAAAACAAGAATAAGAACTCACAATTAAGAATAAGAACAAGTATTTATCTTATAAATCAAATAGTAATAAGATCCGTCTAGGTTTCATTCTCCCTAGGTATTTAGGGAGTTTAGTTCATACTTATAGAGGGAAACATCTTGAAATAAAGAAAACTACAAAACATAAGAAAACCCAAAAACTTCAAGAGAAATTGATAGGAGATCTTCAGTCTTGATGGAGATCCCTCTTCCAAGCTGCTCCCGACGGCTGTCTTCGAGTATTTTCTGATTCTATTCTGTCGTCATTTAGGTTCTCCCTTAGGGTGTTTAAATAGGATTTGGAGCATCTTTATTGGACCAGAAGTGGTTTTTTCCGAATAGAATTAAACTTATGTTCGACAGGGACACGCCCGTGTGACACGCCCGTGTTCGATAGTTTAGGCCGTGCTCGATTCTACTCGTCACACACGGCCATGTGATCTACCCATGTGCTATAGTCCAGGCCGTGTTGATTTCTGAGGTAGGCCCATTTTGTCCCTTTTTGGCCCGTTTATCGTTCTTTTCAACTCCCTAAGCTCTCCTGAGTGTAAAACATGAAATTAAAGGATTAGGAGCATCGAATTCATCAAATCTAATGAAAATTCATCCAAAAATAAGCCAAGCATGGGGTAAAAAATATGTATAAATTATGGTTTATCAAATATCCCCACACTTAAGCGTTTGCTTGTCCTCAAGCAAAATCCTCAACTCACTATTAAAATTAAACTTCCTTAATTCATAATTCTCATCAATAATGTCTTATCATAATTCACAGATAATTCATACATTGATAATTTAACTAAAAGAGTCCTAAAGATTCAAACAATCTAAGTCATAAATTTTTATAGCACAAAAACATAGGTGTTTCCCCTTATTTAAATAATTACCTTTGATTCAAAATCTGTCAAGAATTGACATCCTCACTAAAGATTCACTCAAATCACTCAAAGTGTTTAAGGTTCAAAATAAGCACTCAAAAGTCAAACATGAAAAGCTATTACCATAGGCTCGCATGAAAATCAAATCTCCACCACTATAAAATGAGATGATACACAAATCAAAAGGTCTTAAAAAGGGTTATAACGGGGCTTGGGTTAAAGGTGTGGGTAAAGGCTAAATTGGAGGGTTAGAATCGAGATCGAATTGACAATTTACCTAACTAGAAAAATAAACTCCTACTGAATAATTACATCAATTGAAAACTTATCACTAATAACACGAGCTTCTTCTCAAAATGTGAAATTAATAGTTTATGCTCAAATAAAATAGAACTAATAATGAATATATTTCCAACTTTTTTTAAATGTACAATAATAAGAAAGAATTTAACAACTGAAATATAGAACATAATTAGGCAATTGATCAAATCAAATCTCGGCAAAAAGAGGTTAGTACAATAGGGAAAATTTTTATGAATCAAAATTAATGAGTTTTGGGTTAATATAAGGGTATATCAAAAAATGGTTTATTAGGATCAAAGGGGTTCACTAGGGGTTAATTATGAAGGTAGGCTATTTGAGATAAGTGGGTTAAAACCTAGGTGCCTTTATCATCTCAGTATATCAAATCCAGGGTGTGGTCTCGACATGCATAATCGAAGCAAGTTCTAGAATAACAAATCAATATTGACACACTCATAACCAATAAAGTGAACAAGAAAGGTATATGCTCTAGAAGGCTCAAAATCTCACAAAAATTATGGTTTTTGATGTCAACCTTACAAATTTCAAACTTCAAAGTAATATTTAAATTTAAGGAAATAACCTAGCAAATTTTTAATTCTGAAAATAAACTTATCCTGCTTGATTCTCTAGTGTCTTAAAGTTTAAACCATCAATGCACAATTACCTATGACTTAATCCAAAACATATCAATGAAAACCATAAGTTAATAGAAATTTTATTCTAATAGTAATATGAGAAAATTTACTTAGGAATAAGACGTAATTCGTGGATTTTCTACTAATACTATAATTAAACTCCCCACACTTAAGATGTACATTGTCCTCAATGTACAAAGATAAATAATGACAATATAGTAAGAAAATCATAAGATAGGGAGAGAAGTGAAACTTTCCTGAATTTTGGATGGAGTCAATGAAAAAAAACCTGATAAATTTGGGTAGAGCTGAACGTGGGAGAGGATACTCCAGCAGTACCTCGAACCTTTTGAAAACAAATCAATGAAGCAGCCGGCATGAACCTATAGTACCCTAAGCTAAATCTAAATGGCATGAAGAATAAGAACAAAATAATAAAAATAAATAATGGAAAATAGATATGAATTCAAAAATAAAGGGGAGAAAGAGTGACCAACGGTGGCAATGATGGTGTAACACCCCAAACCCGGCCCATACGATACGACCGAATCCGGTATGTCACATGGTGAAGTAAAATCGAGTCTAGTTAAATTTAGGAAAAAAATCGGAGATTTTAGAAAACTTTTTTATTATTACATAGTCTTGAAAACATCGAAGTATATTATAATGAAACTTTCAATTTGTGAAACCGATCGTTCTTTATTTAAGTTGATTCTTGGAAAGAAAAAGATTCGTTTATGTTACCTTATATTTAAGAGAAAACTCCGCTTTCACTTTATAATTAAACTGCCGTAGTGTCGGATGTGATATAAACAGTAACTAATAAAAACTGAAGTTTATCTTTGAGAGGCCTTATTACATAACAAAAGTCCCAAGTTAAAATAAACTTATAGTAATGCCGAAACTATAAAGGAAAGAAAATGAGATTATGGCCTCCACGAGCCCACCACGGCTCCACATCCACGAGCTACTGCTCACCTGAAAAGTTAAAGAAAGGGGGTGAGTCACCAAGACTCAGTGTGTAAATTTTCCCACATTATACATACGGCATGTAGCCCACAGTCACATATTGGCCTTAGCCCACATATCAATATACAACATATGAATGCAATTAGCCCAACCTAAACCTAGTTTTCCATCCTCTACACACCAACCCGTACCAGCCTATCACACTGTGGGGATTTCTACAATCAACCCTCTATCCGCTACACTCCATTTCAACAGTCATGCTGCCAATTATACACGATCACTAAGTGACCAAATAATTCAACGTGGCACAACCATCGATCACTAAGTGACCAAGTAATATATATATATATATCGTGGCAAAGCCACCGATCACAATGTGACCAAAAGTAATGTATGAACATATATATATATAGTGGCAAAGCCACCGATCACTATGTGACCAATTAATCATGCACTTCCCCTTCATATCAAACTCGTACCCCATGATCTACATACAAATCCAGACGAATGCAGCATGCTATTCATAACACATCATTTTACCATTCATACATTCGGCAATGCAAAAAAATGATACAGTCATATACCTGGCAATCTTAGTCTTACCCTAAGGGCATCACGATTGTCTACACAGCCCTTTTCCCAGCTTTTCAGCCCATATAAATGTTAGTACAAATAAAGTATAGTGTGTGAAGGTTTACACACCTGGTAACACGCAAAACGAAACTCTCTATGTCGACACTATCCCTAGCAGTTACAACTGCTATCTGCCTATTATTCTGTTCAGAAGCCGGCCCACAACCCGGTGGCCAATCTCAAATAGCAGACACTGCACGCTTCTTGAACTTTGAAGATGGGGCTACAGATCCAGCCCTCTCCTTTGCCTGATCAGTGTTAGATTCCATCAAAGATCTTATCAGATGCTACTATCAGAAATCATAGTTGTCAAACCTCAAAGTAGGGTTAGGGTACCAAGTATGACAGTGAACTTAAATACCATCCAAAGAGAACCCTTACCTTGAAATCCCGAAAGTAGTAATACGGTTCGAAGGTTAACGATCTCTGGCTTAGAAACCTAGGCGATCAGATCTTCTTCAAATCCCGAAATGCCATGTGATCAGTGAGAAACATCAATCTACTGATGGCCTTAACAACCAACTAGCCATCTAGCTTTGGCCTCCGAAAATCGGAAGAGATTATAAGCAGTAACAAAAGTTGACACTTACCTCAACAGAAGATTTGATTAACACTTAAGAGAATACGGCACTAGCCCAATAGTGAACAGGATTTGACAATGATTAAGGTAGAAAAGAACTGGTTGAGAAAGCCAAAAAGAAAGATAAAGATACTTTAAATAGAGGCTTAGGCATTTTTAGCTTTTCAAGATCAATCGGCTATGGTACGAAAGTGGAGATGAGAATAGAGTTAGGAGTTTTCGGCTTTGGCAAAAAAAGAGAAGAAGAACCCTCAATTGCCAAAAATAGGAGGAGAGAAAAAAAACTATGCTCTTCGAAAAATAATGAAAATTCGGCACACCCTTAGCCACATCTAGTCGATTTCCCTCTTTGCACTCAGTGTCCCACATTCGGCCACCTCTTCCACCTCTATCCTATCCCACATTTTCCTCTTATAGTCATCTTCCTATCTTCTGACTCAATCCACACTCACATCTGCAGAGTCCCAGCCGAAACCACCTCTCCACTCCTCATGTAACATCCTTAAATAGGGGCTATTATGTTTGAACTATTTGCATGGGTATGGCTTGAGTTGTGTTATTAATTGAGGTGTTTTAGGGTCTAGATATGAGCCAAGGGTAGGCTCGAACTATAGGGAAAATTTTATTTTCAAGCATTGGTTCAAGGGAGCTGAAGGAGCTAGGGGTTAAGAATATTTTGCGGTAAACTATAGCACAAGTAAAGCCTTGGTAAATTGGCAAAGAGGCGCCACTTGGGGCCTTAGTCAGTGACGCCACAAGTAAAGGAAGGAAAGCTTGGGTTCAAGCTGCAGAAATCCCTTGCTGCTAATTATTTTTTCCGCCAGAATCAAGAAAGAGATGGACTTGGGAGGACTCTCTTAGGAGGATGTGGATAGAATCAACAGATTTGGAATAGATGGAGAGGAGAAAATTGTGGATGGTTGACTCATCCAAACTCATTTGAATGAGTGGTCAGGAGAGGCTTGAAGTGTTGGCCGAAGTATGGACTGTTGGGAGGAGGAGTAATCGGTTGGGAGACTTGGGAGAGGTGCCGATTTTCTATAGTTATTCTAGGTAGGCACTTTCGGCTAAGCAAGCTTGGAAGCATGTTGTTTTAGGCAAAACCGAAACCTCTAGGCTCTAGTTGACTTCACTCTCCAACGTCCAAACCATTGTTTTTCTTTTCTTCTTTTGAAACCAAAACCATTTGGCCGAATCTCCTTCTTCCTCCATTCCTTTCTTTTCTTTTTCTCATACTTGTTTCAAACCCCATCAACATCTCTCCTTCCCGAATTGGCAACTTTCTTTTCTCTTCACTTCTCTTGTGCCGAATGTTCATCAACCTTTTCTTGATTTCTTGCAAGCCGAATCTCTTTTGCTCTTCTTTCAAAAGCCATAGCCGAAACCCCTTTTGATTGTTCCACCACCATTGTCGAAATCCTTCTCAACCATTGAAGATCTCTTCTTTACTCTCCTCTTCTTTTTCTACACTTTGGCCTAATATCAACCAAGGGTGGATCCCTTTGGTCTTCATCTCTAATCGGCTTTGGAAGGGGTAAGTGCTCTTGGCCGAATCTCTATTATCTCTTTCTTTTCTCTCTGTCGACATACATAGAACAAAAGATGAATTTCGGCATTTGTCCTGGTTCTCATTCATCTGTGAAATCAGTTTCTTCTAGGGTCTCCGGGATTTTGAAGCAGAGGATTGTGATCACCTATTCTCTGTCAATCGGTCTTAGTAAGCCAGTGGTAAGGTTTCATGCAGACTCAATCTTTCTTTTAGTGATTTGCAAATCCAAAGGCTATTAAGATTAAGTGTTTAATGTTGGTCGATTGTAGGAGAAGGCTCTATCTCGTATATCTCGAGTTGTGACTGAGATTTAAAAGCGTTAAGGTAAGGATTGTTATTCGATGCGTTAACTTTTTGGGACTTACAAGTGTAGCCGAATTACTTTTTCCTAACAATTGTCATTGGCCGAATGTAGGAGGGGGAAACTAGTGCGTTAGATCTTGATTTTTGAGATTCGATAGTCGCGTTAGTAACCAGGTGTGTATCTTACACACTTCATAATCTATGCAAACTTGTTAATAACCTAAAACTATGTAAAAGCCGAAACTGTGTAGGTTTCGATTTGGTACCCTTATGGGTATGAGCAAGGATTCGGGTAAGTTCGTTTGATAAGTTTAAGATACTTGATTTTGATGAAATCGCATATGCTATGGTTTATTATATGTTTAATGATTAATCATGTTGGCATGATATGTATATGCATGTGCATTATTGTGGGTGATATGAGAGGAGGGGGAAGAATGATATCTGTGATTTTGGGTCACCAGTGGTTTGGTACCACAGTTGATATTTGTGACTTTGGGTCACCAGAGGTTTGGCACCTCATAGCGACTCGTCCCAGTGGCTTCGTACCACAGTGGGTTGGCCTCACACTTGATAAAACGGTATTGTCACTAGTGATTTAGTATCACAACGTCGGTTGGCCCCACATATGGATTATTCGTGACTTTGGGTCACCAGTGGTTTGGCACCACAATATTATTGATATCAGTGACTTTGGATCACCAGTGGTTTGGGACCACCAGTGGTTTGGTACCACACGGGGTAGGAAAAGGAGTTGTGGATGGCTAGGTTTGGGTGCATGATATGTTTCCTTGATTATGACTTGTGTAAGTATGTTGCTATAATCGGGAGGGGGATTATGCACTGAGTCTTGGTGACTCACCTTCTTCCTTTTCTTTTCAGGTGACACGTAGATCGCGGATGAGGAGCCGGTGGACTCGAGGTGGCCATGCGACAATTATTATCAGTTTTTACTTGGATTTTCAGTTTGGGTACCTTCATTTTAAATTCTGAATTTATTTGGGTTTGTAATAAGGCCATTAGTATTTTTATTTTGGGTTTTATTATATCTGCTTAAATTTTCTAAATGCCGCTAAGTAAACCGTTTAACATGTTTTAAATAACCTGATAACCAAAGTTGTGAAAATTATACTACACAATGGGTTTTCGAAATCTTACCATCGGGTAACAATATTTTCAAGAGGATAACAAGGTTAACTCAAATAATTTTCAAAGTTTAAGTTTTTCATGCTCAAAATTAAACGGTTTTAAATTAACTAAGTAAGAATTCACTCGGGTTCCAACAGATTTTAACTCTATGAATGATAAACGAGTTTTAAAAAGCCTTTCAGGATTTCAAAGCAACTTCACGGTTTCAACTATACATGCACCGAGTTTCCGCGAACACAAAAACAAAGAGGCTTTTCGCTAAAAATAAATCGGTGACTTGTTTCCTTCGAAATGTTTTCACTATGTGGCATGCCAGATTCGGTCGTGGTGTGTTGACCGAGTTTGGGGTGTTACATTTTTGGTATCAAAGCCAAGTTCAAAAGCTCGGTTGTGGGCTCGGGGCCCAAAATGTTTAAAAGGAGGGTTTTAAAAAGTTTTGTAGGAAATATACATGGTTTGAACAGCATGGCACCGAGTCTCCGGCACCAATCCTGAAACACCCCACACCCGGCCCACGAGCCTGAACCGGATCTGGTATGTTCCTAAAGTAAACCGATTTCAAAATCATTTTCGTTACTTAGAGAAAATTGTAAATTTTTAGAAAAACTTTTATTTTGAGCTGGGCTTAGATTGGAAACCCATTTATTTAATCTTGTAAGCCCATTTAATTAGATACATCCAATATAGTTCTTAGCATGAAACTTAACAGTATGCAAACATAAAGTATAATCCACTGGGCCTTAAGGCCTTATTACATCAAGTGAAAACCCAAAATAAAATAAAAAGAACTAAAAATAAAATTAAGTCCAAACTAAATGAAATTTTTCGCATGTAGCATGGCCACCTCATGGTCCACCGGCCCGGTCCGTCACTGCTCATCACCTGAAAAATAATTCCCACAATGGGGTGAGTCAACAGACTCAATGTGCACACAATACTATCATTCAATAATTCAGGCATTCATGTTTAAATCATCAGGGCCATATAATAATGAAATTTATGATGCAACCCAAACCCAATCCTAATTAGCCATCCACTACACTCCCCGCACTAACCTTTATAACCGTGGGGACTACTAAGTCAACCCTCCATCCGCTACTCTCCATCAAAGGCATTCGCCCATATACGTTGTGTCATTAGACACTATAATCAAATTTATACGTTGTGTCATTAGACACTATTGTAACCGGGTTACCAAAATTTCGCAATGTGACCGTAGTCAACATATTTCGTTGGTGAGACCAAGTCAACACCTTCGTTGGTGAGACCAAGTCAACACTGCTCTCCCCTTTCACATAAATCCCGAATGCCCCACAAATATATATATTGTGCATAACTTAATTTCATGTTCATATACATATATTCGCATGTTATTAAATAACATATTTCACAATCCTATCAGAAGTAGGAAACGCACAGGTCCTTTTGCCACATTTGTGGTACATAGCCACATTCACATTCTTATTCATAATCATATATTAAAATAATAGCCATAAAATATCGAAGGTTAGTAAGGGTACACACCTTATTCGCTTAAATGAAAGTTCCTTGAGATCTCGAAATTCGATCTAATCTTTAGATCTAAAATTCTATATTCGCCCACCAAATAAAACACATTAATAAACCCTTTTGTCTTAAAACAAAACCAAATCCTAGTAGGATTTGTAAGGAAAAACTCACCTTTGCCGATTTGGTGTTTATACAAATCCCGAAGGTTTGGTTTTTCCTCTACCTGATATTCGGCCAACCATGTATTTCCATATGGGTTAGTTTTTTGGCTTTTCAAAAATTAAGGAATGGATCTAGATAATCTTACAACCATTGGCCGAATATTTTAGAGGCTTACCTTATAGATTCTAAATCCCGAAAGTTCCCTTTTGTCTCGAATATCTGTCGAAATTCCTAAAATTCATATGTTAGATCTGATCTAACTTTAATAAGTTGTAATTGGCCTTTGGCCGAATATGTCTTACCTTAGTTTCCTCGAATCTGAAATCCCGAATCCTCCTCCTTTGACATTCGGCCATAGACATAAGAGAGGTTATTTTCTTAAGCCTTGATTTAAACGATTTAAAAGAACAAGAATCAATTGTTCTTACCTTAGATCCTTTATCTTTATGTTCAACGATTGTGGAAACCTGAGATCCCTTGTATATTCGGCCATGATCAAAAAGAATGGGAATTAGGCCTTTTACTTTCGACAATTAGAAAAGAAAGAAAGAAAATTGAATAGCTAATCCTTACCTTGATGCCTTTGATCACTTATTTCCTTGTCTTGGGTTACTGAGATACGGCTATGGAGATTTAACCGAGATTGAAAGAGAAAGGTTTTGACTAAGCAATGGAGGAAAAGAAAAGATGGAGTCCTTGCTTAGGGGAAATTTCGGCAAAGAGAGGGGGAAGAGAGAGCAAAATTTCGGCAAGTAGAATGAATGAGAGAAAAGTCTCAATTTCCTCTTTTAACTGAAATTGCTAGACCAAGAGTCCAAAACTTGGCCACTACTCTCCCAAGTGATAATTTAATCTCCATTAATTATCACTTAATTAAATTAAAAGTCTTTAATCCATTGTTTAATTCCTCAATTATCTTGGTAGAGAAAATCCTTTATTTATCACTTTAATTTTGACAAGTTTTAATAAAAATAAAACTCTTCCCTTGTAAGCAAACAAGTGCCGTCCACCCCTAGCCTTGGGAAGCAAAATTAAACCTTCAATATTTGCTTTCCAAGTGACTCGAACTCAGGCCATTTCCATAAACCTTAAATGACACCTTCAGGCCACTTTTCCAAGCCCGATTGTATGTCAAAATTCACCAACTTTTTCTTTTAAGGCCCTCTTGCACTTATCTCCTATTTTGGGCCTTAAAATTTGTCATTTCGCCTTATTTCTAGGTTTCCTAAAATTTTCACATGCTCAGAATTTGTCATTTTCTTACATATCCAAGTTTCCTAAAATGTTCAAGTTTCCAAAATGTTCGGGTTTCCAAATGTTTAGGTTTCCAAAATGTTTAGGTTTCCAAAATGTTTAAGTTTCCAAAAATGTCCATTTCCATTTCCATTTCCATTTTCATTTCCATTTCCATTTTCATTTCCATTTTCATGCATTTCTAGGTTTCCAAAAGTATCAAAATTTATTCATAGTACTTGAAACTTGTCATTTCATACAATTGAACTGAAATGCATAGGCCCTATTCAGGATGTTACGCTTCTACCCCTTAAACAAAATTTCATCCCGAAATTTCCTAACTAAAATAGTTGAGGGTATTGCTGTCTCATCGCCTCTTCCGCTCCCCACGAAGCTTCTTCCGCTCCATGATTGCGCCATAGCACTTTGACTAGAGGAACTGCTTCTTTCGTAGTACTTTCACATCACGTTCCAAGATCTGAATCGGTTCTTCCTCATAGGATAAGTCCGCCTTAGCTCCACCTCTTCAACCGGTACCACATGAGATGGATCCGATCGATAGCGACGTAACATGGACACATGAAATACGCCATGCATCTGCTGCACTCGTGGCAACTCTAGTTGGTATGCCATCGCCCAACGCTTCAAGATTGATAAGGCCCTATAAATCTTGGGCTTAACTTTCCTTTGCGATGAACCTCATAACCTTCTTCCAAGGCGAGACTTTTAGGAATACTTGGTCTCCACTTCAAACTTTATTTCCTTTCACTTAAGGTCTGCGTCGACTTTTGCCTATCGAGGCTTCCTTCAACCGTGTCTAATTAACTCAACCTTCTCTTGGTTTACGCCACCAACTCGGACCCAAAACTGGCGTTCTCCTAACTCGGTCCAACAAGTAGGTGTTCTACACTTCCTTCCATACAATGCCTCGTGATGGTGCCATCCGAATCTTGGCTTGATAGCTATTGTTGTAGGCGAATTCACTAAAGGCATGTAATCTTCCCAACTTCCTCGAAAATCCATTACATAGCCTCCCAACATATCCTCCAACACTTGTATAACTCATTCAGACTGCCCGTCTGATTGTGGATGAAAAGTCGTAGTGAAGTCTAGCTTAGTGCCTAAAGCTTGATGAAGTGCTTTCCAAAATCGAGACGTAAACCTTGGGTCTCTATCAGAGATGATCGACATTGGTACTCCATGTAATCTCACAATTTCTGCCACATACAACTTAGCCAACTTCTGAAGGGAATAATCCATTCTAACTAGGATAAAGTGTGCGGACTTGGTCAAACGGTCCACTATCACCCATACCGAGTCCTTCTTAGTAGGCGTAAGGGGAAGCCCACTAACGAAGTCCATGGTAATTCTCTCCCACTTCCATTGGGGAATCTCGATTGGTTGAAGTAATCCTGATGGGACTTGGTGTTCACCTTTAACTTGCGACATGTTAAACATTTCCCCACAAATTCGACCACTTTTAAGCCTGGTCGGACCACCAAAATTGTTCCTTAGATCTCTATACGACTTGATGCCTCCGGGATGCATAGCACAAGGGCTACCATGCGCTTCAAGAATCCTTTGTCTCAACTCCTTATTCTTCTAACATACGAGACTTTTCCTTATAGCACAATACTCCTTCATTGTTGACATCATAATCCTCTAATCCCCTTTTGTATTTTGCGCAACTTGGTACTTAAGTCATTATCGATAACTGTCCCTCTTTCACTTCCTTTAGCCATGTGGGTCTGACTTGCAACTCTGCCAACAAAGCTTCCATCATCATCTGAGACTTATATGAGCGAACAAAGCCCGTAGATCCGATACAACCTTCCGACTTAGGGTATCGGCTACTACGTTCGCTTTGCCCGGATGATACTCTATTGAACAGTCGTAGTCCTTCAGCAATTCCACCACCTTCGTTGCCTCAAGTTCAACTCCTTCTCGAGTTAATAAATACTTAAGGCTCTTGTGGTCTGTGAGATAATGACCTTTCTCCATAAAGGTAGTGCCTCCAAACCTTAAGGCGAAAACCACCGCTAGCTCTAAGTCATGAGTTGGGTAGTTAAGCTCATGAGGCCTTAGTCGCCGTGACGATAAGCAACCACTTTGCCCTCTTGCATTAACACACAACCTAACCCCGTGTGCTAAACGCCACAAGACACCATAAATTCTTTTCCGCTCCTACCGAATTAACACTGGAGCCTCACAAGACCTTTTAAGCTTTTCAAAGCTCTCTTGCGCTTATTAGTCCATTCAAGGGTACTTCCTTCCTTAGTAACTTGGTTAAAGGCGCTGCTATTGACGAGAATCCTTCCACGAACCTTCGTAATAGCCTCGCCAAGCCTAAGAAACTTTGATTTCAGCCACGGACCTAGGTGGTTTCCAATCCAACACTGCTTCGATCTTCCTAGGGTCCTCTTATTCCTTCATGGATACCACATGCCCTAAGAATGCCACCTCCCTAAGCCAAAATTCGACTTGCTTTGAATTTGGCATAGAGCTTCTTTCCTTAATACTTCCAACACGACTGGAGATGCTCATCATGCTCCTCTTCGACTTGAATACACCAAAATATCATCGATGAACACAACGACGAATCTATCCAAGTAGGGTTGGAAAACCCGATTCATCATGTCCATGAACGCTACCGAGCGTTCACAACCCAAACGGCATCACCACAAACTCAAGTGACCATATCTTGTCCTAAAAGCGGTCTTATGGATATCGCCTCCTTCACCTTCAATCGATGGTATCCCGACCGTAAATCGATCTTCGAAAACATCTGCGGCTCCTTTTCACCGATCGAACAAGTCATCGATCCTTGGCAAGGGATACTTGTTCTTAATGGTCACTTTATTTAATCGACGGTAGTCTATGCACATACGCATAGTTCCGCTTTTCTTCTTCTACAAATAAGACCGGTGCTCCCACGGAGACACACTGGCCGGATGAACCCACGGTCCAACAGCTTCTTGTATCTCGAGCCTTGAGCTCCACTAACTCCTTTGGTGCCATTCGGTATGGGGCGATTGACACAGAGTCGTCCCCTGAGCAAATCAATCCCAAATTCTACCTCCTCGTCTGGGGTATTCCAGAACTCCTCCGAAACACGCCCACAAAGTCCCTTACCGCTCTAACTCCATTAACACCTTCCCTTTTCCACCTATCGCACTTACAAAAGCTAAGAACGCTTTGCAACCTTTCTTAACCATCTTCTCAACCTTCGGTCTAAACTACATCGATAAATAGTTCCTCCTTTCTCCGATCATTATTACCACTTCATCTTCCCGGTTCTTAGTTCCATACGCTTAGCCAAGACAATCCAACACGGCTCGGTGTTCTACTAACCAATCCATTCTCGAGTATAAGCTCAAACTCTCCAAGGGTAACTCCATTAAGTCCGCCAAAGCTCACTCCCCAATCTCTAGGGTACATTCTCAAAGATCTTGTCTACCACTATAGTTTGGTCTAATGGGCTTACTACAGTCATCTCGCCTATCGGAGAGTTCGTAGTCTAGGCCTAGTGTTTTACTACACTACTTGCAACATAAGAATGGGTCGAGCCCACATCAATTAAAGCAAAGTAGGGTTTGTCAAAATAAAGAACGCATCTGTTATAACATCCGTGTCGTCTCCATCTTCCTTCGGTGAACCGCATAAACCAAACCCTATTGTCTTGTATCGGTATTAGTATTACCTCTACCGTGTTCCACGGCCTCTCGCCTGTACCACTACCATGGTTACTCGAACCACGACCCGCTGAGGTCATCCTGCGCCGCTTCTCACTGCAGCTAGCATTCGAACTCACTGGTCGGCTCTCGCCCGATTGTTTGGGGCAATCTTAAACATATGGTCCTTGGACCCACACCCAAGACATGCTCCTATCTTTTCCAACACTCCCTAGATGCCTCTTTCCACAATACTCACAAGGATTTAATCGCTCACGGTACCAAATTGTTGATTCCGTGGCCCATCAACCTTAGGCCTTTTGTAACCCTTTCCGATGACCCAAACCTCTTTGGCCTTATTCTTATCCACGGCCGCTTAGTAGCATCCTTAATCCCTCGCCACCTTGGCCTTTTCTACCAAAACAGAATTCTCGCCCCGATGCGGTGCTATTAATACCTTAAATCATCTCTCACCCGTCCTCGAAATGCAGACCTGCTCATGCTCGGTTGCCACTACCCTCGAGCATAGCGGCTCAACCTCAAAATTTCGCCTCATATTCTCGCGACGGACTTACTCCCTTGTACTAACCCTAGAAAAGCCTTCCTCTCGCTCATCTCAGATACCGGTTCCTACATACTTCTTCTAAAAGGCCTCTTTAACAAACTCCCGTGTCAAATTTTCAATTGCGGTTCCATCCCTAACAACCAACCACCATCGATACGCTTCATCGCAGAATAAAGCCACCATCCCTTTCAACTTTTCCTCCGAGTCAAATCAAGCTCATCCATTATATCGCCCCGTTGCTTCCAACCAAGATCACCAGACTGGTGCCACATTGATACTCCTTGAAACATTTTCGCCCATTAGCTCGGAGCCGCTCAGTACCGACTTTCGATTTCTCCATTTCTCCCGCGACCGCCACCAATTCCAAAACTCGCAGAATGACTGTGACACGCCTCTTCCCCGTCCCGAGCTCTCGCTCAACATTAATAAATGGGGGTGGTGGTATGTGGCATCTCATTGTCGGACCCTTGACCCGACCTAATCGTTTCGACACGGTCATCCTTCCTCTTCCTCGACCACGACGACCACGCCCTCTAGAGCTCATTTTCTAACGTCGAGATCGATTAAGAAATTTTATGGATTAGTCAATGTTCCACTTATTTATCAATCAAGAAGTTTTATGAGAAGGAATTTTAGAGTGGTTCTTTCGTATCATACAAGCACACGCCTTTTCCATTCTTCCATTCATTCATCAAACACGTATGAACTTCCGCTCATTCGTAGAAGCGTTGTAGTTTTTGTTGGTTGTTGTTGTTTTCCACTACCCGGGTATTTTCGTAATTTTGTCCTCTGTGGTATTTTCGTAATTTTTTCGTAAGAAAAGCATTTCTTGAGGTTTTGTCAAAAGTTATTTTTTGAAAATTTTGAAGTCTAGGTTGATTTGAAAAATTTAGAAATCTGGGGTATTTTGGTAATTTTTCACAATCTGAGTAAACTCAGTAAAATTTTATAGATTTAGCGATTTCAAAAGTTGTAAAACTTTGAGGGTTCTTTTCAAAATTGTTCCTTCAAAAAAATGGGGATGTTGCAAAATTTGGAAATTAGGGTCATTTTGGTAATTTTGTAAGTTGTGGCAATTTTTAATTTTTCCAAAATCATGGTATTTCGATATTTTACAAATTAGGGTTTTGATTGTTTTATGAAATCATAAAATTTTGGTAAAGTTGTTGAGTAGTTGAACATTTTACAAACCGTAGCGCTTTTGGTAATTTTACCGCTAAGGGCATTTTGTAATTTTCAGAATCAAGAGTTTTTCGTAAAATGTTGTGAGAATAATTTTCTCAGATTTAAGGAAAGTTCTAAAAGTTTGAAAAAACTAGGGTTTGTTGTTTTGTTCTTCCTTTTTTTTTAAAACATGGCTAGTTCCTTCGGGTTTTAGTCATTATGTTTAGCCTCCGACCGAGCCCTCTTGGTCGTGGTGAACCAAAGCTACGCACTGTGAAGGATTCGTGTGAGAGGAGGTGAGTCACGCGGATCGCTTAAATACCAAGCTCCCACCAAACCATTCCTAGACATGCGTCATGAGGTTGCCACACCACCGAGCTCTCGAGTTAGGGTGAACCAAGCTACGCACTGTAGGATTCCTCAAGAGGAGGTGAGTTACTAGGACCGCTTAAATACCAAGCTCTTCCGGATCCAATCCTAGACATGCGTACAAGGGTTACCACACCACTAGCTCGTTGACTTAGCCATAGGTTTGTTCAAGACATTAAGTCTTATGTGGTTTGTGTTTTGAGTAGTCTAATCCTAGGGTTCAAGTTCCTATCATTCTATTCTACGCTCCATGCCTTTTCTACCCTTATATAAATCATGTAATCACACGATAGTTAGGGGTACTTACCGGTGGATCATGGTTTGAGACTTAGGGCCATGCCAAAAGCCCGCTTAAAAGAAAATCATTTGGCTCGCTTTGAAAACGTTTTGGGCCTTAGCCCACAGCCGAGAGTTTAAAATCGGCTCGATATTCAAATCGAACACCCCACACCCTACCACGAGCCTCGAACCGGATCTCGTATGTTCCTAAAGTAAACCAATTTCAAAATCATTTTCAAGCATTTAGAGAAATTGTAAATTATTAGAAAAACTTTTATTTTGAAGTGGGTTTAGATTGGAAACCCATTTATTTACTCTTATAAGCCCATTTAATTAGATACATCCAATATAGTTCTTAGCATGAAACTTAACAAAGATGCAAACATAAAGTATAATCCATCGGGCCTTAAGGCCTTATTACATCAAGTGAAACCCAAAATAAAATAAAAAGAACTAAAAATAAAATTAAGTCCAAACTAAATGAAATTTTTCGATGTAGCATGGCCACCTCATGGTCCACCGCCCGATCCACAACGCTCATCACCAAAATAATTCCCACAATGGGGTGAGTCAATGACTCAATGTGCACACAATACTATCATTCAATAATTCGCATTCATGTTTAAATCATCGGGCCATATAATAATGAAATTATGATGCAACCCAAACCCAATCCTAATTAGCCATCCACTACACTCCCCGCACTCAACCTCAGCATACACGTGGGACTACTAAGTCAACCCTCCATCCGCTACTCTCCATCAAAGGCATTCACCATATACGCTTGTGTCATTAGACACTATAATCAAATTTATACGCCAGTCATTAGACACTATTGTAACCGGTTACCAAAATTTCGCAATGTGACCGTAGTCAACATATTTCACAGTGAGACCAAGTCAACACCTTCGCTGGTGAGACCAAGTCAACACTGCTCTCCCCTTTCACATAAATCCCGAATGCCCCACAAATATATATATTGTGCATAACTTAATTTCATGTTCATATACATATATTCGCATGTTATTAAATAACATATTTCACAATCCTATCAAGTAGGAAACGCACAGGTACTTTTGCCACATTTGTGGTACATAGCCACATTCACATTCTTATTCATAATCATATATTAAAATAATAGCCATAAAATATCGAAGGTTAGTAAGGGTACACACCTTATTCGCTTAAATGAAAGTTCCTTGAGATCTCGAAATTCCGATCTAATCTTTAGATTTAAAAATTCCTATATTCGCCCACCAAATAAAACACATTAATAAACCCTTTTGTCTTTAAAACAAAACCAAATCCTAGTAGATTTGTAAGGAAAACTCACCTTGCCGATTTGGTGTTTATACAAATCCCAAGGTTTGGTTTTTCCTCACCGATATTCGCCAACCATGTATTTCCATATGGGTTAGTTTTTTGGCTTTTCAAAAATTAAGGAATGGATCTAGATAATCTTACAACCATTGGCCGAATATTTTAGAGGCTTACCTTATAGATTCTAAATCCCGAAAGTTCCCTTTTGTCTCGAATATCTGTCGAAATTCCTAAAATTCATATGTTAGATCTGATCTAACTTTAATAAGTTGTAATTGGCCTTTGGTCAATATGTCTTACCTTAGTTTCTCGAATCAAATCCCTAATCCTCCTCCTTTGACATTCTACCATAGACATAAGAGAGGTTATTTTCTTAAGCCTTGATTTAAACGATTTAAAAGAACAAGAATCAATTGTTCTTACCTTAGATCCTTTATCTTTCATTTCACAATTGAACTGAAATGCATAGTAAGTACCCACCTGTAACCATTGTGTGATTTGTATGTGGAAGATTGTAGATTAGTAGATTAGGAGTTATTGAACCCTAGGAATAGCTTCTCCAACACAAAAGTACATAAGACTTAAAGATTTAAACAAACCTGTGAGTACGTCGCTGAGTTTAGGGTGTGGCAACAGTTATGCATATGTCTAGGAATGGATTCAGGGGGAGCTTGGTATTTAAGCAGTCCTAGTGACGCACCTCCTCTTCGCTCGAATCCTACCTGCTGCGTAGTGACGGTTCACCCTAACCGAGACGACTTATTCATGGGCTAAATTCAATAACTAAAACCCGAAAGGGACCAGCCACTTTGTTTTGTACAACATTAAAGTAAACCTTGGTTTTGAAATCACTAAAGTACCCTTGATTCATGAAAATTTTTCGATTTAAAAATGACCAAAATACCCCTGATTTACAAATTGACCAAATTACCCTGATTTGTAAAAACTACCTTAGATATGAAAATTATCAAAACACCCCTAAATTGGAAATTACCAAAATACCCTTATTTTGTAAAACCACCCGAAATCATATTTTGGAAAATTACAAAAATACCCTTGGTTCACAAAATTACCAAAATACCCCTGGTTTATGAAATTACCAAAATACCTCCAATTTCTAAAATTTCTGAAATACCTATGATTTGTAAATATTTTCAAATTAACCCTGATTTATTACTAAAATACCCCAATAGGATAAATTACAAAAATACCCATAGGTAGTGAAATGACGAGAATACCCCTACAAGTGGTGGGTGTGTGTGGTCGATGTCGTTGAGGAATGAATGTGGTTCTTTGAATTAGGGTAGAAGACTGGAAATGAAAACTTTGTAATGATCGAAAGAACTACTACTAAACTTCTTTACATAAAACTTGTTCATGGGTAATTAGTGGAACAGAAGCTAATGCATAAAAATTTCTTAAAGCAAATTAAATCGCGATCATAGACATGAGTTCTAGGGGACGTGGTCGTAATGTGTGAGGGCGTGGTAGGCGTAATGACCGTGTCGTAACCGATTAGGTCTGGTCAAGGGTCAGAGAATGAGATGCCCCCACCACCAACTGCTGGTGTTGAGTACCAGGATCAGACGGGGGATGACGCAGTGTTGTAGGCGATGCTGCGAGTTCTTGAGAGAGCAGCGGGAGTAGGTGGAGGTACTGGAGCTCAGAAATCCGTATCTGAGCGACTCCGAGCCAATGAAGCTGAGGTATTCTGAGGTGTTTCTGGTATGGTGCCTAATACGGCTGAGTATTGGTTGGAGGCGATGGAGCGAATCATGGACGATTTGGATCTGACGATTAAGGAGAAACTGAAAGGGGTAGTGTCACTTCTCTGAGATGAGTCATACTAGTGGTGGCTCACGGTTCGGGATAGTGCTGCAGCGGATTATCTCACTTGGGATTATTTCAAGGTGGGTTATCAGAAGAAGTATGTTGGGACTAGTTATATTGACGCTCAGACGAAGGCGTTTCTGAGGCTGGTTCAGGGGAGTAAGTCCGTATCGGAGTACGAGGCGAAATTCTTAAGGTTGAGCCAGTATGCTCTAGGTATCGTGGCTACGGGGCATGAGCGATGTGTCCGGTTCGAGGATGGACTGAGGGATGAGCCGAGATTATCGATTGCTCCACAAAGCAGAACGGAGTTTTTGTGTTGGTAGAAAAAAGCTAAGGTAGCCAAGGGTCGAGAATATGTGAGATAGAATGCGGATAGGAATAGACAAAAGAGAGGTTTTAGATCATCTGGATCAGCCAGAAACTCTCAGAAAAGGGCTAGGCATGATGGGCCGAATCAGTCTGGGAGACCTGTTGCTGCTAATCAAGGACCAGCGCAGTGTAATCGGTATGGAAAATCTCATTGGGGAGGATGTTGGACCGATGGCAAAGGATATTTTGAGTGTAGGTCGCTGGATCATCGTGTGAGGGACTGTCCACGAAAGTTAGCCAGGATTCAGTCTGAGGGTCAGGGTCATGCTCAGTTCAGGAACGAGGGACCGCAACCACAGAGGGGTCGTAATTCTAGTAGATGAGGTAATGGTTCGTCGTAGGCAGCGAGCACCGATTTGCAGAGGTGCGAGTAACATCAAGCAAGACGGCTGGATTGGTATATGCAATGAGGCTTCGAAAGAAAGGTGACGCACCAGACATCATAACCGGTACGTTCTTAATCTTTGGATTACCATATACTGCTTTGATAGATGTGGGTTCGACGCATTCGTATGTAGCCAGTAGCATAGTAGGGACCATGAACCTAGACTTTGAAACTACTTCTAGGAGATGACAAGAATTAGCCCTCTAGGTCACTCAGAGAAGTAAATAAGTCAGATAGGGATGTACCCTAGAACTCCAAGGTAGTATTTGTCACGATCCGATGGAGCCGCCATTTGGGGTTCGATCGATTCTTAGGATGGATCTGGTGGTGAAGTACCAAGCGAGTTTGGATTGCACTGACTAAGCGCATGGTTTTGAAAATGGTTGAGGGTGAAGAAGTGGTGATGGTAGGTAATAGAAGAGATTATCTATCCAACGTAGTATCTACTTTGAAAGCTGAGAAGATGGTAAGGAAGGGTTGTGAGGCGTTTATGGTTCGAGTGTGTGTTTTAGAGGCCAAGAAGTCAGCTGTAGAGAATGTTCTAACAGTGAAGGAATTTGTCGACGTATTTCCAGAAGAACTTTTAGGTTTGCCTCCGGATTGGGAAGTTGAATTTGGTATAGATCTGTCACCCGGAACTGCGCCAGTGTCTATTGCCCCGTATAGAATGGCGCCAAAGGAATTAGTAGAGCTGAAGGCTCAGATTCAGAAGTTGTTGGACCGGGGTTTTATCTGGACCGAGTGTTTCACCTTAGGGAGCGCCAATGCTCTTTGTTAAGAAGAAGGATGGTACAATGCGGATGTGCATAGACTACCGCCAGTTGAATAAGCTGACGATCAAAAATAAGTATTCGTTACCGAGGATAGAAGACTTGTTTGATCAGCTTAAAGGGGCATCAATTTTCTCGAAGATCGATCTAAGGTTAGGGTATCATCAACTTAAGGTAAAAGAGGCTGATATCCAAAAGACGGCATTTCGCACTCGTTATGGATACTATGAGTTTCTGGTAATGCCGTTTGGGTTGACTAACGCACCGGTGGCATTCATGGATATGATGAATCGGGTGTTCCAGCAGTACTTGGACCAGTTTGTCATGGTATTTATAGACGACATATTGGTGTACTCAAGGATTGAGGAGGATCATGATGCACACTTGCAGGTGGTTTTGCAAATTTTGAGGGAAAAGCAGTTATTTACCAAGTTCAGCAAGTGCGAGTTCTGGCTTAGGGAGGTGACTTTCTTAGGTCACGTAGTGTCAACTGAAGGGATTAGAGTGGACCTTCGCAAGATTGAGGCAGTGTTGGACTGGAAACCGCCTAGGCAGGGTATTATCGAAGATTTGTAGAAAGATTTTCTCTGATCGCAGCACTGTTGACCAAGTTATTGAGGAAAAGAGTTCCTTTTGTGTGGTCTAAGAAACAACAAGAAAGTTTCGATAAGTTGAGGAAGATTCTGACGAAAGTTCCAGTTTTGGTTCAGCCTGAGGCAGGGAAGGTATTCACGGTCTACTGTGATGATCACATACTGGCTTGGGATGTGTGCTGATACAGGAAGGGAAAGTAGTGGCTTATGCGTCTCAACAGCTGAGACCGTATGAGGGTAACTACCCGACACATGACTTGGAGTTGGCTGCAATGGTTTTTGCCCTGAAGATATGGAGACACTATTTGTACGGTGAGAAGTCGATAGTCTACACGGACCACAAGAGTCTAAAGTATCTTTTGACGTAAAAAGATTTAAATTTGAGACAGCAGAGATGGATTAAGCTGTTGAAGGACTATGACTGTTCAATTGAGTATCCTCCGGGCAAGGCTAACGTGGTTGCAGACGCGTTGAGCCATAAGGTAGTGTCGAACTTGAGAGCGATGTTTGCTCAACTTAGCCTGTATGACGACGGGAGTCTTTTGGCAGAATTACATGTTAAGCCGAGTTGGGTGGAGCAGATTAAGGAGAAACAGTTAGTGGATGAGGGTCTGAATACTTGAAGGTTGCAAGTGCAGAGTGGTGGTTTGGAAGGTTACAGCTTAACCAACGATGGAGCGTTCTATTTTCAAGAGAGAGCTTGTATGCCGAAGGATATCGAGCTAAGGCAGAAGATTCTTTAGGATGCACATAGCAGCCCATACGCTATGCATCCTGGAGGTAGCAAGGTGTACCGGGATTTGCAAAAGCAATTTTGGTGGCCAGGTCTAAAGCGAGAAGTGACTGAGTTTGTGGGTAAGTGTCTGACGCGTCAGCAGGTCAAAGATGAACACCAGTTACCGTCGAGTTTACTTCAGCCGGTGAAGATTCCTCAGTGGAAGTGGGAAAGGATTACGATGGACTTTGTCAGTGGGCTACCCCTTATGCCCAGTAAGAAGGACTTAGTCTGGGTGGTTGTGGACCGCTTGACTAAATTAGCTCATTTCATACCGTAAGGGTTGATTACTCGCTTGAAGTTAGCTAAAATTTGTATGTGGCGTAGATAGTGAGGTTGCGGTGTGCCAAGATCAATCATCTCGGATAGGGATCCCGTGTTCACGCCGAGGTTCGGAAAGCATTGCATCAAAGCGTTAGGTATGCGGTTGAATTTTAGTATGGCATTTCATCCGCAGTCGGATGGACAGTTAGAAAGGGTTATACAAATCCTGGAGGATATGTTGAGAGGCTGTGTTTTGGACTTTAGAGGTAGTTGGGAAGAATTTCTACCGTTAGCTGAATTTGCATACAACAATAGTTACCAGGCAAGCATTAAGATGGCACCATATGAGGCGTTGTATGGTAGAAAGTGTCGTACACCTACATGTTGGACAGAGTTGGGTGAGCGTCAGATGTTGGGACCAGAGTTGGTTGCTGAGACCGAGGATAAGGTCAAATTGATTCAGGCTCGTCTAAAGGAAGCTTCGGACAGGCAAAAGTCATATGCCGATCTTAAGTGAAGAGATATAAAGTATGCAGTGGGTGACAAGGTTTTCCTGAAAGTCTCGCCATGGAAGAAGATGCTGAGGTTTGGAAGGAAAGGCAAGCTAAGCCCAAGGTTTATCGGCCCATATAAGGTGTTGAGACGAGTGGGACCAATAGCTTATCAGCTTGAGTTGCCAACGAAACTGAGTCAAATACATGATGTATTTCACGTCTCCATGCTGAGGCGCTACTGGTCTGATCCATCGCATGTTGTGTCGGTGGAGAAAATTGAGGTGAGCCCAGATTTGACCATGAAAGAGGAACCAGTGCAGATTTTAGATCGGGATGTAAAGGTTTTGCGCAGGAAGTCAGTTCCATTAGTGAAGGTGTTATTGCAAAATCATGGCGTGAAAGAAGCTACGTGGGAACCAAAGGATGTGATGAGGCAGCAATACCCTCAACTCTTTTGACCAGGTAATTTCGAGGTCGAAATTATTTTTAAGGGGGTAGAACTGTAACATCCTTAAATAGGGGCTATTATGTTTGAACTATTTGCATGGGTATGGCTTGAGTTGCGTTATTAATTGAGGTGTTTTAGGGTCTAGATATGAGCCAAGGGTAGGCCCGAACTATAAGGAAAATTTTATTTTCAAGCATCGGTTCAGGGGAGCTGAAGGAGCTAGGGGTTAAGAATATTTTATGGTAAATTGTAGCACAAGTAAAGCATTGGTAAAGTGGCAAAGGGGCGCCACTTGGGGCCTTAGTCAGTGACGCCACAAGCAAGGGAATGAGAGCTTGGGTTCGAGCTGCAGAAATCCCTTGCTACTAATTATTTTTGACGCCAGAAGCAAGGAGGAGATGGACTTGGGGAGGACTCTCTTGGGAGGATGTGGATAGAATCAATAGATTTGGAATGGATGGAGAGGAGAAAATTGTGGATGGTTGACTCATCCAAACTCATT
This sequence comes from Gossypium rotundifolium, assembly GCA_025506655.1. NCBI lineage: Eukaryota > Viridiplantae > Streptophyta > Magnoliopsida > Malvales > Malvaceae > Gossypium > Gossypium rotundifolium. The sequence goes on along the minus strand of CP106733.1, from coordinate 151,789,812 downwards.
TGAATGAGTGGTCAGGAGAGGCTTGAAGTGCTGGCCGAAGTATGGACTGTTGGGAGGAGGAGTAATTGGTTGGGAGACTTGGGAGAGGTGCCGATTTTCCATAGTTATTCTAGGTAGGCACTTTCGGCTAAGCAAGCTTGGAAGCATGTTGTTTTAGGCAAAATCGAAACCCCTAGGCTCTAGTTGACTTCACTCTCCAACGTCCAAACCATTATTTTTCTTTTATTCTTTTGAAACCAAAACTATTTTGGCGAATCTCCTTCTTCCCCCATTCCTTTCTTTTCTTTTTCTCATACTTGTTTCAAACCACATCAACATCTCTCCTTCCTAAATCGACAACTTTCTTTTCTCTTCACCTTCTCTTGTGCCGAATGTTCATCAATCTCTTTTGCTCTTCTTTCAAAAGCTATAGCCGAAACCCCTTTTGATTGTTCCACCACCATTGTCGAAATCCCTCTCAACCATTGAAGATCTCTTCTTTACTCTCCTCTTCTTTTTCTACACTTTGGCCGATTATCAACCAAGGGTGGATCCCTTTGGTCTTCATCTCTAATTAGTTTTGGAAGGGGTAAGTGCTCTTGGCCGAGTCTCTATTATCTCTTTCTTTTCTCTCTGTCGACATACATAGAACAAAAGCCGAGTTTCGGTATTTGTCCTGGTTCTCATTTATCTGTGAAATCAGTTTCTTCTAGGGTCTCCGGATTTTGAAGCAGTGGATTTGATCCACTATTCTCTATCAATCGGTCTTAGTAAGCCAATGGTAAGGTTTCATGCAGACTCAATCTTTCTTTTAGTGATTTGTAAAGTCAAGGTTATTAAGATTAAGTGTTTAGCGTTGGCCGATTATAGAGGAAGGCTCTATCTCATACACCTCGAGTTGTGACTGAGATTTAAAAGCGTTAAGGTAAGGATTGTTATTCGATGCGTTAACTTTTCAGGACTTACAAGTGTAGTCGAATGGCTTTTTCCTAACAATTGTCATTGGCCGAATGTTGGAGGGGGAAACTAGTGCATTAGATCTTGATTTTTGGGATTCAATAGTCGCGTTAGTAACCAGGTGTGTATCTTACACACTTCATAATCTATGCAAACTTGTTAATAACCTAAAACTATGTGAAAGCCGAAACTGTGTAGGTTTCGATTTGGTACCCTTATGGGTATGAGCAAGGATTCGGGTAAGTTCGTTTGATAAGTTTAAGATATTTGATTTTGATGAAATCGCATATGCTATGGTTTATTATATGTTTAATGATTAATCATGTTGGCATGATATGTATATGCATGTGCATTATTGTGGGTGATATGAGAGGAGGGGGAAGAATGATATCTGTGATTTTGAGTCACCAGTGGTTTGGTACCACAGTTGATATTTGTGACTTTGGGTCACCAGAGGTTTGGCACCTCATAGCGACTCGTCCCAGTGGCTTCGTACCACAGTGGGTTGGCCCCACACTTGATAAAACGGTATTGTCGCCAGTGATTTAGTATCACAACGTCGGTTGGCCCCACATATAGATTATTCGTGACTTTGGATCACCAGTGGTTTGGCACCACAATATTATTGATATCAGTGACTTTGGGTCACCAGTGGTTTGGCACCACCAGTGGTTTGGTACCACATGGGGTAGGAAAAGGAGTTGTGGATGGCTAGGTTTGGGTGCATGATATGTTTCCTTGATTATAACTTGTGTAAGTATGTTGCTATAATCGGGAGGGGGATTATGCACTGAGTCTTGGTGACTCACCTTCTTCCTTTTCTTTTCAGGTGACACGTAGATCGCGGATGAAGAGTCGAGTGGACTCGAGGTGGCCATGCGACATTTATTATCGGTTTTTACTTGGATTTTCGGTTTGGGTACCTTCATTTTAAATTCTGAATTTATTTGGGTTTGCAATAAGGCCATTAGTATTTTTATTTTGGGTTTTATTATATCTGCTTAAATTTTCTAAATGTCGCTAAGTAAACTGTTTAACATGTTTTAAATAACCTGATAACCAAAGTTTCGAAAATTATACTACACAACGGGTTTTCTAAATCTTACCATCGGGTAACAATATTTTCAAGAGGATAACAAGGTTAACTTAAATAACTTTCAAAGTTTAAGTTTTTCATGCTCAAAATCAAATGGTTTTAAATTAACTAAGTAAGAATTCACTCGGGTTCCAACAGATTTTAACTCTATGAATGATAAACGAGTTTTAAAAAGCCTTTTGGGATTTCAAAGCAACTTCACGGTTTCAACTATACATGCATCGGGTTTTCGCGAGCACAAAAACAAAGAGGCTTTTCGCTAAAAATAAACCGATGACTTGTTTCCTTCGAAATGTTTTCACTATGTGGCATGCCAGATTCGGTCGTGGTGTGTTGACCGAGTTTGGGGTGTTACACCTCAGGTGCATATTATAAAAAAAACACTCATTTTGCTTAACATTGGATTCGAACCTGCTCCCTCCAAACCCCCTTGTGGCGTCACTTACCTATACCTCCTCAAGCGCATATTATAAAAAAAACACTCATTTTGCTTAACATGGGATTCGAACCTGCTCCCTCCAAACCCCCTTGTGGCATCACTTACCTATACCCTTAGTGGCGCCTCCTTGCCACTTTACCAATTAAATTCTTGTGCTAATTTCCCCACTCAAGTACCCTTAAGGCCCACTTCACCTAGTTCTCCCTTGCAGTTTCTGAAAGCAAAGTTTCTACCAAGGATCAGGCTTCACCTCAAGCCTTCCCAAAAGCTCTAAACACACCAAACACACACACACACATCATGGCATGCACACACAACGCATCACAAATGCAGAGCCCCCAATCTAGGATGTTACAGTTCTACCCCCTTAAAAGAATTTCGTCCCCGAAATTACCTTGTCAAAAGAGGTGAGGGTATTACTGTCGTGTAACATCCTCTACCTCCCATGTAGCTTCCTCTAACCCGTGATTCTGTCATAGAACATTAACCAAAGGAACCGATTTCCTTCGCAAAACTTTAACATCCCGCTCCAAGATCTGAACTGGTTCTTCTTCAAAAGATAAATCAGGCTTTACTTCGAGTTCCTCCAACGGTATCACATGAGATAGGTCTAAACGGTAACGTTGCAACATTGATATATGGAACACATCATGAATCTTACTCAGCTCTGCAGGTAGCTCAAGCTGATAAGCAACTGGTCCTACACGCTTCAACACCCGATAAGGCCCGATGAACCTAGGGCTTAACTTACCCTTCCGTCTAAACCTTAGAATTTTCATCCACGGTGATACCTTCAAGAAAACCTGATCACCCACAGCAAATTCTATGTCCCTCCGCTTCAGGTCAGCGTAGGACTTCTGCCTATCTGATGCTTCCTTCAACCTAGCCCGAATCAACTCAACTTTATTCTCCATTTTCAATACGAGTTCTGGACCCAATAACTGTCGTTCACCCAATTCCGTCCAACATGAAGGAGTACGACACTTTCGCCCGTACAACACCTCATATGGTGCCATCCGAATGCTGGACTGGTAGCTGTTATTATATGCGAATTCTGCCAATGGTAGGAATTCCTCCCAGCTACCTTTGAAATTGATAATGCAACCTCTAAACATGTCTTCCAAAATCAGATCAACCTTTTCATTCGTCCGTCTCGTACGTGGATGAAACGCCAGACTAAAATCTAACTTTGTACCCAACGCTGATGCAATGCCCTCCAAAATCTTGACGTAAACCTAGGATCTCTGTCCGAGATGATGGACACAGGTACTCCATGCAACCTCACAATCTCCGCAATATACAACTTAGCTAACCTTACTAGAGAGTAATCAACCCGAACCAGTATAAAATGAGCGGACTTCGTCAATCGATCTACGACTACCCATATCGAATCCTTCTTAGTAGGCGTAAGGGGTAGCCCACTAACAAAATCCATAGTGATTCTCTCTAATTTCCATTGCGAAATCTTCACCGGCTGCAATAACTCCGAAGGCAACTGATGTTCTGCCTTTACCTGCTGACATGTTAAACGTTTACTGACAAATTTGGTTATCTCCCGCTTCAGACTGGGCCACCAAAATTATTCTCGTAAATCCCGATACATTTTACTTCCTCCCAGGTGCATAGCATATGGGTTACTATGCGCTTCCTGAAGGATCATCCACCTCAATTCCACGTCCCTCGGCACACAAACCTTCTTTCGAAAACATAGAACCCCGTCATCATTCAGATTATAGTCCCCTACTTCACCATGTTGCACTTGAGATAGTTGGGCACTCAAGTCATCATCCTGCAACTGCTCCTCTTTAATCTGACTTATCCATGTCGGCTTTACCTAAAGCTCAGCTAATAAACTCCCATCCTCATACAAGCTCAGATGAGCAAACATTGCTCTCAGTTCTGAGATTACCTTCCGACTTAGCGCATCTGCCACCACTTTAGCTTTACCCAGATAGTATTCAATCGAACAATCGTAATCCTTTAGTAGTTCAATCCACCTCCTCTGCCTCAAGTTCAACTCCTTCTGGGTGAGGAGATATTTTAAGCTCTTATGATCTGTATAAATGATGGACTTCTCTCCATATAGATAGTGTCTCCAAATTTTCAAAGCAAAAATCACCGCCGCCAACTCTAAATCGTGGGCAGGATAATTCAGCTCATGCGGTCTTAACTGCCGAGACACATAAGCAACCACTCTTCCACCTTGCATCGTCACACATCCTAACCCGGTGTGTGATGCATCACAATAAACCACGAACTCCTTTCCAGCCTCCGGTTGAATCAAAACCAGAGTTCCGTCAACACCTTCTTCAGTTTTTCAAAGCTTTCCTGTTGCTTGTCACCCCACACAAAAAGTACTCCCTTCCTCAACAACTTGGTTAAAGGTGCCGCAATCAAGGAGAATCCCTCAATGAACCTCCTGTAATAACCAGCAAGACCCAAAAAACTCTGAATTTTCATCACCGACCTGGGTGATTTCCAATCCATGATAGCTTCAACCTTCCGGGGATCAACTCTGACCCCTTCTGCCGACACAACGTGTCCTAGAAAAGAAACTTCACTTAACCAAAATTCACACTTACTGAATTTTGCGTATAATTGTTTCTCCCTCAGGATTTGTAGCACCACTCGCAGATGCGAATCATGCTCCTCCTCTGACCTTGAATATACCAGGATATCATCTATAAATACTACCACGAATCGGTCCAAATAGGGTTGGAACACCCGGTTCATCATATCTATAAACGTCGCTGGTGCGTTGGTCAACCCAAACGGCATTACCATGAATTCGTAATAGCCATAACGGGTCCTAAAAGCTATCTTATGAATATCCGATTCTTTGACCTTAAGCTGATGGTATCTTGATCTCAAATCTATCTTTGAGAACACTGACGCCCCTTTTAGTTGATCGAACAAGTCATCAATCCTTGGCAACGGATACTTGTTCTTGATAGTCAACTTGTTCAGCTGACGGTAGTCAATGCATATACGCATTGATCCATCCTTCTTCTTGACAAATAGCACCGTGCTTCCCAAGGGGATACACTTGGTCGGATGAAACCCCGATCCAATAATTCCTGAATCTGGGCTTTCAGTTCCACCAACTCCTTCAGCGTCTTTTGATATGGTGCAATGGATACTGGTGCTGCTCCCGGAAGAAGATCAATTTCAAATTCCACCTCAAGATCCGGAGGTAGTCTAGGAAGTTCTTCTGGGAAAACATCAGAAAACTTCCCTACCTTTCTAACACTCCCCACAGTTGAATCTTACACCTCCAAAGCACAAACAAAGGCTACGAACGCCCTACACCCTTTTCTCATCATTCTTTCAGCCTTTAGAGCGGATACTACGTTAGACAAGTAGTTCCTCCGTTCACCTATCACCACCACCTCATCCTCCTGACTAGTCTTTAGTATTATACGCTTGGCTAGACAATCTAGATTCGCTCAATATTTCACTAACCAGTCCATACCCAAGATTAGATCGAACTCTCCAAAAGGCAGTTCCATTAAATCCGCCGGAAAAACTACCCCTTGCACTTCTAGAAGTACATCCCTATACAGTCTGTTCACCACTACCGACTGACCTAGTGGGCTAATTACAATAATCTCCCTAGGAATAATCTTAAAGTCTATACTTAAAGTTCCAGAGACTATACTAGCAACATAAGAGTGCGTCGATCCAATGTCAATTAATGCAGAAAAAGGCAAACCAAAAATCAGGAACGTACCGGTTATGACATCTGGTGCATCCCCCTCCTCTCGACGTCTTGCTGCATAGACCAACCCCAACTGTCTTGCTTCGGTGTTCCCTACACCTAGGCCTTGTGTTCCACGGTCCTGACCATAACCATCACCCCCTCTGGCTGGACCGTGACCTTTCTGCGGTTGTAGACCTCCTCTACCAGGCTGAGCGTTAGTCTGTCCTACCAGCCCTACACCACCCCGATCCTGTGAACAGTCCCTAACCTGATGATCCGAGAACCCACACCTAAAACATTTCCTGTCACCTATCCAACATTCGCCCGAATGAAATTTATTACACCAGCCACACCTCTGAGGTCGACCATTACCCCCAGATCTCACTCCCTGACTCGGCCCATCCATCTTAGGTCTTTTCTAGAAATGCTCCTTTGACCTTGAGGACCCAACATTCCTCTTATTCCTATCCCTGTCTCTATCATTATTCCACTTTTCGATTCGCTTAACTTCTTCGGCTATCTTAGCCTTTTCCACTAAAACCACAAATTTGTGCTTTCGTTGTGGAGCTATCAACACATGTAGATCATCCATTATGCCACCCTCAAATTGAACACAACGCTCATGTTTCGTGGCCACTATCCCTCGTGTGTAACGACTCAAAGTAGGAATTTCGCTTCATATGCAGCTACTGATCTATTTCCCTGGATCAGATTCAGAAATGCCCTACACTGTGCATCCACATAACTCGATCCGATGTACTTACTCTGGAATACCAACTTGCAGAACTCCCAAGTAATGCGGTCAGCCACCGCACCATCCCTAACCGTAAGCCACCATTGGTACGCCTTATCCCAGAGAAGAGACACCACTCCCTTCAACTTCTCCTCTTCTGTGAAGTCGAGATCATCCATTACACGCCCACTGCTTCCATCTAGTACTCAGCTGTACTAGGAGCTACACCAAAATTCCCTAAACACTTCTGCCCCATTGGCTCTAAGTCGCACTAGCACAGATTTCTGAGCTCCTGTACCCATGCTTGCTTCCGCAACTCTCTCCAACACTCGGAGCATCGCATGAGACACCGCATCGTCTTTGCCTGTTTGGTTCTGATACTCTGCCTCCACGTTGGGGGTACTGGTACCTCATGTCCTGACTCATGACTAGACCCTACTGATTCTGACATAGTAATCCTGCCTCTACCTCGGCCACGCACACCACGCCCCCTAGTGCTTATTTCTACATTCACGATTTATCTGATTAAAAATTTTATGGATCAATAATTTCTTCCACTAATTAATGACGAACAATCTTATAGAAAGTAGTTTCAATAGTAGTTCTTTCGAATTCGAAATCATGTCAATAAGGTTCAGTCTCAAGTCTGTATCTCCTAGTTCTAGAAACCACATATATTCAACATCCATATGCATTCCAAATAGAGTATCACATAAATGTATTAAACACAAACGTAACATCCATAAACTCACCTTCATCACACAAAGGTGTTTTCGTCATTTCACTACCCAGGGGTATTTTCGTAATTCTACCTTACAAGGATATTTTTGTATTTTCTCAAAATAGGGTGTCTTGGTGATTTTACAAAATAGGGGTATTTTGATAGTTTTGCAAACCAGGGGTATTTCAATAATTTTTTTACAAACCTAGGGTATTCTAGGTAATTTACAGAACTAGGGGTATAAGTAATTTTATAAAGATCGGGTATTGAGTCCCTTGCGGGTTTTAGTTATGAACTTTGGCCCGTTAACAAGTCCTTGTGGCTAAAGTGAATAGACACTACGCACCAGGTAGGATTCTAGTGAAGAGGAGGTGGGCCACTAGGACCACTTAAATACCAAGCTCTCCCTAGATCCAATCCTAGACATGCGTATGCCCGTTGCCACACTCCAACCCAACAACTTGTTCATGGACATGTTTAATTAGAGAAGTTAAGTTTTATGGAATTTAAGAGTTGTGTAACTAGGCCTAAGGTCCATAAACCCTAGCATACCTGTCTATGTCCCCATAAAGCCCATCAAACCCAACATGCATACCATATCAAGAGTCGAATACTTACTTATGTGGATCAGATGCCGCCAGACTCGAAGGCCATATCTCCCCCAAAGCCTTTTTCTTAAATTTACATCAATCTATAAAACACTACCGGACCCATTTTATAGCCCGAGTTTTGAAACTGAGCTCTGATACCAAAAATGTAACACCCCAAACCCGGCCCATACGATACGACCGAATCTGGTATGTCACAAGGTGAAGTAAAATTGAGTCTAGTTAAATTTAGGAAAAAAATCAGAGATTTTAGAAAACTTTTCGATTATTACGTAATCTTGAAAACATCGAAGTATATTATAATGAAACTCTCAATTTGTGAAACCGATCATTCTTTATTTAAGTTGACTCTTGAAAAGAAAAAGATTTGTTTATGTTACCTTATATTTAAGAGAAAACTCCGCTTTCACTTTATAATTAAACTGTCGTAGTGTTAGATGTGATATGAACAGTAACTAATAAAAACTGAAGTTTAGCTTTGAGAGGCCTTATTACATAACAAAAGTCCCAAGTTAAAATAAACTTATAGTAGTGCCGAAACTATAGAGGAAAGAAAACGAGATTATGGCCTCCACGAGCCCACCACGGCTCCACATCCACGAGCTACTGCTCACCTGAAAAGTTAAAGAACGGGGGTGAGTCACCAAGACTCAGCGTCTAAATTTTCCCACATTATACATACGGCATGTAGCCCACAGTCACACATTGGCCTTAGCCCACATATCAACATACAACAGATAAATGCAATTAGCCCAACCCAAACCTAGTTTTCCATCCACTACACACCAACCCGTACCAGCCTATCATACCGTGGGAATTTCTACAATCAACCCTCTATCCGCTACACTCCATTTCGACAGTCATGCTGCCAATTATATACGATCACTAAGTGACCAAATAATTCAACGTGGTATAGCCACCGATCACTAAGTGACCCAATAATATATATATCGTGGCAAAGCCACCGATCACAATGTGACCAAAAGTAATGTATGAACATTTATATATATATTGTGGCAAAGCCACCGATCACTATGTGACCAATTAATCATGCACTTCCCCTTCATATCAAGCACGTACCCGATGATATACGTACAAATCCTGACAAATGCAGCATGCTATTCATAACACGTCATTTTTCCATTCATACATTCTGTTATGCAGAGAAAACGATACAGTCCCGTACCTAAAAATCCTAGCCTTACCCCTAAGGGCATCACGACTGTCTACACAGCCCTTTTTCTGGCTTTTCAGCCCATAAGAATGTTAGTACAAATAAAGTATAGTGTGTGAAGGTTTACACACCTGGTAACACGCAAAATGACACTCTCTATGTCGACACTATCCTAGCCATCACAACTGTTATCTGCCTACTATTCTATTCAGAAGCCAGCCCACAACCCAGTGGCCAATCTCGAACAGCAACACCGCACGCTTTTTGAACTTTGGGGCTAGGACTACAGATCCAACCCCCTCATTTTCCTGATCGGTGTTAGATTCCATCAAAGATCTTATCAGATGCTACTATCAGAAATCATAGTTGTCAAACCTCAAAGTAGGGTTATGGTACCAAGTATGACAGTGAACTTAAATACCATCCAAAGAGAACCCTTACCTTGAAATCCTGAAAGAAGTAATACGGTTCGAAGGTTAACGATCTCTGGCTTAGAAACCTAGGCGATCAGATCTCCTTCAAATCTCGGAATGCCGCCCAAAAAGAACATGAGATCAGTGAGAAACATCAATCTAATGATGGCCTTAACAACCAATTAGCCATCCTGCTTTAGCCTCCAAAAATCGAAAGAGATTATAAACATTAACAAAAGTTGACACTTACCTCAACAGAAGATTCGATTAACACTTAGAAGAATTTGGCACTAGCCTAATAGTGAACCGGATTCGGCAATGATTAAGGTAGAAAAGAACTAGTTGAGAAAGCCGAAAAGAAAGATAAAGATACTTCAAATAGAGGCTTAGGCGTTTTTGGCTTTTCAAGATCAATTGGCTATGGTACGAAAGTGGAGATGAGAATAGAGTTAGGAGTTTTCGGCTTTGGCAGAAAAAGAGAAGAAGAACCATCAAATGCCAAAAATAGGAGGAGAGAAAAAAAAATTATGCTCTTCGAAAAACAATGAAAATTCGGCACACCCTTAGCCACATCTAGCCGATTTCCCTCCTTGCACTCAGTGTCCCACATTCGGCCACCTCTTCCACCTCTATCCTATCCCACATTTTCATCTTATCCTCATCTTCCTATCTTCTGACTCAATCCACACTCACACCTGTAGAGTCCCAGCCGAAACCACCTTTCCACTCCTCATGCGCATATTATAAAAAAAACACTCATTTTGCTTAACATGGGATTCGAACCTATTCCCTCCAAACCCCCTTGTGGCGTCACTTGCCTATGCCTCCTCAGGCGCATATTATAAAAAACACTCCTTTTACTTAACATGGGATTCGAACCTGCTCCCTCCAAACCCTCTTGTGGCGTCACTTACCTATACCCTTAGTGGCGCCTCCTTGCCACTTTACCAATTAAATTCTTGTGCTAATTTCCCTATTCAAGTACCCTTAAAGCCCACTTCACCTAGCTCTCCCTTGCAGTGTTTAAATGTAAAATTTCTACCAAGGCTCAGGCTTCACCTCAAGCCTTCCCGAAAGCTCTAAACACACCAAACACACACACACATCATGGCGTGCACACACAATGCATCACAAATGTAGAGCCCCCAATCTAGGATGTTACAGACGGTGGTTGGTGTGATGGAGGTGTAAAGAAGGAATAAGGGAAAGGGAAAATAAGGAAAAAAGACAAAGGGAAAAGGGGGTTTCGGGTTAGGGAAAAAGAGAGGAAAGAAGGAGGTGGAGAAAGGGTGCGGTGGCTAGAGTTTCGGGGAAAAAGATTTCAGGGAAAGAAAGTGAATAGAAGAAGGGGATTTAAATAGAGATTGGGAAACATGGTCGCGGCCCATGCCCGTGTGCCCGGGGCGTGTTAGGTCACACGGTCGAATCACACGGTCGTGTGATAATTCGTTCGTTTCTCTCACGCCTGTGTAGAGGTTTCATGCCCAAGTTGATTGGTCAGTATCAACCACGGCTTAAAGGCACGGGCGTGTCACACGCCAGTGTCATTTACTCAGTATTGCCCACGGTTTTAAGGCACGCCTGTGTAGATTTATCGCTTCTCGTGTTCTTTAGTCAGTGTCGACCACAGCCAAATCGCACGGCTGTGGCATGTTATCGCAGCCCGTGTTTTAGGGATAATTTTTGTCCTGTTCTCGCATACGGTCTCAGAATACCCCAACCCGCCCATTCGATACGAATCAAATCGGAATGCCACTGAAAAACTTTTGCAAATATTCTTACTTAAAGGAAAAAAATCGTTAAGAATTTGTCGCTTTTAATAAAAACTTTTTCGTAATTTAAAACATTCTAAGTAAAAGTTAAGTTGTTATAAAACTTCGGATTCAAAACTTTAATATGACTTTTGGGATATAAGTAGCTTTTAAAATTAAAGTTACAAAATATTAACTTAATTATAAAACTAACTTGAACATAATAAAATTCAAATACTTCAAGGCCCTTATTACAACAAATGAATATTTAAAATATCGAAAGCATAAATTATAAAACATAAGGAAAGAAACTTCTTCAGATGGGCCACCTCGTATCCACTCCAACCGTCCGAGCATCGCACATCACCGTAAGGTTTGATAAAATTGGGTGAGTCTAACGACTCAGGTGTGTAATTATTCTATCAATTCCACCCGCATGTCAAACCATGTATTAACCCATATAATGATATTAATGCAACTTATTCACATGCTTTCACTTATTGGGCTTGACCCATATCCATATCACATCCATATAATAGTGTAATTAACCACATATTTCAATATACCGGGCTTGGCCCATTACCACATTAATCCACACCACATACTGGGCTTGGCCCACTTTCACATTAATCCACATATCATATTGGGCTTGGCCCATTTGCACATTTATTCATATCACATATTGGGCTTGGCCCATTTTCACATGTATTCACATACAAAATTATGCAATTATGAAGCCCAACCCACCTAGGGTCCATCCTCTACACACCCCGTATCCAAATTTACCACACACCGGGGATTATTAAATCACCCTCCCTTGTTACTCCAATAAGGCAACAAATGCCGTCCACGCGAACTTAATCGAAATAATCCACAATACGACCTTAGCCGACGTCAATCCACGATGTAGCCGAAGCTATCATCAAAACCACGATGAGCACAAAGCCATCAATAACCACGATATGGCACATAGCCTATATCAATCACGATGAGGCACAGAGCCATTCATCAAACCACGTGCTCGAAGTACACCCTGTCCTTCTTTCATATCCCACCCATGCATATGCAACATAAAATAGTGCCATGATGATAATGTATGTACATGTTATTTCAGATATTATCACATATTAATATCAATAATCACATTTCATCGATTTGGTACTTACCAGATTATTGACATACCCTTAAGGGTATCCATATCACAATTTCCAATCGCACTAGTTAGCACATTCATAACACACATACAGATATCTCATACAATCATCAACCCGAAAAATGGTAGGCGAACTACACATCTGATCACTTGAAGTTCTAAACTCTCGATCTCGACGCTATCGCTAGGCTAAACTACTGCTATCTGCTCATAGCTTTCCCATTCTTTGCCCACACCCCGTGGCCAATCCCGAACCGCCGAGACAGATCTTTTCTTAAACTTGAGATAGGACTATCCCTTGTCCTCCTTGACCGCACTCAAATCCATCGACAACACTTAATCGAAGATCAAACGGTTAATCATCCATATTCAAAATCTTAATCGAATAACTATAATCTAACATACTTACCAAAATGTATTTGAATCCGAAACTTGCCTTACTCTTGTCGATTTGCCCTAAATACACATAACCAAGATCACCACACTTGTAAGACAAACTATGGCCTTAGGTCAATACTAGCAACCACATACACAACTTACCAAATCTCAAAAGCCACTCCTTGCCTTTGAAACCGTCGAAATTCCCATTTAGCAAAAGTTAGAATCGGCCTTACTACAAAAATCCATAAACATGGCCCTTGGTCAATACTTACATCGCTACCTTACCAACTAAATCCCAAATCGACCCTTGCTCCAAGTGATGTCGAAATCCCTTAAAGAATCGAATTCCAAAAGAACTCCTCGATGCTTCTTATCGCTAGTTACCTTCACAAAACATATCACAAAACTTAAAGCACATTCGCCATCCCTAGGCCTAACTATATGATTCGGTACACTAATAGAAAAGAGAAGGGAAACCGATTACCAAAGGAGAACACACTTACCACTATGATCAACTTTCCGAAATCACCTTCCCTCTATAATGAACCGATTGGATAACTTGTACCAAAAGAAATCGACAACACCTCCCCCCTTGATCACTGAGAGATTCGGCCATAGGAGAGAACTAAATCAAGGTTTCGGCCAAACTAGCAAATAGAGGAGAAGAAGAGTTTGAAGAAAAGAAGAATGGGAGATTGTTAGAGCCTTAGGAGCATTCGGCAAAGGTGTACAATAGAAGAGGGGTTTCGGCTATCACTCTTATTGACAGGGCATTGACTTTCAAAAAATAGAGAGATTTGAGGTTGAAAGAAAAATAAGAAGAATAGGGAGGAAGAGAAGAATTTCAAAAATAAGAAAATAAATGGAAAAAGAATTGCCAAAAGATGAGCACACCTATTTATACTACCCAAATTCGGCACTTAATCCCCAATTAATTTTAAAAAAAAATAATCCATCCTTTATCCTATATCAATCTCCTATATTATCTCTCAATCACTTATTAAAATAAAATAAAACACTAATTTATCACCTCATTTATCCCTTATCTACCTATCTAAAATAAATAAAATAAATAAATAAAATAACATTTATCCTACCTTAGCCGAAAATTAAAAGAGAAATAAGCTCAATCCTCATCCAATTGAAAGTCCAATTGCCGTCCAACCTCTTCTCACCTTTCTTCCTTGACGCCAAAGCAAAAATAAAACCACCTAATGCGGACAACAAGGCTCGAACATGAGACCTGCTGGAGCCCTTGGACGCAAGCTGCCCTGCTCCTCAGGTAACACCCCAAGCCACTTTGTCAAGGCACTTTTTGTGACATAAACTCCCCACAATTCCTTTTAAGACCTCCTTCACCTAGCTTCCTGCCTTAACGCCAAAAGCAAAAATAAAACATGCCTCCTCGCCAACAAGACTCAACCAAGGCCCTTGCCCATCGCACATGGCGTCATTTCCAGTTCTTAAGTGGCGCCTTGCACCACTTTACCAAGCCCCATTTCTTGTCCAAAATGCCAAAATTTTCCTTAAGGCCTCCCTAGCCCAACTTCCTTCTTGACGCAAAAGAAAAACCCACAATGCAATTTCTGCACTCGAACCTCCTCCTCCCGACGCAAGCTCCCTCTCTTGGGTGGCGTCCCTTGCCAATTCACCACATGACTACTTGTGTCCTAAACTCCCAAAACTTTTCTTAAGGCCCTTCACTTAGCTCCCTTTTAACTTAAAATTCAATTATTTTTCCAAGACTTCCTCCTACATCCCTAGGTTCTCAAAACCTCCCAAACATATCCAAACACACTCTAAGCCTACTGTCACTTGAATTATGCACTAAATGCATAACCCTAAATCCGAGATATTACAGTTTAATTTTAAAAGCTACTTATATCCCAAAAGTCATATTAAAGTTTTGAATCCGGAAGTTTTTATAACAACTTAACTTTTACTTAGAATGTTTTAAATTACGAAAAAGTTTTTATTAAAGGCGACAAATTCTTAACAATTTTTTTTCCTTTAAGTAAGAATATTTGCAAAGTTTTTCAGCGGGCATTCCAGTTTCTATCAGATCGAATGGGCCGAGTTAGGGTGTTATTCTTTTGCCACGGTGTACCTACTTGTGGTGTCCACACGGCCACGGCCACACCCATGTGCAAGGCCGTGTGGGTAGGGAAACCTGTGCCTATTAATTTGGTTAGTTTTTAGTTAAATGCTAAAATCAAAAATATGGACATTAATGAGGTTAGCGCTCGGGTTGCCTCCTGAGAAGTACTCATTTAAAGGTTCCAAGCTGCTCCCGATGACTGTCTTCAAGTATTTTCTGCTTTCTACTCTGTGTCGTGATTTAGGTTCTCCTTTTGGTTGTTTATATAGGCTTTGGAACACCTTTATTGGCCCACAAGTGGTCTTTTCTGAATAGAATTAAACTTAGGTTCGACAGAAACATGCCCGTGTGACACACCCGTGTTCGATAGCTTAGGCTGTGCTCGATTCTGCTCGTCATACACGACCGTGTGATCTGCCCGTGTGCTATAGTCCATGTTGTGTTGATTTTTTAGGTAGGCCCATTTTGTCCCTTTTTAGCCCGTTTATCGTTCTTTTTCAACTCCTTAAGCTCTCCTGAGTGTAAAATATGAAATTAAAGATTAGGAGCATCAAATTCATCAAATCTAATGAAAATTCATCCAAAAATAAGCCAAGCATGAGGTAAAAATATGTATAAATTATCGTTTACTATGAAGTTTATGCTAGTAATGGTTAACTATATATAGCATAATCGTATTTCAAAAATTATGTTTTGAGATTGTTAGTATTGATACAGAATTAGTATGCATATGTGATCTTAAGTAGATGTATTGAATTGGTAACATATAGCTAAAAGTTGGTATGTGAAAAATGTTGTTGGTAACAAAATGGAATAGTTTTTTTATGTAATGTATATGTATAAGTTGTGTTATATGCTTATAAACGAGCTTAGGAATAAAATTTTAGTTCTTATTTGAATGTAAAATAGAGTTGGTTTATATTCTTTTGTATTTTGAATAGGCACCAATTGGACCTTATGGAATCAAGCGGTCACATTGTGATGTCGGCCCCCTTAACATCGTGATGAGACCAAGTTAGTGAATTGCATCATGATAAAGAACCCCCGAAGTGATGATGTCAACCTTATAATTTGAAATTTTTACAATTTGGTCCTTATTCAACCCCGAGTCATCTTAAGAGCTTTCATAAGCTCATAAAGGACCCATAAATAATTGTGCATCATATTGTGAATGAATATTATGATTGGTAGCATGCAAACATGGTTTATTTGAATCGTGATTGATCGTAGTTGCTCCAGCAACGAATGTTGCATCCTGTAGCTCAAACCCAGCAATCGGATCGGGTATAGGGTGTTACATGACTCATGACTTGGTTTGAATATGATCATCTCAAGTTGTCGAGAATTTAATTGAGTTGATTTCGAACATAGTAAACACGAGCATGATATGAACTTGTTAAATGATTTTGTAATATGAATTGATGATGGAAATGGTATGGAATTATGATATTGAATATGTAATGACATGTCATTGGATATTGGAAACCATATTAGCTATTCGGGCGGATTCAGATATAGTTGGCATACCATAAAATTAGATTGTGTATAGGTTTATACTTCGATTTATCCAATGATGCACTACGTGCCAGCATGATATGACAGCGTTGAGTGCAAATTACTTTGGTTTAGCTGATGATGCATTATGTGTTAGAGTATGCCCAAAGACCAATCATGAGATGATTGTAATCACATACTCATTTTACCTTGTTTATTAATATAAGGTATTGTCATTATTATTTCAGTTTCTTTTTGTGTATATAAATAAACTGAATTGTAATAAAATCCTAAGAAAATATGATTATTCTTAAAAGGTCCTTAGTCAAGTATTATTGTAGGCTTGGACAACAATAATGCATTGAGACTAATGTGTAGTTCATTGATGACAAAGAGTTGTCATTGACATAGGGATATCAAAATCAATACACAAGTATGTGTTAGAGAATAATATATTGAACTGACCCGCTATGAGTATGTTTCTTGGATTATTATGTAATAATCACAATATTACTCATAGTGATAACTATGTCTATGATCCTCAAACTTGAGATCATCATTGTCCCAACATCGTGAGTCATATATTTTGATACAGTCAAAACGTCTACCATAACAGGTTGTACTATAAAGACTGATATTGGATATACCACAATCTATGTAGTGGGATATGGTTTATCAAGTTAGTATTTATCCTTCCAACATAATGGGAGCAATATTTTAGGCCTCTTGATGGAGTGAGACTTGAAATTCATATCGATGCTCGAATAAGTTGATATAAGATATCACACTTATTTGTTTATTATAGGCTGCTTAGAAAATGAATATGAGATTGTACTATACAATTGTGACTATTCCATGACTTGTGTCCAATCTAGATATTAATGATAAAATGATATAATACATGAAAAGATTATCACAGAAAGTTTATGTCAAATCACAACTTCTAACTTATGGTGGCAATGATGCATTGCTAGATGCCACTCATTGCTTGTAATGTTAGAACGATTTAGTATTACTACCAACATTACAATAGCCTATAAGGCCACACCTTACAATTGAAACGAACAGAATCCAAATACATTTGGTATTGTATTTAGTTGTCACATTGATAAACGTAATATGTTCCTATTTTAATCCCACATTTAGCATACTTTTGGATGATTTATTCCTTGAATTGTGGAATTTGGTGCTCCTAATCCTTTAATTTCATGTTTTATACTTAGGAGAGCACCGGAGGATAAAAAGAACGAGAAACATGCCAAAAATGGAAAAAATAGGCCAAAGTACGAAATCAACATGGCCTGGGCCTGAGACACACGGTCGTGCCTCCCGAGCAGACCCAACCGCGGCCTGGACGCGAATTACACGGCCGTGCCACACGGGTGTGTCCCTACCGTGACCTATTTTAATTTCATTCGGATTAGGGTACTTAGAGGCAAAGAAAGGCATTCCAAAAGCCTATATAAACACCCTAGAGGCCAACCTTCAGGGGGCGTTCAGCTAGGCCAATGAGCCAAGCCAGAGAGGCCGAATTGTGGGATTCACTCAAAGAAAGCCAGTTGATCCATCCCAAAAGCCGGAGTCATACTCAAGACTGAGGATCTCTCCTTCAATTCCTTCAGGGGGTTTTAGGGTTTTTCTTATGTTTCGTTTTATATTTTCTTCTGAGATGTATTCTTTTATGATTATGAACTAATCCCCTCAAATACCTGAGGGGGATGAAACCTAAGACGGATCTTGTTATTGTTTTCTGAACTATATGATAAATACTTGATTTGTTCTTAACTATGTGTTCTTAATTCTTGCTTTGATATTTCAAGATATTGATTCAAGTATTGATGTGCTTAGGCAAAGGAGGAATATTCCTTGTTTAAGAGTAGATCTAGCATAGTTAAGTGGATTTGATCGCAACCCTAGAGATAGGATGACGAAAATTTGCCAGATTAGGGTAACCTAATATAGGAGTCCATAGATCGAGTTAATGCAATTCTAGAGGTTTTAATTAGAAAGAGATTTCAATTAATCAACCTAGGGTTAGATGTTAGTAGCCTCAAGAGAGGTATTAATATAAATTAGGGAATCCTACAGATCAAGTCAAGTGAATAAATCGTCTGGTTCAGAGTTAAATAACAAGTGAAGTCTAGGTGGATTCTTCCTCGGGTATTGTCTTAATCAATTAGTTTTTCCCACAAGTGTTTTCCCTAATTCTTTCTCTGTGTCTTAGCATCTTTAGCTTAGTAATTAGTTAATTTTAGATTAAATAACAATCCCCTTAATTCTTAGGCTAAATAATGAGAAGAAAGTTAGTATTAGTACTTTTGGTTCCCTTGGGTTCGACAATTCGGTCTTGCTACTAAACTATACTACTGTTCTATAGGTGCACTTTCCTTAATCGTGGTGATAGTTAGTTTCTAGGCTCAATCATTCATTTATATAAATTTTAAGACTCTTTCCACTACCATCAAGTTTTTGGCGCCTTTGCCGGGGAACTGAAATATTAAGAACGCTCAATTTTTATTACTTTAGCCATATTTTATTTTTGCAATTAAATTTTATTTTTACTTTTCTAAATTTTCTTTTTCTTTTTCTTTTTATCTGTTCCTAGCAGGTACCTCTAGTTTATGACTAGAAGGAACCCGACAAGACTCTTAATTTACGACAGTGATATTGAAGGTACTGTACGCAGAAACCAAAGAGAAATAAGGAGAAGCCTACAATACATACAAGAAGAGCAAGAGAACAAAATTAATACTACCGAAGAGATGGCTGAGAAGAATCTACTACCTCAAGAGGTGGCCAAAAATCATGCTCATCGAACTATGTATGATTATGCTAAACCTAATTTAACAGGAACTGAGTCAAGTAATGTTAGACATGCTATTGCTACAAATAATTTTGAACTGAAACCTAACACAATTCAGATGATACAGCAATTTGTTCAGTTTGATGGTTTGCAGGATGAAGATCCAAATAATCACTTGTCGAATTTCCTAGAATTTTGCGATACTTTCAAAATAAATCGTGTTTCTGGTTATGCCATCTGTTGTCGGTTATTTCCCTTTTCTTTGAGGAATAAAGCTAAACAGTGGCTGAATTCTCTTCCACGAGAATCAATAACTACATGGGAACAAATGCCCAAAAAATTTTTATTAAAATATTTTTCGCCGGCCAAAACAGCCAAATTAAGGAATGATATCTCTTCTTTTGTGCAGATGGATTTAGAAACACTATACGATGCATGGGAGAGATACAAAGATCTATTGAGAAGGTGCCCACACCATGGATTACCCTTGTAGCTACAGGTCCAAACTTTTTACAACGGTGTGAACCCCTTAACTAGGCAGTTGATTGATTCAAATTACCAGAAACCCCGAATAACAAAACACCGAGGCAAATTTATGAATTCATTGAAGAGATGTTACTGAATAACTATCAGTGGCAAGTCACGAGGATAAGGCCAACAAAAGTCGCCAGTGTTTTCAACCTCGACGCAGTAACCATGCTATCAAACCAGGTAGAACTTTTAACTAAGAAAATTGATGGCTTATTTGGTTTTTCATAGGTACATCCAGCTATACAGTACGATATGAATGGATGAGGGATGAGCAATACAGAATATCCACCTTACAACCCAAGCGCTGAAAACGAGCAAGTTCACTATATAGGTAACAATTTTAAATCTCAAAATAACCCTTACAGTAATACTTATAATCCAGGTTGGAGGAACCACCCCAATTTCTCATGGGGTGGTCAAGGAAATCAGAGACAACAACCCCCTCCAAACTTCCAACAACAGCCCTACCCATAAGAGAAGAAGCCGAACCTTGGGGAGATGCTGACAAAATTCATAGCAATGTTAGAAACATGTTTCCAAAACACTGAAACAAAACTTAAAAATCAGCAAGCATCGATTCAAGGGATCGAAAACCAATTAGGGCAACTCGCTAAGTTGATCTCTGAACGAACACAAGGTAGCTTGCCAAGCAACACTGAAACTAACCCAAAAGAGTAACTTCAAGCCATAACAGCTCATGACAGTGAAAGGTTAGTGGAATCTGAATCTGAGCCAAGGCAAGAACTTGTGGTAAGTGAAGGTAAGGTTGAGGTAAGCCAAGAAAAACCAGAACCGGTAATTAAAGAATACCAACCTCGAATACCATACCCCAATGCGATGAAGAAAGACAATACAAATGAATAGTTCGGTAAGTTTCTTAAACTTTTAAAGAAATTACATATTAACTTACAGTTTCTTGAATCTCTTTCGCAGATGCCAGATTCAAGAAAATTTTTAAAAGAGCTTTTGACAAATAAGCGGAAGTTAGACGAGGAGTCGCATGTGGAATTAAACGTAGTGTGCTCAGCAATGTTGCAAAATAAATTACCACAAAAACTAAAAGATCCAGGGAGTTTTACAATTCCATGCTTAATTGGTAATTTATCTGTTGATAATGCTTTAGCTGATTTAGGGGCAAGCATTAATGTTATGCCTTATAAAATGTTTAAACAGCTAGGTCTAGGGAAACCCAAACAAACTAGGATGAGCATTCAATTAGCTAATAAAACTATTAGAATTCCTAGGGGTATAATTGAAGATGTACTTCTGAAAATTGACAAATTCATATTCCCAATAGACTTTGTCATTTTAGACATGGATGAGGATAATACGTCCCTTTTAATCTTAGGAAGGCCCTTTTTAGCAACTGCCAAATCTAAAATTGATGTTGGTACAGGAGAACTCACACTTCGTGTAGGTGACGAATCAATCAGTCTTCAAGTTCTCGACTCAGCTAGGACATTGAGTGATAAAGGTGAGAACGTAAATTCTATTGATAATCATTTGGTTCAACTTTCTTTACAGGAAGCACCACGAAATCACATAACTAAGCCAGATCTTAGACCACGTACCGATAAAGAAGTAATTCAGAAGGAACGAAGGTTTCAGGTCAATGAAATAGACGAGTGGAAAGCATATTTCAAGGAGAAATCAAAACCACACGAAGTGAAACCGAAGGAACCCCCAGACGAGATTATAGGAACATCAAATCACTTCAAAATAGGAGATCAGGTACTATTAGATAAAACAGACCCTCGAATCGCCATATCAGACCTCAAGACAAATGAAGAGATCCCTTTTAAGGTACTCAACATCTTCCCTTATGGAACAGTCGAGGTAAGTAATCCCATAATTGGCACTTTTAATGTAAATGCTACTCGACTCAAACTATGTAATGATAGCATGAGAAAGCATTTTCAACTCTTCAAACCACCATGATTATGCGAATGAGAGGTAAGTCTAGCATAAGACTTTAAACGAGCGCTCCTCGGGAGGCAACCCGAGCACTAACCCCACTAATTAGTTTTTTTTTTCATGTTTTAAAATGCAGATTTCCATACCCACGCGGCCTTGCACACGGGCGTGGCCATGGCTTTATGGACACCACGAATAGGCACAGAGGCGTGGCAGAGATCATATAGAAACAGGACAAAAATTTTCCCTAAGACACGGGCTCCGATTAAACGCCACGACACTGCCTAAAGAACACGGGCTGAGATAAATCCACACGACCGTGCGAGGCGGCCATGGTCGATATTATCAGTTTTTTCACATATCGCTGCCACCACCACCTCGAGATCACTCCGATGATGAGGAACTTTGAGTCCTTTTATTATTTTTATTTTTATTTTTATTTTTATTTTTATTTTTATTTTTATTTTTATTTTTATTTTTCATTATTAAGTATAATTTGATTTCTTTTATCTCTGGCTGTTTCACTCTCGAGCAACTATAACAAACGTCCATTAAATAAGAACTCCATAAAAACTTTACTGATGACTTCACAGTTTAAAAAGGGTCAAGGTGCAACTCAAAGAACGAACACACCACCAGAGTATTCTCCACCACCTTCACCTATACCTAGTCATCATTGATTATCCTCCAAGGATTTCATCCATAATTCAGGAAGTTTCACCTCTCTCCTCTCTTATGACTTTCTTACTAATCATTATCTATATTTGTACACCGAGGACAATGTATGTCTTAAGTGTGGGGTCAACTATAGTATTATTTGAAAATCCCTGAATTATGCCTTATTCTTAAGTAATTTTCTCATATTACAAATTAGAATGAAATTTCATTGATCTATGATTTTTTTATATGTTTTGGATTAAATCATAGTTAATTATGCATTGATTATTTAAACTTTAAGATACTAGAGAATCAAGCATGATAAGTCTATTTTCAAAATAAAAAAATTTGCTAGGTTGTTAACCTAAATTTGAATATTACCTTGAAATTTGAAATTTGCAAGGTTGTCCATAATTTTTGTGAGATTTTGATCATTTTAGAGCATATATTTTTTTCGTGCTCACTTTATTGATTATGAGTGTGTCAACATTGATTTAACCCACTCACTCCACTAAAAGCCTACCCTCACAATTAACCCCTAGTGAAACCATTTGATCCTAACAACCATTTTATTGATTCACCCACTAATATTAACCCAAAACCCATCTTGTATTTGTTATCACCATTTTTCTTGACTACCCTTCTATCGAGATTTGATTTGATCAGTTGCCTAATTATTTTATTTCAGTAGTTGAATTCATCTTATATTATGTATTTACTTGATTTGTTCTTAAAAAATCAAGTATATTCATTATTAGTTCTATAATTAACATCTTGAAGAAGAAGCTTGTATTATTAATGTTTCAAATTTTCAATTCAATCTCGATTCGACCCTTTAATTCAGCCTTTATCCACACCTTTAACCTAAGCCCTGTTACAACCCTTTTTTCAAAAACCTTTTGATATGTGTATCATTTCATTTTTTAGTGGTGATTTTATTTTTAGGCAAGCCTATGAGATTAACTTTTCATGTTTGACTTTTAAGAGCTTAATTTTAAACCTTAAACACTTTGAGTGATTTGAGTGAATCTTTAGTGAGGATGTCAACCCTTGTCAATTTTGAATCAAAGGTGATTATTTAGGTAAGGGGAAATGCCTATATTTTCATGCTACAAAAACTATGACTTTGATTGTTTGAATTTTTAGGACCCTTCTACTTAAATTATCAATGTATGAATTACCTTTGAATTATGATGAAACACTATTGATGAATATTATGAATCGAGGGAAGTTAGTTTTAATTGTGAGTTGAGAATTTTGCTTGAGGACAAGCATGTAATATCCGAGATCTAGGGGTTAGGCATTTTAACTTAATTGTATGTGGTAGCGTGCCTATGTGTGGTTTGAGTGTGTTTTGGGAGTTTTGGGAATTTTACAATGTAGGAGAATGCCTTAGAAAAATATTAGATTTTTGGTTCTTAAAAAGGGAGCTAGTCAAGATAGGCCTTAAGAAAATTTATTAGAGGATTTAATCACAAGAATTGATTGGCAAAGTGGTAAGGAGGCGCCACTTAGGTAGTGGAAAGTGACGCCACAAGCGGTGTGAGGGGGGCTTAGGTTCGAATCCCATGGATAGACTTAACGTGACTTTTATTTTGCATTTGTATGGCATGTGCTGGTCAAACTTTAATTAAGGTAAGGTTGGACTTTATCTTTTATGGATAGTAGACTAAGGGAATAAGGTAAGTGTTAACTTAAGGTATGGAATCAAGAAAATTTGGTATGATAAGGGGACATAAGGCATGAATCAAGGGCTTTGTGGATAGAATTGCTTGATGTTGGGGATAGAATTTCTTAAACTTTGGGAAAGTAGAGGATTACAAGGCATGTATCAAGGTGGATGTTTTGGAAATTATTTCATGGCCATTTTGACCATGAATGTGGACGGCATTATGGACAAGGGGGTGGGCAGATTTTGTTGTTGATTTTGGTAAGGATGAGTGGTTGGGTGTATTTCCCATTTGGTCATTTTTTGTACTTCCAAAATACCTTTTATTTTGTAGCCGATTTTGCATAGGGAGGTTTAGGCATTTCCTTGTGTGATTTGTTTTCCTGAAAGCTTTTGTGTTCTTTTTCTTTTTGAGACCGTAAACCAAGTAAGTGACCTCTTGTGCACCTCTTTCTCTTTTGATCATCTTTCTCCTCTCTTTATTTTGTTTAGGCCGAACCTCTCATCCCTTTTATTTCACATTTGCCGCAACTTCTAAGCCTCACACTCTCCCTCTCCATTCTTTTGTTAAGAGCCGAACCACTCCATCATTCACTTCTTCTTTTCATAGTTCTTTCAAAAGTCAATCCCTATCTTGTGGCCATAGCGATTGCATCTCTATCCATGCCAATTTATTTATTAGACCAAAAGCCTATCATCTTTCTCATCTGAACCGATTTCTCCACTTCAGGTTCTTCTTGTCGATTTCTTGGAGTTTAGTGACCATTTGCGTTTTGGTCATTACTTTTTCGGTAAGAATCTCTTCTAGGCTGATTTCTTTTCCTCTTTCTTTTTCCGACGGTTGAAAAGCAAACTCTAATCTCTTCTATTCTCTTTGGTAAAACCATGAAGGAAAGTTTGAGGATTTCTTTTGTAGCCAACGTGAAGAAGCATTAAAGGATTCTTTTGGGTTTGATTACTTAAGGCAAGGGTATAGTGTTCGGCCAAAGGCCACTCTCATGAGTTCTATGTTAGAGCCGAATCTAACATAGTTGTGTAGGAGGAATTCATCAAATCGCAAAGTGCAAATCGTTTAGGCTTTGGGTTTGGATTTAGTCGATCGTCTTAGAAAAAGGTGTGTAGTTATCGCACTGATCTCCTGTTGTTTGGATTTGTTGTTATGTATATATATACGTATAAGATGTGTATGATAGCCAAAATAATGGCTGAGATGGTGGCTACCCATAGTGGGTATTCGGTTAACTGTGTCGGTTTATGATATTATTTTACCATGGTATATGTGTGGAATTGTGGTAAGCATATGATGTATGCTCATTGGAATTTTACTATTATTTGGCCATGATCTTGACATATGCATAGGGATTGGGATATGATTATTGAAGGACAGGGTGTACATTTATGTACGTGGTTTAGTGATGGCTACGAGCCTCACGTGGATTGATGATCGGCTTTGTGCCATATCGTGGTTGGTGATGGCTATGTGCCTCATCGTGATTTGATGTTAGCTACGAGCTACATCGTGGATTGATGTTGACTGAGGTCGCGTTGTGGATTATACTGTGATTTATTTCACGTGGACCAGTGGCTTGACCACTTGGTGGATGGCATTGCTTGCCAAATTGGTGTGTAGAGGTTGGAGGGTTGATTTAGTAATCCTCTAGTGTGTGGTGGCTGGATACGGGGGTGTGTAGAGGATGGACCCTAGGCTGGGTTGGGTGCATTTTAAATTATTATTTGATATGTGGATTGGTGTGGTTTGGGCTAAGCCCATGTGGAAATCTGTGGACTAATTACACACTGAGTCGGTTTGACTCACCCAATTTTTTACCAAACAATGCGGTGATACATGATTCTTGGACCAAATGGAGCGGATACGAGGTGGCCATCGTAAGATGTTTTTTCATTGTTTTATGCACTTTATATTTTCAGTATTTTGAGTAAATATTTATTGTAATAAGGGCCATTTAAAGTATTTGGGGACTTTTATTGTGTTCGAGTTGGATTGACGATCGAGATGATATTTGGAATGTTTTATTTTAGAAAGCGATTTACATCATCAAAACTTATATTAAAGTTTTAATTCGAAATTTGTAACAACATAATTTTACTTTTAATTTTAAATATACAATGTTTTTATAAATGATGAAAATTTTTATGTTTTCACCCTTCTGACAAATTCTTTTCAAACTTTTTCCTCGGTAGCATTCTAGATTCGGCCGTAGCGTTTGGGTCGAGTTTGGGGTGTTACAAAGCAAATGCTTAAGTGTGGGGGTATTTGAAAAACTGTAATATGTTCATATTTTAATCCCACATTTAGCATACTTTTGGATGATTTATTCCTTGAATTGTGGAATTTGGTGCCCCTAATCCTTTAATTTCATGTTTTATACTTAAGAGAGCACCGGAGGATGAAAAGAATGAGAAGCAGGCCGAAAACGGAGAAAATGGGCCAAAGTACGACATCAACATGGCTGGCCCGAGACACACAATGCCTCCCGAAAGCACCCAACCACTACCGGACGCGAATTACACGGCCGTGCCACATGGGCGTGTCCCTGCCGTGACCTGTTTTAATTTCATTCGGATTAGGGTACTTAGAGGCAAAGAAAGACATTCCAAAAGCCTATATAAACACCTTAGAGGCCAACATTCAGGGGGGCGTTCAACTAGGCCAAGGAGCTAAGCCAGAGAGGCCAAATTGTGGGATTCACTCGAAGAAAGCCAGTTGATCCATCCCAGAAGTCGGAGTCATACTCAAGACTGAGGATCTCTCCTTCAATTCCTTCAAGGGGTTTTAGGGTTTTTCTTATGTTTTATTTTATATTTTCTTCTAAGATGTGTTCTTTTATGATTATAAACTAATCCCCTCAAATACCTGAGGGGGATGAAACCTAAGACGGATCTTGTTATTGTTTTCTGAACTATATGATAAATACTTGATTTATTCTTAACTATTTATTCTTAATTGTTGCTTTGATATTTTAGGATATTGATTCAAGTATTGATGTGCTTAGGCAGAGGAGGAATATTCCCTGTTTAAGAGTAAATCTAGCATAGTTAAGCAGAGTTGATCGCAACCCTAGAGATAGAATGACGAAAATCTGTCAGATTAGGGTCAAACCTAATATGGAAGTCCATAGATCGAGTTAATGCAATTCTAGGGGTTTTAATTAGAAAGAGATTGGGTTAGACGTTAGTAGCCTCGAGAGAGGTATTAATATAAATTAGGGAATCCTACGGATCAAGTCAAGTGAATAAATCGTCTGGTTCAGAGTTAAATAACAAGTGAAGTCTAGGTGGATTCTTCCTCGGGTATTGTCTTAATCAATTGGTTTTTCCCACAAGTGTTTTCCCCAATTCCTTCTCTGTGTCTTAGCATCTTTAGCTTAGTAGTTAGTTAATTTTAGATTAAATTACAATTCCCTTAATTCTTAGGCTAAATAATAAGAAGAAAGTTAGTATTAGTACTTTTGGTTCCCTTGGGTTCGACAATCCGGTCTTGCCACTAAACTATACTGCTGTTCGATAGGTGCGCTTGCCTTAATCGTGGTGATAGTTAGTTTCTAGGCTCGATCATTCATTATATAAATTTTAAGACTTTTTTCACCACCATCACACATGAATTAAATTAATTGTTGTACAAAATTTGATAGTTAAATATTAAACACATTATATGTACAAAATTGTTGTACACAAATAGAGAACATAGATAAAACTAATATATGAATTTGATTCATACAAAATATTAATTATATATATTACCACGTTTATTAATATAAACAATTATATTAATTAATTTCATCACAATATAAAATATATGGAAATTAATATTCTTTTAGAAATAATATAATTAATATATGAATTTGATTCATACAAAATATTAATTGTATATATTTTACCGCATTTTTAATATAAACAGTTCTATTAATTAATTTCGATTAAAATATAAAAGACATGAAAATTAATATTCTTTTGAAAAGAATATAATTCCTTTTTGTAAATTTTCATTTGTCTTCTCTATTAATATGAGAATAATATTATATTCTTTTGAAAAGAATATAATTCTTTTTTTAACTTTCCATTTATCTTCTCTATTAATAAGGGAATAATCTTGGTTTTCCTTTTTAATACGTGATATCAGAGAGGATAATAGGATGATAATCCCTTTGTGTGTTAATGTTACCAACTTAACAAAATAAAGGTCTAGCAACCATTTTTAATTCTATCTGAAAAGTTCAAGAGAAAGTGGTTGTTCCTTTTTTATGAGGTGGATTACATAAAGGTCGGGACGTTTTCGTTATGGCTTGGAATCGACATCGAATCAGCAGCATCCTTTCAATGTTTTCAGTAAAAAAGGTATATTTTCAACCTGATTCATTTCTCGTACAAGGATCCGTGGTTGATGATCGCCGAAATAATTTTTTCACTGCGCCACAGGGCGTATTTACAATCCTACACTATGTGCTAGTGTGATTACTTTGATTTATCGAATGATGTACCATGTGCTAGTACCTTTACTTTGGTTTATTCGATAATGCACTAAGGTGGCAAATTGGTGTGCTGGTTAGATGATCTGTGTATTTGTCTTGAGTTCGAGTCTGGTTAATAAGGATTATAAAATATGAACTTGATAAATGATGTTGAATTGAAATAATGATATGAAATGGTGCTATATGTACATATATGTGAAATGTGACTAAAGATACAATGTGAAAGATCAGGTGAACCAAATTATTACAAACCCTGAGAGCCAATATGGAAAAGATATGAATCAATAGATTCAAGAAAGTACAAGATAATGAAACGAATAGATAGTAAGAAATGAAATGGAAATGAATATGTTATGTGATTACAATATATGATTTATAGAACTTGGTTAAATGGATTAGTGCTTGATTCATGAAATTTGCATAAATGAAATTAGATTATGTGTTGAATTGTATCTTTAATATGTTAATGCTTTTGTATTAAAGACTTAAATCATGAAAATACCACTAAGTTTTATCGCTCGGTGTATGGTTTGTTTATTCCATGCATAGGTATTATTAGATCTCTAATCGCCGCCTAACGTGCGACTGTTTGACTGAAAAATACAACACCAAATATATATGAAATTATACTAGTGGTGTCCGCAAGTATATGGGTCAAATTGTAATGTAGTATTGTGTTGCAACGGAATACAGGGAAATATTTCAAGGATCATACCCAAGGGAGGATGAATTAGATCTACTATTTTTTTTTTTACAACAATAAGTCTAAATAGTAATAATTAAATTCTATATTATGATAAATCATAAAAGGGATGAATATTAGAAATTAAATAACTAAAGTAAATAAATAATAAAACAAATAAACGACTAAATCAATTAAACCAATCAAAAAGATTAACTTGTTTCAGGGGTTATAATTAACTTCATATTCGGGCTTTTGGGTGGATTAAATATTACCTAACCAATTATTACCTCACGGCCTCTAATTGATTAATTAATTGGTTGATACTCGCTTATCTCCCGACCTCACTTTCTCAACTAGGATGAATTATGATTTACTTCGAAAACTTATCTCCCAACCTCGTTTAACTATTGATTACTTCCTAGGGTTGTCAAGTCTAGGGTTTAAGAACGCGTAATTTATATAAACTAATTCAATTGACAAACCCTTAATCTTTCGTTCATCACTTCCCCATCCACTCGTTAATGTCCCCAAAAAAAATTAGCTACTCTTGGAATTCATAATCTCAAACTCAATTGATGTAAACATGTAAATAACACAATTTAACTGAAAGAAAGAAAAAGATGTAGAATAATCCTGATTTGTATTGATTAAGAGCAGAATAGCGAATCTCTCGATTGTGATAATAAATCTTATCACTTGCAAAAGGTAATAAACTAAAATACTTCAATTGAATAAAAGAAATCTTGGATCAAAACTGATTCCAAGAGAAGAGAACAAAGTGTTTTAAGAAAATAAAAGAAAATCTAATCTAAATCTTACTCCTAAACTACAAGGGTTTTTGGATGTGTCTAAGACGACTTAGTTACATCAAACCCTAAGGTTTTATTTATAGGAGTGTTAGTAGCCCGAATTAGGTCTTCGGCACATCCTAAGTCTTCGTGTAAAGTTGATTGTGCGGACAAAAATAGCCTTGAAATACTTGGGCTCCACGTCAATCCTATGTTGCGCCATACACAAGCTATAGCGCGACACGATACTAAATTATGGGCTTGGAAGTCATTGTCGTGCTTTTACAGCTCAAGAAGCTTGTGCTTTACTCATCCCACATTCCTACGTCTATTAGGCCTTAAATTAAACATCCTTCACACTCAATTCAACATATTAGAACTACCTAAGGCCCGTGTTAGCCTAATAGGTCATTAACACTCACAAAATGTATAAAACCTCTTATTTTTTTAAATTTTAATACTAGACTACTAAATACTAAAAATGCAATAATAAATACTAAAATGGCTAGAAAACAAGCTCCTTCAGTGCGAAAATATCCCAAAATAACTACTACATTTGACTGCAGGTCAATCTTGAAGACTCGAGGAGTGATCCAGCATACGATCTGCAACTCTCGACTCAACAATGTTTGTATATGTTATAATTAAAGTCAATAATGGTAGTATAATGATCTCAAAGAAATAAAAAAATAAAATTAAGAACACACAGATTTTACATGGAAAACCCTTTCAAGAAAAACCACAGACAAAGAAGGAGAAAATTCACTACTGTTGAAAATCGAATAATATAAAAGGAGTTTCGACTACATATATTTAAAGGCTGAAAAACCTTATTCTAATCAATTTCAAATAGAATAAATGTAGTTCTATAAAGAGTTTCGGCCTCTCACCTCCACAGATCCCTTATTTTGACAATTTATTTATTTCTTCAACAAGTGACGAGATTTGAGTCACACAATCTCTAACAATCTCTACCTTGACATGAATTCTCAACAAAAAAGTTCTCCACCTCTTCCACAAAACCCCTAAAAGGGTATTCTTCAACAATGAACACCAACCAAATCCAAGGAATAAACTTGGTTATAGAAAATGACTTAGTCATCATATCCGCAGGATTATCATAAGTACTAACTTTTCTCACAACGATATCACCACGAGCAATAATATCACGCACAAAATGATACCAAACATCAATGTGTTTCGTTCTCTCGTGAAACATTTGATCCTTCGTAAGGAATATGGAACTCTGGCTATCACAAAACATTTTATTGATTTAAAGGTCTTTACTGAGTTCACCAAAGAGTCCCTTTAACCAAACAGCTTCTTTACAAGCCTCAGTAATCGCCATGTACTCAGCTTCAGTAGCAGACAAAGCAACTGTAGTCTGCAAAGTGGCTTTCTAGTTGATGGCGCAACCCCTAATAGTAAAGATTTACCTTATGAGTGACCTTCCTTTATCAAGGTCTCCAGCAAAATCAGAATCAACATACCCAATGACTCTATCTCTAGTTTTTCCAAAGTATAAGCAAACATCAGTAGTACCTTGTAAGTATCTGAAAATCCACTGAACTGCTTTTCAGTGTTCTTTACCGGATTCACCATGTATCTACTAACTGCATATGATAAACTTGGATGTGAGCAAACCATAGCATAGATGAGATATCCCACTACACTAGAATATGGAACAAGTTACATCTAGTCAATCTCATCATCTGATTGCGGAGACAAAGCCAATGAAAGTCTGAAGTGGGCTGTTAATAGAGTACTAACAGGTTTAGCACTCTGCATATTGAACCTGCAAAGAAGTTTCTCAATATACCCTTTCTAAGTTATGTACAATTTACATGCTTTTCTATCTCTGGGAATCTCCATATCAAGTATCTTCTTTGTTGCTCCCAAATATTTCATCTCAAATTTTTATTAAGCTGGGTTTTGACCTTTCTTATCTCTCATTTATCTTTGGTTGTTATCAACATGTCATCAACATAAAGGAGTAGATATACAGATGATCCATCAAAATTTTTCTTAAAATAAACACAACTGTCAAAACTGCTTATTTTGAATCATGAGTAGTCATAAATGAATCAAACCTCTTGTACCACTACCTAGGTGACTGTTTCAGGCCATAAAGGGACTTTTTCAGCAAGCAAACATAGTCCTCCCTTTCTGAAACTATAAAGCCCTATGGTTGTTCCATGTAAATATCTTCCTCAAGTTCTCTATGTAAGAATGTCGTTTGCACATATAACTACTCAAGCTCTAAATTATACATGGCCATAATACCAAACAAGGCTTGAATCGAACTATGCTTAACAATTAGAGAAAACACATCTATGAAGTCTACACTTGGAAACTGACTGTAACCTTTTGCAACCAGCCTTGTTTTATACTTGGGTTCTTCAACCTTGGAGTCTCTTCTTTCTTCTTGAACAACTATTTACAATGAACAACCTTTTTACCCTTAGGAAACTTCATTAGGTCTCATGTTCTATTCTTTTATAGTGATTTCATCTCTTCTTGCATGACAATCATCCACTTTCTTGAATCTTCACAGCTAACTACCCTAGAATAAGTAGATAGCTCTTGATTTGAATCTATATCTTCAGCCACATTTAAAGCATAAGCAACTAAATAAGCTTCGGTGAACCTCATTGGAGGTTTAATTTCTCTTTTAGGCCTAATCTTGGCAATAGAATATTGTGATGCTCGCTATGGCGAAGAACCAACTATACTCTGAGTTTTTGTACTAACCTGAGTAATAGACTCAATTGTAGATCCTTGATCAATTTGAAGCTCCACCTACTTCACATATGTGTTTGATTTCTGCTGGTCTTTATCGAAAGATTCTTTAAGAGATAAGTTAAGCAGCATAGTTGTAACACCTCAAACCCAGCCTATACGTCATTACCAGATCTGGTATGCTACGGGTTGAACGTTGAAAACTTCGCTTTAAAGGGGTTTTGAAAATCTCAGTTTATTTTAACCGATTAATCATTAATTGTGACATTTTTTAAAGGAATCTTAACATTCACGTTGAATGTGCTTAAAAAGCCCATTTTCATTTTACTTATAATTAGGACTTCAAAACATAAGCTTATAAATTGTAACATAAAAAAAATATAGATCGATAACCTAAGTTATGGAGGCCTTATTACAAAAATAATCCCAAAATTAAAACTCAATGAAAAAAATTGAAAACAGTTTATGAAAATAAAAGACTTGATGGCCCCTCGAGTCCGCCTCGGCTCCCATGTCCACGATCTACTGCTCATCTGAAAAGTTGGGAAAAATAAAAGGGAAAGTCACCAAGACTTAGTGTGCGAATCCCGAAAACACCTAAAATCCTTGGGTCCACAAACACATTATGGGCCTTGGGCCATACACAATGGCAACAGAAAATATTTACATGCAATAAGGCCCATCCCAAATCTAAGAGTCCATCATCTACACACCTCTGTACCAACCATCACACCGTGGGGATTTCTACAATCAACCCTCTATCCGCTACACACCATATGGACAAGGTTGTCTTTGTCATAAAAGACCGATCACTATGTGACCTATGTGGCAAAAGCCACCGATTGCTATGCGACCTTAATAATATATCGACAATGTCTTTCATCATAAAGACCGATCAGTATGTGACCTATATGGCAAAGCCACCGATCACTATGCAACCTGCTCCCCTTCATCATATCAATCCCATCCCATGCATACATACATGCAAGAATCAAAACATTAAACTACCTAAACAGATCACATACTTTCACATACTTTGATACACATAGAGAAGTTTCTATGATTACGTACCTGGCATCCCTTGCCTACCCTTTTTAGGTAACACGACTGTTCATACAGCCTCATTTTTTGGCTTTTAACCCATAACATATACATAGTTCAGTTAACTTGTGTGATAGAGATTTACACACCTGATTACTGATAGGACAGTACTTTCTATGTCAACAATATCAAAAATCGATACGACAGCTAACTGTCTAAGGTTTTGTTCTGAAGCTGGTCCACAACCCGATGGCCAATCCCGTACTGCTGACACCGCGCGTTTCTTGAACTTTGAGGCTGGGACTGCAGATCCAATCCCTTCCTTCGATTTGTTGACATTCGAGTCCATGAATAACCTTAGTCAGAGGATACTATAATGATTGCTTAACGAGGCATTAGGTTAAGGCACAATAAGGAAAAGAAACCGATTGAACGCTTAGGGAAAATTGAAACCCTTACCTTGACATCCCAAAAAAGTAATGTGGTTCGAAGGTTAACGATTTCTGGCTTTGAAACCTAAGCGATTAGATCTCCTTCAAATCCTGAAATGCCACCCAAAAAGAACACGAGATCAGTGAAAACGTCAAACTAAAGATGGCCTAACAACCAACTAGCCATTCGGCTATGGTCTCAAAAACCGAAAGAGAAGAAAAAAAAAGAAGAATTCAGCACTTACCTTAACACAGAGAATTCAAAAACTCCTAGGGAATTTTGGCTTTTGAGAAGATCAGAAAAAAAAGATGATCTCAAGAGATATATGAAGATTTAGCTTTGATGAAGAAATCGGCAAAGAGAAAAGAATAGACAAGGGTATTCGGCTATGGAGATGAAAGCAGAGAAAACAATGGAATTTCGGCTTTTGCATAAAAGTGGAGATGAGAAAATAAGATTAGGGTTTTAGCTTTTGAATAATGAGAGAAGAGAATGGGAAATAAAACCCTATTGCCAAAAATAAAAAGATATTCCTCCACCTAAACACAGCATTTCGGCACCTACTACCTAAAACCTGAAAATGCCCCTTTTTAAAACGTCAAACTAAGCTATTAATCAAGGGAAATTTCGGCACCCCTTGGATATACCAAAACCAATTCCTTTCCCCCTCCAAGAGATGGAAATTCGGCCACCACTGGTTGTTCAGCAGATAACTCCTATTCTTTCTCCCTTATCTTTATCCATTCACACCTCCAAAAGAGGCCTAAATAACACCACCTCTTCCTTCCTTTATCAGCACATTATCCACATTATCCAAGTCATTTAATCCCTCCTAATTTTAAGCCTTATTTCCGTCCCACTTGCTCCACCTTTAAGTGCCAAAAATGGCCCAAATATATGGGCTCCAAGCGGCCATAACTTGGGCCTCTTCACCTGCTAATGACTCCACCTTATAGTTCCTTTGCAGCGCCCTTTACTACTGGGCCACAAGCCTATTTTGTAATTTAAACCAAAGATACCATCTTTTAAACCCTATAGTGTCCAACCAAAAAAATTTAACCAAGGCCCCGGCCCAATCATGAGCCCAATCTGGACCCCTAACACTTTAATTAACACATTAAACATAACCACACATTAAACCCATAGGCCCATTAATTCAGGATGTTACAGTTCTACCCCCTTAAAGAAATTTTAGCCTCGAAATTACCTGATCAAAATAGATGCGGCACTCATCGCAAGATCGCCTCCTTGGTTCCCATGTAGCCTCCTCGTAATCGTGATTCCGCTTATAGAACCTTAACCAACGGAACTGTCTTCCTTCGTAACACTTTGACATCACGATCCAAGATTTCCATTGGTTCCTCTTCAAAGGATAAATTGGGTCTTACTTTGATTTCTTCCACAAACACCACATGAGACGGATCTGAACGATATCATCTCAACATAGAAACATGGAATACATTGTGAATCTAGCTTAGCTCAGAAGGTAGCACTAGCTGATAGGCTACTGGCCCCACTCGTTTCAACACCTGATAAGGTCCGATAAATCTGAGACTTAATTTACCCTTCCGTCCAAATCTCAGCACTTTCTTCCATGGCGACACCTTCAAGAACACCTTGTCACCCACTGCAAACTCTATATCCTTAAGCTTCAAGTCTGCATAGGACTTCTGTCGGTCCGACGTTTCCTTTAGTCGAGCTAGAATTAACTCAACCTTCTCTTCTGTCTCGGTAACCAACTCGGACCCAAAATCTGACGTTCCCCTAATTCCGTCTGACAGGTAGGAGTATGACACTTCTGCCCGTACAATGCTTCATAGGACGCCATCTGAATACTAGACTGGTAGCTGTTGTTGTAAGCAAACTCTGCCAATGGTAAAAACTCTTCCCAACTATCTCTGAAATCAATGACACATCCCCTCAACATGTCCTCCAAGATCTGAATTACCCGCTCAAACCGCCCATCCGTTCGAGGATAAAACGTCAGATCAAATCCAACTTCGTACCTAACGCTTGATGCAAAGCCTTTCAGAATTGCGACGTGAACCTATGGTCCCTGTCCGATATGATTGATACTGGTACCCCATGCAACCTCACTACATCCGCTATATATAACCTAACCAGCTTCTGCAGAGAGTAATCGACCCGTACTAGTATGAAATGACCAGATTTTGTCAAGCGATCAACAATCACCCAGACTGAATCTTTCTTAGTAGGCGTGAGGGGTAGCCCACTAACAAAGTCCATTGTGATCCGTTCCCACTTCCATTGTGGAATCTTTACTGGCTGCAACAACCCTAATGGTAACTGATGCTCCTCCTTTACCTGCTGACAAGTCAAACACTTACTCACCAATTCGGTTACCTCACGCCTCAAGCCTGGCCACCAGAACTGATTCCGCAAATCCCGATACATCTTACTTCCTCTGGGGTGCATAGCGTATGAACTTCTATGCGCTTCTTGCAAAATCCTATGCCTCAATTCTGGATCTTTTGGCATGCAAACTCTCTCTTGAAAACATAACAGTCCTTCCTCATTCCTACTGAAGTCCGTCGATCCATCACTTGATCCTACATGAACCTTCTCATTTAGCAACTCATCGGTCTGCTGCTTCTCCTTAACCTGACTGACCCAAGAGGGTTTTACTTGAAGTTCAGCCAATAAGCTCCCATCATCGTATAAAATAAGGTGAGCAAACATTTCCCTCAAGTCAGAGATTACTTTACGACTTAAGGCATCCGCCACCATATTAGCTTTACCCGGATGGTACTCGATCAAGCAATCATAATCCTTTAACAACTCGATCCACCTCCTCTGCCTTAAATTCAACTCCTTCTGGGTCAAAAGGTATTTTAGGCTCTTATGATCTGATAAAAATGATTTCTCCCGTCATGATAATGTCTCCAAGTCTTTAAAGCAAAACCACCGCCGCTAACTCCAAATCATGGGTGGGATAATTTGCTTCGTGCGGTCTTAACTGCCGAGATGCATATGCAACAACCTTTCCATCTTGCATCAACACGAATCCTAGTCCGTGTGTGACGATCACAAGAAATCACGAATTCCTTCCCACCTCCAGCTTGAATCAATATCGAACCTCCACAAAATCTTTTTCAACTTCTCGAAACTCTCTTGCTGCTTACTAGACCAAATAAAAGAAACTCCTTTCCGTAATAACTTAGTTAATGGTGCCGCGATTGAAGAAAATCCTTCAACAAACCTTCGATAGTACCCGCCAGATGAAGAAAACTCTGAATTTTCGCCACAGACCTAGGCGGCTTCCAATCCAACACCGCTTCAATTTTTGAGGTCAACCTAATCCCTCTCGCCGACACAACGTGGCCTAGAAAAGTAACTTCACTTAGCCAAAATTCGCACTTCATCAATTTGGCATACAACCGCTTCTCCTCGAATCTACAAAACCACTCGCAGATGTGAATCATGCTCCTCTTTCGATCTTCAGTAAACCAAGATATCATCTATAAATACCATGACAAACTGATCCAAGTAGGGTTGGAACACTCGGTTTATCAAACCCATAAACGCCGCTGGTGCGTTAGTCAACCAAAATGGAATTACCAAAAATTCGTAACGTCCATAACGGGTCCTGAAAGCTATCTTATGAATATCTGATTCTTTGACCTTAAGTTGATGGTATCCTGGTCTCAAATCTATCTTTGAGAACACTGACGCCCCTTTCAGTTGATCGAACAAGTCATCAATCCTTGGCAATGGATACTTGTTCTTGATAGTCAACTTGTTCAGCTGACGGTAGTCAATGCACATACGCATTGATCCATCCTTCTTCTTGACAAATAACACCGGTGCTCCTCAAAGCGACACACTTGGTCGAATAAATCATTTATCTAACAACTCTTGTATTTGTCCTTTCAACTCTACCAACTCCTTTAGTGCCATCCCATATGGAGCGATAGATACTGGTGCTGTTCCCGGGAGAAGATCG
Source organism: Gossypium rotundifolium (assembly GCA_025506655.1). Classification (NCBI taxonomy): domain Eukaryota; kingdom Viridiplantae; phylum Streptophyta; class Magnoliopsida; order Malvales; family Malvaceae; genus Gossypium; species Gossypium rotundifolium. The sequence goes on along the minus strand of CP106733.1, from coordinate 151,751,402 downwards.
ATACCAAACTCCACTTCACGATCCGGAGGTAATCCCGAAGCTCTTCTGGGAAAACATTAGGAAATTCCTTCACCGTCCAAATGTCCCCAATTGTTAGGTCCTTGGCTTCCAGAGCCCGAACAAACATTAATATCGCCTCGCATCCTTTTTTGGGCAGTCACTATATTCGACAGACAGTTCCCCCTTTCTCCTATTACCAACACTTCACTACTTTTGGGGATTTTTAACACCAAACACTTGGCTGCAACATCTAAATTAGCTTGATACTTCACCAGCCAGTCCATGCCTAATATTAAGTCGAACTCCCCGAACGGTAATTCCATCAGATCCGTCCGAAAAACTATTCCCTAAACTTCTAAGGGTACCTTCCGATAGAGTTTATCTACTACCACAGATTGTCCTAATGGGCTAATTACAGTCATCGCCCTAGGGGTAATCTTAGAATATAAACTTAAAGTTCCGGACACACTACTAGCAACATATGAATGTGTCGACCCAATGTCAATCAATGCAGTGTAAGGCAAACCAAATATTAAAAACATACCGGTTATAACATCCGGTGCGTCGGCCTCTTCTCGACGTCTGGCAACAGAGACCAACCCCTACCGCCTCGCCTCGAGTTTTTGCCCTCGGCTGGGTGCTCCACTACCCGATCAAACCGTTACCACCTCTAGCTAGACCACGACCCTCTCATGGATGTCGACCTCCTCTACCGGTGAGCATTTTCACCTCTATGGGTCCTACATCGCTCGTGGTCGTAGACAGTCCCTAATCGATGGTCTAAAGATCCACACCTAAAGCACTTTCCACCGCTGTCCAACACTCACCTACATGGAATTTACCACAGCGAACATACCTCTGTGCCTGGTTAGCAGCAGGTCTCTCCACCCGGTTCAGCCTATCCGACTAGGTCTTTTTTGAGTATGCGCAGCTGCTCCTGACGATCTAAAATTTCTCCTACTTCCACTTCTATCTTTATCCCGATTTAGCTTTTCCGTTTTCTTTACCTCCTCAGCTATCTTATCCTTCTCTACAAGCACAGCAAATTCTCTCTCCCGCTGTGGAGCTATCAAAACACGTAAATCATCCTTTAGGCCATCTTCAAATCGAACACATCATTCATGTTCTGTGGCCACTATCCCTCGAGTATAACGGCTCAAGCGTAAGAATTTCGCTTCATACGCCACCACCGACCTACTTCTCTAAACCAGATTCAGGAATGCTCTACGCTGCGCGTCCACATAACTCATTCCAATGTACTTATTCTGGAACACCGTTCTGAAGTAATCCTAGGGATACGGTCAGCCACTGTACCATCCATCACCGTAAGCCACCAATGATAAGCTTCATCCTAGAGAAGGGACACTACTCCTTTTAGCTTCTCTTTTTTCGTAAAATTCAGATCATCCATTATGTGTTCAACCGCCTCCAACCAATACTCAGTTGTACTCGGGGCTATCCCAGAAATTCTCCTAAACACTTCTGCACCATTAGCTCTAAGTCGCTCTGACATAGATTTTCGGGCTCCTGTGCCCATGCCTGCCCCAGCAACCCTCTCTAACACCCTCAATATTACCTGAGATACCACATCATCTACAGCCATCTGATCCTGAAATTCCACCTCCACAGTTGGTGGCACTGGTACATCATTCCTCGACTCGTGACCAGACCCTACCGATTCCGACACAGCAATCCTGCCTCTACCTTGGCCACGCACACCACGTCCTCTAGTGCTCATTCTATTGATTCACGTTTATCTGATTAGGAATTTTATAAATTATTAATTTCTTCCACTAATTAATAACGAACAATCTTATGGAAAGTAGTTTTAACAGTAGTTCTTTCGAATTCGAACTTTATCTACAAAGTTCAGTTCTCAGGTCTGTATTTCCTAACTCTAGAATCCACATACATTCAACCATCCATTTACATTCCAAACAAAGCACCACATAAATGCATCAAGCACACAAGTAACATCCATGAACTTACCTTCGTCACATAGGGGTATTTTCGTCATTCCACTACCCAAGAGTATTTTCATAATTTTATCCTACAAGGGTATTTTTGTAATTTTCCAAAATAGGGTATCTTGGTGATTTTGCAAAATAGGGGTATTTTGTTAATTTTGTAATCCGAGGGTATTTCAATAATTTTTCCAACCGGAGGTATTTCGGTAATTTTTACAAATTTTGGTAATTTTTACAAATCCAGGGTATTTTGAAAATTTTACAAAACTAGGGATATAAGTAATTTTACAAAAATAGGGTGGCTGGTCCCTTTCGGGTTTTAGTTATAAATTTTGGCCCGTCAACAAGCCCTCTCGGTTAGAGTGAACAAACACTACGCACTGTAGGATTCCAACAAGAGAAGGTGAGTCGCTAGGCCGCTTAAATACCAAGCTCTCCCTGGATCCAATTCTAAACATGCGTATGCTTGTTACCACACCCTAACCCTGTAACTTGTTCACAGACATGTTTAATTAGAAATTAATTCTTATGAAATTTGAAGAATTGTTTATACTAAACCTAAAGTCCATAAACTCTAGCATACTAGCCAACGTCCCTATAGAGCCCATCAAGCCCAACATGCATATCACATAATGAGTTTAGAATACTTACCTACGTGGATTGGGTGCCGATAGACTCGAAGGCCATATCTCAACTGAACTTTTCTCAAACTTACATCACTTTTAAAAATCACTACTGGACCCATTTCACAGCTTGAGTTTTGAACTGGGCTCTGATACTAAAATGTAACACCCCAAAGCTGGCCCATACGTCATGATCGGATCTGGTATGCTATGGGTTTAACGTTGAAAACTTTTCTTTAAAGGGGTTTTGAAAATCTCAGTTTATTTTAATCGACTAATCATTAATTGTGACATTTTTGAAAGGAACCTTAACATTTGTGTTGAATGTGCTTGAAAAGCCCATTTTCATTTCACTTATAATTAAGACTTCGAAAACATAAGCTTATAAATTGTAACATAAAAAAAATATAGATCGATAACCTAAGTTATGGAGGCCTTATTACAAAAATAATCCCAAAATTAAAACTCAATGAAAAAAACCGAAAATAGTCTATGAAACTAAAAGACTTGATGGCCCCTCGAGTCTGCCTCGGCTCCCATGTCCATGATCTACTGCTCATCTGAAAAGTTGGGAAAAATAAAAAGGTGAGTCACCAAGACTCAGTGTGCAAATCTCAAAACACATAAAAATCTTGGGCCCACAAACACATTATGGGCCTTAGGCCATACACAATGGCAACAGAATATATTTACATGCAATATGGCCCATCCTAAACCTAAGAGTCCATCCTCTACACACCCCCGTACCAACCATCACACCGTGGGGATTTCTACAATCAACCCTCCATCCGCTACACACCATATGGACAGATGTGTTGCCTGTCATAAAGACCGATCACTATGTGACCTATGTGGCAAAGCCACCGATCGCTATGTGACCTTAATAATATATCGACAATTTGTCTTTCATTATAAAGACCGATCACTATGTGACCTATGTGGCAAAGCCACTGATTACTATGCGACCTGCTCCCCTTCATCATATCAATCCCATCCCATACATACATACATGCAAGAATCAAAACATTAAACTATCTAAACAAATCACATACTTTCACATACTTCGATACACATAGAGAAGTTTCTATGATTACGTACCTGGCATCCCTTGCCTACCCTTTTTGGGTAACACGACTGTTCATATCAGCCTCATTTTCTGGCCTTTAGCCCATAACATATACATAGTACAGTTTAACTAGTGTGATAGAGATCTACACACCTGATTATCGATAGGACAGTACTTTCTATGTCGACACTATCAAAACTGATACGACGGCTAATTGTCTAAGGTTTTGTTCTGAAGCTGGTCCACCACCTGGTGGCCAATCCCGTACTGCTGACATCGCGCGTTTCTTGAACTTTGAGGCCGGGACTACAGATACTATCCCTTCTTTCGATTTGCTGACATTCGAGTCCACGACTGACCTTAGTCAGAGGATACTATAATGATTGCTTAACGAGGCATTAGGTTAAGGCACAATAAGGAAAAGAAACCGATTGAACACTTAGGGACCTTGAAATCCCAAAAAAGTAATGTGGTCCGAAGGCTAACGATTTATGGCTTAGAAACCTAGGCGATTAGATCTCCTTAAAAGAACACGAGATCAGTGAAAACGTCAAACTAAAGATGGCCTAACAACCAACTAGCCATTCAGCTATGGTCTCAAAAATCGGAAGAGAAGAAAAAAAAGAACAAAAGAAATCGACACTTACCTTAACACAGAGAATTCGGCAACTCCTAGGGAATTTTGGCTTTTGAGAAGATCAGAAAGAAAAGATGATCTCAACAGATCTATGAAGATTCGGCTTTGATGAAGAAATCGGCAAAGAGAAAGGAATAGACAAGGGTATTCGGCTATGGAGATGAAAGCAGAGAAAACAATGGAATTTTGGCTTTTGCATAAAAGTGGAGATGAGAGAATAAGATTAGGGGTTTCGACTTTTGAATAATGAGAGAAGAGAATGGGAAATAAAACCCTATTGCCGAAAATAAAAAGATATTCCCCCTACCTAAACATAGAATTTCAGCACCTACTACCTAAAAATCGAAAATGCCCCTTTTTAAAACGTCAAACTAAGCTATTAATCAAGGGAAATTTCGGCACCCCTTGGATATACCAAAATCAATTCCTTCCCCCCTCCAAGAGATGGAAATTCAGCCACCACTGGCTATTCAAAAGATAACTCCTAGTCTTTCTCCCTTATCTTTATCCATTCACACCTCCAAAAGAGGCCTAAATAACACCACCTCTTCCTTCCTTTATCAGCACATTATCCATATTATCCAAGTCATTTAATCCCTCCTAATTTTAAGCCTTATTGTCGTCCCACTTGCTCCTCCTTTAAGTGACGAAAATGGCCCAAATACATAGGCTCCAAGCGGCCATAACTTGGGCCTCTTCACCTGCTAATGACGCCACCTTATAGTTCCTTTGCAGCGCCCCTTGCTACTGGGCCACAAGCCCATTTTGTAATTTAAACCACAGATACCATCTTTTAAACCCTATAGTGTCCAACCAAAAAATTTAACCAAGGCCTCAGCTCTATCTTGGGCTCAATCTGGACCCCTAACACTCTAATTAACACATTACACATAACCACACATTAAACTCATAGGCCCATTAATTCAGGATGTTACAATAGCAGTTTTATAAAAAATAACATCTCTGTTAATCACAACTTTTCTATTTTTAAGGCACCATAACTTATACCCTTTAACACCAGGTTTATGCCCAAGAAAAACACACTTGATAGATCTAGGTTCCAATTTACCACTATCAACATGAGTATATGCAGGACACCCAAAAAATTTTCAAATCAAAATAGTTAGCAGGAGTACCAAACCATACCTCTTGTGGAGTCTTTTTCTCAATAGCTACGGACAGAGACTAATTGTAACACCTTTAACCAGAATTCGTCGCTGGAAGAGGGTTACGAAGCATTACCAAAGTTTAAAAATCAAACAGACAGAAAAATTCAAATATTTCATATCATATAGCATTCATGTCAAAAACCAATCAAAATCATACATATTGTCCCTTATACGAGCCCTCAAGGCCCATAATACGCGTTAGAAATAAGTCGGGACTAAATCGAATACTCAAATAATTTTTCGAAAAACATTGAAAATTTTCAAAGCTATAAGGGTCACACGGCCAAGAGACACGCCCGTGTCTTAGGCTATGTGGACATTTGAAATAGGGACATACAGCCGTGTCCCAGCCCGTGTCTGTGTAACTCAATGACTTGGGTCACACGGCCAAGCCACACGCCTGTATGCTAGGCCGTGTGAGCATACTAACTTGCATTCTTAAGAAGATACAGGGGACACACGACTGTGTCACCTGGCTGTGTGTCACACACAGCTGAGACACACGCCCCTGTCTTTGCCAGTGTGGACGAAAATAGGTCATTTTTCAAGCCACATTTCTCACCCAATTTGACACCAACCTAACTCAACATTTTTGCACATCAACAAACCATACAAGGCATTCAAAACAAGCCAAAATTAAGTCTTAAACATGAAATATCACCACATGCAACTAATATTCCCTTAGGCACCTCAAATGACAACTTAAAAACATGTCAACCAAGTATCCAAACTTACCTAAATGACTAAATACATATATGCATATTCAAACCACATTTTACTTTCTTTCATTCTACTATATCAGACACACATCAAATATGATAAGGCCACATATATACACATCAAAATATACCAAAAACATACATACAATTTAATATAAAACATATAAATATACAATTTAATTACACGAACTTACCTTGACAAGTGTACATAGATACAGAGGCGACTAATCTGATATTTTCTCTTTACATCGATCTAACTCTATACGAGGTCTGACAGGATCTATACGAATAAATTTAACTCATTTCAATATAATTCTCATTCAATTTAATCCAACATGGAATTTTGGCAAAATTACCATTTTCCCTATACTTTTAATTCATTTGAAATTTAGTCCCTAGTCTCAAAAAATGAAATTCATGCAATTTAATCCTTACTTAAGCCTAGTTAATTTTTATACATATTAACAGTAGCCCATATATTTCACAAAATTCACAAATTTTACCATAAATTGATCACCTTTTTTAATTTAGTCACTAATTGATAATTTGACCAAAAATCTCTTTACAAAAGTTGTTTATCCAACTACAACCATTCATTTTCTATCATCAAACTTCAAAATTCAATCATGTTCATCAATACCAGAACCCTAATACTTTAACAATTTTACAAATTAATCCCCGGGCAAGCTAGATTAAGCTACAAAGATCCCGGAAACATAGAAATTGTCAAAACGGGATAAAAATGCATGCCTAATTGAGCAAAATAAGCTTGCCTAAATTTCAAGCTTCCATGACTAGGTTTTCTTTTCTTTTCTTTTTTTTTTTTTTTTAGTGAAAGATGATCATAATAGTTTATTTTATTTAATTTCTTATAGCTTTAATCACTAATTTCCAAAATTAACATTACTAATTCATTCAAATTCCAATGATGACAAATCCATGCTTATCCACTAACAACCTTAATGGCTAATTACTATGTAAGGATCTCCAATTTAAAACTCTATAGCTATTTAATACCTTTAGCTATAAGAACACAACATTTGCACTTTAAGAAATTTAGTCTTTTTTATCAAATTAAGTATGTAAAAGGTAAAATTTCTTAACAAAATTTTTATACGGTATTTCTATCATACTGCAGACCATAAAATAATAATAAAATAAAATTTTTTACTTTCATTTTGTGGTCTCAAAACCACTGTTCCAATTTCACTGAAAATGGGTTGTTACACTGATTAATCAGAAAACATGCAGTAGAGGTCGCTTTAGCCCAAAATAATTTCGGTAAACAAGCATTTGACAGTGTATTGAACCTTTTCCATGATTGTTCTATCCATTCATTCTGCAACGCCATTTTGTTGTGAAGTATGGCGAATTGTCAAGTGTCTCACTAACCCTTCTAATTTGCACAATTCATTAAACTCATCATAACAGAATTCCAAGCTATTATCTGTACGGAGGTGTTATATCTATTTTCCTGTCTGCTTCTCAATCATATTCTTCCAAGCCTTAAATGTGGAAAACACATCACTTTTCTGCTTCAGGAAGAATAACCAAACTTTTTTGGAAGAATCAATGATCGTTGGCATATAATTAGCGTCACCCCCCAAAGGCACTCTAGATAGTCCCCAAAGATCAGAATAAATATAATCCAGCGTTCTCTTTATGTTATGGATTCTTCTAGTGAATCGAACTCTCTTTTGCTTCCCAATAATGTTGTGCTCTCAGAACTTTAGTTTTCTAATGCCCTGTCCATCAAAAAGTCCTCTTTTGCTTAATTTTGTCATGCCACTCTTACTCATATGCCCTAGATGCATATGTCAAATTCTAATAACATCATCATCTAACAAAGAAGAGGAAGCGATGACTACATCACCAGTAACAGTTGAACCCTGAAAAACATATAACTTAGCAGTCTTTCTCTACCCTTTCATCACGAGGGAACCCTTGCTAATCTTTAGAATCCTACTTTCAGTTGTGTACTTGTACCCTTTTAAATCAAAAGCGCTCAATGAAATCAAATTCATCTTTAAATTTTGGTACATGTCAAATGTCACTAAGTGTTCTGACGACTCCATCAAACATCTTATTTTTTATCATGTCAATACCTGCGATTCCATATGAAGCATTATTTCCCGTCAGAATAACACTTTCAGACATTATTTCATATATTGTAAACAAATCCCGATTGGTACTCATATGGAAGATGTAACCAAAATCAAGGGTCCACTCCTAACTCACTTTAGAGTTGTCAGCAGAAGCAACTAGGAGTTCACCATCGTTGTAGTCTTCTACTACATCAGCTCCACCGGATTGTTTTGGTTATTTTTCCTTTTGATTTGCTGCCTCCATTTTGATCTTGTTCTGCAACTTATAGAATCCAGACTTAATGTTCCCTTTCTTTTGTAGAAATTACAAGAAATACCTTTGTTTGAAGATCTCAATCGACCTTTAGATTTAGTACAAGGATTTTGTTCCTGAGTCGTCCCATGATTATCACCACTATTTGTTCTTGTCTCCCACGAACAATAAGACCTTCTCCATGAGACTTGGATCCAGCCACAAGATGCTTTATCTTATCATACGAGGCCAATGAATCATAAACTTCATTAATTGTAAGAGATTCACGACTATACAAAATTGTATCTCTAAAGGTTGAATATGACAGAGGTAATGAACAAAGCAGAATCAACCTTAAATCCTTTTCATCATACTGAATCTCCATGTCTTCTAAGCCCGAGACGATTTCTTTAAACACGGTTAAGTGTTCGACCAAAAACGTACCTTCTTCCAAATAATAAGAATAAAGACTCTACTTTAGATGCAACTTTCTAGTTAGGGTTTTCAACATGCATAGCTACTCCAGCTTTGCCCATAATGTAGCGGTGGTTTTCTCCTTCAACGCGTCCTGTAAAATATCATTCAGTAGATGCAAATGTCATTTTGTTAAAGCCTTTTGATCTTTACGCTTCTTCTCTAAGGCATCTTATCTAACCCTAGTAGGGCATCCATCAAATCCATCTGCGCAATAACTACCTGTATCTTTACCTACCACAACGCAAATCTCTTGTTGCAATCCAATAGTAGAATGTCATACTTCATTATCCTCATTACCGTGATTAAGACAAGCAACCCGAAAAGCTTTGATACCAATTTGTTATAATTAAAGTCGATAATGGCAGTAGAATGATCGTAAAGAAAAAATAAAAAAATTTAAGAACACACAAATTCTACGTGAAAAACCCTTTCGGGAAAACCTACGGGTAGAGAAGGAAAAAATTCACTAATGTTGAAAACTGAATAATACAATATGAGTTTCAACTACATTTATTTAAATGTTGAAAAACCCTATTCTAATCAATGTCAAATAGAATAAGTGTGGTTCTATATGGAGTTTTGGCCTCTTACCTCCACAGACCCCCTTATTTTGCCATTGTATTTATTTCTTCAACAAGTGCAGGATTCGGGTCACACAATCTCTAACAGTATGATTCTTTATGTTTTAAATATATGACATGTACCTAAGGTTTGATTCGGTTCATAATGTAATTGATCATTTTGGAACTGGGAATTTGTAAATGTCAAATTTTAGTTCAAGCATATGAATTGTCTTACACATTACATGTAAATAGTACAATGCTAAAATGTTTAAGCTATGTAATTAAATACATGTGTGAGTTGAATTGCATTTTGAGGTTTAAAGACCAAATGAGATTTTTAAATTGGTTGGTTGAATTAAATGGTACAAATATTGAAGGAGTATACCTTTCATGTCGCAACACTACTCTATTCATGTAGCGACACTACTCTATTCATGTCGCGACATCAACTTTCCACATTGCAACGTCCCCTGCTGAAGTCGTGATGTCAGCCTCCTGTTTCCGGAGTCTCAACATTGCACTATTGAAATTGCAACACTGAGATTCTGCCCTTGATGTCGTAACATGATCCCTTCATGGTCACTACGCCAATTCGATAAACTTTAAAAATTTTACACTTTAGTCCTCAAATGGCCTCAGATTATCGAAAGAGCTCTCGTAAGCTCATTTTAATCTCGAATATGATTACATAAGATGGGGAAAATATAAAGTCGGTAATGACAATATATATCGCCAAGAAAAGAGAAATAAAATAAAAAACACACAAATTTTACGTGGAAACCCTTTCGGGAAAAAAAACCACGAGCAGAGGAGAAGAAAAATTCACTATGTCGAATTCGAACAGATTACAAGAGGAATAGACTATGTCTATTTATAGGCTTGTAAAACCCAATTCTAATCAAAGTAAAAATATATTATGCTAATAAATGCTAAATATATTATACTCATAAATACTAAATCTTCTAGAAAAAAGATATATTTTGTTTAACTTGACTTGTAAGCAATATCTTAGAATTTGGGTCACACAACTCTAACAATCTCCACCTTGACACGAATTCTCAACAAACAAGTTCTTCATCGTGAACTCTCAACGAACAAGTTCTCCACCTCTTCCATAAAATCCCTTAAGGGTTTAACTTCAACAATGAACACCAACCAAGTCTAAGCAATGCTCAAACTTGGTTATAGGAAGTGACTTAGTCATCATATCTTCAGGATTTTCATAAGTACTAATTTTGCTCACAACAATATCACCATGAGCAATAATATCACGAACAAAATGATACCGAATATCAATGTGTTTTGTTCTCTCATGAAACATTTGATCTTTTGTAAGGAAGATGGCACTCTGACTGTCACAAAATACTATGCTGATTTGAAGGTCTTCATTATCATACTGAACCTCCATGGCTTCCAAGTTTGAGAGAATTTATTTAAACACTATTAAGTGTTCATGCACAGACGCACCTTCCTCCAAATGATGAGCATAAAGACGTTGCTTTATATGCAACTTGCTGGTTAGAGTTTTCGACATACATATTTGTTCTAGCCTCTTCCATAATGCAGCGGTGGTCTTCTCCTTCATCACATCCTACAAAATTTCGTTAGACAAATGCAGATGTAATTGTGTTAACGCCTTTCGATCCTTGCGCTTCCTTTCTTCCTTCGTCAATGTCGAAGGCATCTTATCTACCCCTAGCAGGGCTTCCTCTAAATCCATCTGTGCTAGAACTGCCTACATCTTTATCTGCCACAATGCGAATCAGGTGTTGCGATACAATAGTGAAATTTCATATTTCAAAGACGCCATTACCGTGATCGAGATGAAAAACCCGGAAGCTCTGATACTAATTTGTGAAAAATATAAAGTCGGTAATGACAATATATATCGCAAAGAAAAGAGAAATAAAATAAAGAACACACAGATTTTACGTGGAAACCCTTTCGGGGAAAAAACCACGAGCAGAGGAGAAGAAAAATTCACTATGTCGAATTCGAACAGATTACAAGAGGAATAGACTATGTCTATTTATAGGCTTGTAAAACCCAATTCTAATCAAAGTAAAAATATATTATGCTAATAAATGCTAAATATATTATACTCATAAATACTAAATCTTCTAGAAAGAAGATATATTTTGTTTAACTTGACTTGCAAGCAATATCTTAGAATTTGGGTCATACAACTCTAACATAAGATCTTGTGATTATGTATTGAACATGATAGCATGCATAATTTGTTTAATTGATTTGCAAATGTGATCACAATTGCTTCGACAACGAATGTGGCATTCCGTAGCTCGGACCCGGCAGTCGGGTCGAGTATGGGTTGTTGCAGAATTCCCATCAATTAAGCTCTTTAACCATAACTTTAACATTTGCCATCTTATATCATGTGTCATGCCAAGATTGTGCCACATGGTGCAAAAATAGTATTTTCTCTTGAAATTTATTTAAATATTATAGAAAATTACAAAAAATAAAATTATATAGAATTATGAAAAATATAACAAATTATAAAAATTATTTAAAACTATAAATATATTAAAAATTACAAAATATTATAAAACAAATTAAAAGTACATGAAAATTTATAATTAAAAAAACCCAAAATTTTACCATTTTCATACAAACAATACAACACCTATAAAAAATTATAAAAAGAATAGCTTCCATCACCTATGAAAACTCTAATTGATTTGTCCCTCCACCATTATTTGGTTGGTTTTTATTGTAGTTTATTTAGGGAAAAGAAAGAGTGCAATGAAATTCTTAATTAAATTGTTTTCAATTAGCATCTTTGATGGAGCCGTAGTCTCAATTAGGCCTGTTCTGCCAGATGATTGCATGTAATCACTATGATCCAGCTTTGAGCTGTCCTTTACTCACCAAAAATATAGAATATTTTGTAATTAAGGACAGTTAATAAATTCCTCCAAATGGGGAACAACCAGGCTCTTGGGATATATTGGGCAAATCAGAACGCAACTGCCTGAATGTATATAGCTTTAACTTTCGTCTTTCTTTACTTTGAAAGCCAAAGCAGTAGAGTAGTTGAGACACGAGACAATCAGTAACACATAAGCCATATTTCAACAACTTATATAAAGCAGTTAGTTAAAGTTTTATACGTAATCTTAGCTCATGCAATATTTGCTCCTTCAATATATCTCCATTTCTTTACTTTATTTTATATTCCCATATATAAGTTTGAACTTCTTTCTCATGCAAGCACTGCATTTCACCTACCAAATAACAAAAACTAAACAGGCTTTCTTTCTACATATAAAAATAATGAAAACACTGGCAAGGGGTTCATTAAAACTTTGAAAGTTTCTCCATTATTGGGTTTTAAGATTTTCTTCTTTCTTTTTAGAAAATGGAGTTAGGGTTTTAAGGATGAGGTAAGTGTATGTTTGAATCGCATGATGATGCAGTTAACCATTGCTATCAACTCAACCTTGTATGCATCTTTGGTTTTGTTTTGTGTTTTGTCTGCCATTGTTCGTTTGTTGGTTTTCCTATTTCATTCAGTCAAGAGAAGCAAGCATTTCGATTTTGGAATATACCAGGTTTCTCTTTGGACTCTCTCTTTCTCTCCCTCTTTAGTAATTAATTGATTCGTCAGTTTTGTATTAAGACAAAAAGTGTCTGGTTTTTTTTATTTTTAAGGAAATTGCATGCATTTTCTGAATTTCATTGAAGGTCATTAGGATGAACATCTTTCAAAACCTCATGGAGAGACTAAGGCAGGTGGTGGGTCCTAAAGGATGGGATTATTGTGTTCTCTGGAAACTCAGTGATGATCAAAGGTTTGAGTTCAAATCATAAACTGCTGCGTGCATGTGGTGACAATATATATATATATATATATATATATATATATATATATATTCATATACCAATGTTAATGGATATTTGGTCAGGTTTCTGGAGTGGGTGGATTGTTGTTGTGGTGCAGCTGAAAGTATAGAAAGTAGTGGAGAGCTTCAATTCCCAGTGACAACAGTCCTCCCATGCAGGGATGTGATGTTTCAGCATCCAAAAACCAGATCCTGTGAACTGCTTGCCCAACTTCCTTCTTGCATGCCCCTTGATTCTGGGTATATTATTTAGTACCTTATAGTGCCTCTCCCTCTTTCCTCCTCCTTCTTGGTTCATTTGTGTTTTTGATGAGTTTATACTGCTGCTTTGAGAGATTGTAAACAGAAGTCATGCACAAGCCTTGATATCAAACCAACCCAAATGGTTCAACTTCTCTAATAACTCTGATTCCAATGTTTTAGAGGTTAGTATATTGATACACCTTCAAGCCCCTCATTGTTAAGCTGTTTGATATATCTTCTTACTACCCTTTTTTTGCAGGAAATAGTTGGAACTAGGATTTTGATTCCAGTTGCAGAAGGATTAATTGAACTTTTTGTTGCCAAACAAGTATGTGTGTGTATATATATAGTAATTTTATTTGTTGCTATGATTGTAGTCAATTCTTTTAATGTTTCAAAACAGGTTTGTGAAGATCAAAATGTGATGGATTATATTGTGACACTGTGCAACATCTCATTAGAGCAAAGCTCAATGATGAATTCAAGTTGCATGGATACACATTTCACTGCTCTAAACGCGCAAGCATTGAATGAATTTCAAGCAAAGACTCATTTAAGCAATGAGAATGACCGAAAGGATCCCATCATCAATCATTTCCAGCCACCATTGACGACAACACTCGAAACTCTAAACCTACCTTACGACATCTCCATTGATCAAATTCGATCAACCAACACCCTGCAGCAGTACCATTATCTTTCAGAAGATAAGAACAACAAGAATATGGATGTATGTGTTGAAGGGTCTCATGAAGTGTTCCTTTCGGACAAAGTTGTTAACCCACTTAAGTCTTCCGTGGATAATGGACTTCAAGAGATGGATCCATTGAATTCCATGATGACCAATGAATCGATGGTTATCCAAGGGAATGAGAAGGACTCTATAAAACAAGAGAATGGACGGTCTGATTCGATTTCGGATTGTAGTGATCAGAATGATGATGAAGATGATGCAAGGTACCAACGGAGGGCAGGGTCCAAAGGGCAGTCTAAAAACCTTGTTGCAGAGAGGAAAAGAAGGAAGAAGCTTAATGAAAGACTTTATTCCCTTCGATCTCTGGTTCCCAAAATCTCTAAGGTACTTGACTATCAATCACTGTCTTAAGTAGCCTTAGACCGATTTATATATATATATATATATGTTGTGACATTGTATATTTTTCAGTTGGATAGAGCTTCAATCCTTGGAGATGCGATTGAGTTTGTGAAGGAACTGGAAAACCAAAAGAAAGAACTCCAAGATGAGCTTGAAGAACATTCAGATAACGATAATGGTGCTAAGAAAACAGGAATGAATGGAGTCCACAAAAGTTCCAATCTGAGATTTTCTTACAAAATGATCAAATCCCTGTGTATTTTAACCCTGAACATGACAAGGGACCAAATGGCTTTCCTGTTGGAGGTAATGGCAGTGTCTCAAGGACACAAAATCAAGAAGTGGACACTTGTGCAGACAAGACACAGCAGATGGAGGTAATAACAAATGCATATATGTTCTTGTCTTTTATTCATGTGCAATTTCATGGGGTTTTATATAATTTCTAATTAAGAAAGATGGAAAGTGTATAGGTACAAGTTGAAGTTGCTCAAATCGATGGAAACCAGTTTTTTGTTAAAGTGTTTAGTGAGCACAAACCAGGCGGGTTTGTTAGATTAATGGAGGCTTTGGATTCATTGGGGTTGGAAGTAACAAATGCAAATGTTAACAGCTTCAGAGGCCTTGTTTCAAATGTGTTTAAAGTAGAGGTAATTTATCTTAAAACAAGACATGCACCTTGCTTTATATATATATGGCTATTTTGACCCAACTAAAGTTGTAATTGGTGTAGAAGAAAGACAGTGAGATGGTTCAAGCGGATCATGTGAGGGAGTCGTTGCTGGAGCTAACCCGAAACCCTTCCAAGGGGTTGTCTGAGATGGTAAAAGCTTCAGAGACCAATGGTAATGGGGTTGAATGTAATTATCACAACCAGCAGCAACATCTCCACAATCAGCGTATCACTTCCCATCACCACCAACTCCATCACTTCCCACCAAAGCAAGCGGCATGACCTTTTATCTTTTTTCTCTCTTCAAGTTGTGCATGAGACAGGGACTTTAGACCCTTTAGCTTATATTCGTAGAATAATATGCTTGCTGTAAGCATTTTGGTAGACAGATAAGACCATTAAGGGTCGATCTGTGGGATTAGTTTATATGTAAAAGGTTCGCTGAAAGCTGAAAACTGAAAAGCATTGGAGCCAATCAGAAGACTGGCACCTAATCATTGATCTTTTTTTTAGTGTTTCTGGCAGTAGCCATGGCTGATCTTAATTTCCACACCCATCTTAAATTAAACTTTACAAATTACAACTCACTAATCGATTGGGTACTTAATTTTTTTTTTTTTTTACGACCCACCATCGATTATTCTCTTTAAATGTTGCTCTGTCCCAGAGAAAACACATTTCAATATTGAAAACAATTATATACCAATGGTTCATTTGACAAAGCAAAGATGAAATCCATCAAGTATCTACTTCTAGTTTCCAAATCATTTGTTCGAATCTGCTCCAAATTTGCTGTGAATTGTAAACCTAATATCCAAATTTGAAAACTATCTAAATTCATAATACCGAGGGAAAAATAGAGAGATCGGATTTTTCACTGGGGCACTTGATAGGAAAATAAATGCACAACTTGATGAAACCATCGTATGGTGGATAAATTTACTTTAGTATGTCACTGAGTTAAAACTCATCGGCATCTTCCTCTGCAATATGCTTTGCAAGCTCTTGCTCCTGTTGTTGTCTTTCTCTCCGCTTCTCAGCACTTTCTTTCTCCTTGTGGGAGTTTGGTGGGAACCAAAGTGCACGCACTGCCTCGTTATGCATATTGAGGCAGAAAGCAATCCTAGAATTGAATACCGTTTGAGGCTCAGTCATAGAGTAGATGTCTCCAGTCTCCTTTGACAGCATACATCTAATTCCATGATCCAATGTCACATCAATAGCTCCATCTCTGATTGCCTTGGCTACTATGCTCTCAGCATCAGCAACAGAATCCAATCTAAGCTTCTTGGCAACATCAACCAGTGAGATGCGAGAATATGAGATACTTATGTTGCGTAGCCCAGTCCGAATGACATTATGCCGCAGTCTTACAATCAAATTATGGGTCCGGTCTGAACTGAAAGTACTCAAGAACTTCTCAGCAACAGATCTGAAGAGCTCCAGATCACCAATGCGTACAGCCTGAATACATGCAAACATTTATAGTGTTCTCAAAACCAGTAGTAAAATCTTGGAATTGCTGAGACTGAAGAGGCAATCAAAAAATGATTATAACTCTTGATTTTGTGCTAAACTTTGTGATGTAGATAACAACAATGCAAAGTTCGATGATAATATGCGCGAGGATAGTGATAAAACTAGTGCAAATTATTTAAGAGCTATGCACATGACGTTCTCTCTTTTTCCTTATTCAGAAATATATGCGTGGAATATATCAGATGTTAGTCCTCTATAGAGCAAGATGAATATAAAATCAACTCTGATAAACTCAAACTCACATATGTCAGTTCAAAATATGGCCTCAATGCTTTCTCCATCCCTTTCTGCATAAAAACAGTCCTCTCAGGGATTTCTCCTAGCAGTAATCGGACAATGATTGCCCATTTGTTGCATTGAACCCGAAAACCAAGAGCTGCAATAGGGGCTTTCCGAGCAGCGGAGAAGACACTCTTTGGCATCAGTGTACTCCAATTGGATTGTCCTAATCTTCCCCAAGTAAAAGAGGTACCGGCAAAACTGCACAGGAGAACCTTTTGTCTTAGGATATGAAAGCTGATTATAATGTTTTTATATAACCATAATCATAAGCTATATCAATCCTCCAGGCAAACATTTCATAACCATAACTATATAACTGCAATTTAGTGGTCAAAGACAAAAAAGATGTAAAAGTTTGCGACTTGCCTGCTGATTTGAGTGAGCTTCAAATCTAGGTGCCTTTGATCTCAGTTTCTCAGCTTGATCATACAAATTGTAATGGAGGTAATTGCGAAGTAGCAGGTTGAGAAGTGTCTCCTTCATGAGAGCAATATCCAAATATAAGACTCTTAACATCAGAGATATACTTTCTCAAATATCTGACAATTTACCTGACCCAGCTCGTCATGGCGCAATGTTGCAATCCGATGCAGGGATAGAAGGTTACTGTCAATGAGAGATCATCATAATTAGACCTTAAATGCCATACTGTACGTTCAGATTATGTATGGTAGAAGCACAAAATGCAGAAAATTTCTTTGAAAGACAACACACGTCAGAACATATATGAAAGACAACAAATAATGAAAGCTAGATTTTTATATAATATAGCTCACCCCCTAATTTCAGCAAGATCACCCGTGAGCTCATAGCAAAGAGAGTAATAGAAGTACAGCCTAGCAGCCAGAACATCGACAGTCCTCCTATTGACATTCTTCAGCCAGGCAATGCTTGCAGAGGAACATGCTTTGGCCTGAAATGAGATAATATTATGTACGAGAAACAGGAAATGTCCCAGGAAACTATATGCTAATGTACCTCATTGTATTTCTTTTGATCAATCAGAAACATCAGGATAAGCAAGTAGCAGTAGATTTCTATCTCTGGCAGGGAATGTTTAGCAGGTGCTTGAGGCGCAGAAGTTGCAGTGTCAACTTCCATTGCATGCTTATCTTCCTGACACAACATTCAACAATTGAGTTCTTTAAAGAACAAGAAATACAAGAGTTATTAAATTATGAACATTTTACGTACTTGCACCCAAAAGAAAAAATTAGGTGGAAAACAGTGCTAAAATGGAGAAACCAGACTAGTGACTGACAAATTTCAATGACCTTAGAACTAGAAAATCTACTAAACTGGTGCAGGTGAACACATGGAAAAATAAATATCTCAACAGAGATGGTCAGTTAAGGGCCAATCAACAATGATTAACTTCCGTAAACAATCATTTATTTTATATCTTTAGTATGTTTTCAATGCTTTTTAATTAACACGACATCAAGACTAACGTAATAGGATAGCATGCCGATGAATTAGAGTACAAAACCATAGTACAAATAAGTCACCAATTCACTTTTACCACAGGCATCAAAATCACCTTAACACTGTAGGGAAAAAAAGCACAATAGCACGAATAACTGATTAAAGCAACGCCCCCATCAAAAGATTACCTTAGGAAGATAAGAAGAAAGCCGAGTAAGGGCCTCTGATCCAGGGATAAGAGTGAAATTGAGGAATGCAGAAAGCGCAGATGCCTTCAACTTCCGCCTTAAAGCCATAGTAAGTCTTATAGCCCTGAAAATACAGCGAACTTCACGGTCATATGCACCGGTCTCTATCAGATACGCAATTTCCTTCAAATCTAACACAAATCCATAAAAAATTGTTCAAAATCGAGAAAAAAAAATCATAAGTACCCAATTCAGTAATCATTGGGAAAAAAAGAGTTAAATTTCTACCGCTAAAATGAAAAAATATATATGCATAAAAGGCACGTGGATATTATAGATTGATTGAGCTTACGGTGCAAAGTGGAAGGAGAAAAGGAAGGAAGGGAATTGGAAGCAGCTGCTTGCTCTTTCATCTCCACATCTTGAGTCATTTTAGGAAATCTGAAACAAGAGCAAAATGAAATGAAAATAATGAAAAAAGAACTCCGATTAAAAAAGAAATGAATTTTGAAAGAGGAAAAGCTTCAATGCTAAAAATAAAAGGTAAAGAAACAAAAACTTGACCTTGGATTCGCGAGAGGAAATCCTAGATTTGGAGCAATCTATAGCCGAGACTGCAGAGGTGCAAGTTTTTGGGTTTTCTACTGAAGTTTCTTCGGCAACAAGTCAGGAGAGGAGAGCCGGAGAAAGAGAAAAAGGGCGGACTAAACGACGCCGCTTAGGTGGAAATCAACAGTCTTTCTCAAACGAAGGTGAAACGCACCGTTCGGTTTGAGAGGAAAACCCAAAATATTGGGCCGAGGATGTCTATCATTTATTTTCCTGAAAACCTGAATGCTCGAGTAAAAATATAAACTTAAAAAGTAACTTTGGACAAAAAATAATATCTGTTTAAAAAACAGGTCAGGCTTTAGATAAATTATTTTTGGCTTAAGCTTAACTCAAATTTACTAAAAGATAAAAAATATATTTTTTGTTTTTTAATATTATTTTATTATTATTTTCTCCTTATTTTATTATTATATTATTATATTGTTACTATTTTGTTTTTATTGTTTTGGATATTGTATAAAACTTATTTTATTGTTAATTTTGTTATTATTTTAAAGACATTTGTTAATTTTGTTATTATTTTAGAGGTATTTGCTTGTTAAGTTGCATCTATCTTAGTGTTATTTAAGAATACATATTTTTAAAATTTATTTTCAATTTGTTGGGAAATATTTATTTTGATGTTTTAGTATTTTGATGTATTATATATATTTTAAAATTATATAAAAATTAATATGGGCGGGCCAGGTCGGGCCTGGGTTTTAATATTTTTATTCACATCAGGCTTGGACAAAATTTTAAGCCCATTTTCTAGGTTGGACCCATGCCTAGCAAACGGGCCTAAATTTTTAGTTGAGCCCTACCCGAACTTGGCCCAACCCGGCCCATGCACAACTCTACCTGAAATCTATAATATATAAAAAAAGGTGAAACCATTCAAGCTTGTAGAAGTAATGGTGTAAATGAATAGAATGTTCGATGAACTATTCGTGAATCCATTCATATAATGTTTGTTTATGTTCATTTATTAAGTTAAATAAATGAGTATGAACAATATTTTTATGTTTATTTAATAAACGAACGAACACAAACAGAGGTGTGTTTGGTTTGTTTATATTCACAAACAAGCTCGTTTAAAAGCTTGTTTATTGGATTGTTTATAAGCTCGTTTATTAACTCATTTGTTTATTAATGATATTTTCTTATAAAAATTCTATTAGTATATATTAATAAAATTATCTTAAAACTCTTTTATTGTTCCATTAGTATATATTAATAAAATTATCTTGGTTTATATTTTTTCATTTATAATATAATTATTAATATTTATATTTGGCTATTTTATATCTAAACAATATATGTGTGTATATATATTTATTGTTTGTTTGTTTATTTGTTATTTATTAATATTGTTCGTGAACATGTTCAATTATATGTTCATGAACATGTTCGTTTAATGTTCGTGAACATGTTTGATTAAGTTAAATGAACATTTTCATGAACATGTTAATGAACATTAAACAAATAAACATGAACACACATAATTTATAATAAACCAACATGAACGAAAATATGAAATTCTTAAAAGAACACAAATTGAACACGAACAAGCTTAAAAATAAACAAACAAACATGAACAGAGGTTTATTCGTTCAAGCTCAGTTCATTTACAACCCCATGTAGAAGTCTAGCCTTTAATGAATTATGAAAGACACCTATATTTTTTAAGGCTTAATATATATTGACCCTTAAACTTGATAATTTTTTTCACATTGACCCCTAAACTCTTTTTAGATCATATTAGTCCTTAAGGTTAACATATGTTACACATGTAAGACCCAATTTATGCCCGGGCCCATTAACCATTAAACCAAATAAAAAACCAATAATGATAGTCCAATAACAGTCCGATTTTACAAGTCCGAGTGTTAATTACAGCAAACCCAATTAGTGGCCCAATTGTAAGCCCAAGACCACTACTCAGATCCTAACCCACTACGCCCAAAATGCCCTTAACCTAAAGGCCCGAATGGCCCAAACAAGATGGGATTTCAGAAACCTTTGCCACAGAAACCTAGTAGCGCCGCGCGCGTGTCTCCACTCGTGCTACCAAGCACATCATCACGCGCCTCCCTCGCCACGTCCGTGTACCAGCTGGCCTCCGTACCACTGTACCTGCGAAAACAAGGACAGACGAACAGTAGCAGAGAAGACAAAAAAAAAAAAAAAGAAACAGTGTATTTTCATTTGATTTTTCATTTTATTTTTTATTTCGCCCTTAACAAGTATTTCATTTTCGTTTTGGTCCCCGCTTAAACATTGCGTTTTGAGTTTTTTAAATATTGCTATTTTAATCCCCAGTCATTTGCGCGCATCGCTTTTAGTCCTTTTCGTGTTCTTTTTCAATTTATTACTTGCAACTCTCCAATTTTATTATTATTTCAATATAGTCCTTCAATTATTTTATTTAATTATTTGATTACTGTTTTTTAATTATCCTTTTTAAATTAACATTATATTATATATTTTTTTTGTTCTAGATGTTATTTCCCCATGTTATTTTATATATTATATATAATTTATATTAAATTATTTTTCATGTATATATGTTATTAATTTTGTAACAACCCAATTTCTGACCCTAATCGGAACAGTGGTTTCGGGACCACGAATCCAAGTCAGAAATAATAATTTAATATTATTTTCTTGTTAAATATTTATGATTAACTATGTGCTAAAATTTTGAATTTAATTGTTTTGGTGTGCTTAAATTAAGAGAAAGGACCAAATAGTTAAAGTAATAAAAGTGCTTGTATTAAGTAGGAGAGTTTAATTGAATTGGTACATACATAAATGGACTTGCATGTCAAATAGTCCAATTCCCATGGTAGTGGACGGCATGATGATTAGTTTTCATATTATATTAAGTTAAATCTTAGTTAGTGGCATTTTTTTTTTTTTTTTATAATGGGAATAGAATAAAGAAATAAGAAAAGAGGGAAGTATCATCTTCTTCCTTCTTTCATCACCGAAATAGAGAGAAAAGAAAGAAGAAATTGAACCCCCATTTTCGGCCATTGCATGTGGTGCTAAGGTAAGTAATTGAGCTTTGTTTTAGTAAATACTTACATAATTGAGTTGGTTACCTTGAGTGCTATCAAAATCATGTTAAGATTTCTAGAATTTAGAATGTTTAGATTTGGCCATGGGGGAGAAATTGTGGTTTGTTGTGTTGGTGAATACAAAATGAGTTGAGAAAGAGATTTAGAGGAAATGGAGAATAGTAAATTAAATTGTTTGAATGCTATGGAGATTATTTTTAATTTGAGCTTAGAGATGCCCTTTTTGCATTCAGCAAATTTTTGGGGTAAGTATGTTTGATGGTTATTTAGTTTAAATTATTGGTTATATATATATATGTGTGTGTGTGTATTGAAGTGGTATATGCGCCATAAGGTATGAAGAGGTAAATTGTGTTAGATTATAAAATGAAAATGAAAATGAATCGATATAAGGGCTAGGGTATTCGGTCCTCAATAAGTATTAGTCAATCTTGATAGTTTGGGTTTTAATGCTTTGAGGATTTAATTGAAAAGGTGTAAACTATATGAGAAAAATAGTAGAATCTTATAAATTTTAGTATTGGATTAAATTGAATAGAAAATGAATTTGAATAAACTACTTGGCATTTATTAGATCAAGTACAAAAGGAAAAGGAGTTTGATCGGGGAAAAACAAAACTCAACGAGTAGCCGGGGAGCTGGTTTGGTCAACTATCAAAGTAAGTTTTAAGCAATTTGGTGGAATTGTAATTTATTATATGAATTACAATTGTTAAGTAAGGACAATTATAATTATTTGTATGTGACCGAATGTCAATTGGTAATATAAAGGTATATATATTCATGTGGTTGCGAATATGAACTTAGTGTTCTTATATAGCCTTGAATAAATGATGTTTGATTAGGGTGGGATTGAGTATAGGTTTATAATGTATGATTATGGTATTGAATTTGATGAGAGTATGTAATTGCTTTTTAAAGCCGATTATGGAATGACTTCATGGGGGGGATAAATGGTATCGATCATGTATATCTATGATATTTTGTATCTTAGTTTAGATCTGATAATCTATATTTATGAAAAGGAAATGGTAATTTGAAATGGAACATGGTACTATGTATGCGTGAATTCAGTTAATAAGCATTAAGGGTGCAAGGTGTTGAAGTAACGGCTCTATGTGAGCGATACGTTACGTAAATTTTAAGTAACGGCTCTATGTGAGCGATACGTTACGTAAACTTTAAGTAACGGCTCTATGTGAGCGATACGTTACGTAAACTTTAAGTAACGGCTCTAAGTGAGCGATACGTTACTAAATTCTATTAAAGATTATGTAAGAATGAAATTTATTAAAGGGCTGTTATTTCTAATGTTTGTATGCATGGAAAAATGTTCGAGTAAAATATTACGCGTTAGACCGAATGGTTAAGTTTGGAAGGGTAAGTATATTAGAGGTAAGTGTTATACATTGAATTGAGGCTTGGTAACTTGAATGTTAAGTAGATGAATTAGTGAATGTACATGACATGTATATTAGTTATTTCTTATGCAAAGATGGTGTATAGAATGTATATTATAAGCATATGATGATGTTGTAAGTTCAACCCTTAAATGGGTTGGGGTGTTCGGTAAGAGTATATAAATTAAGTGGGTTTAAATTCTTGGTATAAATATTCTACATATGTATGTGATATTATTTGCTTAAACTTACTAAGCTCTGAGAAGCTTACCTTATTTCGGTTGTTGCATTTGTAGTCTTCTTTGGAACTCGATCTGCGTCAGGATCATTTTGGGAAGCTCGTCACACTATCTTCTATTTTGGTATTTTATTTGATAGTCTTCTTTTAAGACTTATGGCATGTATAGATCAAGTCCTTTTGAATTGCGTTTGGAAGTTTTGTAAAGATGTATATAAACTTATGCCATGCGAAAAATGGCTTTGTTTCTTAACTATGTTTGAAATTTTCTAATTATGATGTCTATAGATGATGAAATGTGGTACATGTCTTACTAAAAAAAAAAGGAAAGAAGATAAAATTGAATTATATTAGCATGCTTATTTAATTGAACTTGACTAGTCTTGCTTGATCTTGGTATGTATGGGATAAGTGAGGTCATAAGTTTAGTTCGAATAGGGTATATAGTACCTTTGGAGAATGAACATTCTTTTATTTAATCTATATTCACAATAGGATTTATAGCATAAAAGGATTTGGTATACTTTTATATATATATATATATATATATATATGAATGAAAGTAATATGTTAATGAATAAGTTGAAGTATGAGAAATACTAAGTGTTCGGCTATAATATACAAATTTACCATATGAATAGTATCGCTAACCGATAGAAATTAGCTTAATAGATATTAAATGTGGTCATTAATGATGAAGCAGTTTTATAAGATGTTTGACTTGGGATTGTTTTAGAAATGCCGTAACCCTAAGGCGGCGTTGGATATGGGTTAGGGTGTTACAAATTTCATATTATTTATGCATATATTTTCTTTTAAATCCATCTATGTATATATTTTATTTTATATAAATATAAGTGCTCATTTAAAGATCTTATTTTAAAATTATATATGTTTGTTTATTTCAAAACTTTTATATATTATTACCTTCATATATAAATTATTTATACTAGGTTTTTATTTCACATATTTTATTAACATATATTATTATTTGTTGTATATGATTTTTCTCCTTGTATAATATTTCTTTTTAAAATCAACTTATCTCATTATTGTATGTAATAGTTATTTTCATCTCTTTTTACCTATTTCAAGCTCTATCATGTGTATTACCTCTTTTAATTTGTAATTATTAAATATTTGTGATTCATTGTTGTAATGTTCGATGTATGGATTAATATATTGCTTTGTGTATTAGTATTCCATTGTATCTTACGAATGATGTAGTGTTTTAATGTCATTACGGTTTTAAGACCACAAGGCAATGCTCGTGTTTAGGGGTTTCGAGAAAATCGTACTCTAACTTACTGAGTTCCGATTCTCTTCGTTTAAAACCTAGTAACTGAGTATCATTTCTCTCTTAAATCTAAATGCATGATATTTTAAGTAAAAAACTTATTCTCGGGAAGTTGAGATATTGCGCCCTAACTTACTGGGTGTGATATTTTATCATCTCGAGATAAGAATTTCAAAAGAACAAATGCAATATTCCGTATTCGGGAATTTTGAGAAATATTGACCCAAATAATTGAATATCCTTCTTATTTTTAAATGTATGAATATTGAATGTCGAAGGATGAATCTAATTTCGAGAATATAAGATGTTGTGCCCTAACTTACTGAGTACGACATTTTATTTCCTCAGGAAAAAAACAATTTCGGCACCCAATATGATTCTGTCCAAATATATATCTTAAGTAAATGGATCGTAATCTAGAATCTTTTCAAATTTTCGGCATTAAGACATTCATTAATCAATTTGGTACCAATTTTGGGCGTTGTGAGGGTGCTAATCCTTCCTCGTGCGTAACCGACTCCCGAGCCTGTTTTCTGGATTTCGTAGACCAAAACTATTGTTTTAATAAATCAAAATGTTTTATTAAAATAATTCATCTTAAGGTGATCCGATCACACCTCGAATAAAAGATCGGTGGCGACTCCATTTCCATATTTTTAAAGTCGATCTCCGTTTTTCTAAAACTCGATTTAAAAAATGGTTTCGACAACACATATTGGTGCCCACGGTAACACCATTTACCTTTTTAAGAATTTGTTGATGTGGACAAGTATGGGATTGACACGTGGAGAAATAAAGGGACAACACATGGATTTATTTTTAACCATTCTTAAAAAAATCTTAACTTTTTTAATTTTTTTAGAAAAATATAAGAAATATATAAATTATAAAACTTAAATATATATGAATTGAAAATAAAATTAAAAAATAATGTATATAAATTGAAAATAAAATAAAAATTAGTTAAAATAAAAAAATTAAATATCTTTAAGAAATAAAAAATTGGTTAATTTTTAGAAAATTACAAGAAATTGTAAAATATAAAATTAAAAATTATATTTTAAACACTAAAGAACCAAAAATTGACCGGTTGACGTAGGTGAACTCCCAGTCAGCGACGGTCAATGCTGGTCAAGCCCAGTTAACTTCGGTCAACGCCCAATAAATTTTTCATTATTTTTTGTTTTATTTTTCATTTTTGTAAATTTCTCTATTTTTATTTTTTGTATATTTGTAAATTTTATTTCTTATATATTTTAGATTTTAAAATTTTCTTTAAAGTTGAATATTTAAAGAGTAAGCTTTTAAATGATAAATTTTAACTTATTTTTTTCATTGTTTATTTTATATATTCAATTTTATAATTTTTATAATTTATCTCTTAAAAAATTTTGAACTTTTTCAAAATGTTAAGTTTTTTTTTTTAATTTTTAAGAATGATTAAAGATGAATCCACGTGTCGCCCTTTTATTTCTCTACATGTCGCCCCCATATTTGTCACATTTGTAAATTCTTCAAAAACAAATTGTGTTAGTGTAGGGATAAATTTGTGTAACAGATGCCAACCTTATAGACCAATGTGATCCAAAAAATTTAAGGGCCAAAATTTGAGAAAATTTGCCAAATTTAAGGGATAATCTTTATGTTAAGCCTTTTTTAACTTTTTTTTTTATTTGAGACGTGTGAGAGAGGGAGAAGAAGAACAAAGGGGAAAGGGATGAAATGTTAAAAAAAAAATGTGTTTATTATATATTTAAGATATTACTATATATTTATATGAATTTTTTTGAGTTCATAATTAGTTTGATTAAATAATAAAATACTTGAATATTATATTAAATAATTAATTGAAACTAAATTTATGTTTTATTGTATTAAATAATTATTATTTAAATTTTACTATTTTATATAAATAAGTTTTATAATTATTTGATTTTCAGTGGTGTCGAAAAATGCAGTTTTGGGATCCCGTTTTTGTAAATCGAGTCCGTAAATATTTAACAGGAATATTTACAGAGTTAATCTATTGATGAATTGCATTTTGGACAAGTAATTTAGCCAAATTAAAGCTTAATTGAGGTTCAGGTTCAAAGACTAAATCGTAAAGTTCAACCGCTATAAATTTTTTATTAGAAAATAACTTGATTACTTAAATTGCAACCAATAGTTTAAAATAACAATTAGACCAAGTATAAACTTTAGAAAGTGGACGGTTAGTTAAAGAGGTCATTAACTTAATTAAATTAATTTTTATTTAACTAAATCAAGTTTAATTACCTTAATTAAACTATATATATACTTAGAGATAGTGGAAGAAAAGATGAACATCCTCGTCTTCTTTACTTAGCCACGAAATAAAAAGAAGAAAAACCTAGGGAAAAGCTTGGATCTTTTGGCTTCAATTTAATTACTTTTTTCTTGTAATTTTTATGTTTTTAAGGTTATAGGAGCCTAATTTAGCTAGCCCATGTACCAATTTATAAAACTGTTAAAGTTTTAGAAAGTTTTCGTTGTTGATTTCTTGAAGTTTTAGGTGTTAAATTGATCGATTTTAAGCTTAGATGTGAAAAGAGACTAAATTGTAAAGCTTAATTGATAGTTTTGTACATTAAGGACCAAATTGAATACATTTTAAAATTTATAGTAGGAATAGGAAATTGGAGGTCTCTAATGGGTAATAGTAAAATCGAATTTCAATTCGGAGTTTTTATTTGAGAGTTATGTTAGTCCCGATTTTAGGGACTATATTGAATAAATTGAAAAAAAATTGTATAAATTGATAATTGATTGGGAATTGGTTAATTATTGATAGTACTATATGTTTCATGTTAATCTGTAGTTAACATCCACTCGAATTCGTCAAAAGGGAAAGGAAAATCCAAAGTTATTGACCAGTAGCTTAGAATTCTTATTTGTGTTTCTATAATTAAAATCACTTTAATTGTTGTATATTTCTATTGTTTTATATGGTAAGATATGGAGGTAAGCTGAGATTGGTTAGCTAATCGAATTGGTATGATTATGTTTGATTATTGAGATAAAAGACTGAATTGAATAGAATTGAAAATAGTGTAATTCGATGAAAGTATGAAATTGACCTTGAATTGGGCTGAAATAAGTTATCTTATGTAATAAATTGATAAATTGAACTATGAATTGAAATGATGAAATGTGAATTGAACAAAATGATGAATTGGATAAATTGTTACCCTACTAACTGTTTGAGCAAAACTGGATATAGTTGGCTTGTAATAGGATAGATAAGTACAGGTTACTTCCACTACATGTCAATGAGTGTTGGACACAACTAATACTTCGGTTATACTGATGAGCACTGGGTGTAATCTATTTACTTTGAACTTTTCGATGAGGCACTGAGTGTCAAATTTGGTGTGTTGGTTGGATCCGTGTATCCATTCGAGTCTAAGTCCGAGTCAAGTTAATAAGGAATGTAAATTGTCAATTGATTGAATGTTATGAAGCTAAAACACAGATATGTATATACGATATTTGACTTTGATATCATAAAAACCATATGTATATATATATACAAGTCTAGAGGACTGATATGAAAATGTGACAAATCAATCGATTCGATTCGAAATATGGTATGTTAATGGTATATATTCTTAAATTAGTTAATTAAGCATGTATGGGTTGAATCATATGACGTAAATGCTATACTTAGCATTATGCTTTGTAGTTGGTATGAATGGAATATTATTTGAATGTTTATAATTGACTTAACTTGTATTTGTTATTTGACTTATAAACATACCATTGAGCTTTATCGCTCAGCATATGGTTTTGTTTTTCATGCGTAGGATAGGTTTAATTTGAGATCCTAAGCATTGACTTCAGCATCCAGTTAAAATCCCAGACTTGACAATGTTGGTGAACCTCTTTTGTTAGTTATATGGCATGTACCTAGTAGAGTAATTTTGGTATTTTGCTATTGTTTGAGAATGTTTAAATTGAAAGTTGGAAAATGGACATAATCATGTGTATGCAAAATTTGTATATGAGTTGTGATATAGTTTGTAAATAAATTAAACGGTACTTTTGCTAATGGTAAATGTGGATTAGCATGTATGTTGTATGTGAATGAATTAAATGTGTTAGGTAGATAATTTATAAGTAAAATGGCATAAACATATTAATGATTAGGGTACTAATGAACTTGAAATGTTGCTTGAATGGTATTGGTATTGGCTATTGATGACTTGAACATGTACGGTAAATTTTTAGAAAGAAATTGCAGGTTGATGCCTATTAGAAACTATAGAAACAATATATGACGTCACGACGTCATATGAGTGTTGTCGTGGCGAGATATAGACTCTAGGCCATGATGAGACAAGGAACCCCGTCGCCTCGACAAGGCCATTACAGTATGTTATGGCACAACGAGGAACCTCCTCATATTGCAATGTCCACCCAATGTTTTGAAGTTCTTACAATTTGGTCCTATTTCTATTTCGAGTTAGTTTTAGAGCTTTCGTAAGTTCGTGCAAGACCCGAAATTGATTGTGTATTGTATAGAATGTATGTTTTGGCTGGATTTTAATTATTAAATAGTATAAATTGGTTGTGATTGATTGTAGATGCTTCGACATCAAATGTGGAACCTTGTAGCTCGAATCTAACGATTTGGTCAAGTATAAGGTGTTACAAGTTTAGAACTAAACCTGATAAATTATGTAAAATAAAAAATAAAATGAAATGCATAGAAGTACTATATGAAAAAATAATTAAAACACGACATAATAAAAATAAACACACCATGAGTACATGAATATGACAAAATATACATAAAATGAATTATTTACACATTAAAATTTTCATATGAATTACCAACAAGTGTTAGGTGCAATAGTAAGGCACATTGCATTCCAAAGGAGAGATATAGGTTCAAACGTTGGAGACAATTTTATTATGAGGGACAACCATGAATTCCGAATATGATCTATAAAACGAAATAATGAATACCAAAAATAAATTCATATGATTATAAATTTAAACAACACTTCAAACATAAAAAAAAAATAATTAACACAATTAAAAATACAAAAATGAGCCCTTTTTCTTCTTCTTTTGTGGGTTAGTCTATTGCCTAGCTTTATTTTGTATGTATTTTTATCATATTCATATTATTTTTCATTTTATGTCATATGTTAATTTATATTATTTTACTTTTTAGACATTAAATTATAAAGTATATTTAAATATGTTGAGAGGAGGTTGAACTCACTCTAAGAGAAATTTTTGAAATGTCATCTGTCGGGGAGCAGGTGGACGATAAGTGGTACTATTCTTACCCACTAATGTCATATAAGAGAAAATGTTCGAACCCCACCAAGGCCAAATGATCACATTCCCTTGGTGGGCAAGGTGCTCTTACTATGTGGACTCATTAAGAGCTCTTCGGGAAGTCAAAAAATAAACCTTGAGAATAAAACCAAGCACAAACACCCCAGACACAATACCTCCATTGTTAAGGGTTTGTCGGCTCCTAACAGACAACACTTCAAAAACTTCACTTAAAATAAGTCCGACCTTCCTTCAACAAAACAATTTGATTTAATTTAGTGGAAAAAATCTTTTATTATTTAGTTATTATTTAATTTTTAAATTAATATAAAATTTATCATTTTAGTATAACTATAATTTAAACTCAAATTAATGTTATAAAGAAGAAATAAACATTTAAACAATATACCACAACATGAAATTTATAAAATATTTTTCAAAATCACCCCACATAGTGTGGACACAATACTAATTCTTATAAATTTTACTCATATCTCTTTGAGTTTATTTAAATATTCTTAATTTCTAGAAATTGTTAAATTTCTTATAAAACTACTCAATATTTTTTTAAATAAAGCTTACTAGATTTCTTACAAAATAGTAAATCTCTTATGAAGTTATTGATTTTCTTATAAATTTGTAATGAAAATTCACTAAATAACTAAATCTCTCACATATTTGTAATGTTTCCAATGATATTTTTAATGATTTCAGTAAATTAATTAATTATTTACATCTTTGTAAATTTTTTAAATTAAGTTTGGAAATCTTTGGATCAGACGTCTTTCTATCTTGTTCTTATGATGAGGGGTGAGCGTTTGATCAAATCGAGTGAAATTATATGAGTTAAATTAAAAAATTACACATGTCAAATTTAAATCTTGTTACAGTACAACTAATTCCATGTTAGAGCACATAAATTTGAAAAATTTTCAAAGCAAAATAATAAAGTTAAATCATTAATTAACTTATTTAGTTCCCAAGATTATTATTCTAGAAAAAAAAAATTAATTTAATAACTTTCTTTATATATTTTTATAATTTTTAAGAAATATAAATTTTAGAATTTTTATAAATATTTTTAATTTTAAAACTATTTTGAATTATTTTGTAGTTCTTGTTGAGAGAGAGACCAATTTGCTCATTTTCAAACTCGACAGTGCCCAAAAAGGTATTCACACAAATCTTTTATTCAAATTATTCGAGTTAATCAAATTGTAAAATTCAACTCGATTTGAACTCGAAACTCGAATTACTTATCCAAGTTCACTCGAATAACTCGATTCGATTAACTCCAAATTCAAAATTTTTTTCAATTTTTTCGAATCGGATCAAATTTTACACACTCCTACTTACAACACAAAAGAGATCAATCTCTCTTTTATTTTTAAATCAAGTGTAGAAAACTCTTGAAACATTCTTGCTCCTTGGTGTGCAAATGCTTCATCAAGTTGGCCAAAGATTGGCCTTTTTAAGTGCAAACACAAAAAGGAGTATCTAAGACCCACCCATTGAGTGGGATGAAAGTTGAAAATTTAGTTATCCGACGGTTCCGAATACAAGAGTACTCCAGGTTTAATGGATATGAAAGCACCTTTAGATATCTTCCCAAAGAGCTCACATCAATAGAAAAAGTTGGCACATTAATACCATGAAGTTATAGTCATTCTAATTTAAAATAATTTATTTTTATAAATCAGAATAGTCCTTTCACTTTCTTTTCCCATGAAATGCACTTGTTTCACAAATTTAGCCACTGTTAAGTATAGATATATATATTACATATACTTCGCGCAAGAGGATAAAAGTGTTGCTTCAGCCAAAATGAAATTTGGCGATGGAGAACGGATGAAATGCAATGAATCTACTGCATTCATGCATGTGTCTTTATTTTCTCCCTCCGTTAACTTCACTATACTCTCTATATTCTTCTGCTTCGGCTCCTATCCTCTCTCAATTCTTATGTACTTTGTTTCTCCCCCATTTTGATTATTTTAATTTAACTACTAATCATTTGGTAGCATTAAATTATTTTTTATCACTTATAAAGGTATTCATGACCGGATCGGACCTAAGTATAATATTAATATATTTTATTATTGTCCAAGCCTGGTCCTGTCTAAAAATTGGGTTTTAAATTTTGTCCAAATTCATCTATATTTAGGAAAAAAAAACTAACCCAAGCTCATTCTAGGCATGTGCATATTATCTTTTGAATTTTTTAAAAATATTCATATTATATTATTTTAATATTTAATAATTTTATACATTTTTATTTATTAAAATTTTTAATATAGTTATCTTAATATTATTTTAATGTTTCATTAGAATAATATTATATATTTAGTATAGATTTATTTTTTTAATGTGGTCTAAATTATGTAATATATATAAAAAATAATATAAAATATTATAAACTTAAAACGGGCTGAATCGAATTAGACTTGGGCCTTAAATGTTTAAACGTGAACCTAATCCATATTTTAAACGGGCCTAATTTTTTTACATAAGTCCATTTTTCAGACTTAATATTTTTTTTCAAACCTTCTTGAATTTAAGACAAACAAAATTTTATTTATCTTTTAATTTCAAATTTAAATTATTACTAATTATATTTTATTTGTGTTCAAGGATTTTAACACGTGACTCGTGTTTTACACTAGTAATCAAATGTGTAAATGTTATTATACCACCAATCATACTTGTAAGTATTAACTTGGAAACGTATTTTGTTACAGATTTTTTAAGGAAGTATTTGTCATCGAAAGTAGGGGTATTTCAAAAAAAAAAATTCCACATTATCCCTCATCACTAAGGAAGGAAGGAAGGAATAAGGGTTAAAAATGCACCATGAGAAGGTTTTTTTTTTTTTTTTTAGCACTTTCTTCTTGTAACAGAAAAGCTTATTGAATTTTGGGTATCTATATTGGATAAAATATTATTAAAGATAATGTCTAATATGCTTAAAACTTAATCTTAATTTTTTGAAAATGAGTGACTTGGTACTTAAGAGTACCCATTACGACTCGACTCTCTTTTTTGCGAATTTACCTTGGGAAGTTGTGCCAATGAGATTTTGACTATGTTGACAAGAATCTTGAGTGTGTAGGAGCTTCACCTAGCATAAATCACGTGTGATTTTTATCTAAATTTAATGTGGAGGTCTCACCTAAAATTATTTTAATTTAATTATGTTCGATTTATACTTTCTAATGATTAATTATACTGTAATTATCAGTAATATAATTGTAGTTTTACCCTTAAAAAGTAATTATTATAGTTGAAATTATGGAATGCACCTAAATACACAAATCAATAAATAATCAACAAGTTAATTTTGAAAGAGCTTCGGGTCAACAAGTTAATTATGAGAAATCTGTTATTTTTTTCAGTATGAATGTAGAGGAAGATATGTGTGAACGGATTGTTAATCAGTTGGGGGTACGCAGATCTCATAACATGGAGCATTACTTGGGTCTCCCGACCATGGTTGGTAGGAGTAATAAAGAAGCTTTCTCTCATCTTTGTGATAGGATGCGAGCGAAAGTAAGTATTTGGTCCAACCGTTATCTCTCCCAAGGAGGGAAAGAGGCCTATATAAAATCAGTTCTACAAGCGTTGCCTATTTACTCAATGTCATGCTTTCTTTTTCCCAAAACCTTGTGTTCTGAACTGGAGAGTATTATGCAAAGGTTTTGGTGGCAGAAAAGTGCAACTCGTAAAGATATGCACTGGTGTAAGTGGTCTGACTTATGTAAACCCAAGGATCTTGGGGGATTGGGTTTCCGTGACCTTTGTAAATTTAATGTTGCCCTATTGGCTAAGCAGGGATGGAGATTTCTAATTAAGCCAGAATCGCTCGTTGCTCGTATTTTTAAAGCAAAATGCTTTCCTCATACGAATTTTTGGAATGCCAGAGTGGAAATTATCCTTAGCATGTGTGGAAGAGTATTTTTGCTTCCAGAAAGCTTTTGGAAAGTGGGTTCGGGTCCCAAGATTAATGTATGGAGAGATAATTGGCTTCCCAGATGGGCAGGAGGAAGGATTCATAAAACAACAGCCAATAATTCAATATCTATGGTCTCAGAATTAATTGATCAAGCACAACAGAGGTGGATGGAAGATGTTATTACTAGTATTTTCGATGCCGAGGAAGCTGCTGCTATTCTGTGTATCCCTTTGCCTCGATCTGTTGAAGAAGACACGGTGGTTTGGATGGGTGATTGTACTGGTAAATACTCAGTTCGAGGTGGTTACAGATTTTTTAATAAACAGTAGCAATACAGATGAAAACTCCTTGCATATTACTGAAGTATACAGGAAACTATGGTTATTGGATATCCCAGGCCAAAAGTAAAACCACTGTATGGCGTATGATGTATAATTTTATACCTACTTCCCATATTTTGTACAATCGAAGAATAGCCTTTGTTCCAACTTGTCCGAGATATGGTTGCTGTCCAGAATCAATTTTACATTCTATTCTAGAATGTGGTTCTGCAAAAGAAGTGTTGTATCAGTTGGGATTGAATTGGGTTACTGAGACTACTTTGCATAATTCTTGGGACTGGATTTGTTACATTTTCAAAACAAGTGGAGCAGGAAATTGCAGTAGAATCCTGATTACTGTGTGGTCGGTGTGGTGTGCCCGCAATAAACAGGTAATGGAAGGGAAAAATCAAATAGTTAATGAGATAAGGACCAAGATCGAGAGCTTTCCGTTGGAAATGACTGTAATAAAGGAAAAACTACCTCTCAATCAGAGGTTGATGTCGTCCAAATGGCATCCCCCAGATAGAAGGTCGGTGAAGGTGAATTTTGATGCGGCGTTTCGACAACACTTAAAGCAGTCCAGTTCTGGTGTTGTCATTAGAAACAATATGGGTTTGTTTATGGGGAGTGGAGGGTTTTTCATAGGCATGTCGCAGATGCTTTCGCAGCTGAGGCCTTGGCATGTTTGAATGCCATTACTTATGCTAGAGATATGGGATTCATGAAAGTGGTAGTGGAAGGGGATTCCAGAACGACAATCGTAAAGGCGCAAAAAGGGGTTTTGGACAGATCTGCAATTGGAGTTTATGTTAACGAAATTTGATTGATGGCTCTTGATTTTGATTCTATTTCTTTTCAACATGCAGATCGAGGATCTAATTTAGTTGCTCATACAATAGCAAGCATGGGTTTCAAATTGGGGAACTCTCAATTCCGGGTTGAAGAAGTACCTTCTGATGCTATTGCGGTCACTGAAAGGGATCGACAGTTGATGCAGCAGCCTGATCAGGATGGCTTATCATTGCTTGAGTTGTTTCTAGAAGACGGTCGGAGTCTTGATTACGGTTGACTGATACACAATGGAGAAGATGATAGGTTTTTTTCTGTGTTTGGATCGTTATTTCTTCTCTCACCGTCACCGAGGCAGTTTTTATGTTTCTGCCTTTTTTTTTTTTCTCTTTATTTGGTTGCTTCATTTATTGTTTTGTTAGTTTTGTTTGCTTTTCATGGTTGTATTGTCAAACACGTGTTTTTAATTCAGGAGATGCCTCGATTTTTTCTTCAAAAGATAAATAATCAACGATAGAGTGTACAAATTTTGTGTTATTATCTCATGCATATAATGTTATAGGTTATGTATCAAAATGGCAATTTTAGAAAACGTGAACCCTTATTTTATAATAAGAATTACTTTCTCACCATTAACCTAAATAAATAACCCATTAAAAAGAAATCTCAAATTTAAAATATAAATATGGATTTAAAATAAATATAATAAATAATGTAACGATAGTTTGAAACTAATTAATAATAATACATGAAATATATACGGTATTAAAATAAAAAATTAGATTAAAATTATTTATTATGATATTGTCATCAATCTTGAGTCGATATCGAGTTAACTTGTGATATCATCTCAATCGAATACATTAATATATATATACACAATTAATGGAAATAATAAAATGTGCATAATAAAAATTAAAATAATGTATAAAAATATTAAAATAAAGTTTTAACTAAGTGATAAATTAAATTTTTTACTAACCTAATAGTTGTTAGGAAAACTAGGTGATTATATTCACTATACTATTCATGGATGGAGGATGATAATATTCCTAAACTATTCTTCTTTCTCGAAGTTATTATTATTTAAAACTAACATTTGAAAGTTGGTTGTGTAGGAGGACGTGAGTTCGAGTGTGCTGAACTATATTATTTTTCTATTTATGAATTGAGGAGGGATTATAAATAATTATAGATATTGTGTAAAAAATAGATATAATAAACACCTATAATCAAATTCATATTTTAGAATTGGCATTATCATTTATTTTACCCTTTAACTTTACAAAAATAAATCATTTTAGTTCACCATTTCTTTTTCATGCTCTTTTAGTTCTTAAATTTGTATTTTATCAAATCACTTCAAAATAAATGGAAAAGTTAACGTCATTGAGTTTGCTAATGTAACATTCATGTGGTAATCTATGTATACTATATTAGCAATTAATTAATTTTTATAATTAAAAATATTTTTAATAATTTCAATCATTTATATATATATTTTGAATTCTTTAAATTTTAAAAATTAATTATCATGTGCATATCACGTCAACAAAATTAATTTTTCCATCTATATTGGACGATTTGAGAGCTAAAAGAGACGAAAATTTAAATGAAAGGTTAAAATGACTTTTTTTTTTTTACAAAATTAAAAATCAAATAAATCATTATACCTTAAAATTTAATAGTAAGACACACAAAAATAACCCACAATGCTTATATAAAATTTATTTTTACATTAAAATAACATAATAAAATAATAATATTATTATTTTAGCATTTATATGTTTTGGTAATTTAACCATTATTATTTTTAATAATTTTACCCTTAACATTTAATTTACTTGTTTATTAATGAAAAATTAACTTGTAGCATCCACGTGGAAAATTTTAATTGATGTGGCTGAAATTATTAAAATTTAACACTAAATTCAACAATAAAAAAAATTGAAAAGATAAAGTCTGTCTTTTGGCACGGGTTTAGTCTGTCTTTTGGCACGGGTTCCATTTTCTTCTTGTTTTGTCATTGGTGGTCGCTCTTAGCGGAGGGATACTTGCTTTGTCATCGAGGTTAGATCGAAATGGAGCGTTGGCGGTCTACAATTGGTAGATGAGGAGGAGGAGGCGCCTAGGAGATAGAAACTACTACGGATCATTCCTTTCATCTTAGTCTTGTAGGAGATGCTTGACGGAGAGTGTTGTCCATTTTCCATCCTTAAACACATTAGTGATCTCCGCACCCATAATGGGAATATGCATATCGGATCTGCGTGATGTTTATACCTTTTCAAGTTTTTTCACGAGGTTGATATACGAGAGAGTTATTGGGGCGCCATGGTTCTTCAATAATCATCCGCTTCGCTTCATAGGTCAAAGATGGAGAGAATCCCATGTCATCTTGTTAAACTCATCGGCTTCGGGTTCAAGTCCACGATCTCCCCGTGTTTGATGTCCGAAAACATGGCTAAACAAATGGGTGGATTTATTGGTCAATATTTGGAGTATGATACGTCTTTCTCGCCTCTGGCAACAAAAACTACATGCGATTCGAGTTCTTATTGATGTCTCGGTTCCTTTAAAAGGAAAAAGAAGGTTTTGCTAGGCCCAAATGGCACTTTGCTTATGCGATTCTGTATGAAAAGTTGAGTTTGTTCTGTTTCATTTGTGGTAAGCTTGGGCATGGGGAGAGCTTTTGTCCCATACGCACTGTGTTAGAACCAGGCAACATAATCTTTGGTTGGGATATTTCACTGAGGGCAGATGGACGGCGCCAGAATCAGATGTCCAGCAAATGGCTAAGGGAAGCTGACGGGTCAGTGTGCAGAGATTCGATTTTGGCAAGTCTCAATCAAGGAGTTAATTTAGGAGGTAAAGAGGATTTGACGGGGAATAAGGAGGATAATTTTGGTGGAGCTGATCTTATTCCTAAACAATCTCATTTAAAGCTAATCCAAATGAGAACTCTTAAGAAAGAAATATCCGCATGCAATGGGACCGGAGACCCTTATGGGGTCGAAGATGTGATTAGGCCCATAGCGGTGGACATGGGAGATGAGAATGATCCAATCCAATTCTCTGAGGGGAAAAAATATCAACGTATTGTAGTCAACAGTGATACTCTCCTTCACTCTAACTCAGATAGAAACAATGGCGAGATAGCGGCCGGCTCGCTAGGCAAGAAAACCGATTGCAATGAAAATTATTATTGGAACGTCCGTGGGTTGGGAGGTCACGGACGGTCAAAAGGCTCAAAACAAATTGAGAGCCATTAATCCCCAAATTTTTTTCTTATTGAAACAAAATTAAATGCAAAGGAAATGGAGATTGTTAGAAGGAAGCTTGGTTTTTCTTGTGGGGTTGATGTTGAGGCTGATGGTTCTAAAGGTGGTTTATCCTTGTGTTGGAATAATAATTCTTTGATTTCACTCAGAAGTTATTCGCCTTTCCATATAGATGTCGAAGTTGATGATGAAGATAGTGGGGTGAACCGGAGGCTCACGGTTTTTACAGAATCTGTTGAAAGCTTAAGATCAATTCTTGGGACCTTCTTAAGCACCTACACAATTCTAATGTTGGCCCTTGGCTTGTGATGGGGGATTTTAATGAAATCACTAGCTCTTTTGAGAAAAAAGGAGGTCGTCTACGTTCTGAAGCTAAAATGGCTAAATTCAGAGAAGTCTTAGAGGACTGTGGTTTGATCGATTTAGGCTTTAGTGGAAGATGGTACACATGGGAGAGGAGAAGATTTCAAGCAACGAACATTCGTGAAAGATTAGATAGGGGGGTTGCCAATGATGATTGGATAGAGTTGTTTCATTCTTATTCGGTTCAACATTTGACTCATTCATTTTCGGACCATTGCCCGATCTTTTTTGATACGTTGGGAAACTTTGTGAGAAGTAAAATTTTAGAACAGCGCTTTTATGTTTGAAGCTAATTGGTGTTTAGATCGATCTTTTGTGAGGTAGTACAACAAGCTTAAATTATACATAATGATAATGTGGTCGAT
Source organism: Gossypium rotundifolium (assembly GCA_025506655.1). Lineage (NCBI taxonomy): Eukaryota > Viridiplantae > Streptophyta > Magnoliopsida > Malvales > Malvaceae > Gossypium > Gossypium rotundifolium. The sequence goes on along the minus strand of CP106733.1, from coordinate 151,711,546 downwards.
AAATTAGCTCAAGTCGGTCGATTTTTTCAGAAGTGGAGTCTTACGATCACGCGCAATGTGAAAGAGCGAACAAAGATGGAGAAACGTTTGTCATACCTCTATGACCGGGTTCCAACCGATGAAAATCTGGAAGAAATTTTAGAGGTGCAACTAGGACTTAATCTAGAGGCCGATAAGGATGAAGTTTTTGGGAGCGTGGTAAAGATCAATTGGTTGAAGCATGGTGATAGGAACACTGGTTTTTCACCGCTCAATGAGTTCTCGTTATAAGAGGAATAGAATTACGGGATTGAATCAGAGAAGGACGATGGATTTCTCAACCAGATCACGATCTTTGAATGAAGCAAAGAAAGTTCTTTGGCGAACTCTATACTGCTTCGGACTTATCTGTGAGCATCGATTAATTGACTTAGTTGAAGAAAGAGTTACCCCTGATATGAATGAGGAATTGTTAAAACCATTCTTGGAGGATGAAATTTGGCAAGCTGTTAAATCAATGGCACCCATGAAGGCCCCGGGTATTGATGGTTTCCCGGCTTTGTTCTTTCAAAAGTATTGGGATGTTGTTGGGAGTGATATTACTTGCTATTGCTTGGCAGTTCTAAAAGGAGAAATTGAAATGGGGGAAATTAACAAAACCCACATAGTGCTAATTCCAAAGGTGGATCGACCCAAAAATCTTTCTCAGTTTCGGCCGATAAGCCTATGTAATGTGATCTATAAAATAATTGCGAAAGTCATGGTGAATCGGATGAGTCATATTTTGGGCCAGTGTATTGATGTTGCGCAAGGGGCTTTCATTCCCGGGAGACAAATTTCTGACAACACTTTAATTGCTTATGAGATCCTTCATTCCCTTAAATCTAGAAAGCATTGCAAACAAAGTTATTTTGCGCTTAAACTTGATATGAGTAAGGCATATGACCGTGTTGAATGGGATTTTTTGGCTGGGATGTTGTCTAAAATGGGGTTTTGTCAAGATTGGATTATTCTTGTTATGCGGTGCGTATGTTCGGTGTCTTATACGGTGGGCATAAATGAAAGTATTAGTGAGGTTTTCTTCCCGTCACGAGGTTTGCGCCAAGGTGATCCTCTTAGTCCATTCCTCTTTTTGATTTGTGCAGAAGGACTTTCTACCTTGCTTAAGGAAGCTAAGAATAAGGGGTTAATGATTGGCGCCCCGATAGGTCGAGAACGGTTTTCGCTCAACCATCTCCTTTTCGCTGATGATTGTATTCTATTTGGAGATGCATCTGTAACGGGGGCTAATGCTGTTCGTAGCATTCTCAAGGAGTATTCAGAGGCTTCGGGACAACAGGTGAATTATGATAAATCCCTAATTTATTTTGGCGCAAGTGTAGATCAGAATGTGAGAGAACAAATTACAAATACTCTCGGAGTTCGTGTTTCCGTCAATCCGGAGAAATACTTGGGATTACCGATGATGGTGGGTGAAGAAAAGCGATGGGCTTTCGCTAATTTTGTGGATAGGTTTATAAGCGCATTGAAAGTTGGAGTTTTCGTTTCCTCTCATGGGGGTAAGGAAGTTTTGTAAAGGCAATTTTACAAGTTATTCTATCTATGTGATGCAGATGTTTCAAGCTCAAATCTTTATACAATGCACTTGAAAAGATAATGAATAAATATTGGTGGGTTAATGGCAAAAGCAGTAAAGGTATTCACCGGTCTTCATGGAAGGACCTTTGCTACCCCAAAGTAGAAGGCGGATTGGGCTTTAGAGATTTATATTTTTCAATAAGGCTTTGTTGGCTAAACAAGCACGGAGATTGTTTGCTTTCATTTGTTGTTTGTTAGCTAAGGTACTCAAAGCTCGTTATTATCCCAAGACCAATTTTTATCGACCAAAGTAGGGTCTTACCCTTCTTTTACTGGCGAAGCATATGTGGAGCACGAAATTGATTGCAGAGGGTCTGTTTTGGCGAATTGGTAACGGTAAATCAGTGAACATATGGAATGATCCCTGGGTGCCTGGACCGAGTCGAAGTTGTTTATCAGTCCAGAATATAAACATTCATTGGCAAACAGTAAATCAATTAATTGATGAGCAGTCATTTACCTGGAAGAAAGATATTATCCATAAACTTGTTGATTGTGATCAGGCGAAACGGATTCTAAATATTCCCTTGGCTCGTTCTGATGAAGAGGACCTGCTGGTTTGGAGGCATGATAATACAGGGGTTTATACTGTTAAAAGCGGGTATAAAGTACTCCTCTCTGGGAGATCTCATTTTGCTAGCTACAACATGAACAATGATGGCATATTTACTAAATTTTACAAACTCCTTTGGGATCTCCAAGTCCCTTCTAAAATCAAAATCCACCTATGGAGATTAACTAGAAACTATGTGCCTCATTTCTGCAATTTATATAGGCGCAAATTAATTGCGGATGTTGTTTGCCCTCTGTGTCGATCAGCTCCGGAAGATTCAGAACATCTCCTCGGTATTGTGGCGTCTTGAACCATATGGAACCTCTTTGGATCTCTATGTTGAATGGATGGTGATCCTCGTAAGACAATAAACTGGTTAGAATGTTTCTTATGGTTATGGACGAGAAACGAAAACTATTGACAATCTCTTTCTGGGCTATTTGGTATATGCGCAACAAGATGGTTTATGAAGGGTGTAAATTTTCTCTAGATGAACTTATTTGCTTTATACGGAGATATGTTAATGAATTAAATCTGAGCTGTACATCTGATTTCTTATCCATCTCTAAGAAAACAGCCTTCTGGAATCCACCGCTACCAGGTATTATCAAGTTAAATTTTGATGCCTCTTTTGTGAAAGCGACTAATTCTGCTATTGTGGGTGTAGTTGGGCGTAATGATAGAGGTTTAGTAATGGGAGCTTGTACGTACCAGATTAATGACGCTGCAGACGCCTTTGTCGCTGAATCTAGAGCTTGTGAGAGAGCGATCCTCTTTGCGATTGACATGGGTTTCAGGAAGATAATGGTGGAAGGGGATTCGCTATCTGTAATAAAGAAGACTCGATCTGAGTTAGAGGATAGATCGGTGATTCGCTCCATAATTCGGAATATCCGCATGTTGGCAAAGGGCTTTGAACAAATTTCTTTCAATTTTATCCCAAGAGAAGGGAACAGAGTGGCACATACCTTAGCAGTGGAAGGTCATCGTTGGCCTCTACCATGTTACTGGGTTGAGGAAGTTCCTGAGTGCGTTAATCATATCGTGGAGGCGGATTGGACTGAGTGGCTACGGGAGCATGGATAATCATCGGAGCTTTCTGTATCTTTGAAGATTGGAGAAGGTTCCATGAATCTCCAATGATTTGGTTCTTCAAAGACTTTTCTTCTCATTGGATGAACATGGATATGTTGATGAGAAGGAAGATTTCATTGAATTTCGTTCACTTTTTACTTGGTTGGGAGATTTCTAGTTTTTTGATTTGTTTTGTTGGTTTTAGTTGTCTGTGCTTGGTCTCTGGTTTAATTTGTGTGGTTTTGTCGTTTCCTTCTCTTTTGTGTCTCTTGTTATTTTTGCTATTTATTTTTCTTTTCTTGGTTTTGTAACGTACGCTTTCTCCCATTATCATTAATGAAAATTCAAAAAAAAAAATTGAAAAGATGAAATTAAATTCAGTTCCCCAAATATCAGAATCTAATGAAGAAAGTAGAATCATGTGGTAAAATAATGAAATGTATTTCCATTAACTAATAAGTACCTCTACTCTATTTATCTTTCTCAATGATTTTTATAGAAAAACTCCAATTAAAATTTGTTATCAAATAGATTAAAAAATTAAACTACTTGAAATTTTAATTAACTAATTTGTAATCTATAATATATATTTGGAAAAAATAATTTAAACCGACAAAAATATTCTTTATTTTCTATTATATTTTTAAATTAACATTTAAAAATAATTTTAATATTTAACTTAGAATTATTTGTTAAAAAGTTAGACGTAAAAGAATCTGTTATAATTATATATTTAAAATAATTATAATTTATTAGAAGTTAAAGTTGTGATAATTAAATATTTAAAATAATTATGATTTAATTTACAATTATTATTTTAAAAAATTAATGTAAATTTTTTAATTTTAAAATAAAATTATTATTTGAATAAAACTCTAAGTATAAAATATAAGAGAATTTTTATACTTATAATTTATAATTATTAGTTAAAAATAATTTTTGTTTATTAATAAAGTTGCGCTAATTTTATTTATGTAAAATAGAGTTATTAATTAAATAAAACTCTGAGCATGTTAATTGTCACTTAATTAGTTCTAGAGTTATTTGCTAATTAAAATTTAACTTTATAAATAGTATTAGAGTTATATATCAATTAAAATTTAACTTTAACTTAGCATTTGGTAGTTAGGTGTATTCAATCGACTACCATTTAAGAAAAACTATAGGAAAAATAGAAATTTTAGAAATAATAAGTTAGATTTATATATAAAAAATAGAGAATTAGAGCAATGATTTTTGAAAAGTTAATTTTGAATCATATTCGAATAACAATGGTACCAGAGAGAGATAGAATATTATTTTAATTAATGATGAGGTAATATAATGTTGTAATATTATTTTTAATTTATTTTGGAAGTTGTTTATACTATGCGAAGCAAACAATCCTATATTTGTTTTTTATCTATTAAATTATCTTCCAACCAAATGGATAAATATCAAATTTATACATGAATTTCGATCTAATTTGTAATTTGATACATGAATTTTGATTTGGTATAATTATACACATGAAACTTAAATTGCGGTTCATATGTATACATAAAATTTTGATTTAATTTTTTTTTGAAATGTATTCCGTTTGGCATTAAAATGAGCTTGAGAAAGTCGTAAATTTCCAAAACAAAAACCAAGTGACAAACCCAACAACACATAAAAACAACCGAAAAATTAAAACACATAAGGATAAAGCAAAATCTGGAAGCTTCAGTCAGACTTTTCAGTAGCCAAAGAACCAAAACGGCACAAACCCTCCTTGATTCACATGAACTGAGTAAATCATTGGGTAAGAGATTGAGGTTAACTTGTGATAGATCAAAATATCCTCAATCCAAAAGCAAATAAGGGGAATCGGATGTCTACAATGGTTGATGGAAACGGCAGTCAGAATCTGCCAACTCTGTAGCTTTCATCGACGCGTCTTCAACCCAGAAGCAATTCTCAAGCCTCTTTATACCTTCCTTTGCCAATGCATGTGCAATTGTGTTTCTGTGACACACGGCCTAGCACATGGGCATGTGGATTAGCCGTGTGTCTCTTGCATCTTAAATTTGAGAAACAGAATGTTCAGAATTGAGCACACAGGCAGAGAGATGGACGTGTGTCTTGACTATGTGAAACCTGCTCCTAATTTATGAAAAATAAATTGACCACACGGCCTAGCACACGGGCGTGTGACAGGCCATGTGACACAAGTCAGAGAGTTACACGGGGTCGACCACGGCCTGCAGCACGGACGTGTCCTATGGTCACATGGGTGTGTCTCTTGATCACACGGGCGTATGTGCCTTGTATCTAGGAAAAAAATTGAAATTTCGCCAAAAATTCTCTGAGTTCCGATTTAGTCCCGATTCGATTCTAATGTTTATATTGGGCCTAGAGGGTCCATTCAAGGGACAATATGACCACTTTCGAAATGAATTGTAATTGTTCTATGAACTCTGATAATACTCTGTAACTCTATTCCGGCGACAGACACGGGTTACGGGTGTTATAATTTCCTTCACGTATGATGAACTCAAACCAACATGATGAGAAATTTCTTGCCAATGCCTTCACATCCCAAGTAATCGATCGAATCTCTATGTAGTCTTCCTTTGGTGAGATGATATATTTTATGACAATCTTTGAGTCACTTTCCATGATAATTTCCATGAACCCTATTTCTGATGCGAATTGGGTTCCATGGAGTAGTGCGGTCGCTTCTACCATTACCGCTGATTTTACAAGGTTATGGGCTCAAAGCCCTAATCCTATTATATGGCCTTCTTCATTTCTTATAATAAAACCTGATGTTGTTATCTATTTTGCAGCCGAAAACCCAGCATCAACTTTGACCTTTACCCAACTCGGTGGAGAGGGATTCCAGCGTATCATTTCTCTAGGCCTGGGGTGTTGCAGAGTTGACGATAAATCTTGATGTTCCCTTCCATAGCCTCTAATGAAGGTAATCACTTCTTCCACGCTCTGCTCTCTTTTTTCACGTAAAAATTTGTTTTAAGAAAACCAGAGAGCCCAAATTGTAATAGTGATTTCATCTTTCTTGTTACTGGCCAAGTTTTCAAAGAGCTAGCTTAACCACTCATTAAAACTTGAATCTACAACTAAAACTAGCAATTGATAATTTAATCTCAACCATACTTTCTTAGCAAACATGTAATCACGGGAAACATGAACATTTTGACTCACTATAATCATGACAACGCAAACAACGATTATCTGTTATAATTCTTCGAAAATGCAGATTTTGGAATGTGGGAATGAAATTTCAAACAAATTTCCACACCAAAATTTTGATTTTCGCTGGATAGTTCAGGCTATCTATTTGTAAATCTTTTGCTCCATAACATCCATGTTTGAAGGCTCAATAAGGGCTTTGTAACCACTTTTAACAGAGTAAATGCCTGATTTTTCACTAAACCATACTAACTTGTCAGGTTGACTAGTTAGAGGTATAGGAATACTTATAATTTACCTTGCCTCTTCATCAGAAAAAGTTTTGAAAATTAAGTCATGATTCCAACTGCTTGAATTTGGTTGTCTTAGGTCACTAACCCGATCCAAACCATCCACTGGGCTTGTAGCGATCTTATCATGATTGTTACTCGGTAGCCAATAATCCTGCCAAATCGAGACAGAATGTCCCGATCCAATTCTCCATCAAAGCCCCGATTCTAACAGAGATTTAGAGCACCAAATACTTCACCAAATTAATGATGGGTTTGAACCCAATGGTGCCTCCAAAAAATTTGAAGCATGATAATACTTTGCGCGTATCGGTCTTGCCGTTAGAGAAGTAGGATTCTCCATTAGTCTCCATTAGTCTCCATCCTTGTTTTGCTAACAGTGCAATGTTAAAATTTGATAAGCCTCAAAAACCTATATCGCCTTCATTCTTTGAAACATATAAAGATTTCTGAGAGCACCAATGCAACCCAGTCTTTCCAGCTTTTTTCTGCCACCAGAACCTTGCAATCACTACTTCTAGTTCCTCGCACAAGGAGCTAGGCAAAAGAAAACAAGAGATTGCATACATCGGGATTGCTTGCATAATTACTTTGATAAGGACTCTTCTAATTATCTTTTATTTTATGTCTTTGATTGCCAATTTTTGTTTTTGCCCACAATTGAAGGGAGTCAAAGATATCTTTTGAGACTAATGCTGGAGTTAACTCTCAAAATTCTGCACACATTTGCCTTATTTTCCTGGCTCACATTAGAGTTGAAGAACAAACCTGATTTGTCAAAATTTATTAACTGCCCCGAGCCCCTTTAGATGTGGCCTAGCCCTTTCCATCGTGGCCTCTCCAAAAATCAGACTATCATCCGCAAAAAGTAAGTGGGTGATGAGTGGGGCATGTCTATTTACGTGAACCCCTTTAAGATTACCACTTGTGGAGGCCATTATTAAGAGAGCTGATAGACCCTCACTACAGATGAAAAATAAGTAGGGATTGAGCAGGTCACCTTGTCTAAGCCCATGGGTAGGAGTGAATCTTTCGCCTCTCTCTCCATTTACTACGACAAATAAAAGACTTTCAATGCATCTCATAGTTTTCTAAACCCATGATTCTGTAAAGCCCATTCTCTTAAGCATGATTTTGATAAAAGGTCATTCCACTCTTTCATACGTTTTGCTCATGTCGAGTTTCAAAGTGAAATATCCCTGTTTCCCGTCTCTTCTTTGTCATAGAATGAAGAATTTCATAGGCGGCCAGAATGTTGTCTGATATGAGTCTTTGGGGCACAAAAGCACTTTGTGCTTTATCGATGCAATAATAAAGTACACTCAGAAATATGTTTACTAACATTTTTGCAGCAATTTTGTATAGAATATTGCAAAGGCTAATAGGCCTAAATTGAATTGAGTCATAGAGCTAGGATTACTAACCTTTGGGATCAAGACGATTCATGTCTGATTGATTTTTGAGATATTGTGGGAGCCATTTAACAAGTCAATACAATATTTTGCTACCTCATTCCCACAATGTGCTAGAATCTTTGGTAAAACACTGCCCTAAACCATCTTCATTCGAGGCCTTTAACGGGCTTATGGTTTTTAAGGCCAGACACACCTCTTCGTATGAAAACGCCCTTGTAAGTTGGTCATTCATCGATGGAGTAATGCAAGGCACGACTCCCTTTAAAATCGTATCAGCATTTTCAATTCCATTTGATGAGAAAATGGAGTCAAAATAGATGGTAGCGAGCGACAAAAGATCCTCGTTATTATCGTAAATATTTCCATTTGAGTCCTTCATTTTTCCACCCTATTTCTTCTTCTTCTTTTCTCTGTTGTCGCTTTCTGAAAAAAATTCGTATTTTGGTCACCATTCTTCATCCAATTTGCTCTGGCCTTCTGTTCCCAAGAGAGTTCCTCTTTGTCAACCTCCAAATTGATAGTTAATTTGGCATAAATAATATCCCCCAAGACTTCATCGGTTGGATTCAAAGCAATCAACTTTTGGAGCTGTTTTTCAAGATCCCTTTTTGACAGGGATCTCTTTTTTTATTCTTTTAACCCAAGCCTCAAGACCCTCCTCAAACATTTTTAGTATCGTAGGACTAGAGCCTAAACTAGTAGCCCATAGATTATTAACCTCTAATTCGCATGTATCCTCTCAGAGCCAAGCAGCCTCAAATCGAAAATGCCACATTTTTGCATATATATTATCCACCTTCGAATTTAAAAGTAGAGGACAATGATCTGAAAAAAAGTGTATTTGGTGTTGCATTTTGTAATTCAGAAATAAATTCCACCATTCGTCATTAGCAACCCCATAATCCAACCACTCGTGAATATTATTTGATTTGGTTTGACCCTTCTCCCAAGTAAACCACTGCCCAGAATAGCCTAGATCAGAAAGAGAGCAATAGGAAAACATCTCCCAAAACCTCCGCATTTGACTTTTGCATCAGAATAAACCTCATTATTTCTCGGATGTATATGCGATCTCGTTGAAATCTCCCTTTGACTTCCTCAAGAGCTCCATAAAATCCAGTGCACCTCCATTTCATTCCATCCGAGTCTTCATCAATCATAATATCTATATGCCTTCACGAATATGATCTGAACAACACCTTACAATCATTTTTCCATCGCATAGATAATCCACCACTTCTCTCATCCGAGTCAACATCAATTCTATTTTGAAAACTACACTTACCCCTAATTTTTGCCATAAGAGAACCCTATAGTTTAGTTTCAATCAAGAAAACTACAGAGGGATTTGAGTCCCTCAGCATATGCAGAGACATTGAACTATCCGTGGTTTTCCCAAACCTTGAACGTTCCAACTTAAAAACTTCATCGCTTCCGGTTGGCCTCTTTAGCAAGGCCTGCCGATCTGTTTTGGTTTGGTACCTACATCAAAATACCCTAGAGGCTTTATTCGAATCCACATTTGAGGAAACTCCTAAAGCACTTGATTGAAAACAAGGCAATTTTAGCCCATCAATTTGTCTTATTGGGCTATTTTCTTCTTTTGAAATTGCCATCCCCTCATCAAATTTATTACTGACCTCATTATTAATATAGCCCATCTCACTTACTATTATTGGCCCAAGGATTAATAGGATATTTGACTTTCATTTTGCAAAGTAAGGAATTTTGGAAGGAAATCCCTTATTTGTTCCTTGATTCATAGGAATAGATTGTGACTCCCTCGGATTACTCCCTCCATAATTATTCGTGGAGTTGCCATAATTTGAAGCTTTTCCACCATCGTCCTCCACTAGCCACCTGCTCCTCCACGTCGCAATTCTTTTAAACTTTGCACGGAGTGAAATATCCCACTGGAACTGGTACTTCTATTTCGGATGAGTCGCTTTGATCGGTCAATAACTTTCACCATGCCCTAATATGCCATACAGAAAACAAAAAAAAAAAAAAAAGTGAGTTTGTCGTATTCAAATCTGACATAGACAAACGTACCGTTTGGGAGTGTGAGTTTTTTTGCTCTTTTTAGTGGTTTTCTGACATCTAACCGTACCCTCAACCTCATTATTCCTTTGTATCCTAACTGGATAGTTGATGTATTATATTCCAAAAAGTTCCCAATAAAGTTTCCGAATTGTCTTGCAACTACCTCGAACATAAAACCATGGGGGAGGTCATGCATAATAATCCAAAAATCAACTTCTGTTAATTGGACGGTCAACGGGTCTTCCTTTTGCTTTTGCCTGTGTAACACCAACAAATGTGAATTAAAATTCCATGAGCCATTTTTTCTCAACCCGATCCATATCTACTTTAAAATAAAATCGAAATAAGAATCTGCCATTTTCCAGATCTGATATTGAGACTCCTCCTATAGGATGCCATACATTGGCTAGTGTCGATCTCATAGTTTGGAAGTGAACCATACTTGAAGTAAGAAATGTTCCCACAAAACAATTTGCATAAGATGTTTAACTATTAGATAATTCTACCCCTAACTGAATGGATTCTTCCTCTGCGTTATTTAAAGATAAACTCGCTATAGAATCCTCCATTGGCTAGAACTTGTAAAGAATCATAAGCTCAGTGTGGCGGACAAACTTGAAGAATAAAATAGTGTGCTAACAAGAGCAGAAAAAACATGTCCAAAGACACACACACACAGAGAGAGTCAAAAGATAGAAAAATTGAGTTTGCACGAATCCAACTTTAATTTAAGCGTATACATTTAAAAAAATAAATAAATGCATATATTTATTTTCATATCAGATTAATTTAATTGTTTGTCTATGTAATATATTAATATAAAATGGTACTATTTTGATAATATTATTAATGATTTGTAAAAATTAAATCAAATCAAAATTTGTAAAAATCAAATCAAACAAAATTATATTTATATATAATATATATATATAATATATAATATATAATATATAATATTAAATTAAAATTATATATGATTTTAGTATTTATTTACCAAATAAACAAATACGAGTAATCATGGAACGCCAAACTATCCTTATATTATATCATGTTAGCTTAGGCATTCTATTTAGGGTGTTCAAATAATAACCGAATTGAACTAACATTAATCAATTAATAAAATTGTATAATCTTTTAACCGTTAAGTAAACTAAAATATTTCGATTAATTGATTGGTTAACCGAAATTTATATGTTTTTATCTTTTGATTAAAACAAATATAAAACATATAAAAATACATTGAAATTAATTGAAATATATGTTTTTGTCTTAAAAGTTAATCCAATTAACTAAAATTTTATGTCTTGAAATACTACATAATTAAAAACACTACATAAGTCTTAAAATTAACACATAATATTAATTATTAAGTTTGATTAATTTGATTAATTAATCAATTTTAAATAGAATTAACCGATAATTGAAATGTCAAAAATTATTAATCAATCTCTTACTAAACTAAGTTCAGTTCGAGTATCGACTAATTAATTGAATTAGATTGATTCGATTAATTAATTTGATTTTAACTTAAAAATTTGATTAATTAATTCTATTTTAACTTAGAAAATACTAATTCTATTGGCTGCGACCGCAAATTTAGGGAAGTCAAAACCATAGACAAACAAAAACGGGTTAGAGTGTAATGATATTTCCATGGTTTGACTCTATATTGCTCCCTCTGTAATAACGACAACCGCCAAATGCACAGAGATTTCATCCTGCTTTCCTTAAGCTAACACGTGGAAACAACATAGCGGTTCAAGATGAAACCCACCTGTAATTACAAGCCTGATATCCCCATTCATCTAATCAACCTTCTCTCTCTTTTCTTGATGGGGGTGGGGCCCAATACTAGACCTTTGCTTTGCTGGCTTCTAGCCCTCCATTGTTGGTCTTTAATGGGTCTTGTCTGCTGAGAATTAGAGGGAGAAACAAGAGAGACCCCATCGCAATTTGCCAAGTAAGAGAAAAAGGTTTTATTAGTTTGTTCAGGCCAAAGCCGAAAATTTTCACATAGATACACTCCCCGAACAAGTAAAAGAAAAAAAAACCCCTCTTCCTTTTCATGTTGTTCTTATCTTGTTCTTGTTCTTCAATTATGTCTCATCACTCAAAAACCAAAACCCAAACTTTTTCTTTTGATTTGGTTGATCCATAGATCTGCTAATTCCAATTCTATGCTTGCATGAAGTTTTTTCCTTTTCTGTTTCCAGATCCTCTTCTTCAAGTTTAAACCAAAGTGGTCAAACTACAAGGTATACTTCTTCTTATTTTTATTTTAATATTTAGTGTGGGACATGGGAGATATGAGTTGAATTACGAGGATTAAAGGGTCTTAAGGGATATGTAAAACTGGGTTGTTTAAAGTTCTCAATGTGAAACATTAAACCTTCTGGATGTTCTAATGGCTGACCAACTACTTCGTTAGAAAAAAAGAAGAAAAGAAAGTGAGCTTTGACCGGTTCTTTTGTTTAAAAACCCTTCCTTTGTGTTTCTGTTGTTTGAGCTCGATATTAATATCTTCTTGTAAATTATTCATCTGCTAATTATTGATTATACAGTTATCAAATTTGTTTTTTCATCTGAGTGATGCTGTTAACTTTGCATTTGAGGTTAAGAGTAGTGGAAGATATTGTTTTTACTTAAGGCTTCCTTGGTTTAGTTGTTTTTGAGCTTTATTGCACATTGCAATATTGCTAATCCTTTGGTCTGCTTTGTTGTTGCTGTTGCTATAGTACTATTTGCATTATCGTGTTGAGAAGCAAAGGAGGATACGGCTTCGCTGTTCAGGTTTCTAAGGTTTGGTTGTATATAGGGCACATTTAGATGTGGAGAACTTGGAGCGGTTTCTGGATGAGATGAGGGATGTTATCTTGGCTGTTGAACTTTTTGAGGGCCTATTTTCGGCCAAGGTCAGATCAATACAGTCACACAAGTTTGGATACCGGAGGTCGCCAAGATGGGCTTTTGTGGTACAAGGACACAGGGCAGCACGTCAGTGGTGAGTTCTCGATGGCAGTGGTTCAGGCAAACAATTTACTTGAGGATCAGAGCCAACTTGAGTCTGGTTGTTTGAGTTTAAATGAGTTGGGTCCCTATGGTACTTTTGTTGGCGTATATGATGGACATGGGGGCCCAGAGACTTCACGTTTCATAAATGAACATCTTTTTCAACATCTCAAGCGTAAGTTCAAAGCCTTTGCTTGGGGTTAATTATTTATTAACCTTTATTTACTGATTAAGTAGATGAAACTAATATTCAATAAGCAATTTGTTTTGGATAGAATTAAATGATTGAATAGCATGGTAAAGTTGTTGCCGCTATAGTTGAAGACTTAAGGTTTGTTGTTCTAAATCCAAACAGTTTTAGGTTCATGATTATCACTTTTGTTATTTTGCATCTCACTGCTGATTCGTAGCTGTAGATCGTGGTCTTTGTCTTGACTTATTTTTATCTTCTTCATGCACTTCTGTATCATTGATGTTTACTATTCAACAATATTTGTTATGTTCAGGGTTCACCTCAGAGCAGCAGACAATGTCAGTTGATGTGATACGAAAAGCGTATCAAGCAACAGAAGAGGGTTTTTTGTCTCTTGTTACCAAACAGTGGCCTATGAAGCCACAAATTGCAGCTGTTGGATCCTGCTGCCTGGTTGGTGTCATATGTGGTGGAACCCTCTATGTTGCCAACCTTGGTGATTCGCGTGCTGTTTTGGGGAGAGCTGTGAAGGCAACGGGAGAGGTTCTAGCCATTCAGCTGTCAGCTGAGCATAACGTGTGCATAGAATCTGTAAGACAAGAGCTGCAGTCATTGCACCCTGATGACTCACAGATTGTTGTTTTGAAGCACAATGTATGGCGTGTAAAAGGTCTCATACAGGTAATTTTCATCTGATCATGCTATAGACACTCAAGAGAGACCTTGCCCAAGTTTAGCATTACGGAGAATGCTACTTATGATTATTTAAAAATTTTGTTTTAGCTTTCTTGATTTATACGCGATGCTTAGAGCATAAACATGGGGCAGAGTTTCATCTGATGATTCTTATTTTTTTAAAAGTAAAAATGAGCAAAGGTCTTTAAAAGTTTTTGGAGTAAAAATGTTATATGATTACAATTCCTAAGCAGTGTTTGATGGGAAATTGTTTGATTGGTTGGAAAAAAAGAGAGTTATATCAGCTGCATTATATTTTTCCTCATATATGGTGTAGCCATGGAAGGGGAAGGATAGCCATTATAATTATTGGTTCCAGTTGGATGCATGGCTTTATCTGCAAAGTGAAAAGAGGAAAAAGGAAATGAAAAAAATCTTTGGCTATGAGAGAAGTTTGTAATTATTAAAGATCATGGAAAAGGATAAAATGGTGCTACCGGCTGTTGCCTAAAAGCTGTGCAATCTAAAAAAGTTGTTAGACTGTATGTTGATGTCATGGAAAGGAAGAATTTTGATAGTTATCCATTGATACGGCACGTTCCTTTTGATGGTTATTAGGTTTTATTATGGAATCACATTAGCTGCTGGATTTTCATCTATATAGGTATATGATCTAGGAGTTAATTCTCCCATGTTTCAGTTTTACAAGAGAATAAGCTAAAAATCCTGGTTTATGCTGTACTGGTAGCTTTGGGAGATGTTCGGAGCCGTCTCTTGGCAAAATGACCCCCCTCCCATTGGCACACACGTGCAAAGGGAGGATATGTAATTCACTATGTGAGATTGGAGTAATAGTTCTTTTACCATGCCCCGTAAGTTCATCTTATTTCAATGATTGATGCTAGCACTGCCTTAATTCATTCACGAAGTATCTGCAATAAGTTTACTATAACAACCCCCCCAAACGAAGAGAGGCTTAGTACATTTCACTAGTGCATGCAATCTGTCCAGCAGTTCAAGATTGTAATTCTGTTTTTATGATTTTCCATGTGTTCTACTTTCCCTTGCATATTGAGAGTGTTATTGATAGAATTCTTAACCTTTCAGGTTTCCAGATCAATTGGTGATGTTTATTTGAAAAAGGCTGAGTTCAACAGGGAGCCTTTATATTCAAAATTCGCCTTCGTGAACCTTTGAAAAGGCCAATATTAAGTGCAGATCCATCAATATCAGTTCACCAACTGCAGCCACATGATCAGTTTGTGGTATTTGCATCAGATGGGCTCTGGGAGCACTTAAGCAATCAAGAAGCTGTTGATATAGTACAAAATCATCCACGAAGTGTAAGTTCATTCCTCAAAGTTAAATATAGTTGATCTGTTTATAACACTACTCAGTTCTCCTATCCTTCTGAAACTTCCATTTGGTTAGAGTATGAAAGCCTTTTTTAGTTGGTTGCTGATAATAGATTATGGAAGCTTTGATTGTGATATTGAGAATATTTCCTTTGTTGTATGACTATGAGCTATGGCATCCCACCTGAAGAGCCATGATTTCCGGCTACTGCTTGTCCAATATTTTTCCATGCCATTACTGCTGCTTAACATTTACCTTTTAACTTTCAAGCAAAATACCTTGATAACAAGTCGTCCGGTTTGAACACTTCCTCCCTACATCACATTTTATTTGATCTTCAAACCAATCGACTGATAATGAATGACAATATGCTCCGTAATGAATATTTTTACGCCCTTCAATGTTTCTTGTTGCATGTGGGTCAAGTGACTACATGCATACACGAATGCATTCTCATTCAAGGAGGAACAACAATGTTCTCGTTTTCTTCTGTCTTTTGATTTTGTTTTCCTCTGTTCATTCACAGATAAGTAGTTGCGTTTATCTTGTCATCTTAAAATAAGTGTACCAAAAGAACTGAGAAATTAACCTTTTTTTTATTGGGTTTTGAATTTAATGCAGGGAAGTGCAAGAAGGCTGGTAAAAACTGCTCTAAAAGAAGCAGCAAATAAGAGGGAAATGAGGTATTCTGACTTGAAGAAGATTGACCGCGGCGTGCGTCGGCATTTCCACGATGACATCACAGTAATCGTGGTGTTTCTTGACTCAAACCTCGTGAGCAGGGATAGTTCGGTTAAGGGTCCAAATCTATCAGTTAAAGGAGGAGGAGTCAGCTTGCGTCCTAATATACTGGCTCCTTGTGCCACACCGACAGAAGCAGGCAGTACCTAATCATGCTGCATGCTTTTATTTGTTGCATCATTGTCTAATGTGAATACACCAGGTAGATTCCAAAGGCCATAAGAGGAACAAGCCTTCAATTCTTTGATATACCCTGTAACTTTTAACTGGAAACCAATACCTGCATTTAGCATCGTGCCGAAAATCTTAAAATGAGCTTAGAGGAAAAGTGCAAGATTAGGTGACAGATTATTATAGTTAATTAGGCTAGTTTCTGTTCTCATTATATCAGTCTCCTTTGGTTCTTCAGTTACTGAATTCGACTCTTTTTGACTTTGTTAATTCCACTGTTTACACAGATATGTTCTTTTTTTTGGGGGTTTTTTTTTTTTTTTCTTTCTTGGAAATACAAACACAGTTAACATCTTACTGATCAGAAGCAAAGGGAGCTAGCAACCACTTCATGGTTTTTGGATATCTAGTGAAATTATGTTTCTGAACTTATTTCTGGGCTTTCATAAATTATTCTTGGATCGTATTGCCTGCTAAAACTCAATAAGATTAATACCTGCTGTTTCACGAATTTCGAATTTTACAGTGTTGGATTGTTTTGTCTGTAATATTGACGAAGGATTCAGGGACAATTCCACCATTTCGTTTAATGTTGTCTGGCAGGCATATCTGTTCATGCTTTTCCGGTAGTCTGCTGGTTAGCAAGTTTCATATTAGACTTTGACAATATTATTATTAAATGTTTTCTTGTCAAAATCTTTACATTTGAATTATGTATAATGAAGATTTCAAAGGGAATTACATAAAATATTTGGTAACGGGACTCTCCTCTTTCATAAATTTTAACTTTTTGGTTTCAAGATTCAAATATGAGAAATATCAGCATAATGACCTCCAAAAAAACATTCCTTTCGAGATTTCTTTTTACTGATTTCATTTTCTAAACAAACAATTTCCGTGTGTAGATAAAGCATGCAGATACCAGGGTTAAAAAAAAAAAAATTGGAGAGTCAGCTCATTCATACATGTCCAACAAAGCCATGGTTTGATCTGACTGTTAAGTTTTTTCTTTTCTTTTCAACTGTGATTCGGACCCAAATTATTCTTGGAGAAGATAAACACTAGATCAATAGTCACAACTTTGGGTTCTTTAAGTTCTCAATATTTTTCTTTTAGATATTCATACCCGACCTGTTTTGAGATAGATATTGGGATAAAGATCTCTAACGCCCCTTCAAATACAAGAGAGAGCTCAAAAAAAAAAAAAAAAAACTGACATGCGAATATGACTAACATGTATGGCACTGGCTAATGCAAACAGCTAATGATAGAAAATCCAAAAGCTTCTCCCTAGGAATGCATGAAAGAAAAGAAGCTACCCCATCCACCAACAGCAAAAAAGAAACATATTGGAACATAAGTTTTGAGCAGAATTCGAGAGGGTTTGAAGTTTCACTATCTTCTATTAGTAGTTTTGTACAACATGCAATGATACACATCCTAGAAAAGCTTGATTATGATCATGCAAATGAATAATTACAGGTTTTACAATTTAAATTCCAGAAACATCCTTCCTACCTTAGATACATTGAAACCAAGAACTGAGAGAAGAGTATGAATTCACTAACTACGGTAGCCGGAGAGTGTATCCCAAGCAACGGGACAATGTCTACCTGCAACCAGTTTTCAACAGCTGATCCCACCACTGCACCAGCAACAAGCCCCCCTATAGTAATCAATGTAGCCTTACCTGCCAAAAGAGAGGAAAAAAACACAAAGGAAATGACTTGAGATGTTTCATCTAAACTGAAGTTTAAACAAATTTGGAATTTGTACAAGAATGCAGTCTAATATACTGGCATGCTTTGGCAGGTCATAAAACCCCTATGGCAGGCCAACTTCCTTTTGCTTTAAAAGACTTCAATAGCAAAGCCTCAGTTCAACTCTAGGAAACCGATAAGGTTATTAGCTCAAAGAAAAAAAAATTCTGATAAACCACTAGAGAGGGAAGCACAAAGAAGAGTTAGCCATATGGAATGATTATAGAACTACTGGAATCTTCTATGCATGATAAAATGAATTTTGGAAATTTTCCAGTAATCCATTTTCACAAGCAATACCCTACAATATATAAACTAGTGAATAAAGTTAAATCAAATATACACCATTAGATACAATGTTTTTCACTCAGTAAGAAGCAGCAGCACTCCGAAACCCAAAGGTTTTCTCTGCTCTTTCTCCCTGTCCTTTGCTTCTTTGGATAAGATGAAAAAGAAAACAAATAGCAAGTTGAAATTGCTGGATTCTCATATTTGACAAAAGCAACATGTAATTAAAATTTCTATTGCAAGCAATAAAATCCACATGCAAGAAGTCTCATTACCTAGCTTGACATTCTTTCTGGTCATAAAATATAAGGAAGCTCCAAAGCTACTTGCTAAGATAAGCCCAGGAACATCAGGTCCGGTGTGAGGAACCAGAGAGGATGTAGAAGCTCCATTCACATACGTCAGAACCATAAGAGCTCCATATACACCAGCTTGTAAGCCCAATTCGCTTGTAACCGGCGCTACAACTGAAACAGGTAAATTCTTCACAGTCGTTTGCACCCACCGTGGCATCGATCCCACACCGGAAGGATTAACAGGTTTAACATCTGCATATATAATGCTTCTGTCCACCACCTTTCCGGCTCGTCGTTGGGTTAAGCTTCGCATAAGCAACATGTCATACGCAGCCTCAACCTAAAAACATAAAACATAGTACTAAGAAAACAAAAACCATAGATTACCATGCTATGTCCAGGGGATCTTCTTAGTTAAGTGAAAAGAAGGATAGATGAACCACCATAAGCATCATCTACTTCATGGCAACAAATAACAGCATGGGAAATGTCCACCAGATACAAATGGGAAATTACATGCTATAAAGAACTTTTTTTTCTTTTGGTAGGTATGCTGTAAAGAACAATTATTGTAAATTGAGACAATAAAATCAAATCCAGGTAATAGACACAAAGTACAAAAGTCAAATCGCAATTTGCGAGGATAAATAAATGACAGAATTTGCAAACTACACAGAGAAGATTGGAAATGCAAACAAGTTGCATGATTATCGAATTTACACAAAAAGGTTCAATATTTATCATCAAAATCTTTTGAACTTCAGAAAATTCTGAAATTGAACAAAAGAAGAAAAAGAAGGGCAATGAATTACCTGAGCGATAGCTTCTTGGTCATCCTTAATAGAGGCAACAATCGAATTCTTGGCGCGAAGAATATCATCAAAAGAAGCATTTTCGGAGACCCCAAGGAGCTTGAGCGCGTTCTCAACAGACATCTCGAAGGGAGCCGAGTCATCAGCTCGTGAACCAGCTCGAGCTGCTAATATTCGCCGGGAGTGGACGATTGCGGTGGTTCTCCAGGGTTCGGTCTTTGTGGGTTTAAAAGAAGGGTAGGTTTGGGTGGGAAGGTTGACCGGCGGTCTGGGAATAGGGGCGCCTGGAGTGAGACGGTTTGACCGGACGGACAGTGTGGCTGCAGCCATTTTTCGAACAAAAAATGATAAAAAAATATTTTTTTATTTCCCTTCTTTTTTGGGACAAGAAAATGTAAGGTGAATTTAATCAGACATGAAAAAAAAAAAAAGCGCTTATGCTTGCGCTTGGGTCGGGAGTATGTTTTCTTTTGATGGGGACCGTTCGATTGTCTGACCAAATCATTCTTTGTAAATTTTGCTCAAAAATTGCACATTACAATTTCAGGAAATTACAGCCTAATTGTCTTTAACAGTTCTCGATCCCCACTGGCGTAGCTTAAGACAAAAGAAAGATGTTAAAATCACAGCCAAAAAAACCAAGAAAAAAAAAAAACTAAAAATTGTGGTGATGAGAGTAAGCAGCATGTGTACACGTCTCTAATCTCTGGACAGTCCCTTAACCAAACAAAAAGTCATCTAGGGGCAGTTGAAGGGCGTTAATTGTTACGCCATTGAAGAACAAACATCCACAAAAACATGTTGGCTATGAGTAAATGGTTCACGCTCACACCTTTTATGTCTAATAATTTTAGTAAGAGAGTTGGGTTTTCCAACAGCCCTCGTTCTGTTCGAGCCCATGTCAATGGAGGAGGAGACGACACCAACAACAGTAAAAACAACGACAAGAAGAAGAAGAAGAAAGTTGTGGTGGTTGGCTCGGGTTGGGCTGGTCTCGGTGCTGCTCACCATCTCTGCAAACAGGTTCTTACTATATTTGCTTACAGGGGGAATCCTGTCTTTCCCTTGAGTAACTTACAGTTTAGGTGAAAATGAGGAGTTACGATTTTTGTTTCAGGGATTTGATGTTACTGTTCTTGATGGTGGTGATGGTATAGGCAGTCCAGATAATGTCGGTATCCAAGGTAAATCATTGTAGAACCAAACTTTTATGTTTCTGCTCTTCTGCCATGATTGAATCATACAATCAGTGCCACAAAGGGCTTGGTTTTCCCATTAATGCACTAGTATGACTTATGTTGCTCCTCTAATAATTTGTTTATTGGATTCTTTGATTGAATATTGAACACTAATCTCTGGTTTGAACCCGTTTTTCCTTCTTTTATTTGGGGGGTGTTAGGGTTTTGGTATCCCTATAAAAATATATTCAGTCTTGTTGATGAGTTGGGTATCAAGCCTTTCACTAGCTGGACAAGATCTGCACAGTATTCAGGGGAAGGATTAGAGGTATTTTCTGTTAGTTGCTTTGAACAAACATACCATTCCAACTGATATAAGAGCTGTTATAGTTGCTTCATTCAATAGTTTCTACTATCTGTTTGGAACAAAGCTAGCAAATCAAGCAATAATTTTCTATTCATTGTTATTAGAATGATTTCTTCATAGTAAAAAGTAAAAAACAAAGACATTTCTCCCATTGTGAAAACCTTGTTGGTAAGCTAAATATTACGAACCTTCGATAGAGCTGCTTTCGGTTTTCTAAACAGACACGGGATAACTCTGCAGGTTGAATTTCCAGTATACCAGGAACTCCCTCAATTGCCAACTCCATTAGGAACCTTTTACCACACTCAAGTATGTTCTTAGTTCCATCTTCATGCTTTATTTGCTAGTCTGAAAAGTCGGTAGTTCCGCTTATTAATATCTGGAAATCATTCCATTATATGCAGTTTGTCCGACTCCCCTTTGTTGATAGATTAACATCACTTCCTCTGATGGCTGCAGGCAAGTAGTAATGATTCATTGTCTTCCAAAAAAGTAATGGTGTTTTTCCAATGCCTGGGGATACCAACTTCATCCTTTGTTTTTTTCTAATAAGACTTCCCTGCTTTTGCACTGAATACTAGGCTGATTATTTTCCTTCTCTTTGGGATTGTAACTGGATGTTTTTAAATAAACATAATTGTGGCAATCTTTCTTAGCTTTCTATTTATTTCCATCATCAGCTGACCGCTCCTCCTGTTTGCAGTAATTGACTTTGACAACACTGATGTTGCCTGGAAAAAATATGATTCAAGTAAGGATTCCCTTTCAGTACTAGAATCCATCATTGAATGAATCAAAGATGAAATATTCAAGTGCCTTATTCAGAGATTTAACTGGTAGTTACTGCAAGGGAGCTTTTTAAACGGTTTGGATGCTCAGAGAGGCTCTATCAGGATATTTTTGGTCCGTTACTTCAAGTGGGTTTGTTTGCTCCAGCAGAGCAATGTAGTGCTGCAGCAACCCTAGGACTGCTATATTATTTAACTCTTGCCCACCAGGTTTGTTTGTTGAAGTTCCTCTCTATAAATGTTTTGAACCTGTGCAAAGAATTTTCAACCCAACTCCCATTCCGATCTGTATTCTGCTGTTGCTCAAATTTGACCCTGTGAAGTTTTATGTTATGAATGGTTATAGAAGCATTTCGATGTAGCATTTTGTCGTGGAACTACTAAGCAGAAAATTTTCGAGCCATGGGTGGAGTCTTTGAAGGCTAAAGGTTGTGAAATGTTGGAGGGTAAAAAGGTGACGGATTTTAACTTAGATGAGGAAACAGGTTGCGTAACAGAAGTAGTTTGTGGCAACGAGACATACAGTGTTGATGCAGTTGTCGTGGCTGTTGGGATCACCACACTTCAAGAAACTATCAAGAAAAGGTTTGCCCTTCTGTTCTTGCCTTACATAGGATTCATCGTTGTGTAATATATGCTATAAGTTTGGAACTTAATACACGTAGTTTAAGTTGAATTTATCTTTTCAATATGTTGAAGCAAAGCTTAATGTCCTAATTTTTAGTTGGATGGTCTTCCATGCTTTTATGTTTTCTCTAAATCTTTACTGGAGTTTTAGTGCTTCAGTTGACCGCTGTTTTCAGCTATCCCGTTTAACTGGCAATCGAGTCCTGTTTAGTGCAGCATTATGTAAACGGGAAGAGTTTCTGAAAGTTTTGAAATTAGCCGGCATCGATGTGGTTACTGTCAAGTTGTGGCTGGATAGGAAGGTCTGTACCTAGATCTTCCCTTGGTTTAGAACTGAATATCATAACAGCAATCTTGTGCATTTCTCTAATGGATTTCTTTGTTTACTTTATTTTCCTCCTTTTGATCTATTGTTTTGACTTAAAACTGGTTGTCTGCTTCGATGGTATATCCATCTATGCACTTTTCTGATATGCTCTTGCAGTAGGTTCTAGAGGACTCGGATTTACCGAGTTTAAAAAGATAATAGGTAGACAGCTAATCATGGTCCCTTTATTTTTCATCACAAGAAATTGCAGCAAAAATAAACTTGGCTGCATCTAAAAGGATATTATGCTGCATCAAGAAGTTACTTTGCCAAGGTGCTAAAGCTGATATTATGTATTGAATATACCAGGTTGCCATCCCGAATCCATGCAACGCTTGTGCTGGATTTGATGATTTATTCGGGTGCACCTTCTTTGACTTGAATGTTATTCATGACGAACATAAAGATGATACAGAAACTGTATTAGAAGTTGATTTTGTAAGTTCATGCATTCAAACATGGGTCTTATTTTTTTCATTGGAAGGAAAGAATTTTTGAAACTCTGCCTTCGAATATGGATCTCACCTTTACCTTGTCATGCAGTATCATGCCAATGAGTTGCTGCCTTTGAATGATGAGCTTGTAACCGAAAAGGTTATTTCATACCTATCAAAGTACATAAATGACCTCGAGAGTGCCCATGTGGTGGCCAAAGAAATCGGAAGGTTTCTGAAAAGATTGACTCATTTTTTCCCGGGTGAGCACCTAACCGCCTAATTGAATTGAACGGTAACATAGTGAATATCAAGGGAGCGATGAGGGTTTATTTTGCCAAGAGTTTATTAACTTTAATCTTGCAAGATATTTTAACTACTTAAGTTAGGAAGATCATGATGCATATATGGAAGAAAACCCATAAATAGACTTTGATCAAACATAGTCTTATAAATTTCGGACCTTTTAAGGCATTCTGCAATATGTTTAGATACCTTTGGACTAAATCACTACTTAATTCAGTGTTTTCTTGCATCTTGAAAAGGTTCATATAAGTACATGATGCGTGGATCTACATCGTTCCCTAATTTGTTTATGGCTGGAGACTGGATAATAACCCGACACGGTTCCTGGTTACAGGTTGCTTTTGTGATCTCAAATTGCATGTAATTTAGCCAGAGATTTTTATAGCATAATATAACTGGTTAGAACATGGTTTTTACTTGTTTATAACAGGAGAAATCATATGTCACGGGGCTTGAAGCTGCAAACAGGGTGGTAGATTATCTTGAAGAAGGGAGTTTTGCCAAAGTGATTCCTGTTGAGGAAGACGAGCCTCACATTGAAGCACTTCGCAGCTTAAATAGACGGCTTAACGAGATCATCAGCCAAGTTCCCTTGTCCGGTTATTTTCTTCAATAGATCCAATACAAAATAATGTATACAACAAATACGCAGAAGAATGCACCTCTGAATGTGGGGATCATGTAAAGGCAATAATAATTATTATTGACTTCAATATGAATCATGCTTAGGAAACAACTTACCTTCTTTTCCATCTAATGTACACAAGTTTACAAGGGCATCCCTGCTTGTTAAGCAGGGATGGATCCATAAAAGAAATCACAGAATAACTGTTTCGGGTTCAAAAGACAATTGAGATTACTTATGATAAACATCAGCCAGCTTTTGATGTTCTTACCACTTGTGGCAGGATAACTGAATCAAGGTTCTTGGAATAGGGAGTCCACAAGCCAAATCCACCTCTACTTTCTTTCATGCTACTACCGCTACCCTTGAACTCACTCAAGCTTTTCACCCACTCTACCTTAGAAGAATGTTCCCGAGTATGTGGATGCAGGATAAAAAGTGAATAGTACTCGCAATTTCGAAACATAAAGAACTTAAACAACCCCTTTAACCTGTATACAACATAGCCAAAGCTCAGTTGGTCTCTTGGCGTGAAGAGATTGACCTCATTGAACCACAAGCAATTAAACAAATTATTCAGTGCTGTATGTTCCCTTATAATTATGGCTCCCTCTGGCACATCTGCATTTGGTTTTTGTGTTAGTATCAAGAAATATAAAATGCATCAATAGAAAAAATATATATAATGCATCCTTTATGAACTCATTGGAAGGGTATGCCCTTCACTACTCAAGGCAACCCTTCCATATTTCATAGAAGAGCCCTATGTCTCCCTTCATACCGCTAATCGTATTTTTCTTCAAGCTCCATGGCTCCATGCCCTCAAAGTAATATATCTTCATATGCAGATCGATAAGAGGTCTGGCATATCGCTTCCTCCGCTTGTTTGCATCAGCCTCCTCATATATACTCCTATGATGTTTGTGCTGAGCAATAGCATAAGTATGCTTTTCACGCCATAAGTATCTGCCAATAGAAAATAATTCATAACTGTTTCTGCATCGATGTAAATAATTCAAACGTTATATAGCTAGGGAAAAGTTAAATCAACAAGGCATATTTAGTAGGCTTGAATATCATAGGAGATTGTCTTTCCTCATTCATCAACAATGAAAAATATGGAAAAGGCAAAATTGTTAACAATTGAAGAAGACATGAATTTACCTTTCAAGAATAAGCAATGGATCAACTATCAGCTCCATTTTACCATCAATCCAAATGCTGTACTGTGCTTGAGGGAATAACCTGTGGGTTAAAATCTTGGGAACCTTCCCATTCCTTCTGGGCTCATCATAAGGTTGATGCTTCAATGGGATAAGACGCCATAAGCCTACCCACATCCCCTTATCTTTATCCTTCCTGATGGTCACATTTTCTTTAATAAATTTGAGAGATACTTCATCAACAACCATCAGAAAACAGAAGAGCTTCTTAGAACGAGTACTTATATTTGATGGCTGATGAGGTACATCATATCCATCAAAAATCCCAGATGCAACCAAAAACCTACATCTCTTGACATATTCGATATCCACGGGATTCATGTCAGCACCACCATTTTTCAGAAATCCACAGTGCACCTAAAAGGAGAATTTTATTACATTATAAAGCCATTTAATTCTCTTCTCAACCATCTAAAAGAGGTAAGAAGGAGAGGGTTGATGCAAGAATGAGAAAAATTTCATCCCCAAAATAGATGAAATCTAACAAATAATTAGGGGAAAAAATCTTCCTCTTTTTTTTTTTTTATCTCCAGGACCTAGACCATTATTTGCATTTGTTATCTACGTATATGAATACGACCAGGGGATTAAAAGCAGTAAAATATGTTCTACCTGCATACTTGGCTTCAAATTAAAATTCTCTTCTCTTTGCAGCCAGCTTTGGTTACCTCCAAATACTGCGAAGGATTGAGATCCATTGTTAACCAAATCCTCCTCCTCAATATAGGTTAGATTTTTAACAATTGCATCAGGTGTTCTTCCCTCTGGAATAACTATTTTGTCAGGGTCATCAGCTACTGGAATTGGACAACCTATTTCATTAACTTACAATCAATATCACTCATATTAAAACAGAGGTATCAACACTTTGATGAAGATGAGCTAGCAATCTTACGATGTTCTGGTTTTGGAGCCAATCCAAGCAAGTCCATTGCGATGAACACCTTGCCCTCTTTGTTACACATAGCTGCATATGAAGGGAACATATTGTCTTAAACCAATAACAAAACGAGGTTACAATTTGCAGACCAAAAATTTTAGATTGTTTAGGACAATTTTACTAATTATGGACGTAACCTTGATAAATGAGAAAAGGTGACTAAATCAAAATTAGTGAAGCACACAAAAAATGGAAGCAAAAGAAAATTCTGGCTTGTTTATAAACCTCCTTAATACAGAAAAGAAGCCTACCAATCTTTTTTCCAAGTATTTATCTGATTAATTATTTAACATGCACAAAAGATGATAGTATATCAAATCAAACTAACAGCATTTGTTAAGTAGTATAAGTACACTACAGGCCAATGTTGAAACATAAATTTCAGTTAACTTTATAAATGACCAGTTGCTGGAGAAAAAAAATAGTACAATAGATCAGTATCCATTCATTCTCCTACGTCATACCTTTCCAGAAACTAACGGAAAGCCGACTATTTAAATCCAAACAAAGATAAAGTTACGTACATACCAATATAAAGATGGATGAAACCGTACCTGACAAGAAAGAAATTGAAGATTGGCATGACCAAACATGAAATAACAATACAATAAGAATAAGTAGCATCCATAGAATGCCTGCTACAAGAACCAATCGAATAAACCCCTGCTTCCACACAATCTTGATTGGATTATCTTGTGGCAACCTCATTGAATAAAACAAGCCACTTTCATCATCTGCATCAAACCCCCCAAAAAACTACATCTTGTCAAAGTGATCCCAAAATTAATAATCCATAAAATGAAGCCGGTAACAGAAACAATTTACACTCCATTCCTTAATGACTACAAAGATATACGATCATACAACATAAATCAATGCTATAACGGTAACCCTATTTTTCAGTTCATCAAGGGATGTGAAAATCGTATAGATTTTGCTTACCTTTAGCAAAAGGGCGTTGATTATTACGGTCTCCTCTACGGTTTAAACGAACAGAATGAGGGCGTTGAAGCTTACTTTCCATTAGTACTCACTTACACCTCATAACCAATAAAACAAAACTTCAAAAAGCCCGGCGGAAATGATGAAAATCAAACAGGGAAAGTTACTCATAAACTACCGTTGTATTAAATCTAAAAAAAAAAAAAAACTTGAAACTTCAACGAAATGTATCACAGATATGGAATCCAACAAAGCATAAAAAAGAAATAAAAGGGCAAAAATATTAATACCTATCAATGTCAGAGGAATTCATATAGAAAAACAGATAAGCTAAATCAGGGAGAAAGAGGAAAGGAGGTAGAACAAAATAGTGGGTGTTGATGTTCGTTTTGAGACTCAAATCTGAGAGAAAGGAAAAGAAAATATAAATATCGAGTAACGCTGTTTAATGTGTCATGAATCATTGGGTATCCGAAAGAAACAGGGTTAACGACATCGTTTTATCCCATCACCAGAAAAGAGTGAATGAAGCAATAGCAATTTGGGCTCTGGGCTTCACCAGCCCAATTTTAAATTCCATCCAGCCTTGTTTTAGGCTAAAACAAATTCTCTCTTAACTTAATTGAAGGTTCAATCCTCATCTTGGATATAGAGTAACTCTAAAATTCATGGTCAACGTTTATCAAAGATTATTCACTGAATTACTAAGGACAAGCGACATAAAAAGCCACATAAGCATTGCTTATTAATTGTTAGTACAAATCTCCGGTGAGAAAAATCTCGAATATACGAACAGAACTCGAACAGAAAAAGAAGAAATAGGACAAGGCTCCAAAGTGTGTATCAAACTACTATCTTTAAGATTATATTTGCCCTACCTATCTTCCGTGTGCAAATAAGTTTCAAGCAAATTAGGATACAATGAAGCCAATGACTATTTGAGTTTTGCACTGACGAGAATAGTTCACTACGCACTGAGCAATGTATAACAAGAAACTTAATTTCTAAAAAGGATTTCTGCAGTAATACTTTATAGAATAATCTAATAATATTAGAAAATGAAGGAAGGAAAGAAAGAATATTAGAATTTGTTGGTGCGATTTCCAAATGAAATCCCATTCTTATTTATAGGAATTTTCATGTCTCTTTATAGAGACATCTTTCAATAAGTGTCTTTCGAATAATAATGTCTTTAAAATAAACATATAATTATTCATTTAATATTATAATTATTCAAATAATATTATTTAAATAGTTATCATTCTTTTCAAAAATCAAATAACATAACTTTTGATTAATTACACCCATTCATTTATAGTTATTGGAACACTATAAATATTTGAAAATGTTCCAACGATCTCCCCCCATTTTCAAAATATTTTAGATTTTGATATTCTTGGAAATCAATTTGCATAAATGAAGGTATTTTACGATTGAACCTTCACTTAGTGAAAACATGTTAAAGTTAATTGAAACTACATGGAAGGCTAAGCTTTGAACCAACTATTCCATTTGATTAACCGAACACCTCTCACACAATGATTTCAACATTGGTCAATGCATAGTATCTAGGGACACTATTATAGCCATGTGTCTGTGTCCTCTTTTCATTAGTGCTGTCAGAGCCAAGACCTTGAGCTCTTAGAAACGACCACACTTCCACTCACATAGGTAGATCCCATCAAGAGTGTTCCCGTAATTATAACACTCTAACATGTTTATGTTATGGGTTCATTAAGAGTACATTACTCATCCTTCCCTTATCATTACGGGTGCCTAGCATTTTAATCTTAGGATGAATTTATTTATGGTGTCAACAGTCACATACTAATAATATACTTTGTCTCATTGAACTCAAGACTTGACGTTATACCAAGTGTTGAGACGAGTTTCCATCATGGGTGACTTTAATTAATGGGCTTGAGTCCCATCCCTTTTGAGGTCCTTTTTACTGCATCTCTAGCAAGACTTTTTGTCAAAAGATCCGCCAAATTTTCACTTAACCTTACATTATTAATAGTGATCACTCCATCAGAGATTAATTGTCAGACATAGTTATGTCTTAATCCAATGTGTCTAGACTTTCCATTATATACTTGGCTATATGCCTTTGCTAGAGTAGCCTCACTACCACAACAGATAGAAATAGGTGAAATTGGCTTAGGCCATAAAGGTACATCATAAAGCAATTTTCTTAACCATTTTGCTTTTTTAGATGCATCAGGTAATGCAATAAATTCTGCTGCCATGGTGGAATCAATAATACATGTTTGTTTCTTGGGACCCCAAGAAATGGCTCCTCCATTAAGAATAAAGATCCATCCACTAGTAGATGTATGATATTCCAAACTTGTAATCCAACTAGCATCCGAATACCCTTCTAAAACTGGACAATATCCATTATAACACAATCCATAGTTAATAGTTTTTTTAAGTACCTAAGTACTCTATTCAAAGCTTGCCAATTCAAACTACTTAGATTACTTGTGTACCTACTCAATTTCCCAACAACATGTGCAAATATCTGGTCTTGTACAAGTCATTATGTACATAAGACAACCAATTAGACTTGTATATTCCAATTGATCAATTTTCCTACCAACATTAGATACTAATTTTATTTGAGGATCCATGGGTGTAGATGCTGGTATACAATTGAAAAGATCAAACTTTTTAAGCATCTTTTCAATATAATGCGATTGTGATAAAGCTATAGTGTTTTCATCTCGGGTTATTTTAATCCCAAGAATAACATCTGCTACACCCATATCCTTCATAGCAAAGTTGTTTGACAATTTTTTTGTGTTTTCTATTTGTTCCAAATCTGTGCCAAAAATGAGCATGTCATCTACATAAAAGCAAATTATGACACCTTTTTCATTTTCAAATTTGCTATATATGCACTTATTAGATTCATTTATTTTATAACCATTAGCTAAAACAACCTTGTCAAACTTTTGGTGCCATTGTTTTGGTATTTGTTTAAGTCCATATAAAGATTTAACAAGCTTACATACTTTATGCTCCTATCCTGAAACAACAAATCCTTCCGGTTGTTCCATGTACACTTCCTCTTCCAATTCACCATTTAAAAATGTAGTTTTTACATCCATTTGGTGAACAACCAAATTATATATAGAAGTAAGTGATATTAAGAGCCTAATTGTAGCAATTCTTGCTACTGGAGCATAGATATCAAAGTAATTAATACCTTGTTTTTGTGTAAAATCTTTGGCTACCAACCTTGCTTTAAATTTATCAATGGTTCCATTGACCTTCATTTTCTTTTTAAAGATCCATTTACAACTTCTTGGTTTGGAACCCGGTTGAAGATCAACTAAGATCCAAGTTTGATTTCCCATTATTGAATCCATCTCATTATTTATTGCTTCTTTCCAAAAAGCAAAGTCTTGAGATTTCATTGCCTCTTCAAATGTAATAGGATCAAATTATGTATTATAGCAATAAGGTATCTTATTGCATATACTTTCACCTTTTCCTTCTACAAGAAACATAATGAAATCTGGTCCAAAATCTTTGACCTTTTTAATCTTTTTACTTCTTTTTTATTCTTGACAATAATCATCATTATTATCAATTTGTTCCAATGGAATCTCATTCTCATTTGAAGAATGAATCAATTGTTGTGGCTGTAATTGTCTTGAAATAAAATTAAATATATTTTCATCAAAAATAGCATCTCTTGATTCAATAACAGTATTAATTGAAATTGAATCATTTAGTTCAATTACCATGAACCTATATGCCTTGTTATTATGTGCATATCCTATAAATATGCATTCAATTCACCTTTCACCTAACTTTTTACGTTTAGGTGTTGGAACTTTGACAATAGCTCTACAACCCCAAACCTTCAACTAATTAAGGTTTGGTTTCCTTTTCTACCATTGTTCATAAGGGGTTATTTTAGTTTCATTATTAGGAACTTTATTCAATATATGACAAGCTATTAGAACAACTTCTCCCCAAAAACCTTGTCCAAGACCTGAATATGATAACATTGAATTTACCATTTCAGTCAAGATTAGTTTTCCTTTCAGCTACACCATTTCGTTGTGGTGTGTAAGGGGCTGAAACTTGATGAACAATTCCAGTGGATTCAAAATAAATTGGATTATAGTATTCTCCACCTCTATTAGATCTTAAGCACTTGATAAATGATTCACATTGAAGTTCAACTTCAGATTTATAAACTTTAAATTTATCAAGTGCTTCATCTTTTGAATGCAATAAATATACATAACAATATCTAGAACAATCATAAATAAAAGTAACAAAATATTTCTTTCCACCTAATGTAGGAGTATTATGCACATCACATAAGTTACTATGTATCAAATCAAGCAATTTTGTTTTCCTTTTAACCTTAGGGAAAGAGTTTCTTGTAACTTTAGTTAACATACATGCACTGCATTTTTCAATATTATTATTAAAAACAAGAATTAAATCTAACTTATACATGCCAATCAATTTTCTACAATTCAAATGACATAATCTATAATGCCATAAACAAAAAGATTCAACCATATAAGCAGAAATAGTATTTTTATTCTTATTAATAATATTGAGTTTGAACATACTCTCATACATATACCCTTTCCCTACAAAAATTCCTCCCTTAGACAAAATAAACTTATCTGCCTCAAAAACAAGTTTGAAACCAAACTTATTCAACAGACTTCCAGAAACTAAAATCTTCCTAACTTCTGGTACATAATATACATCATTTAATATCACGGAAGTTTGTCTACTATGGAGAAAGTTTGTCTATTATAGATGATACAACAATCATTTCATCCATTTTCATATCGTATTGCTTGAATTGACTCAACATCTTTTTAATATCACGGAATTGTTCCATAGCAAAACGACATCAACCATTTGATAATTATTGAAACGACTGACAAGAAATTTCTTATTTGTAACATTGTAATAGCTCTTTTTCAATGAAATCAGAACAGTAGTTTCAGGACCACAAATCCGAGTGTAAGACCCAAAATTTGCCCGGCCCATTAACCAAATACAAAAACCAAAACTAAATAATAAAATAATAAAATAATAAAAAACGTTAATAGCCCAAATCCACAAAATCGAGCCCAAATGTTATAACATTAAACAGTCCATTTTAAAGATCTAATCATAAAAGCCCAAATTCTAGACCCAATACAATGGCCCAAATGCAGGCCCAAAATCACCACCAAACCTTAACCTAGACAGAAACCCTAGCCAGCAAGACTATATGTCAACCCCACCTCTGGCGCTTGACTCCCTCACAGGTGCCTCCACGCTGCGACGCTTCACCTCCTCCACGCTGCCCATACCCTCCAACAAGACACCAGTACACGCCAAGTCCACGCCTCCGTACACCTCGACCGTAGCGAAACGATTGTAAGGGAGGGATTCTTTCAGATTTTTAGGCAAAAAGATAATACAGTAATAGAAAACAGATTCCAAAAGGTTGCTCTTTTAATTTCATCTCTTTTATTGTTTTTTTTTATCTTTGAATCGATTGCTGCATATTTTTCTTTCCTTCTTTTCCTATACATGATTATTCGAATAGAGAATACAAAAAAAAAATCAAAAGGTGATTTTCGATTTGCATTTTCTTACAAAATTTCGAGTTTATTAAGTAGACTTTCAATTTGTTTTCTTTTCCTTTGGAATCTATTGTATGCAAAAGAAATAAAAGTCGGAATACTTAGCTTTTGACACCATCACCGGATCTCTATTCGCTTCGTTGAAATTGAAGTTTGAA
Organism: Gossypium rotundifolium; assembly: GCA_025506655.1. Taxonomy (NCBI): domain Eukaryota; kingdom Viridiplantae; phylum Streptophyta; class Magnoliopsida; order Malvales; family Malvaceae; genus Gossypium; species Gossypium rotundifolium. Next base: position 151,678,506 of record CP106733.1, on the reverse strand, counting down.
AGGGGGATTTCGAGCGGTAATAGGCCGGATTTCGTCACTAGTCGCCGATTATCATGGCGGAATAGTGGTCGGACGGAGGCACCTTCTGGGTTTTTGGCTGAGAGAAAGAAAAAAAGGGGAACTAAAGGGCCACTAGGGTTTCGCTTTAAAAGTTTTCTGATAGTTTTAATGCTGTTTTTAAGGGATTATAGGTTATTAAGCAAACGGCGCCGTATTAGGCTATTGGTGCAACCCGACCCGACCAGATTTAGAGGGATCTGCGTGTTTTAAAGTCTGAATGGGCTAATTGCAGTTCTAGTCCCCTGTTTCTGCATCCCCTTTTAATTAAGCCATATGATTTTTTTATTTTCTTAATTTTGCACTCGAATTCGTGCGACATTTCAATTCGGTCCAACGTGTACGCTGCGTTTTGAACTATAAAAATATTTGCTGGTTTAGTCCTTGTTTTTTGTGCACTGTTTCAATCTAGACTTGTCTAAGTGCTGCGTTTTGAACCAGTGAAATATTTTTGGGTTTAGTCCCTAGTAGTTTGCGCGCACTTCAGTTCAGTCCTTATGCTTATTTAAATGATTTTATTTGTTTATAAAATAGCCTGATAGTTTTATTTTTAATCCAATTAGGTATATTTTATTTATTTATCATACAAATGTTTGATTTCAAAATTTCCTGTTTCTATGTTTAAATAATTTGTATAAATTTTAACTTAAATACTTCTTCATGGTATTATTTCATATATATACATACGTAATTTATATTAAAATTATCTCGCTTTACGCATATATTATTAGTTTCACATTATTTTATGAGTTCTCTCTTAGATATATGTATATATTTTGAATTTATATAAATATATAATTGTCCATTTAAGGATCTTATTTTAAATTATATTTTATTTATTTCAAATGCTTTTTATATTACTTGTATATATTGTTTTATTTTTTTATATCTTTTATATTAAATTATTTTATTTGCTTCATTTTAGATTTTATTTATCTATTTTAAATTTTTTTTACATCATTTGTTTTAAACTTATTTATTATTGGATTTAGGTTTATTTCCTATGAGTGTTTATATATTATTTTGCCCGCTTTCTTCAATAGCCATTAATTATTTGTGACTCATATTTTAATATGTGATATTGACTTTGTATATTGGTATTCCATTGCATGTCATGAAAAACGTTGTGTTTAATATTACTTTAGTTTTAAAGATTGTTTTTTTTAAAGTTTTTTAAAATAAGGCAATGCTCGTGTTTAGGGGTTTCGAGAAAATCGTGCTCTAACTTACTGAGTTCTGATTCTCATCGTTTAAAACCTAGCAACCGAGTATCCTTTCTCTTTTAAATCAAAATACATAATATTTCAAATTAAAAAACTTATTCTTGGGATTTTTTAGATATTGTGCCCTAACTTACTAGGTGTGATATTTTATTATCTCGAGATAAGATTCTTAAAAGAACAAAGGCAATATTCCGTATTCGAATTTTGAGAGATAGTGCCCTAACTTACTGGGTTGCGATTTTTCATTCGATCTAAATAATGGAATATCCTTCTTATTTTTAAATATACAAGTGTTAAATGTCAAACGATAAATCCAACTTCGAGAATATAAGATGTTATGCCCTAATTTACTGAGTATGGCATTTTATTTCTCCGAAATAGGGAGCTTTGGCATCCAATATGATTTTTTTCCAAATATATATATTAAATAAATAGATCGTAATCTAAAATCTTTTCAAATTTTCGGCATTAAGACATTAATTAATCAATTTGGTACCAATTTTGGACGCTACGAGGGTGCTAACCCTTCCTCGTGCGTAACTGACTCCCGAACCTTTTTTCTGGATTTCGTAGACCAAAATTATTGTTTTAATAAATCAAAATGTTTTATTAAAATAATCTATCTTAAGGTGATCCGATCACGCCTCGAACAAAAGATCGGTGGCGACTCCATTTTATATTTTTAAAGTTGATCCCCATTTTTTTAAAACTCGATTTAAAAAATGGTTTCGACAGCTTGGCGACTCCACTGGGGACCAATAAGAGAGTCAAGCCGTAAAATTGATTAATTTTTGTCCTTTCGTCAAAAACTGAAATTTTGATTTGGAAAATTACGATCCTATTATTGTATTTATATTGTTGTGATTACTGTAGAACATGTTTGCATCATATTGCATGACCGCCGGGTCACACCTTTTAAGTGGGAGTGAGAAGCTACTCCTTCGTGAGGTTTTCACCTCCGCGCAGGATAGTGAATCACTTTCGGGATACATCCGTACCTATGTCTTCGTGAGATTTTCATCTCCTTGCTGTCATAGGGAAATGTATTCCCATTAACCGAACTCACTCCGTATGAGCCTATAATGGGTGAGGATCGAGGAATTTGCGGGTTTAGGTACCTCTTTAGAACCAAACCACATATAGAGAGACCTAGGAGCCTACCCTAGACAAAGCCACCACTACAGCAAAACAGACTTTTAGCGGCGTTTTTTAGGCTTTTAGCGGCGTTTATAAGCGCCACTAATAGTATTTGCGGCGCTTTTAAAAGCGTCGCAAAAAACACCGCTAAAACAAACGCCACAAACTTTAGCAGCGTTTATGAGATAAAAACGCCGCTAAAGGTCATGACTTTTAGCGGCACTTTTCCCATAAACGCCGCTAAAAGTCATGACTTTCAGCGGCGCTTTTACCACAAACGCCGCTAAAAGTCATGTTCTTTAGCAGCACTTTTCCGAAAAAAGCCGCTAAAAGTCATGAAAATAATAAAAATTAAAATATTATACTTTTAGCGACGCTTTTACCAAAAATACCACTAAAAGTCATAAAAATAATAAAAATTAAAATATTATACTTTTAGCGGCGCTTTTCTCAAAAACGCCGCTTAAATATCATGAAAAATAAAAAAAATTAAAATATTATAGAAACGCCAAAAATTCAATTTAAAAATATATAATTTAATTTGAAAATGTATTAAAATGAAAATTCACGAACAATACGTATTAAAATGGAAATTCATGAACAAGACATAAAAGGAATCTCGATCGAGGTATGTTGATACCAATAGCATGATCAAAGAACTTAATCTCATAAGAAAAACACATGGTTAGACAGATCTTTTTACATTTTTATACATCATAACCATAATTGGTATAATTTTATACCATAACTGCTACACCAGCTGTAGTTTCCAGTTGAAGAACCTTGATTCCATTGACCTCCTGCAGCCAATTTTATAGTTTAGAAATCATAAATCCACCAGAGACGACATAGTAAGAAAGAGATACAAACCTTCGGGTTTAGAATGATCTCCATATTGAGTGCATTAGCTTCCACTCAGGTTAACCCACCTGTAACATTGACTGTGAGTACTGTATGTTTAACTCCAAAGGGTTACTCAAAAATGGTAGTTTGACTGAACAAGCATATTTAGATGTTTTAACTTCACCGTTAAATGATTTGTTAATGATCAAACGAAAATGAATTAACTCATGCTTAGAAGGAACAAAATATATAGAGGGTTTTCAATTTTCATTCAAAGGCAGCAGATGTCAAAATTGTTTTAGGACAAAATTACATATATGCATAGTACATAGTACATAAATTTAAATTTGCTAGTCCAGAGGTTCTCAGAACTTCCAATTTTTATTTACCAACAAATATGTTATACACGCCTAAAGCCATATGGCAATAATAGCATCAATTTCATAAATTTAAACAACATGCTCCAAAAAGCAATGCAAATTCTTAAGATATCCAGCATCTTTAATACCTTAAAATGCATTATGTTTATCAAAAGAATATGCTAAGAATCCTAATTCGTTGATCACACCTGAGGTAGTAAGTTGGGGAAAGAAAAAAGTAGTTTCTTCTTGTTTACATTTAGAAAATCAAGAGTTGAAGCTGCAACAACAGGATTTGCAAACTCACTGTAATCAACATAAGAATAGTGCTAAGCATAAAGTTTTAAGGAAAACAGAATGTTTAAATTCATAAAATGCATGCTGACATAAGAGGATAGGCAAGATAAACTGAATGCGAAGGAAAAAAAAAACGTCATGTAGATTAGCATCATAGCAAATAGATTAACTAATGATACACCTACAGGATGGCGCTTAAATTCAAAAAATGCACGCTACAAATATGTCATTATGCTTCATTTTTATCCAATCAAGTTATTTATTTTTATTTTTATTTTATATTTACGAAGAGAAATATCTTTTCTCCCATTATAACAAAGATTATCTCCCATTATCTTAAACAACTAGCATGCTTCATCTCACAATCCTCTTTTACTAATCATTATGTGGTAAAACCAATATTTATGTTTTTTGATAAAAACCAATTTTATGTTTTAACTGTACTTTCACAAGCAATCCCCATTTTACATAAAATGCAAAGAGAATCGAACAAAGTAGAAAATGCGAAACTATTGCACAAACATCATTTCAAGATAAACAAATAAGAGATGCTAGCTTAATCTCTTTTTTTAAAAAAAAAAAGAGGCCAGCAGAAAAAGCATGTTGTTCAATAACTTCATGTAATGATATATAGCAAGGCTAAAATTAATATCTTGACGGAAGGAGAAGCATGAAGTCGTTTAGCATGATCATTGCAACTTCCCAATAATGCGGAGGTAAACTCTCTAATATTTAAATTACTCGATCTTCCTCTTCTATTGCCTCAAAGACACTTGCCCTTAGTTTAGCCTAGGAGTGACATAAATGGGAAAAGAAAAGTTAATCGAGTTCCCGATCATTGAAGGGCCTGAAGATTACGAATCGATTTTTTTCCCATGAAACCAACAAAATGTAGAAATTATGACATGGCAAAGATACTTTAATATGTAAACCGTGGTCGATCAATCTCGGAAGATGGGGCATGGCATGAATGATGATAAAATGATGGCAACCGAGATAGTCATGGAAAATGGTATTGAGATTAATCTCGGATGTTAGGCTATGGATGATGATTCAAAGGATATATTGGTTGGAAAACTAGCAAAGTAGACTAAATAGACTAGAATCTCTCATCGAGAATTCAAACTTCAAATATATGTTACTTGGACTCGGTTGTAAGGGCGGATCTGAGAGCATGTGTCCGATATGGATGGATAAAAAAGTGACCATTGAAAATAGGAATTTTAGATACATATAGTTTTGATATCTTCAGTTTTGTAGTCTATGACTCAATCAACCCCAAATTCTTTTAAAAGCCTAGCCTTTTCTTTTCCTCATAAGTTGCAACAACTTTATTTCCTGCCAGTTTGCAATCTGCAAAAGTCGAGATGGGGATTACAAAAGAGATACATCCAGGGGGCAAAATCTTGTTGAAGCCATGAAACATATACATATAATCGTGAGATAACATTAAGTATATCTCTGAAGGTGTAAAATATGATGGCCATATAAAATTTATCGTTGAAGATGTTTTTTGAAAATAAATGTAATATCATAATTCAAGACTTATAAAATTAAGTTAAGCAAGGAATATAAGTTTATGTTACATTGAGTCTGAATGAGAATTGGATATAAGCATGATTTATCTATCATGAGTATGCTCAACTTTTCCTTTATTCTTAATATATTTGGAGTAACGTGCCCACACATGTATCCAAATATGTTGACACTAGAACTTTAAGGAAAATGAAGAGTTTATAGTAACAAAGATAAAAGCATACTAAGATAATAGAATTGAAGCGGACTTTATTAAACAAACAATATGGACGAACACATCTTTTGCTATGTTAGTAATTTAAATTGCGCTTATGTAAATTTTGATACATTTCAGTATTATATCATGTACTTATTTTTCTATTATTCTTATATTTTGTGTCGTTATTAATACCTTTTTTCCATATAATGTTGGTATTACAAATTATCAACTCGGTTTAACATAAACTCGGATCGCAAATTGTCGAGTCCCTCCAAGCAGAGAGTTACAAGGACAACTTTTCCATATTTCATCGACCAAGCTATAAGATGAAAAACACAAAAAAAAAAAAGATTGAAGAAGATTAAAAAAAAAAGGTGATTAGAGAGCTACAATGTTTAAGAAAAAGGAAATGAAAGATGGGGTCATATTCGGAGAATGCAAAAGTCTACATCTAATAAGGAAAAGTGCAATAAAAGGTACCTCTTCCAAAGTGATTGATGTTTGTTAATCTCAAGTAAGCAAAGCAACAACTTTCGGTCAGTCTTGGAATTGGAAGTATTTGCTTTGAAGGAACCTATATTTAGTTTCAAAATGAATTATTTAACAATTTAAATATTGGAATAAAAGGTAGAATAGATGATACACAAGATCTTATAAAATATTGAATAAACAAATAAATAAACTTGATCTTATACCTTCATGAATTCAAAGATAACATCCAATAGTCATGATTGCAGAGAGTTCCAACTTCCAAATTTCTTACTAATCTCCAATGGTAGCAATTATTCCCACTGCCTGTAACAACAAAATTGAACCATAGCCATAAGTATATAAGCTTAATTGAACTATATTATATTACCACATTCCAAAATGATACAGATCTAGCTTTTGCATGAAAAACATGCATCAAGTATATAGAAAATATAGATTGAAAATCTACCAGTCCTCTGGGCAAATTTTTCATATGAAACATATACAATTTGCTACAATGGCAATAAGCAACAAATTATCAGAATGATCAATGAGAAAGCAAATGCACTCATTCAGATAAATTTAGGAACTAAATGAATATTTAAAATTATATATCAACGTTCAAATATGGCATCCAAGAAGTAAAGCTTCACACATGTGATATAAGTTCATTTAATGAAAGGCTAAATTGGCATTTCCATCTATTCAAACAAGAAATCTTGGTCAAGTTTCTCATGAAGCTTAATGATCCCATGTTGGTAGGCATAGAAGAAATTTCTTTCAAAAAAGACACCTTGGTGAAATTTCACGCTACATTATATTTGTTGGGATATGGCTTGAAACTCAAATTACGCCATGGTGTCCATTGTAATATATAGATATAGCATATTAAATTAAGTTATAATAAATGTCGAAAATTGGTAGAAACTTGAAAAAATATGTTAGAACAAATCACCCTTTTCTCAAAAAAACTCTATTTCAATTAGCAGAATTTCGTGCTATTGCACCAAATAGAAACAAATTAAAACATATAGGAGAAAAATGAAATATAAATGAATAAACAAAAAATAATAATGAAGGTAAAATAAAGTTACCTTCTTGGACCTGATCCTAGTAATTCCTTTTTCAAGCCTGTTTTCTACCTGCTTTAACTCTTTCACAGTTAAGGAACTCAAGGAATCTCCCATTAGGTGCCTTCAAACAAACACAAATTAAAAAAAAAATCCAAGTTTTTTATTTTAAATTTAAATTGAAATGTTAATTTGTGAAAGTAAAGTACCTGTTAGAATTCTGTAACATTTGAATCTGCTGTCTCAACTTGGCTGATTCTTGTTGATTATACTACATAGTACATACCCAGTTAATGATATACACTTATATGTATCATTCTTTTCATGCAAATACTAACATATGATAGTATATATGATATACATGTATAAGAAATTTATATATACCGAGCATTGATTTGATGAATGTTTGTGTTAGAAGTATCTGAGCAAGCCTTCTTGTACATGCTATTGTTGATCTTATGCCGCATCAAATAAAAAACAAATTTGTTAAAAAGGGATACATATATATATATATATATATATATATGTATTCGACTTTTATTTTTGGGTCAATTCTAGAAGTAAATTTCATGTACATATAAATCAAACACTTCCAATCCAATATGGACATGTACTATTAGCTTAGGGCAAAAAATCACATACACTCTTCACAACATGGTATATATTCACACAATTTACATTACTTTTAAAATTGGAATTCACCATTTTGAAATTTAAATCTCAAATACTACATTGATTGAATTGCAATTGAGCAGACACTAAGAAATATTATCTAGTTCTCATAATCCATGGAGGGCTCAATGTGGAAGGTTGGGTAGTTTCTAAAACACACCTAACCAATGCCAACCATGCCTTAATGTGTTGCAATTGCACTTGAACTTGCACATGCATCACATGTATATTATATATATAGCATGTTATACCCTAATTACTCTTTCCTTGGAGAGGCTTTAGATTTTACCTTTTCTATATATTATATATATTGACCTCACGCATGTATAGTTCAAAGACCCTACACGTATACAACTTCATCGGAGACTGTCAATTGCTTGGGTTAGATGACCAAAAAACTGGACTATATGTTATTTTATTAAAAATTCAACCTAAAGTTAATTGATGATATATGAAATGCCAAAACTTAATATAACATCATAAACAATCCAATATACTAAACAAAAATTGGAATATGATAACACCATTTGACACTAACAATTCCAATCTATTTATGAAAACCACTTACTCTCACACGTGGACAACTTTACTTGGGGTTGGATAAGAAGGATATGTTAAACACCACTTGGCATTGCCAGTCCCAATCTACTATGAAAACCAGTGATAGTTTTAGTTTAATGTTCCATCTTTCAATCCACCATTGATGACCTAGCAAGC